>OZ017739.1:437512446-438112446 GCA_963969285.1 Odontomyia ornata | reverse complement strand
CGTGTTCAGAGTGATAACGGACTTGAATTAGGAAATGTACAGTTCCAGCGGTTGTTCAAGGAAATAGGTATAATTCATGAGTTTACTGTTCTTTACACATGGGAGCAAAACGGTAGAATTGAAAAAAAAACCGGTCTATTGTGGAAACTGCCAAAACTATGTTGATTGCAACAATTCTACAACCAGAACTGTGGGCAGAAGCAGTCAATACTAGTGCATATATTTTGAATCGGAAGCCGTGCAGTCTTTATAAGAAAATACCATACGAGCTATGGAGCAGGAAAACTGTTATTTGAAGCACATGCGTACATTTGGCAGTGAAGGTTATATTCACTTCCCAAAACAATTCAGAACAAAATTTAATACCAAGGCAAAGAAATTGCTGTTAATTGGTTATAAAAACGACAGTGTTAACTATCGTTTGGTTGATGTAAATACTGGAAAAATAGTAATAACACGTGATGTAAATTTCAATGAAGAAATATAGTGTAGCAATGTTCACATCAATGACGTTGAGGACACATTCGCAATTTATTTCAAGGATAAAGTGTTAGAACTAGAGCAGCAGCAAGATGATGAACATGACGACGTTGAAATGGTTGAAAACGAAGAATAAATCCACCGAAAGCTACGAAACAGAAACACCATCCGTCAACCATCACGGCATACTAGATATGTTGATGAAGATGTTGACATAGCGTGCTCAGCAATATTCAAAGAGAAACCATAAACTTTTGATGAAGCAGTGGTTAGAAAAAGCAATGGCAGCAAGCGATGGAAGAAGAAATAAAGTCACTCAATGCTAGCAATGCGTGGACTCTACAGCCATTACCAGAAAATCGACGCTCTATCTATTACTTTGAATTTGAATTGAACATGAATCATAGCATAGGAATCACAATCGTCGAAGAAGACCGAACCATAAAGACCCAAAACTAAAAAGAAACAAAATTCAAAAGTAGACTTCTAACTTATACCAAAATGTTTTCAGAAGATGGAATCAGTTACAAATAAGATTTAATAGAAATATGAGATATAAAATTAATTTATTCTTTTACAGTTTGATATATTTTCAAAACTAAACGGATAACTGTTTCGAGAAATAGTCGTCTGTTTGATCAATGTCCTCACCAAAACTGACGTTAGATAGGAAGCCATATTGTAGCAATTTGCATATGTATTAGTCGGCCTACTATGGACAAGCTTCCGGTAGCTGTCACCCAACCGCGGCATTAGCAAATGCTTATATTTCGTAATATACACTATTTTCTGAATAAAAAACGTGCGGAACGCATTCCGTGCATGCTATAAATTCACTTTGTATAGCCCACTGTACTCCTAAACCTTTCAAGACGAGCAAATGAAGCACACGTTTTGCACCTTCGACTGATAGCTCAGCGTTGAGATGTAAACAAACTCCTATAAATTCACTTTGAAAGGCGATAAAAATTAAACGGGTGTAAGAACTGAAATAATTTTCACTTCACTAGGAGCGCTATTGTGTTCTCCGCGGGCCATCGTGATTTCACTGTAGAAATCTGCCTCAAAACTGTACAAAACTTCGAATTTTCGTTGGCACCTCCATAATTCTTCATATACCGCCATGTAAGTTAGCCAGCAAAGTCGGCCTACTAATGGGCATATGTGTGGTAGTACGCGCTGCTGCCATATGGCTTCCTATCTAACGTCAGTTTTGCCCCTCACACAGGCCCTAAAGCGGAAGCATGACGTCACACTGCGCACTAAGATTTTAGACCAATTGACTTGTTCTTTTAGACCAATTGAACAGTTTTTGACAGTTCCCACTGTGACGTCATGTACGTTAATTGCTTTCCTTTCGGGCCTGAGTAAGCAGGTTTAATTTCGAAATAATATCAACCTGATAAAGATAAATTAATTTTATATTATATTTTCCGAGATATAAGATGAAAATAAAAAAAATAATTAATAGTTATTTCTCAAAAACAGATGAATCTCAAACTGAAAACATCAGATGGAGATATTTTTGAAGCAAATTCGGATTTGTTGCAATACTCAGGCACCCTGAAGTACATGATTGATGTTTGTGGTGTACAAAATACAATAATTCCACTACAAAGAGTAAATTCGAAAACCCTTCGCAAAGTACTAGATTGGATACACCACCAAGAGGAAATGAGACGTGGTGAAAATGTTCCAATGGAAACTGAACAAACGCCCACGCTTCCCAACGATTTAACCGTCGATATAAGCCCAGGGATGCTTTTTCACTTAATTATTGCAGCAAACTTCCTTGGGTATGAGGCTTTGATGGAGAAAATATTAAAAGCCTTGATAGATTGGATGGAACAAACTCCCTTAGAAACATTAACTGACTCCAATATTTCTGAAAGAATAGACTCTGCGGTGGAATGTCTTATCCCGAGTGAAAATGTAAGCTAATTTTCTTTTGTTGTTGACAAAATATTGAAGTCGAAATCCTTACAGCAAGAAGAAATCCGCAGAAAATTTGAACCGCTTGGCAGAAAGCTGGAGAAAATTGCAAAACCCATTTGTGAGCAAATTTTTGAGTTACTTGGAGAGAAAGACGTCATCAAACGTTTCGAATCCTTTGATGTAGGAGACGCAGTAAGTAATTTTCAGTATCATGATTTTCAGTCTAATGTTTCTATATTAGCACGCAGTATACAATGATGCAAAGAATTTAATGAAATTTTTAACAAATGAACTATTGAAAAATTTCAATACAGACAGCTTGGAAAAAACATTTAGAGAAAATAAAAGCGATTGGACTGGCCTCCACTCACTTAAAACTTCAATGGTGAGATTTATGATAAAAAAAAGAGAAATTACAGCTTTTCTTTGCAGACCCAGGCACTAAAAGAAATCGATAATGATTTAAAACAAGGTGAAACAGAGCTCGATATGAATGATTTCACAAAGTTCTTGGACCGATTTAAATTAAGTCGAGCAAGTTGGACAGTGAGACGAACACAATTGTATTTAGAGAACATTCTAACGTTGTTCATTTGCAGTTAGTGGAAGCCATTCAACACGTATTTTTATTTTTGAAAGATCTAGGTCAAAATTCAATTGTTTCCAGCATGACCAACTCTAGAACTTTGGGAAGCATTTTGGTTATTGGCAATAAAATCCTCCTGAGTGAATTTTTTAACATGGCTTCCCAAGCCTTTGGACCCAATCTCAAAGCACCAAACCTGCTGAAAGGTCTAGATACACTTGTCGGAAGCACCTCATTTTGCACTTGTGAAAATATTCCTCCAGTAAGACATTCACATAAGTTACATACAGTTCGAATTATTTTATTTTACTCTAGGCGCAGATCATCAAACTGCAAACATCGAATGGTGCGATTTTCGACACTAATGTTATGTTTGGAGACTGTCAAGAAATCATAAAAATTCTTTTTAAAGTTGCTGGCTTGGATGAGAGCGGAGTCGTACCACTTCCATATCTAAATCAGATGGTTTTCGAAAAAATTCTAGCTTGGACAAACTATTACAAACAAACTGACAATACGTCTATTTATGAGAGTGGCCTGACGAGATGGGAAAACCAATACTTCCGTGTTGATATGCGTTCTCTTTTTGAGCTGATTTTTGCAGCGGATTATTTGGAAATACCTGGACTCCTTGAGGCTGCTTGCCAGGCTGTTTCTGTTTCAATGATTGGACCTACTCCTGAAGAGATAATGAATATCACAAGGCTATTTCCAGATATTCTAGGTGAATTTCATAACATGCTTGAACGTCATTTTTACTTATATACTTAATTTTTTGAATAAATGTTTAGCAAAGTTTTTCTCCTCTTTTTTTCCTTCTATTTAAATTTTAATATGTAATATTGTCGATTATTCACCGGTAACGTATAGTCAAAGCTTTACAAATTTTATTGTTTTTTCGTCTAATTGGTGTCCGCTGTGTAATGTATTCGCGACCCTCAGTAACGATTTCCCTTTTGATCGTAAGGCCATTTTTCCGACTAATTTCAGTAACCAACTAGAAGCCAAGTAAGCGCCGTTAGTTTAGCATGGTGATTCAGTTCACATTTTAGGCTTTTATTTAATAATTTGACACAACCCTGCTCACACTGAAACCTGTCTTATCTCACAGCATGTTTTCTCCAAAACTACAATAGTTGAACACATTAAATTCTAGGAATAGATTAATAATTATGAATTCCAAAAGTTTTGATATGAAAAAAAAAAAATCGTTAAAAGTGCCCCAAACAATTCTTTCAATCCGTAGCCGATAGTTTCAAAACCGGGTGTTTAAGAGCGGGGTTCAGAGTAAGATAAATAACGTCAAAATTTGCATATTTTTTTCGCGAAAAAGTAAAATGACATTTGTCGCGGATACATTCCTTCTCCATGCTCCCTTGTGTACAGTCGAATTTCAAGTCGCAGTGTAGAGTAGATTTCGGTCGTGAACAGTTATTTTTTAGTCAATTATTTTGTTTATAATTATTATTTTCTTTGCTTAATTTTTCGAATTTGGCGTCATAACGGAGCTTACAATTTGGTCCAGCGTTTAACTTGGTTTTGTTTGTTTGAAGTCAAAGATAATTTAAAGTGTTTATAATGTGAAAACCTGCTCACTTTGAAGGGGCTTTCATGTCTTGGTGGATCAGGTTAGTTGAAAATTTATTAAAATGGATGAGAGTAATAAAATTAAAACCCACCGGACATAAACGCAGAAGAGGACACAGCCTTGGATAGCATAGGCGACACCAAAAGGCTCAAGGGCGCTTCCAACACAAACAAACCAACTTAAAAGACTAATAAAGCACATCAAAAATTGATAGAAATCCTATTAGTGAAACCTATAAGACATCAGCAAATGCTAATGATACAAACTGCTACACCTTGTCTAACGAAAACAGCTCCACTACATCTTTACCTAACCTCAAAATTTTGAGAGAAAACCAAAAAAGTATGGAAATTCAGGCGCGCGTATTTATGCATGTATATATATATATATATATATATATATATATATATATATATATATATATATATTGTCGCGTGTTTTTGGTTCGCGGCCACTAATTTAATGTTCCGGGAAAGTGAAAACGCAATGTCTTTTAATTTAAATTAAAAGAGTTTATTCAATTACAAAAATGCACAATAATCGATTTAACACTTTCACTAATTTTAATTTTCACTATTAAAAATGTAACACTTGTCCATAAATTTCTTATCGCAATTGTCTTCTAAATCACTTCACTATTACGAAAACCACTTTTCAGTTCGCTTTCCAAACACTATCGCAGTATTTATCGCGGTCGAATGAATGAATCCCCCATTCATTCAGCTCGCCTTTATATAGGGTCTCTAATCATTCAACTCAGTTCTCGTACATTGGTGAATTAGCGGGAACATTCCAGCAGTGAATGAATGGAGCAGTGACTCACTTTCAGATGTTGTTCATGCTTGTTGGGTTCTCGTGGTTTCGAGTAAATTCGTGTTCTTCATTGTTGTGAAAACAATTGTGACAGTAGCTCGCAGAATTATTTGTACATGTAACACTGCCCCCACCTCAGTTCTTTTCGCCCCGAAAAGATGTGTCGCCATTTGTGGTCAATTCTCCCTGGGTGTAATATAGGGCAAGACGGTCCAGATGCACGATTTTCATTTTGGCTCTCGGCTTACGGTGTTCCTGTATGCGATATATGACATCGTTGATTCGCTTTGTGACCCGGTATGGTCCCTCCCAATTATGTTGCAACTTTTAAGACCTACCCTTTCGCCGTTGCGGGTTATATAGCCAGACCAAGTCATCTTGCTGGAAGCCAGTAGAATTTGCCTTGAGATCATACCTGGTCTTCATGCGGTCAGTAGCCGACTCGAGGTGTTTTCGCACTGTCCGATGTACTGGTTCAACTGTTGTCTTAGCTCACTTGCGTACTCCGAGATGGTTTGGGGTTTCTCGGGGGGTGTTCCGAACTTTATGTCAGCTAGCAGACGAATAGTCTTTCCAAAAATGACTTTGGCTGGGGCTTGGCCCGTCGATGCATGTTCGGCAGCTCTGTACGCCATCAAAAATAGTGGAATGTGTCGGTCCCAGCCCCTTTGGTTCTCGTCAACCATCTTGGCCAGGTGTTTATTGAGAGTGCCGTTGAAACGTTCGACCATTCCATCGGATTGGGGATGCAGTGGTGTTGTCCTCGTTTTCCGTATTCCCAGCAGCTCGCACATTTCGCTAAAAACTAGTGAATCAAAGTTTCGACCTTGATCTGAATGTAGGTACGCAATTTAACACTAGCTGTTCGGCTACAGTAGTTGCTTCCTGGTTGGGAATGGGGTAGACCTCGGGCCACTTGCTGAAATAATCGGCTACAACCAGCGTGCATCGATTTCCCCATTCAGATTCAGGAAAGGGTCCTGCGATGTCAACAGCAATCCTTTCGAATGGTACCCCCACGTTATAGGTTTGCATTTGTCCTCTCAGTCGTCGCTTTGGACCTTTGACGGAAGCGCAAATTCTGCATCTGCGACACCAGTCCTCTACGTCTTCTCGAGCGTGGAGCCAGTAGAATCTCTCCCGTAATTTCGCTAAGGTCTTGTTAACACCAAGGTGGCCTCCCGAGGATCCTTCATGCATTTCCTTAATCACATCGTGGATTCGGCTTTTGGGTAGTATAGTTTGCATCCTATGGGAGCTGCCATCCGCTGTTTCCCATTTCCGCTTGAGTGCGCCACCCTCCACCTGAAGGGAGTTCCATTGTGCCCAATAGCTCTTCAGGGTTACGCCATGCATCGAAACGTCTTTCCACTCAGGTCGCCCAGTCGTCTCCTTCCATACGAGTAATGGTCCGATGTCTTCATCGGCTAACTGGGCATTTCGAATCTCCTCCGCTGACCAACCTTCATCGAATTCGGCCGTTATCACTCGCAAAGCAACGGTCGGCTCCTTTTCCTCAATCCGCCGACAATGCTTGAAGTTAGTTGGACATGGATGACGAGATAGGGCGTCAGCATTTCCATGAACTCTGCCCTTTTGAAGTAGTTGGGGCCTCACTAGGTCGGGCCGGATCGTCGATCGGGTTGCACCAGTGTCGTTTGTTATGGTGCAATGTTCTTCATCAACTTGATCAGGAAGGCATCCGTCTGTTTCTCCACGATGTTGCCTTAGCACGGTGATGGGGGTGCTGGGGATGTCGATCCTCCTAGCTAACGTTTGCTCCACAAAGTTGGCCCTTGCAGTTTGATGGGCCTCCATTCTAGGCTCCTGACACGGTCTGGATCTCCACCATCCTGGACAATAGCTCCGTTTTCTTCGCTTCTTGCAGTCTCTTTGCAGGTGCCCTTTCTCACCGCAATCCCAGCATCTAGGCGCACCATTTACTTGCGGCTCTCGCTCATTTTTCACGCAATCACACCTGCACTCGTCTGCCACTACCTTGCGAACCCGGGCAGTGGTACGAGCCACATTTTTCGCTGCCTCAAAGTTCAGACTGTAAGCCAATGCGTCCTTAACCGTTTGCTTTTGAGCTAAACGCACGGCTTGTTGCAATTCCGGGTCCTTTAGTGCGCTGATGAATGCTTCTGTTGCTGCGTCATCTCGATGTTCCTGGTCGTCCGCTGGGTAAGCCAAAAGTGCCAGTCGCTCAATGTTTTGGGATAGCTGGCGTAAGGTTTCGCCAGACTTCTGCATCCGGTGCCGTAGCTGTGCCCGATAAATTTGTTTCAGGTGGGCGCCTCCATAACGCATGTCGAGCGTATTCATTATAGCATTCGGGTTTGAGTGCATTTCAACGGGGATCGTCTGCAAAAGCTCGGCAGTTGGGCCTCTTAGAGCAAGAATCAGTGCAGTTGCTCGTTCCTGCTCATTCCAGTGATTTGCCCTTGCGGCAGCTTCAAACTGAATCTTGTAAGTACTCCAGACCATTTGCCCATCGAATATTGGTGCTTACCACATTTCTGGATGCGCTTGGCGCTGCGGTTATAAGCGGGGCTGGTGAGGGGGTACTACTGCCTTCGCTGCTTCCAATTCTTTTTTCATGTTTTCCATCTCATGGTTGATTCTCTCCTCGGCCTGGCTGATTTCATGGTTAACTCTCTCCACGACATGGTATACCTTTTCCTCGACGCATTTAACTTGGTTGTTTAGACTACTGAGCTCTGCTTTTATTTCGGCAGACTGTTTTTCCAAATCTGCCTTCAAATCAGTTGACTGTTTCTCCAGCTTCTGTGCGATGTCTGCCTTGATTTCGAAAGTTTGTTGGTCTAGCTTCGCTGATTGTTCATTTAGCTTCGCTGATTGTTCATTTAGCTTCGTGGGTTGTTCATCTAGCCTCGCAGTTAGACTGGATGACATCAGCATTAACATTTGCATTAGCGCATTTTCTGGTTCCTTTGGTTTTGGTGTTTCTGCTTCACCACCTTCTGCGCCTTTTTCTGCATCTGAGGGCTCACGCGCCTTCCGATTCAATAGCGTCACGCAAGCGTGCAATCAGTGTGGCATTTGTACCTTGCGTGGCCAGGTTTCGCTGTTCCAACTCTTCCTTAAGCTCCGATATGGTCAGTTCATTAATTTTTAAGTTGAGGCTTCGTGGCATTTTTAATGTTTCTTTAAATTTTACTATTGTGCACTATAAAAATGTTCAAATTTTCACTTTCAAAATTTTAATCTCACTTCTCGACACCATTGTCGCGTGTTTTTTGGTTCGCGGCCAATAATTTAATGTTCCGGGAAAGTGAAAACGCAATGCCTATTGATTTAAATTAAAAGAGTTTATTCAATTACAAAAATGCACAATAATCGATTTAACACTTTCACTAATTTTAATTTTCACTATTAAAAATGTAACACTTGTCCATAAATTTCTTATCGCAATTGTCTTCTAAATCACTTCACTATTACGAAAACCACTTTTCTATTCGCTTTCCACACACTATCGCAGTTCTTATCGCGGTCGAATGAATGAATCCCCCATTCATTCAGCTCGCCTTTATATAGGGTCTCTAATCATTCAACTCAGTTCTCGTACATTGGTGAATTAGCGGGAACATTCCAGCAGTGAATGAATGGAGCAGTGACTCACTTTCAGATGTTGTTCATGCTTGTTGGGTTCTCGTGGTTTCGAGTAAATTCGTGTTCTTCATTGTTGTGAAAACAATTGCGACAGTAGCTCGCAGAATTATTTGTACATGTAACAATATATATATATATATATATATATATATATATATATATATATATATATATATATATATATATATATATGTATATATATATATATATATATATATATATATATATATATATATATATATATATATATATATATGTATGTATATGTATACAGATACTCAAAAAAGTCTGCGTACATCTCATTAGTACAAACTGAATTATGTTGGAATCGTATGAATCGATAATGTGATCTTGATTTAATCATTTCGATAAAAGAGCCTAAACTGCAAGAGATGTATTGAAGCAGGTTTGTTTAAAAAATTCCCAAAATTATCGAACATATAGTAATTTCAATACTTGGAAGTGTGTGAGCAGCCCCAAAAAAGTCTGCGTACATATCACAAAATTTGGGGATTCCCCGAAATGTGCAATGTTGATGCCTTCATTTTTTCATTGTTCTGCGTGACAGTACTTCATTGGAAATTGTCTGTGTGTTTTGCGTGAATAAAAGACTATTCTTTAATATGGAAGTAAAAAATAAGGAAATGAGTGTTAGTGAGCGTAAAGTCATAGTAAAATTGCGTGAAAACGGGGAAAGTTTTCGTGAAATCGCAAAATTAGTTGGGAGAACCCATTCCTCGGTCCAAAGAGTTGTTGCTAATTACAAAGAAAGCGGTTTGATTATTTCACGGCATCGGTCAGGACGTCCTCCCAAACTTACAGCACGTGAACGTAGGAGTATTATTTATGCTGTGAAACAAAATCCCCGATTAACCGCGTTCCAAATTGCGCAGGATATAAGAAAGAAATACAATGAAACAATAAGCGATGAAACAGTGCGCATAATTCTCAAAAAAGGCGGTTACCATGGTCGAGTCGCACGTAAAAAGCCGTTCATATCGGAACGGAATCGCCGAAAGAGAGTGGAATTCACCAAAAATTATGTAAATATGCGAAAAGAATTTTGGAAAAGCGTTGTTTTTTCGGATGAAAGTAAGTTTTGTATATTTGGGATAAAAGGACGCAAATTAGTATGGAGAAAACGCTCGACAGAATTCAATAAAGAAAATTTGATTCCCACTGTAAAGCATGGTGGCGGCGGTGTGATGGTTTGGGGGTGTATGGCAGCTAGTGGAGTGGGGCAACTCGTTTTCATAGAATCTACAATGGATAAATACGGGTACCTTAATACTTAAAAAATAATATTAAGCAAAGTGCCGAGAAATTGCGGCTGGGGAACGCATTTTTCTTTCAGCACGATAATGACCCCAAACATACAGCTGAAATAAATAGGCTTTGGTTGGCCTACAACGTCTCAAAACTCTTAGGTACACCTCCTCAATCACCAGATTTAAACCCAATTGAGCATTTGTGGGATTTACTTGAAAGAAAAATTCGAGAGCATGATATAACTAGCAAAGAGTCATTAAAAAATGTTCTTTTGAACGAGTGGAACAAAATAACGACCGAAGAAACATCAAAACTTGTTCAATCCATGCAAAATAGGCTAAAGGAAGTCATTTATAGGAAAGGCTATGCTACTAGATATTAAGATTCAAAATCTGAAAGCTAATATAGAGGTTTTCAAATAAAATGAATAAATTTTTTCAGGTGTACGCAGACTTTTTTGGATGGATTTTCATGACTTTTTGGAAGAAATTTTTTTATTTTGGTTATTCTAAACAGCGAACGAGTGATCAGTTACATATTTATGTACCATATAGTTTAATGAATATAATAAAGAAAAGATTTTAAGTTTTAAACAAATGGCAAAGGTTTTTATATTGATATATTTGCTACGACCAGCAAGTGTACGCAGACTTTTTTGAGTATGTATATATATATATATATATATGTATATATATATATATATATATATATATATATATATATATATATATATATATATATATATATATATTCCTTCTTTATGATTTTCTCTCGAAACAATGACTGGTTAACATACGAACATACGAAATGTCTTCGCCGCCACCGCTCTCAAATTAAGCAGTGAAATCAAGAACTACTTGTGTAAGGAGATTCCCTTGATGAAAAATTATAATCTTTAAGCTTTGTTTTCTCGAAAACCAAGGACATTTCGGACAAATATCCAGAGCAAATATGATTCCTTACACCGACCTGGATTGAACGTTATTAAAATTGCGCTCCACTTACCTTATCATAATGTTGCCACTCGACAAACCTAAACATGCAGATAGCAATTATTGTATTTGTCTTGTCATAATTTAAGGTTTGGTCTTGTTATTTGTGTTTCCCGTGGGTTATTTTCAGATAATAACATAAAAATTTAGTCGAAATGTTACAATTCATAAAACAGAAAACCAAAATATTGTTCATTTTTATCGTACCGCTGAAGGGGAATGTCTTCACAAAATATAACAGACTGCCAATAATAATCACTATACAACCTATATTTTGCATGAGAAAAAAAGACAACAGACAAGTCTCGTGATCTTATTTCCAGCCTTTGATACACGATGTTTGTCTGTAAATCGGATATCTGAACATATTCTTAGTATTCTTTTTCGCCGGATGATGAAAGTCCTCCTTCATCCGATCTCACAAATAGCTGGCCAATTGGCAGCTCAGCCAGCTGAGCTTGATTGTATTAGCATCACCATCTTCGTACTGAGAAGTGTAGAGTATCAGCTGGTCATAAACGCAAATGACTTCACTAGACAGTAAATTTATACAAGTAACAGTGTAGAATTAATGCGGAAGTGTAAATATCGATTTCAAATTCAAACCAGGCCTTTTTAAAAGCTTCAATTGTAGTAAAAGATACTCTGTAGTTAGATTGAATAAACATCTCGGAAAGTTAATTTTGTGTTTTAACATATGGGGCGACACGGAATGTCCCCACACCAGCGTACTCTTCATGACGCAAGCAGATCCTCGCCTTTCGAGAAATCTTCGCCTAACACCGAGTTCACACATCAGCGACGCAAGCAACTTCCCGCGAGAAAAGGAAAATTTGCTTGAGCCGCTCTTCTAGGAGGTTCTCAAAAGTCGATATACCTGAGAGAACCTTGTAATGATTTAAAGTCTACGTGCGAACGCGGAACTGACCTCTCATTGGTTCTAGACGTTAAGTCTGAGTAGTGCCAACGGATGGTACCAACCGGTCAACCAATCCGTGCACCGTAACCCATTCACGCGGTGGCTGCTTGTCGGCCAGCTATATCGGAGAGGATTTCGGTCGCGGGTCTCCGAATGGGTTACGCTCTTTTACATATTTCAGCCACCTATACACGCCCGTTTTCAAACGCGTTACATAACCAAACCATACGGAGAGGAAACCTACTTTACGTTACTCCGTATTTCTTCATCAACCAGTCAAGAACAAAAAACCTAATTTTTACTTCGCGTTCCCGAATTTCCGACGCGGTACCGAAAAGTATGCTACGTTAACTCATCCCGACGAAAGCTTCTCTAATAAAACGGCAAAACAACAAAGGTACCGCGTACCGCGCGCAACGCGAAACCGACTTCAGCGGATTTTCTCAAACCCTACCCTCGCGACGGCATACTTACCCTGCACCTCATTTCCCGCTGAAAAGCAGAACCACTGGAAAGGAAAGTCTATTTTTTTGTTAGCAATTCATGTTGTTTTATTCATTTCAATATTATTTTAAATTTATCCTACTATAGAAAGCGGCATTAAAGTAATATATATGCTGTGTTAAACATTCAATTTTTAAATTAAATTTGTAATGTTAATAAAATAAGTACATTCATTTGTAAGTGTAAATGCTTTCGAGGTTAATATAACATTCGCCTTATTAAACGACTTTTTTTTTTCATTTGATTTTTATTTTTCCAAACGTCGCCTTTTGAATTGAAGCATTTAATGCAACAGGTACAAACTAGTTTCTAGTGAAATGTAAATCTAATTTTAGCTATGCAAAGTAAATTTAAATGAAGAATTGGATTTGCTGGGCAATATCTTCAAGAAATTATTATAAGTATTCAATTAACTTTCTAAATTCGATAAAAAATCTTTGATTTGATGTAACATCCAGCGAGGAATTATATATTCCTTTGCTTCAATTCGAGGTCAGCTTGAAAAAATTTTTCTTCAATAGAACTGCGTATGATTGTTCGCTTAAAATTTGGTAGCGGAAAATTTTGTTGATTGTTGGGTAATTTATTTTAGCAGATATTTAATTATTCAAGTTATATTGACGAACATAAAATATCTTCTGGATATGCAGAATTAAACGCCGCCTGACGAATATTTTCGCGATTCCCTCAAATAAAATGCCTACTTTTTTTATCAAATTTTGTAATTTCTAAGAATCACTAAGCAATTTTCAGTTTATTATTTTAAAAGAAAATCTTCTCTCGAAAGTATAGACTCCACAGATGCCTATAGTATACTACGCAGGTTCAATTGCAGAACCAACTATATAAAAAAATATAAATTGTTTTAGGATACACTCTATACGTTTAATCTATCCAAGATAGTTAGATTGAATCTAACTCAATTTTTTATGCACACTTGAGTCATATTTCATATTCAAACATGCTATTCAATAACTTGCAAAATTTTTATTATTCTGAATAAGTTTTGGTACGAAATTATTTCATTTTACTTTCAGATGTTTCTTTTTTTATCAATTTGTGCTTTGATGTGCGTACTGCAATAGTTTTGTTATGGTATTTTTTTGCATTTGAAATCAGGCGGGCAAATGGACTTTTCACATTTTAATGTCCAGAAATTTTCAAATTGGTACCAATTTTGAATTTGATTAATTTATACCTAAGGGCTTATGCCACCATGTTACTATGAAAGTGTTGTTAATTATTCTGACATCCCTGAAATTCCACAATATTTCAGAAATATTTTTCTCATTTGCTTTTCTCAATTGTAAATCGTGGCAGACATGTGTCGAGCGTATGGATTTCAAATGACGGATTGGCGAAAGCATCACAGATTTATCGCCTTTTTATACACGAAAACTTGCAAAACGGCTAAGCATTAGCGGCGCATTGATTGTATCGGTCTAGCGAGAATTAAGAACTAAGTTACATCATCAGTTACCCTCGTCCAAAAGCATATTTACCTGAACTGTTTACGTTGGGTTTAGGTGGTAGCACAGAATCTTCACTTTATCCACAAAACTCACAATAGAATTTACACACTAAAATTCCGCTGCGATACAAGCAATTTTTCATCAACAACATTGGCTACAAGTTTCATCAACGACATTGGCTACAAGTTTCATCAACGACATTGACTACAAGTTTCATCAGCGACATTGGCTACAAGTCTCATCAACGACATTGGTTACGAGTTTCAACATCGGCTACAGGTCTACATCCGACAGCGTCTTCATCATCGGCTTCATCGGCCAATAGCTGCACCAATCCTTGGTCTCCAATAAAAAGAGTGAAATAAACTTTGCGCTAAAATAAAAAGAGTAAAAAGTTGACTTCTAAACATAGTGCCGCTGTCTTGCGTAACTTGTAAAGAGTGGTTTCGAAAGAAGATGTTTTCGTGCATGTACTGCTTTATACAGAAAGCCGTTACCCCACAAAAAAAACGGCGGCTGATATAATAAGCAAAATAAAAGAAATTTTAAATTTCCTGCCTTTCTCTTGATAAATAAAAAAGTTACTTAGTGCAAGCGGCATCGACTGATTTATTAACTGCGACGGAACCGTTTGATGACCTTTAGTGGATTAAATTGAATCTTGTTCCTCGCTCTAGCAAACTAACCCTCAGATGAGTGTATTCAATTGAATGTGCCGTAAATTCAAATTTGCTCTTATCCGCTATATATACGGCATCGTGAACGGAAATGTACTTTCGGAATTTCCGCCAGCATTTGGATTTGAAGCGGAATTTATATGCATTTTTTCATAACATTGCGAACAGCAACTTATTGCATCCGGAAACTGGACTGAGGATACATCCCTGAACAAGCTTTGGATGTTGGCTTTATGAAGCCTTTGAGCGTGTACTATGACCAAACTTGCTCTAAATGGCTAAGGTCGAATCCAGGGCGAACAATAACAACTTTTCAAGTAAGTGGAATATTTTCAAATGTAAACATTTAAGCTGAAACAATGTCTACAGCAATCAATCCGTTCAAAAAGTGTGGCATATGGCCATTCAATCAAAATAAATTTACAGGTTCATATTTTCTAGCTGCATCAACAACAAACGTACCGCTAACAAATGCTGAACCTTATACATCTTTTTTAAGTGGCAAAATCCAGCACCAACTGCCACAATCTATTGAAGAGGACGGTTGCCTTCTTATTGAGGCCCATAAGGAAATCAATTAACGTACCTGACGTCACTTCGCGTACCGGAAACAGGTGCACAGTAACACCAAATTTCCGAAAACAGTTGTCCAGAAAACTTGAAAGCAGCACCTCAGTAGGCTGAAAGTAGTCTTTTGATATTGTCAAGTATGACATTTCTCAGATGAAATTTAGCCAAAATGATACAAACGAGAAGGAAATGCATATATTGTATTTGCGCACTAATGTCTTCGACGCCTCATATTTAAAATAAATCTATGACATAGCACTGAAAAAAATTCAAATGTAAAGTCATATGTACTGTCAAAAATCTTTAGAAAATTTGTTTGATTTGAACAGCACTAGATGGCGCTTAAGAGGCTACTCGAATAGGTTAGTTCGCGGCGTGACGTAGTGTTTCCGTTGTCGAGCCTGAGTAAGAAGACAACGAGAGGACCCACTTGACACATTTTTGCCTGCAACTACGTCACCTTCACAGCAGAAAATTATCTCAGAGCCACAGTCTGGACCGTCTATACAAAATGAAGATAGCCTAATCCGGTCTCCGATTCAAAAAGTATGTCGTAACTTTACGACTTCCTTCAAAAATTCTTCGTCTGTGAAAATGCCCGTTGGCCTCATACAGCCTGTGCTGTTGTTGATGACGAAAATACAGAAGAAATACATGTTTGGTCATTCTGAGTACCCTGAGGTTTTCAAGAGGATTTTGCAAAATTGAAATTATAACATTATTTGATTAGTCACTTAAATAAAGTCTTTGCTAAATGAGGATATAGTATGCAACCCGCGTTTTGATTAGTTTTAATTGATAAATATATTCTCTTTGGCCTGTGTGCAAGGGCCTTGGTTATATCTCTTCCGCCAATTGTTATACGATAATACTTTCAACTCTTTTATATATGGTAGCACTAAACAGAAACACCGAACGCATTCCAATTTTGACAGCGCCATCGACAAAAGAAGGAAGTTCGACAGATTTAGCAATTCGAGAAGCTTTGAACATTCGGGACATTTATTTAGTCGAGCCGAAGAGAAATATACAAAAGGTGAGAATCTAAAGTCTAATATCTCATGCCAAGTTTTTTCGAACATTTTTAATGTATTACGTTTTCAGATGCAAACAATTAAGCTACAATCATCCGATGGCGAAATTTTCAACACTGACGTGCAAATTGCTAAGTGCTCCGGCACCATAAAAACAATGCTCGAAGATTGTGGAATGGATGAGGGAGAGGATGCTGTTGTCCCGCTGCCAAACGTACATTCCACGATTCTTCGAAAAGTTTTACACTGGGCGAACTACCATAAGGACGATCCGCAGCCAACCGAGGATGACGAGAACAAGGAGAAGCGTACAGATGACATTTCATCTTGGGACGCAGATTTCCTGAAAGTCGATCAAGGAACTCTGTTCGAGCTGATTTTGGCTGCTAACTATTTAGATATCAAGGGTCTCTTGGATGTTACCTGCAAGACAGTAGCTAATATGATCAAAGGCAAAACACCCGAGGAAATTCGTAAAACTTTCAACATTAAAAACGATTTCACCGCAGCCGAGGAGGAGCAAGTCCGTAAAGAGAATGAGTGGTGCGAGGAGAAGTAAAACAAGGAAAATTCGTATTGAAATCACATTTGCTTTATATAATTGAATACTTTTTGATTTAAGTAAACTGATATCTTTGAATGTTTGTATGTAATTATCTTTGGAAATTGAAGTCTCGATCATTCATGTGGACTCGTGTTCACATTTTGCCACATGTATAACTTGGGTTCTGATTAATCAGCATTTAAGTAAGCGTTTTCGTGTTTTTCGTTTATCGTGAATTAGGATTATGAAATCTTTAGTTATTCGGAGCGCCTGCAGCTTGACGCGGAACTAATAGATTGGAAAATTGCTCCTATTGGAAATAAATTTTATTTGCAATAGATTTTTGTTTTAATTATTCGAACGCTTCTATAAAAAGCCATCATGTCTAGCTTCGAGCTAGAGAACTGATATGTTTGTAAATCAAATGAAAACCAAATGGGCTTAGTTCATGACCATACTATTGTACAAACCAGCAGTCAGTTTGCATGTAATGGATAGAAAGGTTTGATGAAGTTATGGGACCCATGCATGACATCGAAAGAGCTACCAACAATTAATGAAGATGGTGAAATTAAATTCAAAGGTGTACGTTATGCACAACAAATTGCACTGTCGAAAAATGATTGGGGAAATATAAAAGGGTTAAAGCCTATTCGCATCCACAAGGTGCGCGCGACTAGTAGACCTCCAGCACTTAGTCAATCCTGCCTACTGTAATTACCCTAGTTAGTGGAATATCTTTGTGCGACGAAGGAACCGAAAAGGCTACCGCACTCCACCTTTTAATGTGAGGTGATGCTAACAGAATACATTTTTGGGTATTTATTCTCAATACAAGTAGAATAAGTAGTGTCGTCAATGATAGCTATGATTCGAAGGTGTTCACTTCAGATTTACAAATTCAAATGCACGTTATTGATTCAATTGTTATAAATTTTATAATAACTTAATGCAAATTTTAAAGCTGCAAAGTACTCAAAAACTTCATTAAGAAAGTTATCAAATAAAAATTACTAAATATCAATTAATTGGGAAAAAGGAGAAAAAACAACCAACTCAATTAAAAAATAACATAAAACTAAAGAATACAACGAATGAGCATACTTTGAGCCTACAACTAATGTGTATCAACTTAGTTCTAATCAATTCATAATGGGATCAAGCTTAAAAGTAGGAGATAGGCTAGCCCCAATGCTCTTTAATATTGCGCTGGTACACGCCATCAGCGGAAACCTCGAGTCCACTTATGTTCAAACTCACACAATTGCGTATGCTGACGACGTCAATATTATGGCACGTTCAATCTCAGATGCCAAAGAAGTATTCTTGATCCTAGAATCTGAAGCAAACCGAATTCACCTACGAGTTAATGAAACTAAAACTAAATTTATTACTCAAACGGGGAAGAAAACTTCACTTCGGCAAAACATGACGGTAGGCTCCAAAGAAAGAAAATTATCCTCAGTTTCAAGGTTATAAACTGTGGATAATTTTCTTTCTTTGGAGCCAACCCGAATAGAAGAGGCGCGGAAAAGCCCGAGGACGTCCAATTAGTAACGCAAATAAAACTACTATTGTGTACTTCCCTTTCTAACGTCCAGAGTTGTGCACATGCAAAATAAGCTCCGTAATTACAAATCACTATTCAAACCTGTGCTGTTGTATGGAAGTGGGACAGAGATCATGATGAGCGAATCCAAAAAGGCAGTGGATAAACATATATATATATATATATATATATATATATATATATATATATATATATATATATATATATATATATATATATATATATATTTTTTTTTTTTTTTTTTTTTTTTGAACGGAAAGTGCTCCGGAAAATCGACAGCCCAGTGAAACAAGGAACAGAGTTGTGACTAAGTTATAACGAGGAGTTTTATGAATGATTTGACGATCCACCTGTATTCCCTTGCGTATAGTAACGCAAATTGCAATGGGCGGGCCATGGAGAAAGAAAGAAAACCGGCTACCCAAACGAAAATTAACGGGTAGAGCACATGGTAGACATCCTGCGGGAAGACTGCGGACCCGATGGGAAGACATGATAGAGATAGAGTGATCAATTGGTGGACGAGATCGCAGAGGCGGGATGATTGGAGGAGTCCATTCCTAGAGGCCAAGGACCAGGTGGGCTGTCACACCATAGATTATGATGAATTCTAATCAATGTTTTCAAAAAAAAACTTTAAATTATCTCAAATGTACAATTTTCCTAACATACGTGTTAAACTTATCTCTAGTGATTTGAAATATTAAACACATAATAACAAAGTAGCAATAATAAGCTGCAGCAAAAATAAAAAAGAAAAACCACAAAAGCACGAATAATTCAGCGATTGCCGTTTAGCCACCAAAACCTGGACTGTTCCGTCTCAGCTCGACCAGCTTCAAAGTACTTTACAAATGAGTATCTCCATTGAAACCGTTGATCCTCCAAGCTCAAGCTTAGAGGTTATTCTATCTTCTTATTGGTGGCCCGCCTATATACAGAGGTGGCCAAAAGTGATCGGACAATACAAGAAACAAGCAATAAAATACTTTTACGAGCATAAGCTTTGAAATGAAATAAAAATTTTTCCCTTATATAAAAGTTACTTGTATTCTCAATTAATTGCACAAAAGCAATCGGACATTTTGAAAAGTGTGAAATTAGTCATTGAAGTTTGGAGCAATTCTTTTCTTTTCATTTCCGAGTTTAAAAGGGAATTCCCCAAATTATATGTTGATATGTGTTTTTCTGATATCAGTCATTTACTTGTCAGTTTTAAGTGAAGAAAGTTAAAGATGGCTAAGAATCGCAATGAAACCGGTATACATGAAAGAAAAGTTATAATAAAGTTGTATAAAGAGAATAAATCCTTTTCTGAAATATCAAAAATAATTGGAAGAAGTCGTTCGACAGTTTTCGATATCGTGAAACGGTTCAGAAAAAAAAATCAGGTGGAAAACGAAATTAGGAGTGGTCGACCATGTAAACTAACAGAGACAGACGCACGAAAAATCTTAAGAATTGTTAAAAAGAATCCGACTACAACGTCCAGAAGTATTAGGGATCAATTAGCAGATGTAAATGGTACCAATGTTAGTGCCCGGACTATTCGTAGAGCTCTCAGCCGTGCTGGTTATCAAGCGAGAGTACCTCGAAAGAAACCACTAATTAGCAAAGTTAATAAGAAGAAAAGATTATGCTTTGCAAAAGAATTTAAAAGCAAGCCGCTCGACTTTTGGACTCGTATAATATTCTCTTATGAGAGTAAGTTTAACATCTACCACTCCGACGGCAGGTTGTTGGTGTGGAGAACTCAAAATAGTGAGCTTCATCCCAAAAACATTCAACATACAGTAAAACACGGAGGTGGCTGTGTAATGGTCTGGGGTTGCATGGCTGCCAACGGTGTAGGAGAACTTGTTTTCATTGACGAACCTATGGACAAACTAGGTTACTTGTCGATTTTGAAAGAAAATTTGAAAAAAAGTGCACAAAAATTGGGTCTTGATGGTCATTATTTGTTCCAGCAAGATAATGACCCAAAGCATACAGCTCATGATGTTCGTATGTGGCTCCTTTTCAACACTCCTGGTCAATTAAAAACACCACCGCAATCCCCAGACCTAAATCCCATCGAACATCTTTGGGATCATCTGGATAAAAAAATAAGGAACCATCACATTACTAATAAAAGTCAACTGAAGACGGTGTTATTAGAAGAATGGGACAACATTACTCCGGACGTTACCCGTAAGTTGGTACAGTCTATGCCCAATAGGTTAACAGAAGTTATAAAACAAAAAGGATACGCAACTAGATATTAAAAGCCTATGTTCTAATGGAATCATCAGAAAGAAAAGTATTACAATTGAACGTCCGATTACTTTTGTCCACTTGATGCAATGTGAATTTGAATTAGTTGTTAATTTTCTTGTGAAATTCTTTTTATTTCTGTTTTATTTTTTTGGTCAATTAATTGAGAATACAAGTGACTTTTATATAAGGGAAACATTTTTATTTCATTTCAAAGCTTATGCTTGTAAAAGTATTTTATTGCTTGTTTCTTGTATTGTCCGATCACTTTTGGCCACCTCTGTATATGATATATAATCGTGGCGCCATCAGAATCAAAAACATATCGATTCATATCCAAATACACGAATTTTTCTATATGTATGAAGCCAGTGGTGAGACAAGTCTCAATGTACGCGTCGCTAGGGTGGAACGGCGCGACATCCAGGGTTTTTGGCTCATAGTTACAGATTTCACGATATTATTTCGAACAAGCTTCAAAATGAATGTATCGACTCTCATCACTTTGGCAGTTTGATAAATTCTTGGCTTCGATATATTGTGTATCCAATCCATCTCATGCTTTCTGTACAGACTAGTATATGCGCAAAGTATTTGTTTTCGAAAACTCGGAACATTTCCATTGTAATAGCCCTCTGATTATACCAAATCGGATATCCATAAGTCAAAACTGGTCTAAACCCTAGGGAGGGGAGAAAAGGAGTAAATGATCGTTCAAAAAATTTCCGAATGTCGGCTATGGTATTTGTAAAGCTTCTTTGATTGTAGTAGTAGTAGCTTAAAACAAGGATAGGCTCAGCAGAAGCGGGCAAACTTAATCAAACCGTGGGTAAATTCAAATTAGAAGCAACATGATGAAAATATTTAACTTAAAATGAATGTACAGAGATGGCCAAAAGTGATCGGACAATACAAGAAACAAGCAATAAAATACTTTTACGAGCATAAGCTTTGAAATGAAATAAAAATTTTTCCCTTATATAAAAGTCACTTGTATTCTCAATTAATTGCACAAAAAAATAAAACAGAAATAAAAAGATTTTCACAAGAAAATTAACAACTAATTCAAATTCACATTGCATCAAGTGGACAAAAGTAATCGGACGTTCAATTGTAATACTTTTCTTTCTGATGATTCCATTAGAACATAGGCTTTTAATATCTAGTTGCGTATCCTTTTTGTTTTATAACTTCTGTTAACCTATTGGGCATAGACTGTACCAACTTACGGGTAACGTCCGGAGTAATGTTGTCCCATTCTTCTAATAACACCGTCTTCAGTTGACTTTTATTAGTAATGTGATGGTTCCTTATTTTTTTATCCAGATGATCCCAAAGATGTTCGATGGGATTTAGGTCTGGGGATTGCGGTGGTGTTTTTAATTGACCAGGAGTGTTGAAAAGGAGCCACATACGAACATCATGAGCTGTATGCTTTGGGTCATTATCTTGCTGGAACAAATAATGACCATCAAGACCCAATTTTTGTGCACTTTTTTTCAAATTTTCTTTCAAAATCGACAAGTAACCTAGTTTGTCCATAGGTTCGTCAATGAAAACAAGTTCTCCTACACCGTTGGCAGCCATGCAACCCCAGACCATTACACAGCCACCTCCGTGTTTTACTGTATGTTGAATGTTTTTGGGATGAAGCTCACTATTTTGAGTTCTCCACACCAACAACCTGCCGTCGGAGTGGTAGATATTAAACTTACTCTCATAAGAGAATATTATACGAGTCCAAAAGTCGAGCGGCTTGCTTTTAAATTCTTTTGCAAAGCATAATCTTTTCTTCTTATTAACTTTGCTAATTAGTGGTTTCTTTCGAGGTACTCTCGCTTGATAACCAGCACGGCTGAGAGCTCTACGAATAGTCCGGGCACTAACATTGGTACCATTTACATCTGCTAATTGATCCCTAATACTTCTGGACGTTGTAGTCGGATTCTTTTTAACAATTCTTAAGATTTTTCGTGCGTCTGTCTCTGTTAGTTTACATGGTCGACCACTCCTAATTTCGTTTTCCACCTGATTTTTTTTTCTGAACCGTTTCACGATATCGAAAACTGTCGAACGACTTCTTCCAATTATTTTTGATATTTCAGAAAAGGATTTATTCTCTTTATACAACTTTATTATAACTTTTCTTTCATGTATACCGGTTTCATTGCGATTCTTAGCCATGTTTAACTTTCTTCACTTAAAACTGACAAGTAAATGACTGATATCAGAAAAACACATATCAACATATAATTAGGGGAATTCCCTTTTAAACTCGGAAATGAAAAGAAAAGAATTGCTCCAAACTTCAATGACTAATTTCACACTTTTCAAAATGTCCGATTGCTTTTGTCCACTTGATGCAATGTGAATTTGAATTAGTTGTTAATTTTCTTGTGAAAATCTTTTTATTTCTGTTTTATTTTTTTGTGCAATTAATTGAGAATACAAGTAACTTTTGTATAAGGGAAAAATTTTTATTTCATTTCAAAGCTTATGCTCGTAAAAGTATTTTATTGCTTGTTTCTTGTATTGTCCGATCACTTTTGGCCACCTCTGTACATATTTTTTTAGTTTCTTTTATAAGATTGTTAGATATATGAAAGAAACTATAATCCGAATGTTCATTGTCACACAGTTATTTATCTTTTATGTACTTCATAGCCTATTTTAAATAAAATGTTACTTCAGTCGTAGTCACCAAGCCGACCACACGTATTTTCCTTCTTCTCTGCTAATAGGTTATGGGCCCCCTCACGAAAAAATAGAAGTTCCGAAAACGTTTCGCTTTTTTGTTGAATTTTCATAAATATTTAAAAATGTTTAAGTCCGAAAACAGTGCTAGCAGTATTTCAATTGATAGATTGCTTGTTACGGAAAACTACCCGCCATGAAAGATTGCTGCGCAAGCGATCTTAGATTTGGATAATCTTTGGACAACGACAATTGATTATGAACTCGATGAAGAGGGAAATCCCAAAACCGCTGTCGATCCTGCTATGTCCATATACAGGGTGCAAAATCAGCCAAGGAGTTGTGGGAGCAGCTGGCAAATGCGTACAAAGATAGTGGGTTAACCAAAACTGACGTTAGATAGGAAGCCATATAGCAGCAGCGCTTACTACCACACACATGACCATTAGTAGGCCGACTTCGCTGGCTAACTTACATGGCGGTATATGAAGAACTATGGAGGTACCAACGTAAATTCGAGGTATTCTACGGTTTTGAGACGGATTCCTACAGTGAAATGCAGATGGCCCGCGGAGAACACAAAAGCGCTCCTAGTGAAGTGAAAATTATTTCAGTTCCTGTACCCGTTTAATTTTTATCGCCTTCCAAAGTGAAAGAATAGGAGTTTGTTTACTTCTCAACGTTGAGCTATCAGTGGAAAGTGCAAAACATGTGGTTCATTTGCTCGTCTTGAAAAGTTTAGGAGTACAGTGGACAGTGCAAGGTGAATTTTAAGGATGCACGGAATACGCTTCATTCGTTTTACATTCGGAAAATAGTACTATATTACGCCATATAAGCATTTGCTTATGCCCAAAACTGACGATAGATACAAGCCATATGGTAGCAATTTGCATATGTATTAGTCGGCCTACTATGGACAAGCTTCCGGTAGCTGTCACCCAACTGCGGCATTAGCAAATGCTTATATTTCGTCATATATACTATTTTCCGAATAAAAAACGTGCCAAACGCATTCCGTGCATGCTATAAATTCACCTTGTATAGCCCATTGTGCTCCTAAACTTTCCAAGACGAGCAAATGAAGCACACGTTTTGCACCTTCGACTGATAGCTCAGCGTTGAGATGTAAACAAACTCCTATAAATTCACTTTGGAAGGCAATAAAAACTAAACGGGTATAAGAACTGAAATAATTTTCACTTCACTAGGAGCGCTATTGTGTTCTCCGCGGATTATCTGGATTTCACTGTAGAAATCCGTCTCTAAACCGTACAAAACCTCGAATTTTCGTTGGCACCTCCACAATTCTTCATATAACGCCATGTAAGTTAGCCAGCAAAGTCGGCCTACTAATGGTTATGTGTGTGGTAGTAAGCGCTGCTGCCATATGGCTTGTATCTATCGTCAGTTTTGGTTGGCTCCTTACTGCTTGCTGGACTTCAAAATGATTACCGCCCTATGATAATGGCTTTAGAGACTTCAGGCACACGAATTAATGGTGATGTCATGGAAACAAAGTTATTGCAAGACGTACGTCCCGGCGGTGAAAGTTCAGCTTTCTACACAAAAACACGCCAAACGTCATTCGAAAAATCATGAAAAGGACCCAGGTGCAGAATATGTAAAAATTTTGGCCATAATGCGAAAAACTGCCGCTCAAGAAGTTACAGCAACACAAATGAAAGCAAAATTGTTGATTGCCTACAATAGATAATCCCAGAAACAAAGACCCATGTTACTTTGACTCAGGGGCAACATCGCACATAAGTTTTAACGAGAACATGCTGGATTGTTTATCTGAAGATGTTGGGCTATAAACAAAAGCAAGATGCAGGTAAAAGGGCGTGGAACGGCAACAATAAGACCAGCATGGAATACGTCTGCACTTAAAGTCAATGATGTGAAGTTAATTCCTGATTTATCTGTCAAACTTTTATCTGTTGGTCAAATCGTGAAACAAGGTCACACCCTAAAGTTCAACAACAAATGTGTCAAAGTTATAAACTCAAAAAACAAGTAATTGCAAAAGTTATTAACGTTTGTTAATTACTTGTTTAAATTGGACACAAAATCGGCAAATTATGTTGTATTTGCGTCTAGTTCTAAATGCACTAAAGACCTTCGGCATCACTGAATGGGCAACCGGAGCAACGAAAGTGGACTGGCAACTGGAATATATTTTACCAACAAATTGACAAAAACTGCGAGGTGTGCGTCATTGGCAAACAACAAAGGTTGCCATTCAGTAAGTGTGGCAGCAGAGCTAATGAGCTGCTTGAACACAATTCGCTTGGTGGAAATCGTTTTTTTGTAACATTTGTTGATGACAAATCGATGAAAATTTTTGTATACTTTCTAAAAACAAAAATGGATTGGAAAGTACTGTCATGTTTTGAAGACTTCATGACGTTCACTGAAAAGTAAAGTGGCGACAAGTTCAAAACTCTATGTTCTGATAACGGCAAGGAGTTTATGAACGGCAAATTTCGAGCCACACTTCGGAAAAATGGGATCCATCACCAAACTACCAATATGCACATGCCAGAGCAGAACGGCTTGGCCGAGCGCAATGATCGCTCAACCGTGGAAAAGGTGAAATGCATTCTTACCGAATCGAAAATACTTTGGGCAGAAACAGTTGCATACTCTGTATATCTTCTAAACCGTTCGTCATCGAAAGGAACCAACACAACACCAGCTCAAACGTGTAGTCAAAAAGTACCTGACCTTGCGCATATCAGAGTACTTGGGACAACAGCCATGGCACACATCTCGAAAGCCAACCGAAAATGGGATCATCCAACGAATGTATTATGGTTGCATTTGATGAAAACACCAAAGGCTACCGCCATTACAACTCAGTTAAAAATTGTATTTTTAAAAGTTGTATGCATACCTTTGTAATGAAGACTCTTATGTTTCTGCAGCCGAAACATTTCAGAAGTCAACAACAAGTAACAAAGTTGAACTCATCTACCAAGATGAAATGCAACCACCCGAGATTAGCAACCAAAGTGAAGCTGAAAACATTCAGAACGGTCTGATCAAAGATTTCGTTATTAGCGACGAACAAGAAGATGCAATACACGAAGACAGTTTTCAAGAAGCAGTCACATCAATTGATTAAGATTCATCAGCGCTCCCTCAACAATCCAACTTTAACCCACTGCAACAGCTGGTGGTGAGGCGCAGCGAAAGGGAGCGCAAAACTCCAGGCAAGTATATGATGATTCTTCTTTTTTTTCCTTTTCTGAAGATGAAATGAAACCGTTTGAAGGTTTCTCAGCACCTGCAATGTACCAAAATTACTTCCAAGTTGACCCGGCGACGCCCAGAAGAAGCATTATCCAGACCTGATGCGAACCATCGGAAGTTGGCTATGGAAGAAGAGATGCAGTCACTACTCGCATATGATACATGGACACTTCAAGCCTTACCAAACAATCGAAAGGCGAAAAAATCGAAATGGGTCTTCCGTACAAAACTTAATCTCACCGGAAAAATTGATCACTACAAGGCCAGGTTGGTCTTAAAAGGATACTCGCAGCAAAAGGGGATAGACTATGAGGACACATACTCACCTGTTTTCCTATACAAACCTCAAGGTGGAACAGATGGATGAAATTTCCGCTTTTCTTCAAGAAAACTTTTCGGAAGAAATTTATATGGAACAGCCTGCGTACTACCAGGTACTACCAGAGTCGAGAAAACCCATCGATGGTATGTTGTTTAAAAAAGACCTTATATGGACTAAAGCAGTCCAGTATGGTGGTATGGAACTGGACAAACTACTAAAATCATTTGGATTAGAAAGTCTAGGCATGATCCGTGTATTTATGTTGAAGCAAAAAACGAAAATATACTTATCATAGCGGTATACGTTGATGACTTTTTCCTCTTTTCAAATAAAACCGACTGGGTTGAGCATATTGAAGCGCAACTCCACCAACAATTCAAAATGAAAGAGCTTGGAAAAGCAAAAAAATCCTTGGAATGCTTATAACAATATCTGGTTGTTCAATTACAATTGTTCAAGAGCAATATATTGGGAAAATTCTACAAAAGTT
This sequence comes from Odontomyia ornata, assembly GCA_963969285.1. Lineage (NCBI taxonomy): Eukaryota > Metazoa > Arthropoda > Insecta > Diptera > Stratiomyidae > Odontomyia > Odontomyia ornata. Next base: position 438,084,843 of record OZ017739.1, on the reverse strand, counting down.
TGGGATGGAAAAGGCCAAACCCACGATGACACCAATGAACTCTACTGAAAAGATATCAACTAAAGCTGGTGCATCTGAAATAAAATATATTGAATTCATGAAGAATGTTTCGTATCAAGAGGTAATTGGTCGTCCAATGTATTTGGCACAATGTACACGACCTGACATATGCTATGTGGTAAACCTACTTAGTCGATTCAGTTTCAGTCCTGGACCAAAAAAAAATTGTCATGACAATATTTTGCATATAAAAAAATTGAAACGGATGGAACAAGAATTAATTTTGTATCATTTGGTGTAATAGCAGCTTTCGTGAGAATTGTGATTTATGAATAGTTAACTTGAAAGTGTAACTGAATTTATTGTTTAAATTTCATTATCGAGTTATTCCAATATATAAATAGCCGATATTACAATGAACTGCTAAACACTATTCTCTCGGTCTTTCCTTTTCTCTCTACCTGACCGGGTATAGGACCCGCATCGGTGGCAGGCTTCTCCGCTCATATGGGTTGGCCATCGGGCGGGCTCCCCCGTTTTTTGTCGCTTAACAGGGGCTCTTGCTGGGTAGAGTGGCCTTCCGCTCTCGTCACATAGTTCTATAACATAAATTGGTCACGTCTTTATTTCTCTTTTGATGGGAAAGTTCATGCAAACTATGTTTGTATGAGTTTTCCACTCAATTGGGAAATATATCGCCACGTCTAATTTTGGATCTTGATCCCGTTGGGAGGGTGCGAGGGGGACCACCTCCATCTAGATGCCCCACTCTTTTTTGTGGGTCATAAGAATCGTCTGTCTTCCCCAGGTCGAGTTTGTCCTTTTTCGTCTGCAATCTCCAATCCTTAGTTGGTTACCTCCGTTTTTTTCGACTTTAGTCGACTTTTTTGTGACCCAGGAACTCGTGAGTGCGAAATTCTTTTGCAGTGGATCCTTGTGCCGGGGGAAAGAACCCGCCCCACGACACCGCAACGCTAGCCTGCCAGCGCGTTGAAGCGTCCCCAGACAAGGCCAATCTCGGCGGATCGCTGCAGTCCTTTACGGACATTTAAATATACCTAATTTCACTATAACCTGTTCTCTTAAAACGTATGCTTGAATTTTGAAGAACTGTTTTTTTATTCTTTTAAGTAACATAGATAATCGACTTTGATTTCTTACATCTTATTTACTCTATGGCTACTACAAACAGCAACTAAAATTTCTCAAACAATGTTGTTTATAATTTCCAAACTATTTTCAAGATAGAATTAAAAGTTTATAACATTTTGTAGCAAAGCTAAATGAATAAAACTGTCTAGCAGAACTTAACCTGTTGTTTTAAAAAACATTGATTTGAATATTGGAGGAATGCTGCTTTATTCTCTGAATACAGATAGTATTGTCGCGTGTTATGGTTCGCGGCCAATAGTTTTAATGTTCCGGGAAAGTGAAAAGGCACTGTCTTTTAAATTAAGTTAAAAGAGTTTATTTACTTAGAATACACAATAATCGATTTCACTATTTATGAATTTACTTTTTACTTGTCTATCAATTTTTATTTCAATATTCTGAATCACGAAAATCAATCCACTCTATCAATCAATATCGCCTTTACTTCACGCTTCACTCTATCGCAGTTTTACTATCTCTCCCCATTTATTCAACCCGGCTTTATACAGGGTCTCCAGTCATTCAATCTATTTCTCATATATTGGTGAACTACCCCATAACCAGTTGTTTTGTGGCTTCAGGTTTCGAGAAATACTTCTACATGTTACTAATTGATTGTGGACTTATTACTCAGCAATTAAAGATCTTGAAATTTTACAGCGCATATATTTAGTTGACCGAATTTTCCCACTGACAATTGTGACAGCCGAGTTTCTTAGGTTGGCTATCATGATAAGTTGGTAGTACTTGAACACAAATGTCAAAAGGATATCATCTCACATATTTAGACACATCATGTCCCATCCCTTGCATGCAAAAAAAGGGAAACATGTTGGTCATTGAATTAGTTCAACACAGATTTAAATGGTCTCTATTTTTAAATTCAACCTTCCTTACTGTTCTCACAGCGATTGCCTTTATGTTTTCAAACTGCCTTCCCTTGAACCAAGATGATCCTATCTTAATGAGTACCTCTTGTGTAATTTTACTCCAAACCTCGAGTATGCATATAATGACGTTTGATGCTGCGTAGCCAATTAGATTCCCATCTCAATCGCATATTCCTTCTGTTTGAACACTTTTGCCACTCTTCTCTCTTACTTCATTTACCTCGCATGCATAGTCCGCTTTGTCTTGTTTCTACATCAAAAAAACTGGGTGCGTATAAATCACACATTAAACGGAAGTTGTACATGGGTATATAATTTTTAATATATGCTGCGTTCTGTAACTGTTATTTCCGCATTATTTTTGACATTAATTTTCTCGTTTCTGTTAGTTAAATCTTGTAATTATTTCTCTTCTGCAATGGGATTGTATAATCTGTTGAGACAGTGAAAACTTATCTTGTAATTATTTCTCTTCTGCAATGGGATTGTATAATCTGTTGAGACAGTAAAAACGTATCTTTCCGAAAAAATTATAAGCCACAAAAGTGTGATTTGAATGGAATATGGAAAATTATCAATTTCAAATTCATCCCGCCATTAAAACATCGAAATATATGGCGTTAGTATATATGGTGTAATTTTTCTCTGATGTTTTCCACTCTTGAATCTTAATAAAGAGCAATCACGACAATGTCCAGGGGTGTCCATCTTGGATACGTATCGATATAAATTTGTATTTTAATACAGGAATGTAAGCACTGCAGTTTGATTTGAAAGCAGTAACTAGAAAATGATTTGTTTCGAATCTGGGAGAGGTCGTTTTCCAAGGTAGATAGATAGATATTTTATTGAGTATATGTTTTTCAAAACCATTCAAAAATTGCTCTGGGGAATTTGCTATTACTCTCACTAGTAACCAGCTGTTCTGTTAAGTTGTTACTCTTTGAACCAACACTTCCGATGCGTTGCGCTGCGTTTCTATGCATTACAAGCCGTTTCGTACCGATGACAGCGCTTTGTGCGACATTTGACCGATGGTTCATCCCGTTTGTGTTGGTGATTAGATCGGATAGAAGACACGTTCGGCATCCGCCATATTTCGCTGAGATTATCGGTCTCCGGTTCAATTTGTATTCTAATAACTTCTAATTAAAGAACTTCGGTTTCGACTTGTGAACGTTATATTGTGTTTGAGCGATTTGGCATAAAGAGTGACTTCAATTAGATTAGTGATTGGCAGAATAACATTAATCGGAAGTTGTGAAAAAATTTCCAAACTTCTCAGATGTGTAAAAATTCCGTACACATTTTCATTGTGTGAAAAGATGCAAAGCAGTTTTTCATTGAGCGTGGGGGAACAGTGCCGACGTTTTCACTAATACACTGTTCTGGATCGTTAGTGCGACAGCTGTTTTGTGATGTGTGCGTTGACATGTAGTGCTCCGTGTTGGGATTATTGCAGATTATTGTCAAAATGACAGTGTGAGTGTTTTTTTCCGGTTCCACAAGTCAACGCGGTCGCGGGATGTCAATTTGATGGTTGGCATGTGAAATTCTCAAAGTGTACAAACAATTCAGAAGATAAACAATTTTCGTTTGGAATTTTCATTTTCCTATTGTCATGGTGCAAAAACTTCTTGCAGGACAGGAGCATTGACAAGAATAAATTAAATAGAAAAACAATTGTTTGCTCGGTCGGATCGAAATATTCTCTTATGAACTAACTTTAACTCGAATTTGAATTTGCTATCAGTGACCTATATTGTTTCCAAAATCTTATGATTTCCTGAATTCTTGTGTGTGAAAATCCATAGATCAGAATAGTCCTTTGTGAAAACATTCAACCACTGAGTGAGCGAAAATACAGCTTAAAGCATTTCTTTTTTTCGGTTCGTTGCACGCAGAAAAATATTAGAATGTAAACGGCACTCGAGTTTTCATTGATGCAAAACAAACAGGTAAGTTTTTACGATGTGAGTTGCCTGCATCAGTTTTGAGCAGGTTCATTTGGGCTATAGGGCTAGGCTTTTTAGGGTTGGGTTTTGTGTTTGGAGTCCTGTTTTATCAAAGTCAAAGCCAAAAGCGCTTTATTTAATACTAATCGTTATAAATTTTAAAAGAATGTAAAGCAAATTCCAAACAATAACAATAAAAAACTTAATGGCCCAAATGGCTCTCTAAATTTATACGTTATCATTAATCACATTTAAAAAAAACTATAGCAAATTCAAATCAGTGAAGATTATTACATATTATTTCATTCAATTGGAAAAAGGGAAAAAACCAACCAACACTATCCTAAAATTATTTATAATCTTAACACGACAGTGAACTTTGATCCTACACCTAATATGTTTTAACTTAATTCTAATAAAATACAATCAAAAACTTCATCTTATACTAAACAATTCTATAACAATGTTCCTAACCTAAGCGTTTAACCTTATCTCTAACCTAATATAATAAACATAACATATACCTAACCTATACCTAATTTTTAACACAAATAAACAACAATACTAAATGTAGCAATAATGAGCTGAAACTCAAAAACTAAATAACGAAAAACACCAAAACTGGAAATAAACACAAATAATTTAGACATTGTCATTCAGCCACCAATACCTGGACTTCGCCGTCTCAATTCGATCAGCTACAACGAATCTAGCAAATGAGTATCTCCATTGGAATTGTTGGTCTCGTGAACTCAAACTTGGAGGATATTTTATCTTCTTATCGGTGGCCCGTCGATATATGTGATATATGACTGGGACGCCGTCAGAATCAAAAACGTATCGATTCATGTCCAAATACACGAGTGCTTCTGGAGGAATGAAGCCAGTAGCGAGGCAAGTCGCAATATACCCGTCTGTAGGGTGGAACGGCTGTGAAATTCACGGGTTTTCACTCACAGTCACAGATCTTGCGATATGATTCCGAAGAAGTTTCAATATGAGATATCGACCCTCGTCTCTTCAGCAGTTTGATAAATTCTTCTATTCGATATATAATGTTTCCAATCCGTTTCAGGCTTTCTGTACAAACCAGTACATGCACGGACATTTCCTTTCGAGAACTTTTAATTTTTCCGTAGTACTAGCACTCTGGTTGTACCAGATCTGCCATCCATATGTCAAAACTGGTCTAACCAGGGTCTTGTAACAGATAATTTTGACCTTTTGATCAATTTTTTGGAATTAAAGAGTCTTCATAGGGCCATGACTACTTTTAGTGCCTTACTGAGCATGATTTTCACATGTTCAGTATAGTACAGATACTGATCGAGATAAACACCGAGGTATCGAACACAGGATTTATGTGGAACTCGTTCTGAACTACCCTCGCCAGCCATGATGTGGAAATCTTTCCAATTACGTTTCAGGTCTTGACTGACCCCCTGCAGCGTTGTCCGAAACAAGAATGTTTCACACTTCTGCGCGTTGATTTTCATTCGGGAATTGTCAGTGTACAGTTGCACATCATTGAACATTTTTTGGAAATTGCTCTGATCTATTGTAGCTTTTCGGTCTGCCGTATAGATGATCAGATCATCAGAAAACGCTACCAATTATCGCGTTGGCGAGACGTTAAAATCAAAGCCGTTCAATAGCTTGCGAATGAAGATTGAAAAGAGCAGAGGTGCAGTAACTGTTCCCTGCTGTAGACCATTCAAGACCTTGAACTCGCGCATTGTTGTCAGATTTCCATCAGTTACAACAAACGATTTCCCGTACAACATATCACACATCATGGCTACAAGGTGTCTGGGGAAGTTGTCCTGAAGGAGTTTAAAAACTAGTCCATCTAACCAGACCGTATCGAAGGCTTTCTCCATACCAATGAGACATGCTCCAACACATTGTCTATCATTTAGTTTCCAACAGATGTCTGAGGTTACTTTCGTTATTGCATGTGTGGTCGAATACCTGGCACGAAAACCAAATTGGCAATTCAGTATCAACTCATATTCCTCAATGTGGGCGTTTAATGCTCACCTTGCTGATGTTAGGCAGCAAGCTGATTGGCCGATAGCTTTTCGGACACGAAGATTCTTTTCCTTTCTTCAAGATCGGAAATACCTTCACCTTTTTCCACTTATTTGGGAAATATGAATTGCTCAACATGTTGTTGAACAATATGCAATAATTTCTAATAGCAACCTCAGGCAAATGTCGAAGAACTACATTTGGAATACCATCAGTACCACATGATTTCTTGTTGTTGATCTTGCGAAATATGAAACACAAGTCTTCATAGCTGGCAAAATAATCAATAAGATTCAAGCTCGGTATGAGGTCAGATGTTAATGTTTCATTGAAATGAAGAATTGATTGGCCATTCAGGCTTGATTTGAAGTCGGAAACTTTTGCTTCTCTCAGGGTTTGGTAGATGAACCAATTCAAAATGTGTTCCAATCAGGGCAAGTTTATCCAACCCTTCACAAATAATCCTGTTTCCATTTCTATCCGGAGTCGTACTATCAATTTCGATACCAGCCCTATCGAGAAGATTTATCTCATCACTAGTGACTTCAAGATTCGATACCTTCACTCGAGACTTCTTGCGGACTATGCTATTCATTTTCGCGAAGACGCCGTCTGGGTCCTGTGGGCTAATTCCCCTCAATTTTTCCGCCCATTGATTGCTGACCTCACTCCTGAAGTACGACCGGATTAAGTTCCGGACATTCTCCAGGTGTAATTTCAACAAAGCCAACGAGGGATGGTTGTAGTCCAAAAATCGTCGATAAATATTGTTGTCGCGTGTGAGAAGAAGGCTTTTCAATCTTTTGAACCTTGCGATGGTTGGTGTTTCATATCCGTCCATATTGTTAGTCCTGTTTTATCGAATGGTTACCGCTGGACCGATTCGGTTGAAATCTTATATTCGGGAGCACCTCTTGATTACCAAACCAATGAGGTGAGGAAAAATTAGATTTAAGAATTTTGAAAAAATTAATGTATTTTAGTTTTGACATGACGGATAAGAAGCATCACATTCTTCGTCAGTTTTACAGCTACCAAATTCATTTCCTTTGTAACGGTGTCCCAAATGAAAGAAGGATGTCCTTCTACAAAAAAGACTGGTGTCCTGCTACAAAATAGATGGGTGCCCTTCTAAAGTAGAATAGTTTACATCGATTGTCTCCTCACCTTATCTTTACTAACAGAAGCCCGATGGCACAGAAATAGTTTAAATGGCAAATATAGGGTTATCCATTTTACGCTTGGGAAAGTAAAGGTAAAGAAAATACATAAAATATTCAGATGGATACAAAATTTTTTATTCAATATAAAGATTGAACCTTGCCATAATACGTGAAACACATCATCATTCAAATGTCCTCCGCGGGACCTCTTACAGGCCTCATTCCTTTTGAGGTAATTTTCAATGACTTTTCGGCACATTTCCGGCAATATCTCGGCCATAACTTCACGAATATTGGTTTTCAATTGCTCAACATTTTGAGGATTGTTTGCGTAAACACCATCTTTTGCATAGCCCCATTAAAAGAAATCCAAAGGTGTTAGGTCGCAGGATCTTGCGGGCCAATTGACATCACTCAATCTCAAAATTACGCGTCCCGGCAATTTCTCTTGCAAAAGTGCTCGATTAGCCTGTGTTGTGTGGCTTGTGGCTCCGTCCTGTTGGAACCACATGTTCTCCAGATCATAATCTTCAATTTCTCTCCAAAAATAATCGGTTAACATCCGTCCATAGCGGTCAGAATTGACTGTAATGGCTCTTCCTTGATCGTTTTCAAAAAAATACGGGCCAATAACACCACCAGACCATAATGCACACCAAACGGTCACTTTTTCCGGATGCAAAGGCCTTTCTGCGATCACCAGAGGATTTTGAGAGCCCGATATGCGGCAATTCTGTTTATTTACGTAACCACTGACCGAAAAATGAGCCTCATCACTAAAGAAAATTTTGTTCGAAAAATCGTTATCAATGGCTTGTTGTTCAATCACCCAATTCGCATACATTCTGCGTTGTGTATGGTCTTGATGCTTAAGTTCTTGAGTGAGTTGGATTTTGTACGGATGGAGATGCAAATCCAAATGCCAAATCCGCCACAATGAGCCGTAAGACAAGCCCAAATGTTGAGCACGTCGAGGAATCGACAAATTCGGGTCTTCCTCCACACTTTGAGCAACGACCGCGATATTTTTAGCAGAACGAATGTTGCGATGATGCAAAGGCCTTGCAATATCAATAACCGATCCAGTCTCTTCAAATTTTCTCACTGTGTTCGAAATTGTTTGCTGTGTAGGGCGATTATGTCGACCGTAATTGGCTCGTAAAGCCCTAAATGTTGATACAGCAGAATCACCATGTTTATAATAAAATTTAATAATTTTAACGCGTTCTTCGACTGTTAAACGATCCATATTTCTAAATGGCAAACCTTCAACTAAAAAAACACGCTTTGGATGTCATTTAATTCTGACAGATGTCAAATGGCAGGATTATACTTTCTTACCAAGAAATGGATAACCCTGTATATCAAGGTGAGGAGACATTCGATTCTTCTTTAGAAGGGCACCCGACTATTTTTTAGAAAGACACCTTTCTTTCCTTTAGAAGGACCCCCTAGTAGTAGTAGTATATATTGAGACTTTTCTTTGACATATGTTACTTAACCTACTTTTAATATTACGATTCATTTGACAGTGACACTTTTGTCAATTGTTCTTAGCTTCTTTATACGACCTGAGTCTATACTTTACAGTTTTTGAAATGCTAATGTTAATTTTTCTATTCCGTTTGCTCTTACGGTTATTGCCTTTTAGTTGCTTATTTACAGATTAAAACCTAAACTAAACTAACCTAACTAACTCTATTCTTAGCCTAATTACATTGTAACTCTTCTTTGTAGTTTTGGTTGGTCGAGTGTTCTCTTCAAGCGATACATCCAAAATCGCGTTTCAGAAGACGCACAGTTCCTACCGACCTGATCTTCAGGATATACGGAAGTTATTTTTTATTTATTTAATCGGTTATTATTATTGTTGTTGGTTTTTATTTTTTTCCCGATGGAAATTCAAGTTGATTTAGCCCCTGTAGGTATTGGGGACGGTATATAATAGAAAATGGGTTTTAGGGGGTTTGGTTGGGGCTCGGTGTTAATCTGGAAGTCTTGGAGGATTCTTATGGGAGAGAGATAATATGGATTTTCAGAGGTGGGGGTACTATTGAGAGGTCCCAGATTAGATTTGATTCATGTATCTGCCATTTAGCTATTCGCTTTTTGCTTGTTTCAAGCTTGTATTGCAGGACGGGAGCCACTTTAGTTTATTGGTAAAGAACGCTGTTTTTATAGTACTTTTTATTGGGGCGTCAGTATTTCGATATACATTTTCGGAGTATCCTCTCAAATATTTGCAATTCTTCGGCTACTGTTGATGAAATTGTCAGCCAGACTGGGAAGGAGTATGTGATAATGGGGTGAATTAGGGTTTTATACATGAGAAGTTTCACATTTGGGAAGACGGACTTGGAGGATAGGAGGGGTGAATTTAATGCAGCAGCTCCTTTGGCATTTTTTATTGCTTTTCTAGCATGTGGGCTCATTTTTAACCTGTTTTTGAGGTTCACTCCCAAATATCTAATGTTATCCTTTGGATTCACCGTGTCCCCTTCGCTGTGCTGAACAGCTAGTTTGTGCCCTTTACCGTTCGCTTTACGGAAGCATATTATTTCCGATTTAGCAGGGTTGATTTAGAGCTCCCAATCCTTTAAATAGCGTGCTATCATGTCAACTTTTGTGTGGTCTTGTGTTTAGAGCATGAGACGCATAAGCCGAAGGTCCCAAGTTCAAATCTCGTGGGTGAACAACGTGATTTAGTTCAGGGGATTTTTCGGACAGACTACGAATGTTCACTCAGTGGTGATATGTACTGATTTAATCAGATCATATCATAGCTGAGCAGACACACGGGAACATGGTACTGACCAAACCAATTTCCGAAAAAATCAATACGGTCATGAAAATGAGATACTCTAACTATCTCTAAGCGAAGGCCCGAGAGGGGCTGTAGTGCTAAAAAGAAGAAAGAATGTCAACTTCTCTTTGCACAATTTCCATGGCGGAAATGGGAAAAGTGTGACTGGCTAGAATTAGAGTATCCGCGTACATGATCATGTTCGAGTTACTGGAGATGTTTTGGATTCTGTTTGTGGTGGCGGTATGTGGGATGTCATGTAGGAAGAAGTTGAAAAGGTTTAGTCCCAATATGGATCCTTGTGGGACTCCAGACAGGATAGGTATAGGTGTTGAAATTCGGTGGGATATTTCAGTTGTTAAATATCTATTTTGTAGGAAGCTGTCAAGGATACGCGTGAGGGCCAGGGGATAGTTGGAATACATGAGTTTGAATTTTAGACCATCAGTCCAAACAGAGTCAAGCGCTTTTTGTAACTCTATCGCGACTGTGCATTGTTTTTTCGCAAGTTTTTTACGACGGTGTCATGCACAAGCATAATAGCATGTTCTGTGGATTTTTTGGGTTGGAATCCGAACTGAAACTCCGGAATTAGCTTCGTTTTAGTATAGACTCGGTTAGGTTCTGAATGTGGATATCAATTTCGTGGTTGGATAGGATTCCATTCCAAATCGTCTTCGAGGTCTTTTCTGAGCTCAAAAGAGGCATAGGAGCGAAATTTTTCCGGTATTTCTTCAATAGTGGTTTGGTTATTTAGATGATATTTAGAACAATAGTGATCGGGTATCGATGGAAGGGTTGCACATTGGTAGGGAGTTGTGTTAGTAGGTCTTGTGACACTAGAAAGTTGTCTAAGAAGGAGCTGCTTCTTGGGTATGAGGGGACACCTGCGTTGACGATGGCGCATGTTAGAAATGCGCTCGACAGGAACCATTGATATATTCTTTGGCCGTTTGTGTTCCGTGTGGAATCAACCCCGCCGAGGAGGATAGAGTCGTGATTAGCGGCTATTGTTAGTATTTGGTAGTTTTCTATTCGGACCTTTTGTGTTGATTTTAAGACTGTTTCGTTAAGGAAAACTATGCCTGGTTGAATGGATTTTGCAAGGTTAGACACGAATATTCTTTTGTCATGGGAAACTAGAGAGTTTATGTAGAGACAGATAGTAATCAGATTATTTACCCCCTTATATGTTGAGTTATAGCTCGATGAGCAAAACTGGCTTGTCGTGTTGGCGTGCCATCGTATTTCGGCCAGAATTGGGCAACCTTTTTTGGGAGTTCCCCTGGTGGCACTCCTAAAACTTGGAGTGCTTCGAAGTGGAGTCTTTGAAGGGGTGCACTTGTGGTACTGTTTTCCGGGGCATAGTTGAAATTCTTCCACTCGTAACTTCCGAGTATAGAGGTACTGATTGTGCTGGTGTGGCTGTTGCTATTGGGGTTTGGATATATTCGAAAGATGGGGTCGAAATGGGGGTTGATCTTTTATTTTTTAAAAGTGCTATCTTGTCTACTAATCTTCTCCTTTCCGGGTATCCGGAGAAGTTTGATGAGTGGCCTTTCTCTTTGCAGAGCACACAGAAAGGTGGGTTGCTTGTTTTGTCAATGTCCTTTCTTGGGTATTCTTGGGGGTTGTGGTCCTCTCCACAAGCTACACATCTTGCCTGGAAGGCACAATTCGCCGAGACATGGCCGAAGCGCTGACATCTATGACACTGGAGTAGGTCACTCCTTCTGGGCTTTTCCCATCTCGCTTTCTGATGAAGGATGAAACGGAGCTTGACGAGGCGGTCTTGGTCTTCTTTTTGGTTGAGGATTATTTTGTATAGGTCTAAGTTCACGCCGTTCGCTTTAGACCATCCGGTGGTTAACGGTAAGACATTGTCGATTTTGAGGTCCAGACATTGTATTTCGATGTCTTCTCTGACCTGTGTAGCTCCGAATGCCGAGTCTAGGCCTCTGAGTATGACTGTGTGTTTTTTGCGGTCGGTTGATGTGAAGGAGTAATCTTCCGCTTTAGATATGCGGGTAAAATCTAGTAATTCATCATGGATGGCGACTTCGTCAACTGTGATTTTTAATTTGCTCGCGCTCAGGCGAGTTATTCTATACTTTTTTGTGGGGCTCGTTTCCATTATATTTTTTACCGTCATTGCTGTGATTCCTTCTACAAATATAGGAGGACACCATGACTTTTGTTTTCGGAGACAAACGTGTTTTGCTTGGAGGTTAGTTTTTCTTCTCCTGAAAGAGGCGCGTATATGTTTGGATAAGAGTGGGTGACTTTCTTTTAATTGCCAATTTACCTTGACCGATTCTAAATCCTTCCGATTCCAGGTTGATCCGGTCGATAATTACCCTATTTGGAGCGTTTGTTGCAGCTTGATCTACCTTCATTGTTGCTAACGGTAGTGTTTCTTTCCTGGCCGCTTTCGTTCTTGGTTGGTGCGCCTTCTCGTCATTGTCCGCATCTTTGGATATTTGGGGACTCGCTTTGTACCTCTGCTGTTGCCAGTTTTCCGGGGTTTATTTCCTTTATTCCGCTATACTTGTATTTTGTTGATTTTTGACACCTTAGTGTTTTCGCTGGCGATGTGCTCGGTTTGACGCCTCACCATCCAGTCTGGTAGTTGTAAACTGACAACAGAATGTGGTGCATCTTATCTGTCATTTCAAAAGCAAAATACAATAAATTTAATTGAAACAAGTTGAGTAAGCAGGAGAATTCTCCTACCAGAAGGTCTTTGTAAACATCCTAGGGTTAGAAACAAGTTTTCTAATAGCGTGAATCGCAAATTTTTCGTACATTTTGCCTTCCCCTGGACCCCCTAATTCATAAAATGATTTTTTTATTTCAGATTCTAAAAGTTCTAATCAAGACCTTCCATTTGATACACCACTCGACTACCTTTGATTTAAAAAATTTTTAAGTGCACATTCGCTATAAGGTGGACCCCTCTTAAAAATTTTTTAAATTTTTCGAAGATCTTAACTTTTGAGAGACCATCACTGTTGCCTTTTCACGAAGTTTGAGCATTCTAGCTTCTATAGTTTCTGAGGAAATCAGATGTGAGGCACGGACAGACAGGTCGGGAAACTAGTAGGTCTTTGTAAAAAAAATTTTACAAAGACCTAAAAATACTTAAATCGACTTTTTTCTCACCTCATCGGTTTTTTAATCAAAAAGTGCTCCAACCGGCCAAGCGGTAACCATTCGAGAAAACAGGGCTCCAACCGGTTTTGTACTAAAATACACAACCCTATTGAAATCACGAACTATGACCTGTCTGTCCGTCCGTGTCTCACGGCAATGCTTCTCCGAGATTATAGGGGTTACGATGATGAAAATTCGTAGAAAGATCAGAAGTGATGATTTTAAGGTGAAAAAAAAAATTTTAGAGAGTTTTATGCTGGTCTTCCCATATATGTACAGTGGCGAACAAAAGTCTACGAAAGCTCCTTATATTAAGGGTCTGGTTAACTGGCAGCCTTAATTAAAAATCCATTGATGCACATTTTCCAGCAACGTAATTATATATATTTATAAAAAAAATTAAGACGAAAACTTTAACAAACTTCAGGAGGAATTCATAAAAACATAAAAAATTGAATAAACAAAAGTCTACGACTCACTTATACGCAAAAAATTTCCAATTAAATGTATCAGAATTTCTTCAATATTTGTATTTGTTTTTATTGTCATTCCGTTTATGTTCTGCTGCAATTTTATTTTAGTTTTATCGCTAGTTTCGGACTGCAAGGACCGCGAATTGTCAGCGCGAAAAGAAAATTTCTAGTGATGTCCAAAATTTGGTCCAGTACAAAAAAAAGATAATAAATTGTGCTCGGAAATTGCGAAATTACTGAAACTAAAATGAACTTCTTTGTATACAATTATCAAAATTATTGGAAACAATGGTGCCATTGGAAATAAGACAATGATCCAAAACATACAAAACTTTTCATCAAGAACTGGTTGTTGTAATACGCACCCAAGCAGCTTAATACCCCTCCCCCAAAGCTCAGATTTAAACCCAATAGAACATGTACTCGTATAGGAGAGTCTGCAATGAAAAACTCGAAAATGTTGCATAAAAATTAATAAATTTGTTGAAGGAAGCGCTTATTAGTGAATGGGAGAAAATTACATCTGCAGAAACTGGTAATTTGGTCGCCTCTATGCCCCAAAAACTGCAAGGAGTAATTGATGCTAAATGGGGTCCAACCAAATATTAAGCCATCAAAAAAATTTTAAAAATTCCGATAAGTTCAGTTGGAAATTTTCTGACTATCTTGGACTTTTGTCCATTTTAATTTTTTATGTTTTTATGAATTTCTTCCTAGATGTGTTATGAAAAGTTTTTATTTTTTAATAAATATATTTCTGTTATTGAAAAATTTTATGAGATCATTTCAAATTTAATGAGATATTTTCAAAACAGGTCTAAATATTACCTAATATGGGTGCAGGTAAGGGGGGAGAGGATGTTCGAAATTTTCGCGTACCCCTCGCGATTGGACATCATTAATCCGAAAAATCTGAAACAAATCATGGAAGTAGGTCTTCATGAGCACAACATCAAAAACCACCTAAAATGTCAAAATTTCCAGAACGTGTTTGCCCTACAGCCCCTTTTGGGCCTTCCTTTAGATATAGAGTATTTCATTATCTTGACCGTATGTATCGGCACTCGAGAAGGTGATATGGTCGGTTCCACGCTTTGGCCGCCAAGCTGCGATATATTCTGATTTAAAACCAATTTGTATCCTAACTAAACGGGCAGCTCATCCGAAGTATCACTTGAAACAAATCTTTTAAGATTGATGTAATAAAAAAAAGTCTAATAATATTTAATGAAGTTATAGTAGTTTGAAGTTTCTTTTATTAGAACAACAATACATGACTATGCAATAATATGCGCTTCCAATCATCTCAGACACTACCGGTTTGGTGGAATTCACACGAAGGTTAAGGGAAGATATGTGTCATGAATATCTTCAAGTGTTTGTTTACTGAGTGATGTCGGTAATCGCATAACACTGTATATGAGAAGTTGAGTAAATTTAAGGTATTTTTCTCCAACTTAAACATTCCATTCTAGATTTGATGAATGGCTTAAGATGAAAGGCTACATTTTATATGCTAATACAATACACTTCCGGTAGGAGCAAGATTCCATCTAACGATTTTATCAGGGATAATGTGAAATTTATAAATCCTTCTATTATTAAAAAATTTAAGTGAATTTCAACTTCAAAGGTTTTTGTTCTTAATGTACTAATCGAGGACTATCTCCACGAATTCTTTCACATTTCTCGGATCAAATGTATCGAATGAATGGGGAGAGGGACACCAAGTTTCCGGACATTTACCTTTCTCCCGAACCCCTGGATACCGGTAACACTGTTTTGCTTTGTAAAGTCCTCATTAAGTACTTTCATGTGATGACCGCTTTTGGTAAAAACCCTTTTTTTAGGGGCACCTCAATATATGCCTCCCCATCTTTAAAAACTATTTTCATGCCTGAACTATCAACGATTAATCATTTTTGATATTCAACTAAGTTTGGTGTTCGCAGCTACCATTTGTTTTTTTAATTTCGTAGTTGACTGGATAACATTTCGGCCGATAAATTGGCTTGGGTAGAAATAAAAGGCACTGGCCAGCTGATTAAATATTTAGATTAAGTGATAGTACTTTGTGTATGTCTCATTGACGTGAGACTGATAGGTAAAACTGTCCCTCAAAAGGGTTGGCTAGTTGAATTAATAAGATAGGGAAGGGTTAGTATTATGATTTGAGGAAAATTATAGGGAGAGACCGCGTGGCCATTTTTAAGTGTTGTAAAATACGTATAGCGTAATTTCATTCGACCAACCATCGTAGTGATGTGTCTGTAGTTTCTCAAGATTTATTAGCATGTAATTAAAACTAAATCAATCCAGGAAACGAACTGGACTGGTAATGATATTCAAGACGTGAGAACGCACAGAATATTCAACAGTGGGAAGTCTACTGGAAAACGAGAATTCGGAGTGTTATTGATTTCAAGGGAATACACGAACGGTTGTGTGCGATCCGTATAAAAGTGAAATTCTTCAAAATCTGGCTGATCAATGTTCACGCCCCAACCGGAGAAAAGGACGAAGAAACGAAGGAAGCGTTCTACAATTAACTGGTAAGACTAGTCGACGCATTGTCTACAAACGACACAAAAATTATTCTGGGTGATTTCAACGCTAAGGTTGGCAATGAGCTATCTCATCGGGGAACGACTGGAGGATATAGCCTCCACGATGAAACAAATGACAACGGCCAGCGCCTGATTGACTGTAGCAGAAATCTAGTCATACGTTCGACTTGCTTCCCACATCGACGCATTCATAAAATGCCCTTGGTATCACCGGATAGCAACACGCAAAACCAGATCCACCATGTTCTGATTCAACAACGTTGGGCCTCGAGCATACTTGACGTCCGTACATACCGAGGAGCCAATTGGAACTCAGATCATTACTTGATCAAATTAACCTATCGATGTCGTATGTCAAAGGCGTATTCGGTGAAGACCAGCCTGATTCAAAAATTTGACATCGAAAGGCTCCAAACGGCGTCAGGGGCCAAAAATTTCACGGAGACCCTCGACAATCAGGTGGCTCCCATCGTATCAGACGCATCGTTTAAGACAAGCAACGAGCCGTGGATGGAAGTGAAAGCGGTTATTAAGACCGGGGAAGAAATGATCGGTTCGATGATGAGTGCCAGAATGCGTTAGACAAAATGAATCAGGCCTACAAAGAATATGTAGGTAGGAAAACCAGGACGAAGAGAGAACACTGAAAATCTCCGAAGAGTAGCGAATAAGATAATTAGAATTAAGAAAAGAAAATACTGTGACGACCAATTGAGAAGTATAGATGTAAGTATAGCTAGCAACAAAACAAGACAAGCATACAAAGTAGTGAAATGCCTGAAACGTGGTTATCAGCCATAAACCACATTCTGTAGTGAGGACTCGGCAATATCATCGCTGATGAAACCAACAATACGGAAAGGTGGGCATCATATTTCAAGAACCTCTATAATCCTCTGCACAGCTCCAGACCATCGGATTCTATAGATGTTTGCGGAGAGCCTCCATTCGCCCCACCAACTCTGGATGAAGTTTGTTCCATCATCAAAGCCCAAAAAAATAAAAAAGCGCCGGGCATCGATGAGATTCCAATGGAGCTCATCAAATATGGTGGCAGCAGTGTTCATAAAAGCGATATGTTTCACGCCTGCAACAACCCTCACCGCCGAATCAGAGACTGTCAGATATGAAGCTGAAATTCTCAGAGCCCCTCTTCTATATACCTGTGCCGCGTGATTTCGGTACACTTCCTTGCTGAGAGCGTTTCTGTTCCGTACAGTGGCACTGACCCGACAGCCCTCATCAAGGGGTCAGCATTTCATACGTTGAGTATAAAACCCTTCAGACGGGAGCATACCCCTTTCCACTTGGATTGTTCTCCTATAAAAAAAAACCAATTGCAATACTTAGAGACGTTCATACTAGTACCATCACACATGGCTATCATTAGATAGATAGTCATTAAAATTTATCGCAGTGATCGGTTCTTAAAATTATGCCAGAGTCTGATATACCGTTTCGATAAAATTTTAACGATGCAAAAATCACAAAGCAAATCATCAATTTCTACCTCGGCCACGAATTCATCGATTCCACGGTTCAGCGTTGACTCCCCATATTTTATTATAACATATATCAAAAGCCAGCCTGGATTAAAGAATTCTGTGGCATCCACTAGGAGATTTTAATGTCTTTGGTTTCAAGTTTCAGTAGTTAGAAACTCACCAAACTTTGAGATCTCCGAATTGGAGAGCCCATTACGACCAAACCTTTTCTCGATGAATACGGTGCACATAGCACCCTGTCGATTTGAAAGCATATCAAAGTATCATTTTTAAGATTGATTTGATATGATAAGCTTTGCCGAAAAAATATTTCTCCAAGTCAAAAAGCAAATAGTTCCTTTGCCAGATTTGAACATTAAGTTTAAAGTCTTTCCGACGCTGTCGCGAATATAATGGGCTGTATACTTTTTACCGCCGCATGGGATCATTTTTTCACCTCTCAGCAAAGTTTTCCTAAGCAATAAATCCTCAGTTTTTAAGGCGCGTGTGGCCCCAACACCCGCTTGATGTTTTGTTTAATCCATTTCGCTGAGTTTGGAGCTGGTGTCGGTAATATTTGGGCCTGATTGGGTTGGGACATAGGGCGCAATTCCTAAGCTTAACTCCAGCCTGCGGGAAGTTGGAATTTCAGTGGTGTCAGCAGCTTAGCGGCAGCCTAACACTTCCATTATGAGATGGTGTGTCAGTGTGTCAGATAGCAGATTATTGGAATAAGACCACTTTTACAAACGTGAAATACAATGATGCTTCCCAGCATATTCCTTAAAAATTGACTTTACTGAAAATGTCGGTCGATTTTTTGATTTCCTTTATTTAACGTTGTGTCGTCTGAAAATCTTATTGAGATTGCTAATGTATTTTCCCTTACTTGGAGACTGGGAGCAATTCTTTGCTTTATTCGACACATTTCGGAAATGTCTGGAGTTGTCAATTATATGTTTTCCAGCGTATATTCATGTTAAAACGTGTTAAACCTAAACAAAAATTGTTCGACTTTTTAGTGTCGGTGCGTTTGATATATTTGACTGTTGCCAAAAAAGTGGTCTGTTTCACAGCTACTGCAGCGAAAAGTTTGTACATCTATAGTATCAAATGCTGACTTTTATGGATCAAAATCATTTTTATTTGAGGTCTTTCCCTTATGCGACGCCCGTAGCATTTATTAGACTTGAAGTTGGGAAAAGTAGGCAAAACTTAGAAAAAGATTTGCGCTATTAATGAGTCGGTGAGCTGCTGACAACTTTAGTCTTCCTAGAGACTAACCCCTGGTTCCACCAGTGAACCCTCGATCTTTTAAATTATTTAGATGTCGGATGGAGCACTGCAGCTCTACGCGACCCTTGGCTTGCCATCGACCACGTCCGCTTACCCCAGAATCTTAGCAGCTATGCACTGCCCTCAGCGAGTCAGTCGGACCTAGGTTTCCTGGTTTTAAAGACAAGGAATAACCATTCTGGTTTTTTGAGTTATAGTTAGGATCAAGAAGGACAAAAAATGCCGTTCGTATTGTGCTTCTACTGATAAGTGCCGTGCGTGATTACATAGCAGGGAAGCTTCCTGTCGAAACTGGCAAAGCACTGGCTCCAAATAATGAGCAAACATTCCATAGTCCAAATCGTAATCAATTTTTTGACGTTAAATGAATTCACGAAACGTGATAGATCTGGCTTTCTGGTACCAATGATACTAAGCCTATTTTATTTTACAACCAGCCTTCCACTTCCTTTCGTAATTCTGGCGGGTGGAAAATTAGTCCTTAGATGTTGGACTCTTAAAGTAAATGCTCCTGCGTAAAAAATTATTATCAAATCAAAATTATCTGATGTATTCCGCAGAACTAATAAATTCTCCTTCTTTTCAGAGCCATATAGATCTATGTTTGCCCACCAGGGATGACTGATTGCAGACGCTATTTTGGTGGAGGTACGAATAATTTATTTTCTGTTTTATAGTAGTTATGTAACAAATTCTTGTTATAATAAAGTAATTACAATAGTTTTTTTAAATTTTCACTCTATTCAGGTGCTGCGGTTAAAATGGAACACTTCCAAGCCGCTTTAGATCCTCGAAAGCAGGAATTGTTGGAAGCACGCTTCCTTGGAGCTAGGGTAAGTGCAACATAACCATAGTCTCTTGAACAATATAGTATTTGAAAAAGTTAAATGTTTTAATAAGCGGTCTCCCCATGCATGGAGATGGACTTCAAACTCAAGCAGACAAGCAAACCAAAATTAAGCATGACCTAGATGAAACCAAGATTAAGGAAAGATGGGCATCATATTTCAAGAACCTCCTTAATCCTCCGCACAGCTGCAGAACATTGGAGCCTATAGATGTCTGCGAAGAGCTTCCATTGGCCCCACCAACTCTAGATGAAGTTTGTTCCATCATCAAAGCCCAAAAGAATAATAAAGCGCCGGGCTTCGATGAGATTCTAGCGGAGCTCATCAAATATGGTGGCAGTAGTGTTCTTAAAGCTATTCACAAAATCATCCAGCACATTTGGCAATAAGAATATATGCCGAAAGAGTGGAGCCAATCAATCATATTCCCAATCCACAAAAAAGGTGACAAGCTACAGTGTGAAAATTACAGAGGCATATCACTACTTTGTACGGCGTACAAAATATTTTCGAAAATCTTAGAAAATCAAATGGGATCAAACGCCAACAGTATTATTGGGGAGTGTGAAGGTGGTTTTAGAGCAGGTAGATCGGCAATAGACCAATTGTTCCAGTCAAGCAGGTACTTGAAAAATGCTGGGAGTTCAACATAGACGTACACCAAATTTTCGTTGACTTTAAGCAAGCATACGACAATATTAATCGTAACGTCGTGTATCAAATAATGCTTTGCTTTGGCATCCCGCCCAAATTAGTCCGTCTTATCAAAATGACAATTACGACGACGACCTCCCAAATCCGCATCAATAACCAACTCACCGATGCCTTTGACACAAATATCGGACTAAAGCAGGGAGATGGGCTGGCCCCATCGCTATTCAATTTGGCTTTGGAGTACGTCATAAGGAAGTTACCTGTCGACACGCGAGGTACATAACTATACAAGTCGAGCCAAGTAGTAGACTATGCGGATGACATCAACATTTTGTCACGGTCATTAAAAATTACCAAAGAACTCTTCCTGAAACTCGACAGCGCAGTAGGGCTACAAATCAATGAAAATAAAACAAAGCTCATGACGCAGTCGAGGAAAAATACCTCAAGTACACAAAATATCACACTTGACGAATACAGTTTCGAGAATGTTAGCGAATTTTGTGTATTTAGGCGCCAAAATAACGAAAACGGGCAATGAAAGAGACGAAACACGCCGAAGAATACAGCTCGCAAATAAAATATTTTATTCCGTTTTGACGATCTTGAAGGCCAGCTGCATACACAGGAAAACAAAGCTCCAAGTATACAAATCTGTGATAAGACCTGTGTTATGCCCTAACCCAAGCATCCGCAAACATATTGAACGCCTTTGAGCGACGGGTCCTGAGGCGAATAATCGGAGGGAAGCTAGACGGGGACCAATGGGAAATTCGCTACAACCATGAGCTGTATGAAATTTTTGACGAACCGGAGGTCTCAAGGATTGTAAGATTGCAACTGCCAATGCCATCAGACCAAGTGGCTCAGCCTACGAGTCTCGACCAATAATGATACGATCTTATGAAGGGGAAACAAGGCTCTTATCTTTAAACTTGAAAATTTACGTGGGTAAACAAACTCTGAATCTCAACCTAGTGGTGTAATTTGACAAAATAAACTTAGCGTCAAAGACCAATAAGTGTACAGGCTGTACATTGTGAGGTACATCAATGATTGTAGCGAGGTACGCGATGGCATTATTATAAAAAGTGCCTAGACAGGGATTTTCCTATGATTTTCCAGGTGGGGAAAACAACAGGAAGCTTTCCATCCTCCATGAAGATGAGGCTGCATGTGAGAGTTGGTCGCAGGGTCTGAATCCACCAGTTATTTAAATCATGATTTTAGCAACGTCAATGAAGGCACAAAACTCTATGATTAGATTTCCGCTGCTCTTAACGAAAATACCTCCTACAGTAGCGAGACCGTTGAATTTGTTAAAAAACCCAAACACTTCTCTCTCTTGTCTTTATAAGCATTCATTTGAAGAATTGAGATCCATGTCGTGAACTTCATTGCAGAGACTGCACACTTCCGAATCAACACATTTTGCTTTATATAATCTGCAATTGTTGTACCCCTGGATAACAAGGATTCTATTTACGGATTTGATCGTAAGATTGCTTATAGGAACCAGCTGCATAATAACTTTGTACTTAGCCGTTTTCAACGGCAATGCACTGTTATATAATCGTTGCTGAGGCAGAACCGATAGATTGGCTTGTACATTTCTCATTAAGGAAAAATTATAAAACATAGGCGTTCCAGTAGTAATACTAACTGCAATACTTGGAATGTGATCCTTACTGTATTCAAAAATACGATATTGAGATATTTTGAACCGTATCTTCTCTACGTTTGCTACAACTTTTTTTAAATGACTTTCAAAATGTTCTAAAGTTGAGAATCATGTTCTAATCCGCATTCACAACTTTAAAATTTTTAGATGCTTCCTTAATGCAATCGGAATATTCAAAAGTTGTAAAAATGTAGTCTTTCTTCCTATTGAACTTCTCGATTACGCCAAAACACCGATCACACGGCAAAAAGCTGTGTCCTGGCTCAGGAAATCGATGAACAATCTTCTCAATAGATGAACACCTCATAAGAGTATGCAGATACTGAACTAATGTCAAGTTTTTATCTTATGATGCTGCATTAGGCGAGAATAAATACAGTATTTTAACTGTGCTTGGTAAAATGTTATCTACGAGTATGTAGTGATTTATGAAAGATACGACTACGTTTGGTGATTTTCGAGGCATGGTTTCATCGTATAAATAAAAGTGAGCGGTACCTGTTTTTGCTGAGTGGATAGAAAAATTATAGGCCCAAAATTCGCGTTTGTTAAATGCTTTGCCTGCTGGAATTTTAGGCAATAGCATGTTCTGCTGATAGTCAAAAGTTAACATCTCACACTAGTCATTAGAAATAGCAAGTTGACTCTTCTCTTTTAAATCAGCAAAAAAAAGTTTCAGCTCTGGCTTGGTGGAGACTCTTTTCTACCTGTATTTGCCGGATTTTATCACTATTTAATGTTTTATCTTTTAATTTGTTATACAATATGTCGCACTTCTTGCATGTATCTGAACATCGTGATCCAAAGTTGTATTTAAAATGTTGTTTCAAGCATCTGTAGTAAAAATGAAATGATACTATTGGCTTAGCAGGTGCTCGGAGACTAGGTTCATTCTGTTTCAAATATAAATCGTAAATCCTCTTAACATTTAACTCAGGTGATGGAAAATAACAAGAGCTTTTATTTCTGCTCTAGTGAGACCTGCATCATGGAAAACTTCTAATGTGAGAGTCAACTTTGGAAACCCAGTCACTCGAAATACGATTTGATCGATATTGATGTTTTCCACGCTTAGATTTAGCTGGTATAATTACAGTAGGGTCACGATACTCCTTAGAAATATTGTCTACTCGCTTTTTAGAGATTCCATGGATAGATGCAAAGCCATTTCGACAAACTTGTATGTTTCTATTTCCAAATACAATAAAATACTTATGTGAACAACTCCGTTTCTTCCTCGTACCAGTTTTCGATCTTTCCCTTTCAACATTTAAAGTTAACAAGACCTCCTAAATTAACGTTTTCCACATAAGTTCCTTCAAATTTATTAAAATTTTTCAATATTATTTATCACATTTCTTCATTAATTTGAACAAAACACTTATACTTTTTGCAACAGCAATCTGGTCCTGCTTTTGTTTCTCCCTTTTCGCAGCCTTTATAGTAGCCTTCTTTATAACATAGCGTTTCTATTGTGAAGTATTTGCAGCTTTTCTTTTTTTTTTCTTGAGATTACACCGCTCGTTGATGGGCATGGATGATTTACATCAGATCCGTCCGAAATATTCATGCCTTTATCGTTGTCTGCACTAGTTTGGTTTTGAAATGTTGACAAATCACGGTCACTTCCATCACCTCTTGGACTTGAGTCGTGTCCAGGAGGCTGGTAAATATCAGATGATCCACTACTAAACAGCTCGGACTCACTCATTTTATGCACACTTGACACATTCAAAGTATATATAAAATACAAAACAGAACGTACATCCGTTTGGGCCCAACTCGAAACATGCACTGTATTGTCACAGATGATGCAATCGAATCGTTGGTTGCAAAAAAGAGGCAGGTCCGGATCTGCTGCTTTCTTGCACCAAACGGAATAGGGTGGCACATCCTAATTTTGTTACAGCGTGCTTGTTTTTAATTGGATCTGCCCCGTTCATGCATCAAACGATAACGCTTAATTTTTTTTCAAATTGGAGGCAAAAAAACGGGAATCGATAAAAATTTGGATCTGCCCCCCTTTTGCTGCAAGGTCCTCAATTATGCCCATAATATCTTCCCGCTGGGGTAGTGTATATACAATAGTGTCCCTCTTGACCCGTTCTTTAGCAGAGTGATCGACTTCTGCCACTGCATCAATCCCTTTATGCCCAAGAATCCAATGAAAATTCCAGTTTATTTTCGGATTTATCTTAATAACTTGCCAGATGTTATTAACAACCTTTTTGTAATTTCTATTGTGATCACAGTTTAATAGTACTGCTCTAGAATCTAAGAAAATGTTAATGCTGGTGGATGTCGTAACAGCTGGACCCTTGAGAGCCGCAAGTATAGCATGCAATTCTACCTTTAAAGCCGAAACGGGTTCCTCCAAGCTGAAAAAACTTGGCTCATATTTGATGAAGGCTCCAGCCACACCGATATATTTTTAGCACCGTCCGTAACGAAGACGAGACGTAAATTCCTCTTCAGCTAACGCAACCATTAAATATACCGTTCAACTCCACTCCTGATTGGTTGATATGTTTGTTGTAAACAATATTGCTAGCTTCAAGACTTACCTTTAAATTTGGTGGTCTGGTACTAATGCCGGATGGAAATGTGTTATTAAAGAAGAACCTGAATTTATGGTATACTAGAGCATAACTGCAAGCTGAAGTGTTTAAGTCATCCAATTCTGTGCTGGAGAAGTTGTTATATAAGCACTTGTTCAGTTCTCTTGCGGTAAGCTGCTTGGCTTTGTGTTTACTCATAAGCTCACATACCTTACCCATCACAGCTGGGTAGGTTGATAGTCCGACAGGAGTACCACAAGCACAACATCATTGCCATCAACGAGTTTTGAACTTGGGAACTGCTGCGCAAGCGGTGAGCATCTCAACCACTACACCACACTTAAACCATTATAATTTCCGAAAATGCTTGCTGTACCCACGGACGGACGGATAGGCAGGTTGCGATTTAAAAGGATTTGAAAGGATGACGCCTGTCATACATATTTCGCGTGAAAATATAGTGTCCTTTTTAGGGAAGTCGGAGAGCTCTCCCCGAGTAGTCAGATCGGGGAGAGATGGTAAGATCTGTTGACAAATGGAAATGGCACATTACACTCGGGCAGTCCGGGCATTCAAGAAGGACGCCTTGGACCGCCTGGCTCCGTCGAGAGAGAAGTGTTGTTTTTATCTTTCTCCCTCACTCTCTCCTTGCTGATAAAGGGATCCTTGCAAATTGATTGTGGTTTAAAGCATCGAAAAATTAAGCCTAGCCCAAAACGATGTGTCAAACTGTTCCCAAAAAAACTCTGTAGAACTAAGAATGAGATGGAGGACTCCAAAATACGATTTACTTCTAAAATAGGGATTTTCTGCATCCTGGTGGGTGTCACCACAATTAGGCTGGGGTTGAATTTGGTTGTCCGTCAAAGAAATTCCTCAGGAAATCAGATCTTACATCTTATCGTTACAGCTTAAACCACTTCATCACGGCAAGGCAGCAACATTAGTAGTGTTCAACTCAAGCTATTTGCATCCTCAAAATAGTTGAAGAGACGAAAAGTAGAGCTGTGTTTTCCGTTCCCACTTTTAATCATTTCTGTTATGTCCTTGCCGCTCCTAGGTAGCTAGACAAAAAACCGCTGCCTACTCCTCTTCTTCCTCTGTGAATCATATTCCTTACAAGATAGCGATGCAGGGGTTGTGAAAATGACAACGCTTTCCTTTCACTAACAATAAGAAAAATACTAGACCGGTGGAAAGTTGTTGGTTACTTGGTATGCGCGTTGAAATTTTTCTGTGAACCTTAATTTGATTTCCCCCTTCAACGATGCTTTTCCTCTTGCCCACTACAACACTCCTTACTTCATGGCTCCCTTTGCGTTTACCGTGTCGTTTTGCGGTTGATTTTTTCTTTCTTCTGCCACCCATTGCATCAAGTTTCTTCAGTGTATTAACTTTTCTACATGCTTAGGTATTATGCTTGACGGTATTTTAGGTACGTATGCACGAATTCGCGCAACGATGCGAAGACGACGGAAAACATGAGCATAACGACTCTGAATAGGAAGCAGCAGCAGAAATAGCGAATGTAGGAAATGTAGAAAATGTATGTGGAGCTATAACTATGCGCCCGTTTCGATTTTCTTCTATTTAGAATGGCAAGAACAACAACAGAATTTCATCTTGAACGCTGTTCGTCGATGTGGTGGGTAGACGACGATGTCGGATGCTCGTTCGGGGTCGGGGTCGCAACTTAGAAGCTGGCTAGAAGCTTATCTTCTGCCTCCAGTGCGGCGAACTTTATCGATGTGCACTATTTTTTCGCACTTCACTGTCTGATGGTACTGGCAATCGCAGCCCGAAAGTATTGTGGCTGGAAAAGGTTCGATTGGCGACCCACCAAGCACACAGTCACCGTTTCACAGCTCCAGTTTGACCCGTTCAAGTGAAGTTAAGTGTTAAGGTCCGCGAGTGTCTCGTTGGTTGCCTTGAAGCGACTCTAGTCTTCAGTAGCGGGTACACTACTTAGAAATCAAACGGTCTGGCAGTGGTTGTGTTAAAACCCTAATAAGTGATGCTGCCTGCCACTCGCTTCATAAAATAAACGTGCAAAACAATTGAACTTGTGGCAATCGATTTCCGAACTCAACCCACATTTAGTATCTTGGGCTGCTGCACTCGCACCCAACACCTCCCTCCCGACACGAATCCTTGATAAAATTCGTCAGGCGAAAGGCGAAATCAAATTCCGTTGAGACGTCGTGCATAAATCGATTGTTTGTTATGTAATTTGCAAGCAGCAGAATGGAATAGTTGCAGCCGCACAAAGATCGTTGCAAAGAATTTGTAACGGTGAACATTCTAATATCCAATTGGGAGATTGCTAAACAGTTAAAAACTAGTTCCAAGTGAGGTGCATCCACAGGCCTGTGAACCAGAATCGCGAGCAGCAAGTTTGATTTTGATAGCGAAATCCGCGAATAGTGGACAAGAGCTCGCGAACAGTTAGTTAAGTGCGTGGCTATGTGTAGTGAATTGCAGAATTTCTCAAATGGAGCACCGAATTCCCCGCGGCAACAGTATCAGCAACAAACGCAGCACCCGCAGCAGCACCACTATTACTTTTACTATGTAAGTATGCCGTTATGTGGAACACACACCGTTTCGGTTCACTACACTTTGTGGGCACTTTCTTTTTCACTCTCGTTACCACCGACGGCGTGAGCATCCATTGTGAGGAGATATAGCAGGACGTTCATTGCTTATTCCACCAAAGTTCCGTACTTCCGGCGCTAGTTTCTTCTCTAATAAGTACCTTCCGCCCAAAAAACTGCTTCGGTTGCGACCTGTTAAACACGAACTTGGGATCTGCAGACCTAGAGCAGGAATGCTGAAAGTCTCCCTATCCTTCTTCATCCTCATTGTTAAATTCCGCTGCCTCCTTTATCCGCGTTAAATAAGAAGGGACTGAAGATTTAACGAGCAGTCTTTGTGTGAAAACCAACGAACGGCAGAACGTGCACCTCATCAAGTTTCCCAAAGACTATCCGAACGCTGCAAACGCCAGTCACCTACTGAAGCTCCATCGGAATCCCCAAATCGATTTTACTCTACTACGAGTATGCATTCACTTGTCAGTGCCACACCAGACTCAAGCACACACTTTAGAAAGCAGAAGAAGTGAAAACCAGCTGTTTGTTGTGCTCGCTCCCTGCTTCCTGCTGCCCCACTGTTGCTGATGCTGCTGCCGTCTCGCCAACATGAAATTGATTTTCTCATGGTCCTCTTTTTTCATACACAGTGTCTCCGCTTAACCCTGTGTGTGCGCTTGCGCTGCACCAGACCCAGACCGTATCGGAATCCGATCCGGTTTATAAACGACGAAAACAGTGGGATAAGTGCGTATTGTTGGGATATTTTGATACTGAAATATCCGACATAGAATCGGAGACCGGTTCGCATAACATCTGGTTAGTGCACTGCCAAGCTGGTAATATCAGACCATTTGCTAGATGACGTGCTGTGTACGATAAGCAAATACAATATTGAGGCAATGAATAAGTTTCACAGCAAGCCGGGGATAAAGTGTCCAATTGATGGAGCCCAACGGGAGAAATGTTAAGAATACAAAAACAATTTGGTCAATTGAATAGTTAGGATTGCAAAAAGGAAGTTTATTAACAATTAGCTTATTGCGTGGAGAACATCAGAAAAATTTGAAAAATGGTTAATAATTTGAGCATCTTGAACATTATGTATTTACACTTGATGTTTTCAGTAGAAACAAGTCACAGTAGCAGGGGAGTACTTCTGCCAGAAGGGATTTGTAAACTAATTAGTAAATTAAACAATGTCTTCTAAATATCAACAACATGGAAAAAATAAAAGGCGGATTTGCATTGTTTAAGATTGCCGCTATTTTGTCGACAGACCTCATTGTTTGAGTAGTTATGATAGCATATTAATGTCACCTCCAATTTCTAAAAATTTCTTGAAAATTTGTACGTATAGGTAGTGTCTAGATCGTTTGGAAATGTGTAAATTAAATATCCTCTTTTAGAATTTAATAAAAAAATATAATTTTAGTTTCGATCTATTTCGTACAATTGACAAACGTAGACTAACTCTATAGTTAATTTAAATTAAACACTAACCGAGTCCACGTGACCGCTGGCTCCAACAGGTGAATAGTCTCACCTGGGTTTATGGAAACTGCAATGTAGCGTCTGGAGAGTGTCCGGTGATTTTCATTGAATGTGGGAAAATAGAAATTTCGTAATATGATGACGCTAGTAAGCGTGTTAAATGTGGGAAAATTTTGGGTTCCTGGTGTTAACTCTTCCCCTGTTTGGTTGGATGTCCTCATCCAACTAGAAAAATTGGTTGGAGCACTCTTTTATCGAATGGTTGCCGCTGCACCGATTGCGTTAAAATTTTGTATTCCGGAGCACTTTTTAATTCTTAAACCGATAAGGTGAGGAAAAATCCGATTCAAAACCTTTTTCAATATAATTTTATTAATTTTAGTATCGCACTGACGGATGAGAAGCACTACATTTATTCGTCAATTGACAATCCACATATTTATTCGATTGTGATCAGATGTTGGCATATAACACAATTAAATTAATTTCGTCATTTGATAGTACATTTGAATTAACAATATTGGTTTTAGCTAATTGTATTGACTGTACAATCTCTTCTTGGAATCTTGTATTGAGTACATAAAGCAAGGGTGTTTTCAAAAATTTTGTCCCTTTTTATCATATCATGTTTATAATTTCTTTAGTAATATTCGTTATTCGATTAATCCTTTCATTATATTCTTAATTAATTACAATTTTTCTGTTGTTGTTTTCTAGCAATTCATTGATTTTGCCTTCTATGAGCATAAAATCACTGTGCTCAGGATTACCTGCTAACCACTTCCAAGCAGTTCCAACAAAGTTGAGGGAACGTCTCACTTGTAATTCAAGGTTGCCAATAAGGTTCTTTATTTGTGACAGTTCGTGTGATAGGAGCTGGTGAAATGGATTTCCTGACGGGATATGATCGTGGATGATGGATGAAATTTCAGAAAAAACAAGTTGGGTAAACAGACCTACGCTCATGTCAGAAGGGTTTTGTACCCAACTTCTCAGAAATGCAGTCACCAGCAATGAATAACGTCAAGAAATATGTCAAAGAGATGTGCACGTTCCAAAGGAAATCCATAGTTTTTCTGTTTTCAACGGTCGCCATTTTGTTGCAAACCAACAAAAATCATTCAAATCATGAATTATCAAAAATATTAATGTTATTGATCTTATTGGAAAATTTCAAGATGATCAAGTCAAAACTGCAGTGACTGATTCGATGGAAAGTCCATAAAATACCAAAATCATGTGTAATTGTTGTTGTAATTGGAGAAATTTCAAACGGCTATAACTTCCGTGTATATCATTCGATTTTCATAAAACTTACAAAGTTTAAGAACTCTTAGTAGGACTACGCAAATATCGAATTTCGTTCAGTTTGAGGGTACCAATGTGATTTTCTTGCGGAAAATGTGAAATCCGAATATCATGCTATTATTAACAAAGTTGAGCGAATTTCGACTTCTAAGGTATATGTTGTTGTTGTACTCATAAACACCTACCTCCATAATTTTTTTCAGATTTTCCGGATGACAGGTGTCCAATCGCGAGGGGGGGACACCAATTTTTCGTGTATTTCCTCCCCCTGCGCGTCCCTCGAAGCAAAAAGTATCAAATTAAGACCTGTTCTGAAAAGCTCTCATCAAAACCACCTTTGATGAATTTTTTTTTTCGGGCGCCACTCCTTTATATGGGGAGACCCCCCCCCCCCTTAAATACCTTATAAAATTTTTTGTAATTGAACTTTGAAGACGGCATCACTTTACATCTGCATACAAAATTTGATGTTTCTAGCTTAAGTAGTTTGCGAAAAAAAGTGCTGTGACACACGGACGGACGGACGGGCAGACGGACAGACAGGTCGCGATTTTAGTAGGGTTTTGTGAAATTATTTTACAAAACCCTAAAAATGTATTGTACTGTTCAATTTGGAAAATATGAACAAGTTTTAAATTTCCTTGCTGAATTTTTGCTTCCCCAGTTTTTATAGCGATGAGTTGAGGGGTATTATAGTTGGTAAATTGTATTTCGCTCTGAACGATGGATGTGAAGCCCCTGAAAAGATTCAATTTCGAATATCACTTTTGTGAATAGTCCTTCCCGACTCGGTTATAACTAATGTAGGCCTGTCTTCTTTAACTATCTCCTTTTTATACCTTGCTGAAAATGTTGAGCCGACACGCTTATTTCTCTTTACATGAATTATTTGTTCTGTCTTATATTCTTTAGCTTGTTCCCTATTCTTATTATGAAATCTCAAATCTTTTCCTTGTTTATCTTTCAAGAGCTCAATATTATCCTCCCTAGATTTTCCTAATTGTTCCGAGCTTGTAGATACAGTTCTCGCGTAAAAAACATCTAAGGGTTTTTTCCCTGTTACCGAATGAATGGTGTAATTATACTCGTAAAGTGATCTTTCCAGAAGTTCCTCAAATGTACGATGAATTCCATTTCATTATTTCCGAGAGTGTGAAGTGAAACTTTTCAACCTGGCCGTTAACCTCCCTTTTATACGCGGGTGTGCGGTAAATGTCAATGCTCAATTGGTCACGCATCACAAATTGTATAGATGCAGCGTTAAGAGATTTTTCTCCATTGATTAGAATGCACTTCGACACTCCATAGAAGAATGTTAATTCTCTGAGAGATGGCCGTACAGCTTCAATGGCTCTAAACTTGAGGACCCTAGCTTGAGCTAATTTACTGAATTTATCCAGACTCGTTAAAATTAATTGACGTTCTGCTGAATAAATGTCGATATGAACCGTATGTCCTGGGTATTCGGTAATAAGAGTAGGCTTTAGGACTGGGTTGTTAGGATGCTTATCGTACTTGTTTTCCAAGCAGACAGTGCATTGCTTGCCCGTATTTTTTATTTTTGCACTCATCCTGGGGAAGTAATACTTTTCCAAGATCTGTTGCATGTTCTCCTTTAAATTTCGGTGGGCTCTAGCATGGATTTTGATTATAATTTCATCCTGAGCAGACTCATCTCGAACTTCTCTCTGAGTAAAACGAATTTTGTACGTTCTGAAGTAGAGAGGATAAATTTGCTGAATGAGTCCCATTGTTGCTTCGTTTGTTTTCAGGCCGTTAATTATGTTAGGGTTCAAATACCTCTTAAAAATTCCGATGATGTTCTCTTGGGTATATTGCGATTCAAAAAATGCATTTTTATAATAATTTGGGAAGGGTCGTTCCAACTGGTAAGTACTTTGTTCACCTAAATTAAGGATGATTTGTATTCGGAAGCTGTTTATAGGTGTTTCTACCGGAGGGATCAAATTATCAGAAGAACTGTCGTCACTGTGGGAACTGGCGGTCGTTGAGTTGATATTTGATTGTGTTGGCTTCCTTGAGAGGGTATCGGCTACTATATTAGCTTTTCCGGGCTTGTATTGGAGTTCATAGTTGTACTCCTCCAATATTCCCTTCCATCTCTTCATTTTTATATTCATATTACGATTACTCAACGCATATGTTGGAGGCTGATGATTAGTAAAGATCTACCCCTTGCGTGGTCCGTATAGGAAATTACGCAATGATTTCAACGCCCAAATGATGGCCAACATTTCTTTCTCGTTTGCTGTATAATTGATCTCAGTACGGTTAAGCGTTCGTGATAGAAATGTTATATGCCTTCCTTCCTGCGGCAGCACCGCACCGAACGTATTCTAAGATGCGTCGGTAGTCAACTCATAATCCTTTGTGAAATCAGGATGAACCAACATAACATCCTGTGAAATCAAGGAATTCTTTATCTTTTGAAAAGCATTAAATGCCTCCTGGTTTAATTGGATCTTAATCTTTCTGCTGAGTTTTTTGGATATTCTTTCTTCTTTCCCTTTTAGAAGCGAGGTTAAGGGGTTTGCAATCTTAGCAAAATCAAGCACAAAGCGTCTGTAGTATCCTGCCATGCCTAAGAAGGATCGACGCTCCTTTAGGATGGTAGGAGGCGGAAAGTCTACTATGGCCAGTACTCTATGTGGATTTGATTTAATGCCTTCAGCTGAAACAAAGAACCCAAGAAATTCTACTTCGCGTTTACATATATCGATTTGTATTTTGAAATTGGCGTTCTGTAGGGTTTCAAACACAATATCCATGTTCTGTAATAGCTTATTTTAGTCTCGGCCATAAATGATGATATCATCTATGTAGGGTTGACACCTGCGTCCTATATGTTCTCGCAGTGCATCGTCAACGGCTCGTTGGAATGTTGGGGGTCCGTTCTTTAGACCAAATGCTAAGCGGGTAAACTCTTATTTACTACTATTACCTATTTACAGCAAATTTTGGGTTGCTGGTGTTAACTTGTATCTCCCCAGTATCACATGTTGTAATTGAGGAATTTTCAATCGGTCTTTATTGTTTAATGCTTTATTATTACGAGGTACATGCCTCTATTGCTAGGGCACTTAAGTATGAGATTTTAGCAAATTTAGGAACAATTCTTGATTTAATAGGCAAAACTATCGAATACATAAATTGTATTATCATTAACAAGTTGACCGAATTTTGACTTCTTAGTTATTTTTTGCTCTTGTAATCATAAAGGGGTACTCCATGATTTTTTTAAGTTGCTTATCCACAGTTGTCCAATCGGGAAAGGGCATACATTTTTCACATATTTTGATTTTCCCAGCGCCCCTCACCTTTGTCATCGCCCTTTTGATATCTGATCTTGAAAGGCTTTATCAATGGCTTTCATTCGATATCCATATCGGCTACTTGATACACAAGGGATTCTTAAGCTTCACTTCAACATATGGAAGGACCCCCTTAAAAATCTATTTAAAAAATTTTTTAAGATCGAAAATTTGAAGAGGGCATAATTTTTGACATGTCCATAAAATTTCGTTTTTGTAGCTGTTGCAGTTTCCGAGAAAACTTGCAAGGACTGACAGATTTTTGTGAAATTCTTTTACAAAACCCTAAAAGCGGGTTAATCTACGCTAAAAAGTTTCTAGCCAGAGCATAGGAAAAGAATGTGGAGGAGACCGCATTACAGAACTGTATTCCAGAAGCGAGCGGACCAGGCAAGTTAATAAGTGAACTGCAGTAGTAATGTTTGTAAACTTGTGTAAATGTCGCAAAAAAGTAGGAAATTTTGATACCGTGGTAATTAATTATGATTTGGGATAAAATCACTGTATGAGCCCGCTGTCTAGAGGAAGACATCACAAAGAGTATAATTCTACGTTAAAGGATCAATTTTAGGGAAAGAGCCATTTTGAAACATTGATACAAAAAGTATTGGAGTTACATCAATTATAGAGGTATCCAAAATTTCCTAATCATGTTTTTGGAGATGCTGGCAACCGTGAAATAAGTATTCACAGCACTTTGAAATCATCAGCAAATTACAGAGGGAAGATAATTAATAATCAGTAGGAGATGAGAGGATCAAAGACTAACCTCCGAATCATGTCAAATGAAGGATGAAATGGAGAGAAAGTTGTTCCATAGAAAATAGCACGGCACGAATGATAGGGGCCAGATAAGATCCAGGAGATAGGGGACCAGAGGTACCCACCAAAGCTAGCTTCTGGCTCAAAGAATCAAAACCTTTGGAATAATCTGTTTGTCCGAAGTTCTTGCAATGTAGTCTGTGAAATCTGCTAAATTTGAACAAGTAGAGCGGCTCTCTAAGAACCCACATTCCCATGGTTGAAAACTGAGCTAAATGATTCAAGACGGCTATTATATGCAAGCAGCTAATAGAAACACGAAAGCAAGGGTACGGGACGATAGTTTGAAACAATTCATGGATCACCAATTTTAAGGATAAAAACAAAATTTGCATCTTTCCAATTAGCGGGGAAAGATTACAGTGCTTAGCTTGAAGTTGAAAATGATGGAGTGATGAAAATAATACAAATACATTTATCAATTCTACAGGATCAAAATTTACTTTAGGATAAAGGGAATTTATTAGGGATTCAACCTCAGAAAGATTAAATTGGTACTGTACTCTTTTGAATTTCGTTGGTGAAGGAATACTATATTGTGTCAGAAGGTGTAAATATAAAGGAGAAGAATTCTGCAAATAGGATTGATATTTTATGTGGGGAAGACGCTTGCATTGAATTTCATTTAACAGTAGACAGAATCATCATCATCTATGGTGCGACAGCCCTAGCTGCGCATTGGCCTCCAGGATTAATCTCCTCCACTCATCACGGCTCCGTGACCTCGTTCGCCAGTTGATCACTCCCAGCAAGGATCTGCTGCCAGTTATTTTGCATGTGCACAACTCTGGACCTTAGAAAGGGAAGGACAGAGTAAAAGACTTTATTTGCGTTGTTTATCAGGCGTCCAATCTCGTCCTTTTCGGTGCCTCTTCTATTTATGTTGGCTCCAAGATAAATAAAATTACGCGGAATGGTAGAGGAATATTTATAAGATCGGATATACGATCAAAAGGGTTCAACGTTATATGTCAGCAGGGAACTCTGTCACCTGCTGAAGAACTTTTTCAATGACAGACTCACGAAGCCTACAAAAGTTAGATCTGGATTCTTCAGTTTCAGTTAGCTTATAGCACTGAAGCCTCTTGTCTTTGGCTTTTAATGCACTGAGTAAGCCAAGGCTTCGTTTAATGTTCGAGCTTGCAGTGGTGCAAATCATTGAGGTAGCTGACAATTTACTTAAGGCATTGTCACAGACAGACTAAAGAAAAAGGCACACGATTTGACTGAGTCGATATTAGTTTTGATTGTCTCGTAATAGCCTCTTCACAAGTCCAAGTAGCTGGAGAGTGCTCTTGCTAGAAGGATTTTATGAATAAACTACAAAATCAAGCAATGTCCTTCAAATAGCAACTACACTCTTATATAGAATCCTTCAATTAGAAAAAATAATAAGTGGTTACCGTGTATTTAAATTTTTTGCTATTTCATCTGTGTATATCGACATCAATGCTTAAACAATCTCAATGACAAATCCGGACTACAAGCCATTCCGAACCTTTTCTTGAAAATCTGAATATTTCTGTATTAACCAGGTCCTCATTCGCTCTTGTAATTGTTAAATTTTCAATTGGCTATAACTTTGTTGCTGAAACTTCGATTGCCATGAAATTTTGAGGACATGGACCTACTACAAAGACAGTATTATATGAGGTTTTGGCAAATTTAACAGAGTCTTTTAGGTTTTATAGACCACTATTTGAAATTCGTAAACCATATGATTACTAACAAAGCTCACCAAATTTTGACTTTGAATATATTTGTTGCCCTTGTACTTATAAATACCCACATCCATGCCTTTTTCAGATGTCCAATTGCGAGAGGGGACACACAAATTTATCGAATATTTTGACTCAACCCGCTCTCCTTAATACAGTTACCTCTTCTTTCGATCCTGAAAGTTCTCCATAAGACCTTTCATTTGGTACTTATGTCACCTATCCCTTTGTTAAAAAACAAAATTTTAAGGGGACACTTCCATAATGGAGACTCACTTAAAAACCTTATGAATTTTTTCATACCAAAATTTTGCGAAGGCCACCTCCTATGATCTACCTACAAAGTTTCATAGCTGTAGGTACTGTAGTTTCCAAGAAAAATTGCTGTGACCCCAGGACGGACAGATGTACACACGGATAGACAGGTCGCAAAACGAATAGAGCTGTGTAAATATATCTTACAGACGTGAAGTTTGTAGGCGGATCAACGAACTGTGCCGCTTAAGGTCTGCATGTTCGTATGCTCAGGGTCTACTCTGAAGAGGCTGCTTGTTGGCCTGCCAGTTCGGCGAGGTTTTTCGGTCGTGGGTCTTAACGCGAGTAGACTCCGTTGAAAACAATCTTTCAGCCACTGATTCAAATTGCCCGTTTAAAACACGTTCAAAAATTTTTCGATGAAAAATTCTGGCATTACTCTTCTTCTTCTTCTTCTTCTTCGTAGCTCTACAGCCCCTCTCGAGCCTTTGCTTCCTGCAAATAGCGTCTCCAACTATCCTGGTTCATTGGCCGAATCCTCCGATTTTGAAAGCCGAGCAGCGATGAACTATCTTCGTTGACCGAGTCAGACCAGCGTTTCCTCGGTTTCCCCACTGGCCTCCGGCCTTCAGCTCCCAGCGAATACATTTTTGGGTATTCGTTGTTCGTCCATACGATTCATGTACCCAGCCCATTGCAGCTTCCGCAGTCTTACAATCGTCGCGACCTCAGGCTCGTCGAAAGTTTCATATAGCTCATGGTTGTTTCGAATTCGGCATTGTTCCCCGTCTAGCTTCGCTCCGATTATTCGCCTCAGGATTCGTTGCTCAAAGGCGTTCAATATATTTACGAATGCTTGGGTTAGGGTCCATGTATCACACCCATAGCATAACACAGGCCTTATCCCAGTTTTGTTTACTTGGTGCTTGTTCTCCTGTGCATGCAGCTGGTCGCCAAGTGGGATACTTTGTGCACTTGGGATATTTTTGCACGACTGCGTCATGAGCTTTGTTTTATTTTCATTGGTTTGTAGCCCTACTAATTTTGCTACGCTGTCGAGTTTCAGGAAGAGTTCTTTGGCAGTTGCTAATGACCGTGACAAAATGTTGATGTCGTCTGCATAGGTTTTTCTTGGCTCGACTTGTGTAGTAATGTACCTCGTGTATCGACAGGAAGCTTCCTTATGACGTACTCCAGAGCCAAATTGAATAGCGATGGAGCCAGCCCCTCTCTCTGCTATAGTCCGATATTTGTGTCAAAGGCATCGGTGAGTTGGTTATTAATGCGGACTTGGGGGGTTGCCGACGTCATTGTCATTTTGGTAAGACGGACTAATTTGGATGGGACACCGAAGCAAAGCATTATTTAGTACAGTACGTTACGATTAATACTTTCGTATGCTTGCTTAAAGTCAACAAAAATTTGGTGTACGTCTATGTTGAACTCCCAGCATATTTCAAGTACCGAATTTTTGTATTGTTATTGTTTGGAATTCGAATAAAGCGCATTTGACTTTGACTTTGATATTTTCAAAGCCAAATAATCATTCACGAGTTGCGTCGTGAAAAGCTTTTATCGGTTTCCGGTGGCTCTTATGGCTTCCGGGGAAGATCTTGCTTTGAGTTTGTTTAATAATTCATTTGCCGAATGTCTGATGTTGCTAAATCTTTCCTTCAGTCTATCCCAAGCGGATAAGTAGTTGCCATCAGTCTGATGTGAGCCATTCGACTTTGCCACTTAGGCTAGTTTTCAAATACACATTTTTTGTACATTGCCTCATTCACACTACCTCATTTGGACCATTTGTGCAGGACAGAAACGTATGTTTACTCATTTTTAATGGAAAGTATCGTTTCACACGTTCTAACGGATTATGCTGTGCTTTAATTAGCTTTGTACCAATAATATTTACTGAAGAATTACATTTATCAATTTGAAAGCTATTTTCCTTCGTTCTAAAAATTTGTCTAGCAATTATTCAAAGTTTTAAAATGGTTCAGAGAAATTTCAAAACCTTTCTAATTCTCATCATACGAAATTGTATAGAATTCATCATCCTTTTAGCCCAAATCTCCTCTAACCATGACGTCACATACGGTGAAACTCCCAAGCCCATTATACAAGTAGCTGTCATCGTTACTAAAAACCAACAATACCCAACTTGACTATATACGAGTACAAGCTCTCAGTGCCTTGAGGCTGCACAAATGTAGGGTGGCCTGGTAGGGATCCTAGATGGGAATAAACGGAAAAAGATAGCAGGAATCGCGCAAAGTTGTTGATTTTCTTGCTGGTAGTGGTATTGCAGGTGGGCCAGTGACTAGACGAAATGAAACGCAAAGAGCGAGTTGATATGGCAGGCATATACCATTCCAGAGATTCTCCAGCATCATTCTGGGAATACTTGCACAGTTCCAAGCTTGTTCGCCTGGTAGCCTGGCTGCATTCTAGCGATTGTAGGTTGTGAGGTTGTGGTTTGTAGGATGTTGCGCTCGATTCGGCTTCATTAGAGCTGAAAGACTAACTGGCTGCTGGCTGATGTGGTACTAGTAGTGTACTTGAATATATGGAGTTGTGAAAAAGTAGACTTTATGCTTAACGCCTATTCGTTCACGCCACACTGTTGCTAGAGATGTTCCTCTTGAGAGAATATCGATTTCCGCAGAATTTTCCCAGTTCAGTTGTTGTCAATCCTGGTATTACAAGTTTTTGAATTTTAATATTCATAGAATTCGGATATCAGCGTGTATTTCAAACGTGTTTCACCAATGCAAGAGAGATTGGAATAGCATCATAGAAATGAGTTTGTTCCATCCTTTATTCTACAGTACATGGAGATTCCTTGGTTAAGTGCTAGCTTTCTGTTTTGTACGCCTGATGTAATGTATAGGAGCTTTACAAAGGAAAGAGAATATATTTCATATAAAAAATGATTTGTTGAATTTGAAACGGAAATTTATTACAGGTGTTTTATTTCAAAGCACTTAAATGTTGACGTTTTTGTACTCACATTTTCTGTGAATACTTAGTTTGAGGACTACTAATCCAAAATATTTACTTTTAATATGTTACGAATTTGTAATAAAACACCTCGATCCACGACAAGAAGGCCTTTAGCAGAAAAATATACTTTTAAGGCGCTCTAAAACAAGAAACTTAAACCTTTTTGTGAAACTTTAAATACCCAAGCGTAAGTCAAGCGTTTTAGGGGTTGGGGCGCTGTCGCCTGAGCTCCCAGACCACATAGGGCATTATCGGAGGAGCTGATTAAAGGCCAAAGACGAAGGCTAAAGAAGCGCTGGGAGCGAAATCTAAAGGCCACATGTAGATAGCTCCACCAGTAAAAATCAATAAAATATTGGCGTCTAGCCCAATCGAAGGAGCTCGGGAAAAAAGAAGGAAGGAAGAGGCACTTGATGGGCGTGGAGAACCAGATCACGGGTTCCAGAAAGTGCTTACGAAAGGAGCGAAAGCCGCTAAGATATTCCTTCAAAAAGTGCCAGAAAGTAAAGTTTGCACGGACACCTAACAAGAAAAAGGACCTGATGCAAAACAGGAGAGAAAGAAGCCCCGACGAAGACCCTGGCAGCAGGAACTGCTCGTAAAACCCCAAGATGGCCGATCCTACGCAGAGGCGCTGCGGGACATCAGGAGAAACGTAAGGCCCGAAGACACCAACACAACCATTAAAGCAGTACGACCAACGCAGTCGGGCCACATACTGGTCGAATTCGGAGCAGAGGCCGACAATAAGGAAGCATTCTGCGACGTAGTAAGGAAAGTCCTCGGCAAAAGTGCAACTATAGCCTCGCTTGAGCCGATGGCAATGATCGAAATAAGAGACATTGACTGCGTCACGGATCTGGCCGAGGTAGAAGAGGCCATCAAAAGGAGTTCCCTAGCGTGGATCAAAGCGAGACTGACATCAGAAAACAATAGGGGACAACGCATGGCCATAGTTGACTTGATCGAAAAGGACGCCGAACACTTCCTGAACAAGGGCAAAGTACAAATAGGGTGGGTTGTTTGTAGGATACGGCGAAGAGCAATGCCTCTTGAATGTTTCAAATGCCTTAGCTATGGTCACACCACACAAGTATGCAAAGGATCCGATAGGAGTTACCTATGTTACAAATGCGGTGAAATGGGACATAAAAGAAAAGAGTGTACGTAGGAGGCACACTGTATTCTTTGCAAGGATGCTGATCCAAGACCTGATGTTGGAAACGTCTTGGGATCAGAAAAATGCCGGGTTTTCCAGGAAGCCCTAGCCAAGGCAAAATTAGATCTTCGATGACCCGTATCCTGCAGCTAAACCCACACCGTAGTTCAACCGCCCAAAATCTGCTTGAGCAGTTTGCGAGGGACATGAAAGTCGACTTTTTGCTGCTGAGTGAGCAACATCATGATAAAAGTTCTGCATCATGGTATCCTGATGAAACTGGTACTACCGCCATCTGTGTTCGAAATAGTGATTTCCAGGCAGAGAGCTGTGGACGTGGGGATGGTTTTGTGTGGGCTCGGTGCTCAGTGTACCCAACGCCGAACGAATCGATATCATCTTTCCAAGCCAAGCTTAATGCTCTGGAGGGCGCTGTCTCGAATGCAGAAGGCAACTTGCTCGTTTGGGGGGGGGGGGACTTCAACGCGAAAGCAATCGAATGGGGCATGCCTCAAACATATCCGCGGGGAAAACGAATCCTAGAAATGGCAGCCAGGACGGCGCTCGTCGTACTGAACACCAGATATACGCCGACTTTCCGCCGTATTGGCTGTGAAGGAACCATACCGGACGTGACATCCGCTTCCGAGCCCTCAGTACGGAGGATACACAACTGGAAAGTATTAGAGGACTACTCAGCCAGTGATCATCAGTGCATTCTGCTTGAGATAAGCGATGTTGTCTCCCGACGTCCGTGCTCTCGGCTTTCTACAATTGGATGGAACGTCGGAAGGATAGATGTCGAGTGGTTCGTCGTGGTGCTCACAGCAGGTGCACCGCTGCAGGGAGATCCGGAGGGGACGGAAGAACTGGCAGCTCTAGATGTGGTGAACTCCACTATGAGCATCATCACGACTGCTTGCAATGCTCCTATGCCCCGACGAAAACCCTGGCACGGCAAGCCCCCAGTGTATTGGTGGTCAACTGAAATCGCTGAAAAACGAAGGGAGTGTCACAAGCTTCGGCGTTAGGCCCACGGGCGATGAACCGTGATGAGGTGAACAACCGCGCAGCAGCATATAAGTCGGCCAGGGAATGCCTTCGCAAATTGATCAACAGCAGCAAGGCTCGCTGCTGGCAAGATCTAGTGGACAATGTAAACAAGGATCCGTGGGGCCTTGGCTACAAGCTAGTTATGCGGAAGCTTGGTGCTCTACGGAAACCTTGTATACATGATGCGTAAAAGATGAACGAGATAGTGCGGGCACTCTTCCCCGCCCATCCCGTCCGTGTTGACGCTGTCCATGGTGAAACAGCAGTCGAGTGCCCAGTCTTCACACAGCCGGAACTGGAAGAGGCAGTCCTTTCGAGCGAGGAAGGCTCCAGGTCCAGATGGTGTTCCAGCTGAGGGGTTGCAGTTTGTCTATCACCATTGTCCTGACTTGCTGTTCAGTACATTCAACGCAAGGCTCATGCCTATCACCAAGGGGAGGGAAATCCCGAATCGCCGTCTGCATACCACCCGTTGTGCATGTTTGACACGTCTGGGAAAGTGCTAGAGAAACTCATCAAGGGAAGACTCACTGTACTGCTGGGGGCCTATCTCCTCGGTAGTACGGCTTTAGAGCAGGACGTTCTACTATTGATGCGATTGCAGAGGTGGTGAACGCGGTCCAAAAGGCTGAGGCATATATTTGTAACAAGCGATGGATCATCCTGTTTGTGACACTCGACGTCAGAAACGCCTTCAACTCCGCTAGATGGGTGGATATTCTGGATACGGTGGGAAACCCTTTTCAAGTTTCAGAATATCTAATGCGGCTTTTGAGGAACTACTTAAAAGACCGAAGCCTGCTCTACGACACGACACAGGGCCAACGAAGGATGAAAATCGCATCGGGTGTTGCCCAGGGATCTATCCTTGGTCCAGACCTGTGGAACGTGTCTTACGACGGGCTACTGAGACTCGAGATGCCAGATAAGTCGCGCTTGGTCGGCTATGCGGATGCTGTTGCGGCTCTGGTCGCTGGACGCACCGTTGAACAGGTGCAACTTAGGCTAGGTATGCTAATGCGCCGAGTGAGGGACTGGATGACTGCCCGCGGGCTCAGTTTAGCACTGGAGAAAACCGTAGTTGAATCGAATCAAAGCCATCGGTGAAGTACCAGGGGCTACTGATCGACTCAAATATGAGTTTCTCTGAGCAAATCAGGGTAACGGCTGAGAAGGCTGCTTCAGGAGTATCAGCTCTGAGTCGAATTATGGCCAACGTAGGGGGACCCAGCCCATCAAGAAGACGCCTCTTGATGAGCGCCGTAGGGTCAGTGCTACTGTACGGAGTAGAGGTATGGGGCGACGCTCTCAGTAAGAAGGCTTACCGAAAACGCAGGGCACAGGTACAGAGAAGAGGAGCGCTGAGGATTGCATCTTCGTACCCGACAGTCTCTGATTCGGCGGTGAAAGTTATTGCAGGCGTGATACCTCTCGGCCTCCTTGCTAGAGAGCGCCGCTCTATTTATCCGCGTCGAAACGAGGATGCGAGGGAGATGGTTGTGCGTGAAGAAAGACAGCGTTAACTCAACGATTGGTAGCAGTCTTAGGTGCATTGCACGAAGGGAAGGTGGCCTGCACGCTTCATCCCGGATGTAAGACCGTGGCTAAATCGAAGGCATGGTGAGACTGATTTCTATCTGACCCAGTTTTTGAGCGGGAATGGGTGTTTTCAGTCTTAACTGCACAAGATTGGTAAGTCATGGTCCCCCGATTGTCGGTTTTGCCCAGGAGAGGAAGACAATGCCTGCCACACATTTTTTGCGTGCATAAAATGGGTCAGACTGCGAAGAGCCCTCTACAGGGAGACGGGAGAGCTCACACCGGATAATATAGTCGCGGTGATGCTTGAATCGGTTGACAAATGGAACCAGGTGGCACATTATGTTCGGGTAGTCCTAAAAGAAGGCGCCTCACGGCGTAACAAAACAAGACCTGGCCCGAAGTAATGTGTCAAACGGTTCCAGATTGGGTTCTCAGGTTGACAGGGGAGGGGTTTAGTGGGTAGTCCAGTCGTCTTCTTGCGAACACGGGAGTCCCACACTCTGTGCGTAAATGGGCATTCACCTCCCTACCACAAAAAAACCATGGCGTCGGCTGTCTGCAATGTTGGGCGACGTTGGTGTTCTGTCTCACCTTCCGGTCATTCAATTCGAGGCCGGCCTGAATTGTTTATTCTTATTTTTTCACCGAATAAGTTAGCTAAGCTACGGAATAAGGAGGATTTGTTCTTCGATTATATTGCTGGTGCACTGAATTTGGCAATTCAATTAGAGAAGAACGGTTTTGCTACCGTATCGGCTGTTGTTTGGTAGTGAGATTTGTTCAATGTTTCGGAGGCAGTATCGATAATTGGTAGCTGTAAGCAGTATGATTGTATCCATATGCATGTGCTTGTATCTTGAACTTTGGACATCATGATGGGACGTTGTGTTCTATCATGCCGCATTGGTTAGCTTGAATTTTAATAGTTCTACTCCTGCCCTGGCGCAAGGGCAGGGAAACCATAAACTGCGGCGAGTGCTTGCCGTCGCATGGAATTCGGAATATGGGGCCTGGTTTATCCATAAAATACAACACAATAACTGCATGAGCTCTCAGATGTAACGGGGGTACCTAGACGATAATGCCCCAGCAAAGCTACTTGAACTGCGCTGAATTTTAGCGCTAAAGCAGCATAAAGTCAAAACGTACCTGCCAATAATAGGCCTAACCTCTCGGACTCTATACATGACGTTGAATTAAGCGTCAATCAACGCCCCTCACGTCGA
The DNA here is from genome assembly GCA_963969285.1 of Odontomyia ornata. Lineage (NCBI taxonomy): Eukaryota > Metazoa > Arthropoda > Insecta > Diptera > Stratiomyidae > Odontomyia > Odontomyia ornata. Next base: position 438,040,632 of record OZ017739.1, on the reverse strand, counting down.
GGACGGCAGTAATCAATCATGGGCTCCCCCTAGCCCGTGATAGGGATCAAACCTCTGCTCAGGCTATCGATGCAGCCAACCCGGATGTCGCTACTAATTTCTGATTTTCGTTCGCAACAGTAGTGTATGGGTGGCCTAAGCTCGAGTCCGCAAGGATGACATCGTACATGATTTAAAGGGCTGGAAACCGAATTCTGGTTCATCTCCTTGCGGTCGCGAGAAGGTAATACAAGACTGTTATCTACGCAAGTATTTCGCGCTCTTATTGAAAAAAGCTTGAACTAGGCTCGTCGTCACAATTGCATTCATAGTATCGTGCGTAGAAGGTGTCTTAATTGAAATCCTTATTAAAACGATCATTTTTAATCACATACTCGTATTTCATGAATTTGATTTTTAATTTAATTCTTCTTCTTTGTAGCACTACATCCCTCTCGGGCCTTCGCTTAGAGACAGTTAGAGTATCTCATTTTCATGACCGTATTGATTTTTTCGGAAGTTGGTTTGGTCAGTACCATGCTCCAGTATGCTTGCTCAGCTATGATATGATCTGATATCAGTACATATTACCACTGAGTGAACACTCGTAGTCTGTCCGAAAAATCCCCTGAACTAAATCACGTTACTCCCAACGAGATTTGAACCTGGGACCTTCGGCTTATTCGTTCATGCGCTAACCACTAGGCCACACAGACACAGAATTTGATTATTTTTACTGGAATTACTTTTGCTTTACTTTAATATCACTTCAATGATCACTTAACATCTTTCATTCGCGCAACAGCTTCATCGAAGTTTTCTTCGTGCACTGCCGCACAGATCGCTTTCACATACTAACAGTGAACCCCTATTGGTTTCATCCATCGTATGCCTACTATAGTAAATCGAATAGCCGTCGTATTTGCGACTTTTCTGGCATTGTCTCAATCAAAGACGATTCATCATTGCTTATCATTTTTGTTTGTTATCGATGCTAATGACGTAATTTTTTGTCATGATTATTATTTTGGATGAAGTAATTATTTTGATTTATTGCCAGCTGTTTGTGTTTTTGATGATGTAATTAATTTTGACGCGGAAAATGGCCACAGTAGCTCGTGCAACTGTTTGGACATGTATCCATACCATTGGTATCGTTTAGTGAAGCATTTCAAGCTGCCACAATTAAATTAACAGTAATCTAACTTCAGATTACATCCAAAATCAAAAGCCGAACGAATACACTCCCCGTCATGACGTTGTATTTGCAGTTCTTTTGCTTCAAAACCTGAGTATCCTTAAGGATTTCCAATAAATCCTGTTAAGGTGGCGCAAAATTTTTAATTTCAATGTTTGTGCTTTTCTAGGACCTGTTTAACATAATGAAGCATGAGATTTAAAATCCTTAACGTTTGTCGAATTCACTGCTTAATATACTCGTATGTTCAAATATTTAGTAATTAAAGATGCTTCTTAAATAAATTCGATATTTTGCTTGCATTATTTTCCAGGCATTTTCCCGAAAAAAATTGAAGTTTTCTTCATATAAAATTCCATCGCCTTAGCCGATTCTCTATTCCTTCCATTCGAAAAGAAAGTTACGTCAGAAAGCTCGGCATCAGCTTTATATTCATGTATATCATCTGGTTTTTGATATAAAGAAAAAAGATTCGTTACTACATGAGTACATAGTGAAAATCAAACTTGTGAAAAGCAAACGAATGAGTATGGGGAGCTTGAAATCTCGCGCACTCAAATTCCAACTTAACGAACATCTATAGATGCAAATTTAGAAATTTTCCTAGTGCACCTGGTACGCAAGTACCATCTCATACTCCCTTCACTTCGCTCTAGTGTCGTTATATTTGCTGCAGTTATTTTCGAAATGCCTCTACGCATCTTTTGCCATTTATACAAATCCTAATGCGAAACATGTAATAGACCTAAAGCCTCCGCCCGCCCCAACAGCATCACTATCAAATTCATAAGCAGAAAGTTGTGGCGGCTCAACAACAAGAAAATACCCCACAGCGCACTGTGCCACCCTAATCTCACTTCGCGCTCCACTACGGTAAATAATGAAATTCGTTTACTCAAAGCCTTCAAAATGCCGCTCCTGCGAATATTTTTTCTTTCTTTTTCCTACACGTTGTTTGGCCTGGTTGAACTGTCGCTGGTTCGCAAATTGTATTGATAATACCGTGGGAGGAAATTTGCAAATTAGAGGTATATCTTCTGCTAAATGGTTGAGCGTATATAAAAAGATAATTGCGTGTGTGCTACTTTGCACATAAGAGTAATATATACTTACATCTACACAAGTTGGCTACAGTTGATAGAATGAAGTTTTTGTTCGTATCTATTTTCTGGTGTTGCAATCAGCTGTTTGGGTTAGTTGCGTTTGTCAGTTCGTTATCACCTACAGTGGAGCTCAGGGAAAAGACCAAAGAAGAAGCGCCGAAACAAATGGGAACAAAATATTTTTGAATAATTTCTGTGAGCATGGTTAATACCTATAACCATATAGCGAACAATAGACAAAAACCTGTACCAATTACAAACCTCTAATGAAATCGGTTTTGTCTGTCCATCTGTATGTCACAGCAGTTTTTTTCTCGAAACTATAGCAGCTACAGGCACCAAAGTGAGCATCAATAAAATTTTCGATGATTTCGCGGAGTAAAGGGGAGGGGAAATATACGAATAATTTGATCCAAGCAATTTATATCGAATATCATAATTTAACTTCGATACATAAAGAAAAGTGAAGTATCTCAAGACAACTTAGAGACTGCTGGCACGAAAAAGCCCGACAGCTTCCCATCTTTGAGGGGAGGTGAAGAAACGATTGATAAACAGTCTACAAAACTAAGGAATATTAACCAGCAAAAGGAAGGTGAAATCAAAGATGCAAAACGGAACGTTCAAGAGACGAGACAATCATCAATGCAAGACACCGACAATATATTCATCGCTAAAGGTTCCAACGACAGTGCAAACTATTGAAGCGATGACTAATGTAATAGATTGTGAATATTCGAACAACAAAGATGCAGGTACCTTAACTGACAAAAATGAATTCGGAGAAAAGACCAACCAGTGGTTCTGCTAGTTTGAAGGGCTAAAACAATAGGAAAGGAAAAGTACTGCCAATAAGTTTTTTTTGGGCAGCGCATCAGCGACGAAATGGTTCAGCTTTTGGCAGCTGAACGAAACATCAAAAGTTTTCAATTAAAACGAGAAAGTTTTAAAAACAAAAAATAAAAATTAGAACTGATTGACTTCAAGTCAGCATTAAATAGTGTGAAAGTTCTGTACTTCACAGGAAAAAAATAAGACCTTTCTGTTGAGGGGTCTGATAGTGCAGATGATACAGCTGATAATACAATTGATCTCCTTGAAAGGTTACAGGAAGCAGCATCAGCTGTCAAATTTATTGCTTTCAAATATTTCGTGTCAAGGAAATCAATCTTTGAAGGCAAAATGTTACCAATTCATTTGGTTAAAATAACAAAAGATAGCAGTCCAAATGCCTTTTAATAGATAAGGTACTTGAACTTTAGAGTTGTGAGGTGGGAACATCTTCAAAAAAAGAGGTCAACCAGTGCTGTCGGTGGCAAAAATTTGGTCATTTGCTGCGCTTTATATTTTTTCCTCTTCTTTGTAGCACTACAGCCCCTCTAATGCCTTCGCTTAGAGATAGTTAGAGTATCTCATTTTCATGACCGTATTGATTTTTTCACCACTGAGTGAACACTCGTAGTCTGTCCGAAAAATCCCCTGAACTAAATCACGTTGCTCCCAACGAGATTTGAACCTGGGACCTTCGGCTTATGTGTTCATGCTCTTACCACTAGATCACACAGACTACGCGCTTTGTATTACAGATGCATAAAATGAAGGATATTCACGCCCTCAGTGAATGCAAATTGGCTAAGATGGAGCCAAAAGAGAGGTTAAACAATGTTAACTGTGGTTTACTTTGTCATTTAGCATCATATCGCGAATGCCTCCTATGTCAGGATGCCAAAATTAAATTCATGCCGAGATAAACACAAGTACTTCCTGATGTGATACCTTCTAGCTCCCTCAAACACGGGATATCTAGCTCGCCGCTAGAGAACCAGCAGACAATGCTGTATATAATGAAAGTAGCAACGATGAGCTCTTAAAATCTATCAAAACTTAATTTTTTTTCTTTCTTGAATAGCCGTCGGCGCATGCTTTGTTGTTTGAAGAGACGCGTTTCGAGTACTTTGAGTCATCTTCAGTATCTAAAGGATGTGTTGAAGGAAATGACTTCATATAGGTGTAGGATGGATTAAGCAGGTAGGTACTAAATTAGGTCAGGTAGAGGGAAATTAGGTCTTTGTCTTTTGGTTTGTTGGATATCCATTTATTCTGGTTCGTGTCACTTCCGTTTTTGCCGGAGGATGTGGTCTGATACTGGAAAAATTGCATCAGAATTCATAATAAGTTGTTGATAATGTTACCGTCTCTTATTCTGTGTTCATACAGTGAGCGCCAAAAGAAAGAAAACAACTTAGATACTTGTATTAAGAATTTTATTAAAACAAGGTAATTAACACAAAATCAAAAATGTGTATAAGGAATCAAAGACTTGTTTAATAAGAACTGAACACAACATAAACATTAAACAAAAGTAATACACAACAAAGATAAATTCACTTTAACCAAAAAAAAACCGAATTTCACGCGTCAAAAAAAAAAATAAACAGCAAACAAAACATAACAGAACTTCAATAGAAAAAGTTGATTTTTTTTAATTTTTCAATATTTCGTTTGTTTTCCTTTGGACTTAAGCACCTCATTTAGTCTTCTAGGCATCGACGCGACAAGTTTTTTTGTGACATCGGGAGAGATTTGGCTCCATTCTTCCTTTATAACCCTCTTTAAGTCAGCTTTGCTTGAAATGACCCTTTGTCTCACTTTTCTGTCAAGGTGTTCCCACAGATGCTCGATCGGGCTAAGATCTGGGGACAGCGGCGGATGATCAAGTGTCTTAGGAGTCCGGTACAGTAGCCACTCTTTCAGAATTTTGGACGTATACTTTGGATCGTTGTCCTGTTGAAAGATCGAATTTCCAGACAAGCCTAATTTTTCGACGCTAGGGGCAACATTGTCCCTCAAAATGGCTAAATAATCCATTTTGTCCATTGTTGAGTCAACAAAAACAAGATTACCAACACCAGTTGCCGCCACACACCCCATACCATAACTGAACCGCCAACGTGCTTAACAGTGTTGGTGACAGACTTTTCTTTGAAGGCTTCCTTCTTAGCACGCCATATTTTTGGGGGCCTTTTCGCGCCGAAAATTTCGAATTTGCTCTCATCTGTATATAATACGTTTTCCCAAAAAGATGGAGCTTCGATTTTGTATTTTTTAGCGAAGTCCATACGCTTGATCTGATTCGCCTTGGATATGTATGGCGCTTTCCGTGGTATTCTTCCATGTGGACCATTTTTATGAAGCGCTCTCCTGACTGTACTCGCACTTACTGGTTTGCCTGATGCCTGCGTTATGTCTTCTGACAATTTAACTGCACTTGAGGCTGGATATGCCCTTACTTCTTTTACTACAGCTCTAACTTCAGTACCACTAAGCGGCTTTGAGCATCCAGATCTCGTTAAATCTTCAACGAGATGATGTTTGGCATACTTATCAATATTTTTTTACTGTGCAGTGGTTTCTGCCCACGATTTCGCCAATTTCACGCAAGGATTTACCTTTTTCTGTTCAGACTATTATAATTTTCCGAGTATCAGGCGATGTTTGCTTTCCCATAGTGAAACTATTTTCTTTTACGTCTTTATTTTTAATTTTAATTAGAACAAACGTACTTAACGGCATTTGTTGAAGTAAAGCACGCGAACAGCACAAATTTGTCACCAAAAGTTAAGGTTCTTCCCCGAAATATAATAGAAGCGAAGTAAGTGGTACCACTGTTTACTTTTCTTTGACGCTTAAAATCTGATGCATTTCCACTTTGGTGAGGTTTGTGCAATGTTGCCACTTGTTTTGATTTAATGTTTAATAGTAATCAATCTCTAAATGGTTTAGCAGTAAACTCATTAATATTACTTTTTAATCGCAAGTCAATAATAGCTTTCTAATGTAACAATTTATAGATGAAAAGTTTGTGTTTACTTTCTTTTGACGCTCACAGTATATTTCAAGCCTTTCTAGGATGTCAAGTCTCGGTACTTTGCTTTGTTTGTGTACCAATATTATAGAGTTTATCATAGCGATATGTTCGTGTGTGTGGCTTTGTAGATGCGTCACATAATTGGAGTCTGGCTTGTTGTGTGAGAAAGATCGTAGGTGCTCTATGTATTGTATCTTGTCGTTAGTTTCCGTGTTGTCCTTCCTACGAAAACGGAAGCGACACGACCTAGAACAAACGGACATCCAACAATCCAAAAGACAAAAAGCTAATATCCCTCTACCTGACCTAATTTACTATCTACATGACCTAATTTAGTACCTAACTGCTTAATCCCTCCTACACCTATATAAAGTTATTTCCTTCAACACAGCCTTTAGACACTGAAGATAACTCAAAGTAGTCGAAACGCGTCTGCTCAAACAACAAACCAAGGCTTGACGGCTACTAACGAAGAAAAAAAGAGAATCGGCCTGCGGATATCAAATAAACAAAATTGTCGATAACTTAATTCTTTATCGGAAAGAATTAACAAACAAGATTCAAAATGTAACTTTGTTTTTCAACGTTTAGATCTTTCAAATGTCTCCAAATAACTTGCCATTCAGCCACATTCCCATAACGAGCTTCGTCTTATTTCGATCAACGTCGATTCTATTTCTACTCTACCCTCCTTGAATTTATTGTTAAGCAAAAGTCGGACCCCATGCTCTTCACTGAAAGCCACCTCAATTTATGGCACTCAATTATGTTCAAGAATTTTGAGTTTGTAAGAAATTATACGAGTAGAGCACAGTAATGGGGGAGGTGGCACCGGCATATCAATACCGAGATCCTATCGCTTCCAACATATTCGAATTAACGAATTTTGATCGGTCATCGAAATTTCTCTGCTAGGTGAGGATAACCTTGTCGTTATCTCGGCTTACGCAACGGGACGAAATGCTCACAACTTCAAGGAGGAGCTTGATTCCTTGTTTGAAATACACAAACTAAACAGGCTGCGCAATTACTATATTCTAGCCGGCGATCTAAATCCTCGGCATGCATCATGTTGTGTTTTCCTGAAATCGTGGATAATAGAGAAACAAATTGAGTGCAGGAGTTCCCAACATACCCTAGGACAAATTCATATTTGAACCTTTGCATTGCTGACGCAATACATGAATTCAGATTTAACGGTCCTCAATGGCGGAAGCTGTAAATACTGATTTATGTTCAAAATGAAAGTGATCGGCTTAGTTAAAACAAAACAAACAAAAAAAAACAGAATAGGTAAAGCTTCACCGGAAGTTTAATCGAGAATACCAGAAGCGATGTCCACCTTCTGACGACGGCAACTCTTGCTAAAAGGTTTCTGATGACAGGAATCTAACCATGAAAAAGATCTTTATTTGTCGAAGTTGGAGAAGCTGACTTTAGAAGCTATTGAGAAAGTACTTCCAAAGATTAAATATCGAAACGATTTGAAAGGGTATAAGACACCAACCATTACCAGGTTGAAAAAATTGAAAATCGTTCTTCGCATACGTGTCACCAATATTTATCGTCGGTTTCTGGACTACAACCATCCCTCATTGGCCTTGTTGAAATTACACCTGAAGAATGTCCGGAACTTAATCCGTTCATACCACAAGAGTGTAGTCAGCAACCAATGGACGGATATTAGCACACAGGATCCAGATGGCGTGTTCACAACAGTGAATAGTATATTTCGTAAGAAGTTTCGAGTGAATGTGTCGATTCTTCAAGTCACTAGTAGTAAGATATACCTTCTAGATAGGGCTGGTTTCGAGATTAATAATACGACTCAGAATACATATGGAAATAGGATTGTAAGTGACGGTTCATAGAAACTTGCTCTGATTAGAACTAATTTTGAATTCGTCTATCTACCGAACCCTGAGGGAAGGAGCCAAATACTTTCAAAAGTCATGGAGGCGAGTTTTCGATTTCAAATCAAGTCTGAACGGCGAATTTCTTTTCAACGAAACATTGTCCCCCAACCGCCTACCGAGCGAAAATTTTATCAGCTATGAAAATTTTTGTCTCATATTTGGCAGGATTAACAACAAGAAATCATGTAATATTGACGGTATTCACAATATAGTACTACGACATTTGTCGAAGGTTGCTGTTAGAATTTATTGCATATTGTTCAACAACATGTTGAACAATTAATATTCCCGATTGAGTTGAAAAAGCGCTAAGGTATTTCCGATCATGAAACAAGGAAAAGAATCTTCATGCCCTAAGAGCTATCGCCCAATTAGCATGCTGCCTAACATCAGGAAGTTGTTTGAAGTGATACCAAATAAGTCATTAAACGCTGGCATTCAGAAATATGAGTTGATGCCGATACACGCGATAATGAAAGTAAAGTCAGACATGTGTTGGAAACTGAACAATAAAGAATGTGTTAGAGCGTGTCTCATTGGTATTATGGAAGCCTTCGATACGGTTTGGTTAGACGAACTAATTATAAAGCTCTTTTAAGACAAGTCTCCCTGACACTTTGTCGCCATGATGTGCAATACGAGGTGTGACAATTAAGTAATGAGACTGACTTTATTGCCGCGTTTGTGGTAAACCAGTGACCTTGAAATTCCCTTCCCCTTCCCCGGCATCCTTCCCCTCTCCTTTGATATATTTACCATCGCTCTAGCTTGTTTAGTTCGCCTGCTATGTCGTGTTAAGTAGACGTGTGTTGGTGGTGCTCGTCACGAAAATGGAGAAACGAAATCAAGAGCAACGCGCCGCGATAAAATTTTGCGCCAGGTTGGGCGAAACAGCTTCGGAAACGTACGCTAAAATTGTCAAAGTGCATGGTGATAGTGCTCTTAGTCGTGCCCAGGTATTTCGATGGCAAAAAGAGTTTAAGGAGGGACGTGAAAGCGTGAAAGGCGAGAAGCGGAGCGGGAGACAAGTTGAGGTTCGGACTGACTCGAACGGGCAGCGTGTGTGCGCCCTTATGCGTGAAGATCGCGTTTAACAGTTCGAATGTTGGCCTCGGAACTGGGTATGAACCGTGAAACAGTCAGATAAATTTTAGCCGACGATTTTGGGATGAAAAAGTTGTGCGCGAAGATGGTTCCAAAGAACCACACGACACCGCCCTCAGCCTGCCCAGTATTTAGTCTCTAAAGGGATCGCCGTGTTGTGACAGCCGCCTTATTCCCGATATGTCATCCTGTGAATTTTTTTGTTCTCTAGAACAAAATCGGTGGTCAAAGGAACCCATTTTGAGTCGATTACGGACATCAAAGCGGCCGTGACGAGGGTACTCGCGGACATCCCAGTCGAAGCGTTCCAGAAATGTTACGAAGCATGGAAAACGCGCTGGAATCGTTGTATAGCTGCCCAAGGGGACTAGTTTGAAGGGGATGGCAGATTTGTAGAATAATTTTTAAATATACGGTTTTCATGAAATCAGTCTCATTACTTAATTGGCACACCTCGTATGTGATATATGATTGGGACACCGTCAGAATCAAAAACATATCGATTCATGTCTAAAAACACGAATGCTTCAGGAGGAACGAAGCCAGTAGCGAGACAAGTCTCAATATACCCGTCTGTAGGGTGGAACGGCTGTGAAATCCGGGGGTTTTCGTTCACAGTTGAAGTTCTTGCAATATGATTCCGAAGAAATTTCAATATTAAGATATCGACTCTCGTCACTTAAGCAGTTTGATAAATCCTTCTGTTCTATATATAGTGTTTCCAATCCGTCTCAGGCTTTCTGTACAAACCAGTACATGCACGAAGATATTTCCTTCGAAAACTCTTAATCTTTCCATAGTAGGTACTAGCATTTTGTTGTACCAGACCTGACATCCATATGTCAAAACTGGTCTAACCAGGGTCTTGTAACAGATAACTTTGACCATTTGATCAATGTATCTGGAATGAAAGCGTCGTTGAAGCGATATGACTACTTTTTGTGTTTTACTGAGTATGACTTTGAAATATTCAGTATTGATCGAGATGAACACCGAGGTATCGACCACAGGGTTTATGTGGAACCCGTTCTGAACTACCCTCACCAGCCATAATGTGGAAACCCTTCCAATCACGTTTCAGGTCTTGATGATCTACTCCAGCGTTGTCCAAAAAACATTTTTTTCACACTTCTGCGCATTGACTTTCATTCGCTAATTGCCGGTGTAGGGCTGCACATTATTGAACATTTTTTGAAGATTGCTCTGAACTATTGTAGTTTTTCGATCTGCCTTATAGATGATCAGATCGTCAGCAAACGCTATCAATAATCGCGTTCGCGAGATGTTAAAATCAAAGCCGTTCAATAGCTTGCGAATGAAGATTGAGAAAAGCAGAGGCGCAGCGACTGTTCCCTGCTGTAGACCGTTCAAGATATTAATGTCAGACATTGTTGTCACATTTCCATAAGTTACAACAAACGGTTTCCCGTACAACATATTGCACATCATGGCGACAAGTTGTCTGGGCTTCCTGTCCTGAAGGAGTTTAAAAATTAGTCCATCTAACCACACCGTATCGAAAGCTTTCTCCAAAGCAATGAGACACGCCCCAACACATTCTCTGTTGTTTGGTAGTTTCCAGCAGGTATCTGAGGCTGACCTCAGGAAATTTTTTATTGGCAAAATATTTTTACATGTACAAATAATTCTGCGAGATATTGTCGCAATTGTTTTCACAACCATTAAGCACGTCAAAACGAACTTACTCGAAACCACGAGAACCCAACAAGCATGAACAACATCTGAAAGTGAGTCACTGCTCCATTCATTCACTGCTGGAATGTTCCCGCTAATTCACCAATGTACGAGAACTGAGTTGAATGATTAGAGACCCTATATAAAGGCGAGCTGAATGAATGGGGGAATCATTCATTCAACCGCGAGAGTAAACACGGCGATAGTGTGTGGAGTGTGAATAGCGATCAAGTAATAGTGAAGTAACTTTTAAAAGATAATTGCGATAGGAATTTTTGGACAAGTGGAAGTTTTAATTTTGAAAGTGAAAATTAAAATTGTGAAATAATTAATAAGTGATTGTGCATTTTTTTTTGTAATTAAATAAACTCTTTTAACATAAATTAAAAGACATTGCGTTTTCACTTTCCCGGAACGTTAAAATTATTGGCCGCGAACCAAAAAAAAAACACGCGACAATGGTGTCAAGAAGTGAGAAGAAAAATTTTGGAAGTGAAAACGTTTAAACAATTTTTAAGTGCACAATTGTTAAATTTAACGTGGAAACTGGTAGAAAAACAGCTGAAACAATAAAAATGCCAGGAAACTTACATCTAAAAGTTGATCGATTGACCATAGCGGAGCTCAAGGAGGAGTTGGAACGGCGAAACCTGGCCACACAAGGTACAAAAGCCATACTGATTGCACGCTTGCGTGATGCGATCGAGTCGGAAGGCGTGAATCTGGATGCGGGTGAGCCCTCAGATGCGGAACAAGGCGCAGAAGGTGGAGAAGTAGAAACACCAAAATCAAAGGAGCCAGAAAATGCGCTAATGCAAATGTTAATGCTGATGTCATCCAGTCTGACTGCGAAGCTAGATGAACAGTCATCCAATTTAACTACGAAGCTAGATGAACAATCAGCGAAGTTAAATGAACAATCAGTGAAGCTGGACCAACAAGCGATCGAAATCAAGGAAGACATCACACAGAAGCTGGAGAAACAGTCAACCGAAATAAAAGCGGAGCTCGGTCATCTGAACAAACAAATTAAAGGCGTCGAGGAAAAGGTTGACCAGGTCGAGGAAAAGGTTTACCAGGTCGAGGAAAAGGTCAGCCTGGTCGAGGGAAAGGTCGGCCAGGTCGAAGAGAGAATGAACCACGAGATGGAAAGAGTGAAAAAAGAATTGGAAGCAGCGAAGGCAGAAGTAACCACTTCACCAACCCCGCTTATAACCGCAGCGCAAAGCACATCAAGAAATGTGCAAGCACCAATATTCGATGGCCAAACGGTCTGGACTATTTACAAGACCCAGTTTGAAGCCGCCGCAAGGGCAAATCACTGGAATAAGCAGGAACGAGCAACTGCACTGATTCTTGCTCTAAGAGGCCCAGCTACCGAGCTTTCGCCGACGATCCCCGATGAATTGCACTCAAACCCGGCTGCTATAATGAATGCGCTGGACATGCGTTATGGAGACGATCATCTGAAGCAGATTTACCGGGCACAGCTACGGCATCGGATGCAGAAGTCTGGTGAAACCTTATGGCAGCTAGCACAAGACATTGAGCGACTGGCACTTTTGGCTTACCCAGCGTACGACCCAGAACATCGAGATGACGTAGCAACAGAAGCATTCATCAGCGCCTTAAAGGACAAGGAATTGCAACAAGCCGTGCGGTTAGCTCAAAAGCAAACGGTTAAGGACGCATTGATTTATAGTCTTAACTTCGAGGCAACACAAAATGTGTCTCGTACCACTACCCGGGTCCGTGAGGTAGTGGCAGACGAGTGCCAGTGTGAGCACGTGGAAAATGAGCGAGAGCCGCAGGCAAATGGAGCGCCTAGATGCTGGGGTTACGGTGAGAAGGGGCACCTACAAGGAGACTGCAAGAAGCGAAGAAAACAGAGCTATTGTCCAGGATGGTGGAGATCCAGACCGTGTCAGGAGCCTAGAATGGAGGCCCATCAAACTGCAAGGGCCAACTTTGAAGGGCAAACGTTAGCTAGGAGTATCGACATCCCCAGCACCCCCATCACCGTGCCAAGGCAACATCGTGGAGAAGCAGACGGATGCCTTCCTGGCCAAGTTGATGAAGAACATTGCACCATAACAAACGACACTGGTGCAACAAGGGCAGAGTTCATGGAAATGCTGACGCCCTATCTCGTCAACCATGTCCAGCTAACTGCAAGCATTGCCGGCGGATTGAGGAAAAGGAGCCGACCGTTGTTCTGCAAGTGATAACGGTCGAATTCGATGAAGGTTGGTCAGCGGAGGAGATTCGAAACGCCCAGTTAGCCGATGAAGACATCGGACCATTGCTCGTATGGAAGGAGACGACTGGGCGACCGGAGCGGAAAGACGTTTCAATGCATGGCGCAACCCTGAAAAGCTATTGGGCACAATGGAACTCCTTTCAGGTTGAGGGTGGCGTACTCAAGCGGAAATGGGAAACGGCGGATGGTAGCTCCTATAGGATGCAAACTATACTACCCAAAAGCCGAATCCACGATGTGATTAAAGAAATGCATGAAGGATCCTCGGGAGGCCACCTTGGTGTTAACAAGACCTTAGCGAAATAGCGGGAAAGGTTTTACTGGCTCCACGCTCGGGAAGACGTAGAGGACTGGTGTCGCAGATGCACAATTTGCGCTTCCGTCAAAGGCCCAAAGCGACGACTGAGAGGACAAATGCAAACCTACAACGTGGGTGTACCGTTTGAAAGGATTGCTGTTGACATCGCAGGACCCTTTCCTGAATCCGAATGGGGAAATCGATACACGCTGGTTGTAGCCGATTATTTCAGCAAGTGGCCCGAGGTCTATCCCATTCCCAACCAGGAAGCAACTACCGTAGCCGAACAGCTAGTGCTAAATTGGGTCAGTAGGTACGGCGTACCTTGCGAATTACATTCGGATCAAGGCCGAAACTTTGAGTCACTAGTTTTTGGCGAAATGTGTGAACTACTGGGAATACGGAAAACGAGGACAACACCGCTGCATCCCCAATCCGATGGAATGGTCGAACGTTTCAACGGCACGCTAAATAAACATCTGGCCAAGATGCTTGACGAGAACCAAAGGGACTGGGACCGACATATCCCACTATTTTGATGGCATAGAGAGCTGCTGAACATGCATCGACGGGCCAAGCCCCAGCTAAAGTCATTTTTGGAAAGACTATTCGTCTGCCAGCCGATATAAAGTTCGGAACACCCCCTGAGAAACCCCAAACGATCTCGGAGTACGCAAGTGAGCTAAGACAACGGTTGAACCAGATCATCGGACAGTGCGAAAACACCTCGAATCGGCTACTGACCGCATGAAGACCAGGTATGATCTCAAGGCAAATTCTACTGGCTCCCAGCAAGATGACTTGGTGTGGCTATATAACCCGCAACGGCGAAAGGGTAGGTCTCCAAAGTTGTAACATAATTGGGAGGGACCATACCGGGTCACAAAGCGAATCAGCGACGTCGTATATCGCATACAGGAACACCGTAAGCCGAGAGCCAAAATGAAAATCGTGCATCTGGACTGTCTTGCCCCGTACTACACCCAGGGAGAATTGACTACAAATGGCGACACATCTTTTCGGGGCGAAAAGAACTGAGGTAGGGGCAGTGTTACATGTACAAATAATTCTGCGAGCTACTGTCGCAATTGTTTTCACAACCATTAAGAACATCAAAACGAATTTACTCGAAAACCACGAGAACCCAACAAGCATGAACAACATCTGAAAGTGAGTCACTGCTCCATTCATTCACTGCTGGAATGTTCCCGCTAATTCACCAATGTACGAGAACTGAGTTGAATGATTAGAGACCCTATATAAAGGCGAGCTGAATGAATGGGGGAATCATTCATTCAACCGCGAGAGTAAACACGGCGATAGTGTGTGGAGTGTGAATAGCGATCAAGTAATAGTGAAGTAACTTTTAAAAGACAATTGCGATAGGAATTTTTGGACAATTGGAAGTTTTAATTTTGAAAGTGAAAATTAAAATTGTGAAATAATTAATAAGTGATTGTGCATTTTTTTTTTTGTAATTAAATAAACTCTTTTAACATAAATTAAAAGACATTGCGTTTTCACTTTCCCGGAACGTTAAAATTATTGGCCGCGAACCAAAAAAAAAACACGCGACAATATGTACAATTTTTTTTTAGAAATCTTCAAAGTAGTCCCCATTGGAGTCGATAACACGCTGATACCGGACTTTCCAACCCCCGAACGCTCCCTGAAGTCGGTAAGCTCGACGCTGTCTAGAGCCCTCGTCGTAGCACGTTGAACGTTTTCCAGAGTCCCGAACCGCGTCCCCTTAAGGTGTCTCTTGATCTGAATCCGGGCTGTAAGGAGGCTGTGGCAACGTTGCCTTCGACTGTTTGGCCAACTGCTCGGTGACGAGCAGGCAGGTGTGTGACGGAGCATTATCGTGATGGAGGATCCACGAATCGGCAATCTCCGGTCGGACTTAGCGAACCCGGGCGGTTAGTCGACGGAGCACCTCTCTGTTGTACTGGTCGTTTACAGTTTGGCCGGGTGGCACAAACTGTTTGTGAACAATGCTTTCACGTCAAAGAAAGCAATGAGTATCGACTTCACCTTCGATTTGCTCCTGCGCGCTTTTTTCGGTCGTGGTGACGCCGGTGTGTGCCATCCGAACTCTGCCGCTTCGTCTCAGGATCGTATTCGAAAACCCACGTCTCGTCTCCTGTAATAACGTGGTTAAAAAACTCTGGTTCGGTTGCTCGATCGTACGCTCCATTTTCACTCTGACGACGTAACTGAACACGCACTCCGCTCTCGCTCGATGCTATCCCTCCAAGCGCTTGGAGGCAACTGCTGCAGCCCGGTTCCCTTTACCTAGACCCCCACCACCACTACAGCACCAGATACTGGCTAGCAGACGCTTTGACGTCGCGGGGCAGGCTCAGTCCGGTTACTTATGCCTGGCACGAAAATCAAATTGGCGATTCGGCATCAACCCATATTTCTCAATATGGACGTTTAATTCTGTCTCTAGTATCACTTCAAACACCTTGCTGATGCTAGGCAGCAAGCTGACTGGGCGATAGCTTTTAGGGCACGAAGATCAGAAATACCTTGGCCTTTTTCCTCTCATTTGGGAAACATGAATTGTTCAGCATTTAATTGAACAAGATGCAATAATTCCTAATAGCAACCTCAGCCAAATGTCGGAGAACTAAATTTAGAATACCGTCAATAGCACATTATTTCTTGTTGTTTATCCTGCCAAATATGAAACACAAGTCTTCATAGCTGACAAACTGATCAACAAGATTCAAGCTCGTTATGAGGTTAGATGTTAATGTTTCATTGAAATGAAGAATTTATTCTCCGTTCAGGCTTGATTTGAAATCGGAAAGTTTTGCTCCAGCGACCCGTATTTGATTTTATTTTTTTTAGTAGATGGACCAATTCTAAGTGAGTTCCAATCAGGGAAAGTTTCTGTAATTCATCACATATAATCCTGTTTCTATTTCTATCCGGAGTCGTACTATCAATTTCGATACCGGCTTATCGAGAAAATTTATCGCATCACTAGCGACTTCAAGATTCGATTCCTTCACTTTCGTGCAATCGCCATTTGGGCCCTGTGGGCTAATCCCCTCAATTTTTCCGCCCATTGATTCGATTGATTCGATGACACATCAATGCGTATTGACTGCAATTAATTTTTATTTTTTATAATAAAAATTATGTCGTTTTAGACTGCTTGTGCTTTTAGATTTAAGAATTTGAAAATCAAATAAATTTTATTCTCTATCTCGCCAGTTTTAAGATTTGTCGAATTACAGAGCGCCTTTTTCCTCTAAAGGTTCCAGATTATAAAGGGTTAAGTACAGCATTCTATAGTTCGACAAATCTGATATTATCTTGCAAAATATTTGCCGAATTACCACCGGTCTACTGTATTTTGAATGCTAGTTTTCGTTATTGCTCGCTAAACTACCATCTACGTTTTTCAGTTGCTCGTCACAATACAATATTTTCTTTCTTTTACTGCTCCTCAGATATTCTCGTACTTCTCCCTCTCCATCCTACTCTTCCTGATTAAAAATAAGTTATAATTCTGATTTTTCAGAATCAACGCATTAAATTCAACTGATAAATTAATTTAAATAATGATAACAAATCACGGTTAACTTGCTACTTAATTCTTGCTCGTTGCCTTGAAATCAATTTTAAAAATTAATTCTAGGCACATCTCGATTTTTTTACACCACACTGTAATGTTGTTATTATTTTTTTGACGTTTCCCATGCGAGTTCGCAAGAAATTTACAGTGAGAGAGGTCGTTAGCAGTCACACACTACCACTTCTTGCTTCTCGAGTGACGTAGCGGATCGATGCTTGTTTTGTTCCCGCACAGTGGGAGACGCACCGCGACGAGCAGTGTCACTGCAACGAAACTAGGCAACATCGCTTGCAATCAGCTGATTGGGAAAATCTCTGGCACGTTGTCTGGCTGGAGGGAAAGAGAGAGAGAGCGATTCAGTGCCGTTCGAAAATAGCAATTCAGCTGTTCGCTATGTAAGTAGCTACGAGTACGTGTTTAATAAAACATAAACGGAGGAAAGGCATGAGGAATGGAATGTGGCCGAGGATAGATAGATAATATGGCGTTTCTTGCTTTATAGCGGTGATAAGTTGGCCGTATAATCACGCGGGACGAGTGTTTGTGTTTTTCTTCTCGTACTTTGAGCCGCCATTGATTTCTTTGCGCCTTTCGTTCTGCTAGCGTAATCGATTTTTTACTCGCCTCATGGGAAACTTGGCTCGTTTGTTGTTTCTTCTCTTGTTCCTTGAAAGTTTCTGATACTTTTCAACAAACAATTGAGCTTTAGAGAGTCGGTTAAATATTGGCAGGTGCATAGAAAGCGGTCAGGATGGGGGGCAGGGCAAGTATGGGGTTGGTACGGATTCACAATCGATCGACTTCAGAGCGAATATTATTGGCATTGAGACTTTGAATTCTTATCCTTTTTGACAGGTCGGACGGGCCTGTAATGGATCTCGGGAAGAATGAAACGTCGCACCCACACGAGACCTGGCCTAGTGCCGCCGACTCGCTTGCAAGTCGTCCTGCCGCGCTATGTAAAATGATTCGTCGACGACACCGACCATGTACATGCCGGAAAGGACGAGGACGACTTGCAAGGACCTTTTTGGAGGCCGCCCCGTTCCCCATCGCTGATAAGGACACAAACCAGGACCAAACTACGGAAATCGGAAATTCTCGTCATTCGTGTCTACTTTTCACCAGACTTGCCCGAGAGCTGCTTGTGCTCTGCTGCTGGAAAGTGTTTTGCTATATTTTCGTCATATTCGTCCTTGTCCGTCTTTTTGGGGCTCCTTTCGTCGCTCCGTATGTTGGACGACGACATACAAGTTGCGTGTGGTGATCAATTCATGTCTACGTCGTCTAGAACGAAAACGGGTGACTTAATTCCGACGAAAGAATTTTCCTCCCCTCAATTGATTTTTCATTAGATGATATACGTCCGATAAAGAACTTGAACAGTTATAGATATTTGTTGTACATACAATATTAATTTTGTAACGATATTAAGAGTTCGAGATAAGATGATGAGTTTTCAAAGTTTTCCGTTGCGTTGAAACCAAATGTGGTGGCTAGTGGTGGTTTGTGAAAATACTCGTTCAACTGGAAAAATTTGATTTGGAAAAATGATTTTCGTTGAGGAATGGGTATGTGCGCTGTTGTTTTTTTGTTAAGTATAATTATGTGGTAGTGCATTGGTTTTTGTGGTACGCTAATAGTTCGTGGGTGCGGTTTCCGAGTTAACTTGCTGAAATTTCATTTTAGCAATTCCAGAAAATGACGGAAAATTGAATTCAAGTTTATGTTAAGATGTTCTACTTCGAGTTTGTAAAATATTTCTTAATATTTGTATGCGTTTCATCAATGGATATTTAGTGAAGATTAAATTACGTTGTGTTTGCCGGTGAAAAGTTTGTACTAAGGAAGAAATCACAGCAAATGTTGGGAGGTTACAAGACTTTTTCACTGTTATTCTTTCTAATAACCGTAAAAACTTAAGGGTCACTCCATATATTCTCCGTCACAGTGTTGTCATGACATTCATGCCGACTTAGCATTAGAGGTAACGCTTTGCCAACCTTCACTATCACTCAGAAATTGTAAAGAACAAATAATGACAGGAAGACTTGTGAACATTGCTTCAATCTTCCAAATTTCACGTCCTCCAAACACACTGAATTTAAACGAGAATAATATCGAGTTTATCAGTTTAAAAGTTATTGAAATTTCAAGCAGAAATGATGTTTATATATAACATTCAAGCAATGCTATTCATGCCAACTTGAACGCTCGAGGTGAGAGACGCAATAATTTTTCTCAGCTGCCCACACGTAATATTTCTTATCGTGGACTTTGTGAAAAAAATAATCATTTTAAATCGAAATTGTAGAAGAACACACTGCCGGAATCTAGAGAAAATTCATGCAGTTGTAATTTGACGAAATTGTCAATTAAATAATTGAAGTTCTAGCTAAACGTGGAAAGTGGTGAAAGATGCGATCACAGACACAGTGGAGAAGGTATTGGGACATTGACGAAAAAATTAGCGGAATAACTGGCTCAACAAAAGAAACCAGGCCCACAAACAATACATCCAAAGACTAACTCGGGCGAAAAGGAAGGAATACACCCTCCGTCATCAAGCGAAAATATTGTTTCGATGGGACAAACGACGAGTCATAAACCGGAATATAGAGAAGATTAATGAACATAACATATGACGCTAAACTAAACCAGAAATGCGTATGCCTCAACTAAACAACTGCAAGAGGGATAAGTATATATCAAGCACGAGCCTCTGCGAAAGCAGGCAAGGTGCAATTCTAGGTAGCCCTATTTACATCAAAAACAGGTGGGGGGCAATATTTTCAAAAACGTCTTCCAGCACACTCTCTGGAGTATTCCAGGGGCTGAAGAAGGTATCCTTCTCACACCATCAAAAGTAGACAGATATCAGGGGTGGACCTTGGGAACAGGATAATTGTAGAGGGAAAACAATAAACCAACGCGCACCGTTTGTTAATAATCAATTTATAGTGTTCAAGATACAATGACTCGGTTGATGGTTCGGATGCGACTGACTCTTCTCGATTTCTTCTTCAATTGGTGTTGCCATGACACTCGATTCATTACTCCGTGTCTGAATCCGCAGCATCATCGTAAAAATCGAGTTCAGGACTCCGACGATCCACGGTTTCAACATTTCGCTCTATACACCGAACAGAATTTCCGTTTGTTGGGACGTGCGATTCCCACGTCCTCGACGAGATATCTGTCGTTTCGTAAAACTCTCGAAATGATGTAGGTAGGGCCACGATATTTGGGTCATAACTTTCGAGATTCTCCCGTAGCAGCAAGTATGTTGTCTAGAACGATGACATCTCCTTCCTTGTAGATAAAAGGTTTCTAGTGTTTCGCGTTGAACCTCAATCTCCATTTCTTTCGTTCGGTGCTAATTCATCCAATTGTCCTCGACTGGTCTCCCCCTCCGCGCCTCGTCTTCCACGCTTTCACGCCCTTTCTTAAACTCTTTATGTCATCGAAACAGTTGGACACGACTGAGCACTATCATCATGCACTTTTACAATTTTAATCGTACGTTTCGAAGCTGTTTCGCTCAATCTGGCCAACATTTTTTTTTAGCCCCAAGCGCAATTGCCTTAGGACGCTAATACTTGTGCTGACGATTTGAATACGTAGTTATATTTATGAATCAATTAATTAATAATCCAGCTACTGGCTCCGGGCGCTGAGTCTTAGGACTCTAATACTCGGGCTGACGCCTTGAGTTTGCAGTCAGATTGATAAATCCATTAATTATTAGTTCAACTGTAGGCCCCGACGTAACGGCCTTCGGGCGCTAATACTCGGGCAGATGCCTTGAGTACGCAAATGAATGTATTCTTATTCGCTTATCCTGGACTAAGCGCTTTGGGATACAATAAGCTCGGGCGCACGCCTTCAGCTAGCGAATGGAGAAATACTGCTCGATTTTCCTACTTGTATCATTTTCTTTTATAGCATTATTGTGTTGACGTAATCGCATACTAACCAAAATAATGGAGACAATTAAAACTAGTACATGATTCAATTGTTTTTACCGCCATCCCCTTGTGACTGGCGCAACCATAAAACTCAAGCTTACACTCGATTCGCCGAATTGCGCATGCGTGCAACCAATTCGTTCCACTGAGGCGGTACGGTCGATAGCGAAGTCTTGTGTGTATTCTTAATACGAGTATGGATACACACCCACTTCTTCAAGTGCATGATACGACGGCCGCGCCAACGCATGGCTTGATTACGATTCACAGGTTTTCGCATACATTGCCATTCAAAGTATACCGAGAGGAATGACGGGACGCGGATCGAGTCATAATTGCAAGGTGACGTCCGTAACATACATATGGTCCGATAGACAGTACTCTCGGACTACACTCTAGTTTATTAGGAGATGCGTTGAGTGTTTAGTTCATGTCAAGAACCTCTCTTCGATTAGAGGTCCAAAATGTATGTTGATTGCCTATATTTTTAAAAGTTCTAGATTTCAAATGTTTTTTAGATGAGACGAACCCAAACATGAAACGACTTTTTTCGTTTATGTACGAACTGCTCCAGATTGCATTATGGGTATTCGTGTCAGCAACTATTATCAACGGAATACGTTGTGCATGGTGACTTCGTTTGGCTTCCTTTAATAGGTATAAAGGATTAGCAAGCCTTGGCTATATTCCATTTAGCAAGAGACAAACAAAGTTGTTTTCGATTGAACGTCTAATGCAATAGGCCAGCCCACCCTCTGCCGTGATGACATCGGCAGCATAATCGCTGATGAAAACAGGATTAAAGAAATATTTCAAGAACCTTCTAAAAATTGGGCTTCCATTGCATCACCTTCCAGAATATCGGGTTTCCATTGCCCCCACCAACTCTGGATGAAGTTTGTTCCACCATCAAGGACTAAACGAATAATAAAGTGCCGTGCATCAATGAGAATCTAGTTGGACTCATCAAATATGGTGGCACCGGTTCAGAAACTCATCCATAAAACCGAACAGCATATTTGGCAACAAGACCATATGCCGAGCGAGTGGACCCAATCAACTATGTTCCCTATCCATAAAAAAGATGACAAGAATCAGTGCGAAAACTAAAGAGGTATATCACTATTTTGTACGGCGTACAAAGTATTTTCAAAGACCTTAGAAAATAAAATCAGATCATGCAACAACGGTATTAAAGGGGAGTATCAAGGTGGATTAAGAGCAGGTAGGTTGACGATAGACCAATTGTTTATAGTTTTGCAGGTACTTGAGAAATGCTGCGAGCTCAACATAGACGTATACCAAATTTTCATTGAATTTAAGCAAGCATACGATGGTATTGTTCGCAACCTACTGTACCAAATAATGCCTTGCTTTGGTATCCTAGCCTAATTAGTCCGTCTTACCAAAATGACAGTGACGTTGACAATATCCCAAGTCCGTATCAATAACCAACTCACCGATGGCTTTGACACAAATATCGGACTAAAGCAGGGAGATGGGCTGGTGCCATTGCTCTTTAATTTGGCTCTGGTATACTTGTACGTCATAAGAATGCTATCTGCCGATACAAGAGGCAAGTTTTTATACAAGTGGAGCCAAGTAGTAGCCTATACGGGCGATCTGAACGTTTTGTCACGGTTGTAAGCAACCGCCAAAGATTTTTTCCTGAAACTCGACAGTGAAGTAAAAGTAGTAGGGCTACAAATCAATGAGAATAAAACAAAGCATATGACGCAGTCGAGGAAAAATGCCTCAAATACACAAAATATCACACTTGACGAATACAGTATCAAATTGTGAGTGAATCTGTGTATTTAGACGCTAAAACATCGAGAATCGGTAATGAAAAAGACGAAATACGTCGAAGAATACAGCTCGCAAATAAAATACTTAATTCAGTTTTGACAATCATGAAGATCAGCTGCAAACACAGGAAAAATAAACTCAAGGTATGCAAATCTGTGATAATACTTGTGCTATACTATGCCTATGGGTGTAAAACATGGACCCTAACCCAAGCATCCGCAAGCATATTAAACACCTTTGAGAGACGGGTCCTTAGCCGAATAATCGGAGCTAAGCTAGACGGGGACCAATATCAAATTCGATACAACCATGAGCTGTATGAAACTTTTGACGGTTCGGAGGTCTCAATGATTGTAAAGCTGCGGAAGCTACAATGGGCTAGCCACGTGCGTGTGGACAAACTACAGACATCCAAAAAAGTTATGCGTTAGGTGAACTGAAGCCTGGAGACCAGTGGGGAAATCGAGGAAACGCTGTTCTGACTCAATCAACGAAGATAATTCATCGCTTCTCGAATTTTGAAATTGGAGGATGCGATCAATGGGTCGAGACTTTTGGAGGCGATTTTTGCAGGAAGTTAAAGGGCTAAAGTGCTACAAAGCTGATGAAGAATGTGAAGATTTTGAAGTCAGCTCAGTAGATGTTTAGTTGGATACGGTGGAGTCCAAAACATATTTTGAAGTTCCCTGTTATAAGTATTGGAAAAGACTCTTGGTTAAATACAATTAGTACCTGGCGTTTGTCGCTCGATATTTCTGCGATTATTATAACTTTCCAACCGTTCGTTGCCAGACAGGTGTTACAACTCCGTATCATTTTCAGGATAGTTTCCAGTTACAAAAAATGTCTTGGATCGACGTTTTAGTTCTTTGTTGGTTAGGACTTTTTGTGCCTTAGTATGACTTCCATGTTAGCAACATGCCAGATAACGCCCAGGTTCCCAACTGTTGTGTAGTTTCCTGAGTTGTCTTATTCGTCAGTATTCGTGCATTACCTGCGAAACGAATGGGTGTTTGCCCTTCGCCTGTACTGGGCTTGCAGCCTTGGTACTGTAAGAGGCCGAAGAAGCTTTTCATCAGTGAAGTAAGATTTCCAGTTGTTTCTCCTCTACTTGTCAGAGCAGAGAGGCCAGGTGAGGGTTGGCACTAGTCCTTATAAGATCTGGGGCCCAGAGCTAGATTGATACTAGACAGGAGTCACAGCCGACTTTATGAGAAAGAAACAAACAAAAACCATTTATGGTTTTATTACAGCGGAGAAAATTACGACTTGGTGCAACGATGAAATGTGTGATCATATCTAAAAAGGAATCAGAGAGTAATTTGCGAAAAAAATAGTGTGTGTCGATAATGCTTCTGATGTCATTCGAAAGGTAACCAATGAAGCTTCTCTCCCATGACAACTTTAACAGTCACCAAGGGATTAGATCATTTTGTATTTTCCAACAAATCTGAGAATTTCTTCGAGGTTCGCGATGTTTAATACGTTATTTGCTAGGCGGGCGCCATTGTTATCATTGGTCTAGCACAAAAACTCAGCAACATAAATGAACATAAATTACTTGCTTTGCTTAGTGACAGCGCATGCCTGCTCGCCAGCTAGCCCTATGCCAGATTATATGGGGCGGTCTTTTATCGTGCCGCAAAGCGTGCTCTACAAATCATCCCGAACAATTTTTTTTCATCTGTTAAAATCTTTAAAGCAATTAAGTTTGTCAAAGATAAAACTATGGATTGCTGATTCGTACAACCGAAATTTTAAAGTGAATACCAAGCAAAGAAGGCGACCGTCACCTGCTTCGAGAAAGGACGTTGCTTACAAAACAAAAAATAAAACAATTTCGGCGAGAACCGTTACTCTGTATAAGCAACTGCCACTACTGATCTCCTCAGCGCAGCTCGACTGTTCTTTGAAATTCATTCCTCGCTAGTTTATTTACGCTGGACCTGGAAATATTGTGTGTATCTGTCTATCCGTTCATCTTTCGTTTTTAATTTATTTGTTAACAAATTCTTACTTGACATTTCTACTATTTATCTACGTATAAATACAAATTCACCATAAATAATTGCTTCTCATGAGAATGAAGAAAAAGAACGGCATGGCGAAAATGGTGTCTTCACTTCGGGGAAAACTAAACAGTTGCATGCTACTTGTCAATTTGTTTATTCCACAATTTGGAATAGCAAAGTTTCGTGAAATTGTTGAATATTAAAATTGCTAAAGTTGACACGTTTTTTAAACATTTGTTCTAATATCCTTTCTCATATCTTTTTCAGGTGAGTGTACATTCTTTTTCAAAAGAATCAACCAATCTTACATTCAACAACTTAAGGTAAAGTTCTAATTTCAGAAACAATAATAGTGATAAATTACTGAACCATTTAATGTATTATTTAAATTGAACTTCGTAAGTAGAACTGTACTTTTGCATTGTTATATTCGTGCTACATCAAAATTAAGTTTCAAATCTAACGAACTTAAAAATTATGACGTTCACTGGGGCATTAATAATTCGAGAATTTTTATTAAATTGAAAAATACCAAGGTTAAATTTTTAATTTTTACTAATTTTGAAAAGGAAAATGTGGCAGCAATGTCAAATAAAATTAAAGGCTGAGCTACAATGAACATAAGCAGACATAAAGCAAATGTCAAAAAAGTTGAACCCGAATATTTTATAAGGCATTGAGTACATTTGACAAAAGGATTACATACGCAACATGAAAAGTTGAAATCAAACCAACTTTTTATGTCAGTATGTCAAATACATTGTTTACTTGAAGTGACAATGATACATTGTTGTTTGTCATTTGAAAGCGTAAGTGCAATTTTATCTAGCTGTGAGAAATTATGCAGAAAATAGGTGTTCTCATCTGTTAAGCACAATTCCACTCTGGTATTGAAATACTTAATTTAATATTTCTGCTACGCCGTTGAAGACTTTCACCAACAAAATTGTAACACATTATCAAAAACATAAACATCAAAATCAATTCGAAATCATCCATTTTCTTCAATAACTTTTGCTACAATGACACTTCTTCGTATCTGTCAACATCACATAAACGCGAATCATATGTAGGCGAACTATGTGCGCGCTACGTAACCTTCCTTATTTTGTGTTATGTTGATTGTAGCACAGCGGTAAAGCTGGTTGGTATCAACGGTTCCACCAACGCCATTTTAATACTAAAAAGCCCAGGTTATCAATTGTTCATAAATGTCAAAACAATACAAATCCCATTCAGGTTACTAGTGACAGCTATTAGAATGCAATCGGGAAGAAATTCGTTCTCGACCGTGAAATTTCGCTAGGCGCGGCGCGAGATACTATGTAATCGCAATAGATTTGGAGCATTTCCTTTCAGTGGGACGCGAATGTTGTGATCGCTGGTTCATGCAAGTATTGGGAATTTAAATTTTGAGTCATTAGAAATGCTTTCAATGCTTTGAAGTGCTTATGAGACATACCTTAAAGCGATGTGGAGTGTATGAAGCCCCTGTATTTTCGTGACCAAATTGAATTAGCCATTGGTCCCCGTCAAGCTTCGCTCCGATTATTCGCCTCAAGACCCGTCGCTCAAAGGCGTTCAATATATTTGCGGATGCTTGGGTTAGGGTCCGTGTTTCACACTCATAGCATGTACACAGGTCTTATCACAGATTTGTATACTTGGAGCTTTTTTCTCCTGTGTATGCAGCTGGTCTTCACGATCGTCAAAATTGAATAAAATATTTTATTTGCGAGGTATATTCTTCGGCGTATTTCGTCTCTTTCATTGCCCGTTTTCGTTATTTTGGCGCCTAAATACACAAATTCGCTAACATCCTCGATACTGTATTCGCCAAGTGTAATATTTTATGTATTTGAGGTATTTTTCCTCGACTGCGTCATGAGCTTTGTTTTATTTTCATTGATTTTTAGCCCTACTAGTTTTGCTTTGTTGTCCAGTTTCAGGAAGAGTTCTTTGGTGGTTGTTAATGGCCGTGACAAAATGTTGATGTCGTCTGCATAGGCCACTACTTAGCTCACACCTTGTATAGTAATGTACCTCGCGTATCGACCTTATGGCGTACTCCAGAGCGAGTTTCATACACTTCATAATACTTTCAGGTATATCTAACGTGACCATTTATTTTCCTTGCGAGAGCGGGACATCTGCGGAATTATATAATAAAAAAAAGTGTTTAATGTTTTACAGGTTTTTTACTATAGAAGATAGAATAACACAAAATAATCAAAGCACTAAAATTTATTTATGAATTCCATCCCAAAAAATCTATCCAATTTCGGATGCCTTGCTCTGAAGTGAAGCGTATTCCGGTGAGGGCGTTTTGCATCGAGCGAAATAAATGAAAGTCAGACGAAGCAAGGTCCGGACTATAAGGCGGGTGGGCCAAAACTTCCTATCCATTATTTTCCAAATAGTTTTTCACGGGTCTTGCAACATGCGGCCGAGCGTTTTCATGACGAAAAATTATAGCCCCGTGTCTGGTCGCATATTCCGGGCGTTTTTCGATGATGGCACGCTTCAAACGTATTAATTGTGTTCGGTACAGGTCACCTGTGATTGTCTGGCCCGATTTCAGCAACTCATAATATAACGGCCCCTTCTGATGCCACCTATATTTGGCTTCGCCGTTGATTTAGCTGGTTGGCCCGGCTTCACGTATGACTTCTTGCGCTTGGGATTGTCATAACGGATCCATTTTCTTTTTATGGCGCTCAAGCAGCATTTCAGACATACAGAAGCGCCGTGCAACGTCTCTCGGCTTCAGCTCATAGGTGACCCAATTACCTTGCTTCTGAATGTATTCGGCGGCTTTCAAACGCTTCAAAATGGCTTGCTGAGTCACTCCCAAAGATTTGGCAAGTTCGTCTTGCGTTTGACACGAATCATCATCGAGTAGTGTCTCCAATTCTTCGTTTTCAAACTTTTTTGGCTGTCCTGGGCGTTCTTTGTCTTTGATGTCAAAATCGGCACTTATGAAGCGGTGAAACCATTCAAAACACAGTGTTTTCGCTAAAGCATCGTCGCCATAAACTTCTACAAGCAAACGATGACTTTCCGCAGCAGTTTTCTTTGCAAAAAAATGACCCAACAGAACCTCCCGCAAATGCTGTCTTTTTCTTTAATTTTCGAAGTTATTCATCGTGAAAAATAATAATGATGCACACAAGATAAAATTGTTTTCTTGACTGATTTTGATAGCTGTCCAATGTACCTTCAAAATTACATATATATAAAGTTCGAGCTTTCACGTTATTTGTTAGTACGGACATCTACCGTCAAATTCCGGTTATTAAGTTGTACACCCAATAGTTAAGTAGGCACGGCTTACTAAGCCCCAGTAATGGCGTGACTTTTAAGTCGTATTTTTGTATTTGTCGGCTGTACTAATTCGTTTTAAAATATCGGCTCTTTTTTTTTTAGATAAGTGAGTAACTCAGTACATGATTGATTCATATTTATCTTCGTAATCAAAGAAGCTTTCACTACTGCGACACTTAACTGTGTTTTATCACTTGTCCATATTTTGTTCATTTTAGGAAAAACCCTTTCGAGACATGCTTTACTTCCGGGCAGATACGCAACGTACTCAGTAATTGTGGAGAAGTTTGTTAAATGAAGATTGTTGGTACGAAAGTGCTCGAATAATTCGACCCAATGGTTTTCAGTAGAAACATTCTCGGCATTCCAGCCAGAGATTTTTTCATCTGTCGCAAAGTTGGAAATAAGTGATAACTCGTCAAAGACTTTCGTATCTTGGCTGCTGCTAATAAACCCTTGCATGATCAGTAAATCCTGCACTTTCTGTACCTCTTCCCACGTGGGCACTTTTGTTAAATTTGCCCATTCAAACATAGCCCAGTCATATTAGGGCTTTCACCTCGGAATGAAAGATAATAAGCTGCAAATTGGTATGAACCTTTGTTTTGTCATTCTAAATGTTGTCTCAAAAGTCACAATCGTTATCGTGTTCCCGTCTCAAGATATTCAAGGTCAAAGGTCACAAAAATCGGTTTTTCGCGAATATCTGGCTTCCTATCGGTTAAATGAGATTTGCATTTATTATAAAAGTTGTAGGCTATAAAATTCCCTACAACTTTTGTTTAAACTTTTTTTTCATACGACCAACCGTTTTGAAGGTAGAGCGCGAAGAGTGCACATCGTACAGTCATATACGGCCTAATGCAAGGTCAAGCGTGAGTTATGGTTATCAGTACGTTATAAAGTCAATTATTTACTTGGAAATTATAATTATTAAACAATGCCTATTATTTATGTACTAACTATTAATTATTTATATTTAATTAAAGTAGAACCTAAAGAATGGGGCTGGATGCTTGAAAATGAAATCCTGGAGCCCATACGAACGTTATTACCTCCAGCACCAGCCGAACTACTAAACGTAATATTTTGCAATTGCAAAAATGGTTGTGGTTCCCGCTGTGGATGCAGAAAATCAGGGCTACAATGTTCTTTAGCTTGCGGCCAGTGCAACGGACAAGCTTGCCTCAACGCTTCACTGTATCCAAGTAATCCCGATGAAGAAAATACATATGATCCCGATATTCTGGAAGGTTTGGAGATGAACATGACAGATAATGAGGATGATGACAATGAATCGAACATTTTTGAGCGACAAGAAGAAGAATTCATTGTCATCATCCTCATTATCTGTCATGTTCATCTCCAAACCTTCCAGAATATCGGGATCATATGTATTTTCTTCATCGGGATTACTTGGATACAGTGAAGCGTTGAGGCAAGCTTGTCCGTTGCACTGGCCGCAAGCTAAAGAACATTGTAGCCCTGATTTTCTGCATCCACAGCGGGAACCACAACCATTTTTGCAATTGCAAAATATTACGTTTAGTAGTTCGGCTGGTGCTGGAGGTAATAACGTTCGTATGGGCTCCAGGATTTCATTTTCAAGCATCCAGCCCCATTCTTTAGGTTCTACTTTAATTAAATATAAATAATTAATAGTTAGTACATAAATAATAGGCATTGTTTAATAATTATAATTTCCAAGTAAATAATTGACTTTATAACGTACTGATAACCATAACTCACGCTTGACCTTGCATTAGGCCGTATATGACTGTACGATGTGCACTCTTCGCGCTCTACCTTCAAAACGGTTGGTCGTATGAAAAAAAAGTTTAAACAAAAGTTGTAGGGAATTTTATAGCCTACAACTTTTATAATAAATGCAAATCTCATTTAACCGATAGGAAGCCAGATATTCGCGAAAAACCGATTTTTGTGACCTTTGACCTTGAATATCTTGAGACGGGAACACGATAACGATTGTGACTTTTGAGACAACATTTAGAATGACAAAACAAAGGTTCATACCAATTTGCA
This sequence comes from Odontomyia ornata, assembly GCA_963969285.1. NCBI lineage: Eukaryota > Metazoa > Arthropoda > Insecta > Diptera > Stratiomyidae > Odontomyia > Odontomyia ornata. Next base: position 438,010,463 of record OZ017739.1, on the reverse strand, counting down.
GCTTATTATCTTTCATTCCGAGGTTGACCCCTTTTTTTACCTAATATGACTGGGCTAACACTTCCAGTTCTGTGTTGAATTGACACCACTGCTCAAGTATTCTTTGCTTGTTTTGTAAAACCAAAACGCCCCAGTTTTAATATTCTGCTGGTCAATAGCAGCTTGTCTTTCTTGTAATTTTACAAGCAGTTTACGAACGATGGGCGGAAGGAAAATCGTAATATCTTTAAGTGCCAGGTTATCTGGGAGACGATTAATTTGCTTTGCAGACTCCATGGCCGACACATGTTGCCCTTCGATTTTCAACACAACTTTATGAAACCATAATTTTGAGCTGAGATTTTCAAAGAACGGTTTTAAAATATTTGGGCATTTGTCGATGCTCAGAAAATAGTTTTTGAAAGGCTGAAACATTTTTATAACTATCTCAAGCGCGGGAATTAACGCAAGCCATCTTGTTTTTACTGTAGCGCAGCAGTTTGTGATACCCTGTCTCAATAGAATCATAAAACTCTTTCAAAGCTTCCGCTCGAAAGCTGTATATGTAGAAAAATGAATAAATTTTCACTATGATGCATTCGAAGTCAACAGGAAGACAATCAACGGCAGTTTTGATCGCGTTGTGGAGTATGCGGGGTGCACATTCAATTCCAATCAGCAGTCTGCCGAGTGATTCATTCAATTGGAGTAAACATTATCACTTCCTTTCCTATTCTTTCCCCCCGAAATTCTAATTCTTATTGTCTCCACAAAGCGCAACAATTTTTTTATTCAAGTCAATGAAAAGCAATACTTCCTTCAAATAATCGACGATAATATCCGATGTTTCACTTGGCTGCCCTCGAAACTCTAAAACCTTGACTTTCACGCCTTCGTATGGTGAAAAATAGCGAATGAAAACTGGGAATAATTTGGCCATGATTTGAAGCATCCATTAAAAAAGTTATGCAGTGGGATTTGCGTAAATGCTCTTTTAAATTTTCGGTTGCCATAGTTGACAGCATATTTACAACAATAGCTTTAGACCATAGTATACTCAAATAGTAGCCACACCTTTCATTTACCCTGTGTTGCACACTTTTTGAATTTTCCCAGGGCCATTACAGCTGATCCGGGGCATTACAGCTGATCCATTTTTGGCGCGCTCAAGAAACAAAGCAAAATGCAGATAAAATTTCCGACGCACGTGTTCTTTTACGCGTTTCAGAACATAGGAGTGCTGCCAGATCCTAATAAAAAACTAAAAGATTGCATGGAAAGAATTTATTTTTCTGCAATGTTATTGATTTTTTTAGCTCTGGTAGCCCTGAAATCTCTCATCGAAGCATATGTTTATATTCGCGCCATTCCTCGCATCAGCGTTTACCATCTACCTGCTACCGAAGATTTATGGCTTGCTGTTCGGCTTGTGTTCGGATTTTTCCGGAGGGTTGATGGAGTGTGGTTACTATTTGAGTATACTATGCTTTAAACTTTGTACGCGCACATCTAAATGTTTGCTTAAAACATGCTTGAATTAAAGGAGAATAGTCATTTGAGCGAAAACTGTTGCACGGTGTGAAATGCCCACGTACCCTCCCTCAGGTGCAGCTATATCCAAATCCTTGGAAGTCGGCAAATCGATTCTCTTAAAAAACTAAGCATTGACGAGCTTGAAGCAGCAGCTTGATCGGCAAGCCTGTGTTTTTCCGATTTTAAATGTTTTTCTACTCTTATATCACTGGCACCAACATGTCCAACACTAAAATCAGTACGATATTTTTCCTTTGTTTTATAAATGGATACTTCTGATGCAAACTAATATTAAAGGAAATCACTGCGTTGCGTTACACGATCCTAGTTCCATCTAACTTGAACTAAAATGAAACATTGCAATCGTTGATTGAATATTGGGTTAAACGCGAGTGGGAGAGGTTTATTGATCCTGCTCACACGCGGTAACGCGGTGTTTTCTCGTAATCTGAATTTCCGTGCGGGGCGCCGTACCACGCATTTCGAGCGGGAAAAGTATATTTTAAATAATCGTTTGGTCTGTTTGCAAAAGCGGGACAATGTCGGCTGGGGTCACCGGGACAGACTGCCCGAAAACAGGACATATGGTCATGTAAGGTATATCTCATAAGAACTTCAAAGCATTGGAAGCATGTCTAGTGATTTAAAATTTAATTTTCCCAGTACTAGTGCGAGCCATCGGAACTTTGCTTGTAAAATTCGCGAACACAACATTAGCGTTCCGCTGTACAAAAAAATTTCGATTGCTAGCACAGTATCTCATGCCGTACTAAGTGAAATGTATCGTTTTAGACGGGCTCCTTCTACATCTAAATCTAAATTTTCTCGACTGCGATCTAAATGAAGCATCAAAGCGGTCACTTCTTAACTACGAATTGTAATATTTTGACATTTATCAGCAGCTTATAGTCCGGCCTTCTTAGTATCAAGATAGCGTTGGTTCCAATCAGTTTGGCAATTATTTTCTTCGAATTAGATGATTTGCACTGGTGTGAACATGTATCTTCTTTTTATAAAATAGCATCCATATTTCTTAAATTATCCAATTTGGAGATGTAATGAAAATCAGTTTTGAATACTGTCTCGTTGTTTGAATTTTAACCAACAGGGCAAGAACCGACTTTTAAGTGTAGTCTTAGTCAAAATTATTTGACACCTAATATTTAATTATTCAACATAATTTAAGTCTGTCATTTGCCATCAAGTCCCTACTAACTTTGCTCAATTCTATAGAAAGTTTCTGAGCAAACCTATGTGCGATTTTGTATAAATATTTTCAATACATAAATGCCTGCCAATTCGACATAATACAAATCAATTTTATGGTATGTACGAGTCTGTAATGCTAGTACATTATATAGAGCCAGACAGCAACGACTACGGCGATGACGACGACCAGTAGTGCAATGCCCTCGTATGGAAAATTGCAAAATAAAACCAAACAACGGTGTTGCGCTTGCTTGGTTAGTTGTTTGGTAGCTTTGGTTATTGCGTTATTTAGTTGCTGAAGACAACCAAGCCAAGCAATCAGATTTCCTCTCGCATATGCAACTTGCAAAGACAAATATCTCGAGCAATGATGTCTTTGACTTGGTAATACTGCAGACCGCGGGTTGCGGACGGTACCATGGCCCATCAAGACATCATGAAAGAAACAATAACAACAACAACACTATCATAAACCGATTCGCTCCTCATCCCTAGCTGCTCCTGCCCCGTCTAATCTCTAGTTTCTACTTCAAACGAAATTCATCCTATGCATCCCACTATTATGTTTGCTACTTAATTGATTGGGGTCAAGATTTTGCGCGATTCACTACACTATCGTAAAGTAGCTACAAGACTTTGAGTATCAACAGAAACAACAAGAATAAGAAAAAAAGATGAAAGAAAAAAGAAACGTTTCAAGCTCACCTAAAAGTCACATATTCACTTTGAAGAAAAGTAGAAAAAACCAACATCTAATGGTAAGTGGATGAGTGAGTGAATGTACCTAAAAGAATACAATGTACTGCACTAAACTCGAAGAAGAGTTTATCATTTGCTTAGACGATGGTCATCATCCAAAGAAATGTGAAACTTGGGTAAAATGATGATGCAGAACGTAAGAAAAATAGTACAAATAGAATGGGGAAAAAATAAAAAAATTGCGTAAATCTTGGTTTACATCAGGTTGAGGTCAATAGATTGCAGATGATCCAAAACGGCGGCGACCTAAAAGATGGAAAAAAGAAATGGCGAATAGAGGAAAAGCTCAGAAAAGAATTTACTATTCATTAAATGTGATGATCAAAAGTAAAAATCTAAAATGATTTGTATTAAAGCAGTAAAACTGGATCTATTCAAATTAACTCTCTTTCCCAGCCAGTGTATGGACTTACCGGGTTGTTAGACAGATACAGTATCACGAGAACTACAAGCGAAATAGAGGATCCTGTTCTATCATCGAATACACTCTAGTGTCCGTTTCCGAAGACAAAGGAGCCTTTGCTGTTTTAAAAAAGCAAGTATAGTAGCAGCCAAACAAGAATATAGAATTGATCGATATTCGACTAAATTAATCTATTGACCATGGAAGACCATAGCAGAGGAAAGTTATGTGATACTGGACTGGGTAGTATTACCTCTAACGTAAGTATGTATGTGAAGCGTTTCCTGCTGCCCTATTCACACCCCTTCCTAAGCTCCGGCAATTTTCGTTATCATATGGAGTTCTTCAGCATCATTCAACACAAGATCCATATACATACTCGTCAAATCCAACAATGTGTCCTTCGATCTGCAACGAAATGTTTTCATACAGCCACACTTGTACACGCGAACGATTTTGTAAATATCAAAAGACTCCGCAATCAACGTGTGGCTTTTTTGTAACTCGAGCTATTGAATAAAACGTGCTCGGCAAAATTTAACCTGTTGTCTTTAAAACGCTGCTTTGAAATTTGAGCAACTGTTGTTTTATTCTATCTTATTCGCTCTATCACTGCTACAAAAAAGAACGAACATTTTTCAAACAGTACTATACATAACCTTACAACTAATACTCTCATATGACATTGTATTTTTTACGATGGGCTATCTCGTAGTGAGCTCGAACGTAACTCTGCTTTACCATCTCAAATCAGTTATCAACACCCCCACCCCGTGAATTGACCCGGAGGGGGAGGATTCACCATCTTCTGTTGAGGTCTCGATATTTAGAACTGCCAACTTTGACACTGGTTTCTTTAGAATCCCTGTGCTCGTGCTCACGTCAGCTGAACGCACCACTCCATCCTTTCCATAATGTAGCTTGCACACTCTGCCACGCCTCGATTTATTTCGCGGAAGATCTACATCACATATAAATACGAGACAACCGGTTCGTATAGGCTCGGTTGGCTGGCACCATTTCACACGGCGGGTCAATTCTGGCAAGTACTCCCTTATCCATTCATGCCACATTCCATTTTTCAGATTCTGCGCAAGACTCCACTGCTTTCGCTAATTCATAAATTTTGGTTCAAACTTCGATGGCGTTTGTGTAGAATTTGTGCAGCCAAGCAAGAAATGGTTCGGGATAAGGGGGTCCAGTTCTTCTGGCGTTACAGGCAGGCTGAAAACATAGTCAATGCTCGGCCACTTAGGAGCATTGACTATGTTTTCAGCCTCGGTCAAAAAGCTTTGCAGCGTTTCCAGACGTGATGATTGTTCAGCCAACATTACCGTTAACGCCTTTTTCACTGACTGGACCATTCTTTCTCATATTCAACCTTCGTTCGAATCAGAGGAGGTATTAAATTTCCATTCGATTCCGAGTGGACTAAGCTCGGCTTTCATGCGGTCGTCGTCGAGAAAATCCTGAACACCTTGTAACTCTTTGCTTATTCCGACAAAGTTCATTCCATTGTCACTGCGAATTTGAACCGGAACACCTCTTCTATTCATAAAATTTCTAATGCAAACAAGACAAGCGTTGCTTGAGAGATCAGCCGCAATTTCTAAATGGATAGCACGAATGGTTAGACAGGTAAATAGTGCAACCCACCTTTTTTCTCGGCTTCGGGAAATTGTCACATTTATAGGGTCAAAAAAATCTAGCCCCGTACACGAAACCAGTTGAACGTATGGAGTCAGCTGCTCCATAGGGAGCTCACCCATTTGTGGCTGCTTAGGTTTCACTTTGAGAATTTCGCAGAATATGCACTGCGGTTGTACAGTACTCACCAAGCTTCTCATTGCAAGAACCCAAAAACGTTGTCTAATCTCATTGACTACTGTTGCATGGTTGATATGATGAAGTTTTGTATGAAAATATTGTACAATCTGGAAAGTTATCGCATGATTTTTAGCTAAGATGATCGGTCGCCTTGTATCTTCTGGTAACACTGAGCCCGCCCTATACTTCCATTTACGTGAAGGATATTATCCTTGTCAATGCGCGGATTCAATTGCAACAATGGACTGCTCTTAGAAATTGGTTCACCACGTTATAAGCGCACACGTTCGCTTCCAAAAGATTGCATCTTTGCCCAACGACATAAATATTTTTCGGCTGCACGTTCTTCGGAAGATGTCAGCTCTCCATTGACTCTTGGTGCTTGTCGTATTTTCCTACGCAGATTATCAAAATACCGGAATACCCAAGCCACCACTCTTTTAAATCTGTTATATTTGGAAAATCTTTTAATATCTGGTACAATCAAATTTATTTGCCACGCTGCCAAAAGATAATGTTTGGCTCTTATATCTTCGTCGCTTTTATCGTTGATGTAACCTGTCGAAAATTCTTGTGGCCATTGCTCTTCCTCATTTTTTAAAAAATCAGGCCCATTTAGCCAAATTCCATTTGCTGCGTAGTTTCTCGGAAACTTTGCCCTTGTTTCCTCATCAGCCGGACACCATCGCCACTCCTCGACTCCACTCCCATCCACAATTTCCAACACCCGATTTGCAACATACTGTTTATATTTTCGGTGGTCTGATCGGATCCACCCAATCACTGTGTTCGAGTCAGTCAAAAAAACAAATTTGTTTATTTTGACAGTGGCACTTTACGATTGTTTCCTTAAGCCTCATGCCCAATACTGCTGCTTGTAGTTCCAGCTTCCGTATAGTGTGGTACCGGGTGGGTGCACACGAACTTTTTCTTGCGACAAATGCTACTTTCAGTGTATTTAAACTTATCTCTCGCCAATACCCTACCGTAGCCATTGCCTCCTCGCTTGCGTTTTTTCAAAATCTAGGAAGTAACATCGTGTTACTCTGAACTGGCTCACTATTGGCAGCTCCTCCATCCAAAGTTTCCAGCGATGCTATAAGTTGTCAGCTAAAGTTTCGTCCCACTGCAATCCTGCTTTCCACACTGCTTGCATCAACACTTTTGCTGACATCAACAAGTCAGTTAAAAAACCGAAAGGATCGAAAACGGACATATTCACACAAAGCACTTCGCGTTTTGTGGGCTTTCTACTAAAGTTCAATATTTCTTTTGGCACTTTATGGAATTGCAACTTGAAAATAAAAACATCCGGCTGTGACAGCCAGTGCATGCCTAGGATTCTCTCTAATTCACCTTCTATGTTGACCGTTTCTCTTAAGTCACCAGCAGCGTTTCCAACAGCAGCTTTAACTTTGTCCGAGTTAGAAACTATGTTTCGTAATTCAAACCCACGAGCTCGGTGTAGTTTGATGACGGCTTGTGTTACATTTATGCCATCGACTTCTGACTGGAAACAATCCACATAGTCATCAACATAATGTCTTTCTATGATTGCCTCAACTGCACGGGGAAACTTATCTTCGATGTTTTTGACATTGGTATTTTTTATATATTGCGCTATTGTGGGCGAAGTGGCACCGAAAATCAAACGCTCCATTACGTACACCTCAGCTGACTTAATCACGTCACCACCTCTTCACGGAAAACGCTGACTATCCTGATCTCTCTTTAAGATAGCCACTTGGTGAAACATATCTTTTATGTCTCCGCAGACTGCCACTGGTGCCTGCCTAAATTTGAACAAAATTTTAATCAGTGGCTGGTTTATGTCAGGAGCCGGAAGAAGAGCCTTGTTTAGTGAAATATTTTGAACCTCAGCTGCGGCATCAAACACTAGGCGTAATCTTTGTTTGTTTGGGTTTTTATGCCAAAGTGCGGCAAGTAAAAGGTTTTCTCTGACCATTGAGCTGCTTCAGCGATAGTTAGTTTACGGGTGTAGCCTTTTCTTATATAATCATTGATTTGACTGCAATATTTTTTTTTTTTTTTTTTATAACCTCCATTCCCTTCCACTCTCTCCATCACACTTTCTTCGTCGCACTACGCTCGTGCGATCTGCACTTCACATTTCGTCGTTTCCTCAGGTGTGCCACCCAGGCAATGTATAACACATCGGTATAAGGGGGCACACAAAAATATGTGAAGTCCTCCGGTTAATCTTGTCTTGTCCATATCGTGATCAGCTCTCAGAGATAAAAAAAAATTATAAATTCGACGCAGTAAAAAAAAACTCTGAGTTAAAAGAATAGCTGTCTCTTCAAGCATCTCGACGATAGGGTCAACAATGCCCTAAGATGCTATGTTGAAATTACTGGACTGATATTATAATAATAGTAGGTGTTTCTCGAGGCATCTCGAAGATAGGATCAATAATTGACCTAAGATGCTATGCTGAAAGTTTCTGCACTGAGATTCAATTGTTATTCATTAAATAGTTCCTAAGTCTTTTCTTGAAAACCATAAGAGAATTCGCTTCTTTAACTGATTTTGGAAGATTGTTGTATATACGAAGGGCGTCATTTGTAGCATCGTTCTTCAGGCGATCTGTCCTTGCAAAAGGAATTACAAATTGGTTTGCGTTCCTAGTACTGTATTGATTCTTTTGTGAGACTTTAATAAATGGTGTTTGTGACGACAAGCTGAGATTTAAACTTTTGAAGATAAACTTGGCTTTCTCCATTTTAATGATTTGGTTAAAAGTTAATGCGTTACATGATTGATACACTATGTTTGTTGGTGTATTGCGTATCTCGAAGCATTTTTCTTTCAACGCCTTCTAATCTTCGCACGGTTATTGAATAAGTATCTGGAAAAGGTGGAACAAACTCTTTCCAAAGGAGTCCAGCCTCATATCTAGCATCGAGTCTCATCGTCGATAACTCCAAAATATTCAACGCTCTTTCGTCAACTTTTGAAGCAATTTTCTTTATATTCGGCTTCAGACCAAAATTTTCAGCATCAAAATAATACGACATAAGCTTGTGCATCTCTGCTAACATGTCATCCGCTGTTCTGTAATGTAGAACACGCCTTGTATCTGACTTGAACTCTTTAATTTCTGTCGGTTCATACACCATCCAACCTAATCGAGTTTTCACTGCTATCGGTGCTTCAACTGGTACAGTAAGAAAGGCGTGAGCCAGACTTAGAATTATTTGTGGTTGTATATCGCTATACTTCTGTATTCACAACCCTAGGAGATACTGATACTTCTTTTCATTTAACTCACTAAACTTAAAAGTCTGCGCTGGCAATGCTTACTCCAATGACGTACAAACATTTTTCATATTAAAAATTTTCGCGGCTTCGTCCACTCCGCTTATACGTAGGTTCACTATCTCAGTTCGTTGTGACGTTCTTTGATTATTAAGCCACTGCAAGTCTAAAACATTATGTTGTCCACGGCTACCTAATCGTCGGGCAAGATTCTTGTCCACCATCGAGACGTTTGCCCCTCCATCAACAAATACGTATGTGGTGATGATTTCAAATGGTCCATGTATCTTCACTGGCAGTACTTGGAACAAAATTTTCCCACTTCTTTCGTGATGGTCTACATGACAATTGCGACCTCCTGAAACTCGCGGCACGTCGCGAGATGTGGGTATTGCTGGTACCTGTTGAATCTCCATTTGTTTCTCTTGCTTAGCATGAAGTAGCTGTTGGTGTAACCTCTGACATCCGTCGACTCCGCAGCGACAACGCTGCCTGCAGTTAAAATAAACTTGACTTTCTTTAACTTTTGCCCAGCGATTATCCACAGTTAGTTGCGAGAAAAATTTACAATTATTTAACGTGGGACACTGCTCATCGCAGGCGCGCAACATTTTGTTTGCGCTACGCGTACTCTGGCAAAGTGCTTTAAAGGGTTAGTAGGCTGCTTAAAATAGTTTCTCGCTTGTGTCAGCAAGGATCATGTTGGCTGCGCATCCGACGCCATATTTGTCAGGCGTCGCAAGCATTTAAGCAACTGACTGAGCTCAAGCAACGTTGTTGGCCGCTCAAGCAAGATACATTTTTCAGCCTACTGCATTTGTCGCGAGATTGGCAGTTTTGTGACGAGCTCACTTAACAATTTGGGTTGGCAAGGTGATGTTCGCCGTAAGCACTCTGTAAAAATACTGCCATATTAACCATCTTGTTTGCAAATTCAATCAAGTAATGGGGCCACAGCACGTATCTTCTCAATTTGGCTTTTAATTAGTTGATCCGGCCTTCCAAAAGTTTCCCTTAGTGTTTCTATAATTGGAGCTGCAGAGTAAAGATTCAACAATATCTCTAGCGCGGCCACTTAGTCATTCACGTAAACGCATAATATTATGTAGTTGCGAGTATTCAAACTCAGCAGTAGTCGTACCATAGATGTTAGAGAGAATGGATACGAAATGCATCGCGAGAGTTGGAGCACTTTATGATGTAGCGTGAAGTTGGCGCGTTATCAGCTGTTGATTCGAATTTCAAATAAATTTGACGTGACGTCTCCCACTAATTTTCGCATCTTGAACTAAATCAATTTTCCGTGCGGTTATTCTAACTTGAACGATATAAAAAATTGAACATGACTTACCCTACGAAGGATACGTCCCTGACATGCATCCTATAACTGTTTTTACAATCCCACACACATCACTACATTGTTCTTTTTCCGACACAAAAACACTCGCGATCCGTAACAAACTTTTCAGTTTGATTAATTACCACTTTTGCAACGCTTTTGCACTAGATTCAGCACGGTTTGTCTTAAACAAATTGTTTTGTGTACAATTTCAAATTCAACTTGATTAGATGTTTCCCATCATTGTTGAATTTTCACGAATCATATGTTTACAATTATTGGTTGATATTTCGTTGACGATTCGGGGGTTCAAGTACAAGAGGAGTGGGATTTTCATGAGAGCAACTAGAGAGCCACTTGAGTGTGTGGACGCTCTAGCGGCGTGAAAGGCGAGGGGATTTCAATTCGTATGGGGGTGTAAGGCATGCATGTAGTAAAAGTCCTTCACTCACGTATGGATGAAAATAAGCTCGTTACGCGTCCATTACTTTATATGTCTGTGGGTCGTACCAAATGCTTCGGCAAACGCCTGCCATTCCTCAGGATAACCTGAAAACGGAGTATTGCGCTGCAATTGTTGCGCATTTAGCTCAAACTGAGCTGATTGTGTTATTCCTTGAGGCGGCTGCAACATGGATGGCATCTGAACTGATGGCATGAAAGAAGACTGCGAAACGAATTGTGACCATTGCTGCATTGAGTTTGACAGCTGCTGCGTAGGCTGTGATTGCTGCTCCACAAGCTGTGATGCTGCTCTATTAGCTGTGTTGACGGTTGCTGCATCAGTTGCGAAAGCTGCTGCATCGGCTGTGATGACTGTTGCGTCGGCTGTGTTGGTTGCGGTATACTGTGACCAAAAAATAAGGTGACATTTGAAATTAAACTGCGCGCGTCGAAGGATTTGGAGAACTATTTTTTCTTTAGGTATGTAGTACTGTCAGTGACATCTATGTCAAATTTACATGTCAAAATATTCATTAGTGTTTGAGATACGCGTCGTTTCCGGGATGGCCTTCAGTTCCGTTTTCGCTGCGGCTTGAATCTCCTCTATCGTATCAAAACGGTGTCCCCGGAGCGGTCTTTTGAGCTTGCTGAACAGCCAGAAGTCGCACGGCGCCAGATCAGGTGAATACGGTGGTTGTGAAACGATATGGGTTGAGTTTTTGGCGAAATGATCACGAATTACGAGTGCAGTATGGGATGGTGCATTATCGTGGTATAAAAACCAAGAATTGTCTTTCTACAATTCCGGCCTTTTTGGGCGGATAGCGTTACGCAAACGACGCATAACGTTCAAATAATATTCCTTGTTGACTGTTTGGCCCGGCGGAAGGAATTCATAATGCACAACACCACGATAATCGAAGAAGAAGAATAAAATTTGTGGCTTTTTTGTAACTCGAGCTATTGAATGAAACGTGCTCGGCATAATTTAACCTGCTGTCTATAAAATGCTGGTTTGAAAATTGAGCAACTGTTGTTTTATTCTATCTTATTCGCTCTATCACTGCTACAAAAAAGGGCGAACATTATTCAAACAGTACTACATATATATAACCTTACAACTAATACTCTCATATGACAACATTGTATTTTTTACGATGGGCTATCTCGAAGTGGGCTCGAACGTAACTCTGCTTTACCATCTCAAATCAGTTATCAACACTGCGGCTAGTGCGTATTTTCGTTGCCTGCCCTCGCTCGCTCTCACGTCCCGGTTCAGTGGCCGAAATTAATTCCTCATACTGCCGATGTCGTGGTGAGAAAGTTAAGGGTCTTCCATTATGGACATAACAATAAATAAATAAATTTCAATAAATCGATTGTGAGGCGCGCTGTGTGGCTAGTGGCATCGTCTTGTTGAACCCACATATGGTTGATGTCAAGTTCGTCCAATTCTGGCCACAAATAATCTTCCGAAATAAGAAGATAGCGCTCTCCATTGACGGTAACATCACGATAATTTTCATACGCGAAAAAATACGGCCGAATCACACCTCCAGAATGAAAACTGCACCAAACAGTAATTTTTTGCAGATGCAACGGTGTCTCGAGAAGCACATGTGGGTTTGTTGCTGACTAAGAACGCATATTTTGCTTATGAATAAAGCCATTGAGCCAAAAATGTGCTTCATCGCTGAAGATGATTTTTTGAAATTAATAATTAATTGCAATTTTTAATGATTTCCAAACGTTGCTGATTCGTCAACTTTGCCATGATATAAATCATGACTTCAACTAACGTTTTGGCATTGAAAGTTTATTAAAAAAACTTTAAGGATGCGTTCATATAAAGATACGAAAGTGTTATGTCCCTAATGCAAAACCCTATAGCAGATATCTGTCATTCTAACACTTGCTAGCTGATCGAAATTGTGTAGGGATGACCGATATCTGCCGGGTATCGCTACGCGGCTTATGACGAAAGTTTTGTGGCATAATATTAACGGCCAAAACAGCATACGTGTTGCGGATGAGCTTTTTGGGTGCATTTGCTGATTTATCGAGTAGTTCGCGGGGCGAGCTACTCGCTTAATACAACTAGCTCTTCATTTTCTTTCCCTACTTTCTCAAAATCTTCATTGTTTTTCACTATTTGGAGTTTTACTTTTTCGCCGTTTGTAGTTTCTTTATCCATTTTTCTTTTGAGGAATTTTCCACTTAAAATAGTGTTTGATGCTTGCTCCAACTCTATGCTGCGTGTCCTCCAATGCATTAAGGTTTCGTCCCCTTGCAGCTTCTGTATTCAGGCTGATGATGATACTCACCGATGAATTAAAAAATTTCAGTGGTGTGGTAGCAGGCAATAAATTTTTGCCAATAAAATTTGATAATCCCAATTGACGTTTAAAAGTGTTTTTATTTTTAAATAACTGACAGGAGCTTATATAGTAAAAAGACTGTATCTACTCCAAAACTACAACTTTATTTAAAATATGGATATGGCCATTTTGAGAGTAACTTGCTTTCTTCTTCAGTCCATTGATACTAAAATCATTGGCGGTACAATTTGATCTTAAATACTACGAGATTTTAAGGTACTAAAAGGTTTTAAACAATCATAAAATTTAAGAAAGAAAAATTTTAAGAGATAATAATGACCTTAATGTTCATTGAATGAAAGTACAATTAAAGGTACAAGATTAATGGGATATTTCGGTAATTAACTAATTAGGGTGATCTCTGGTTCCTTTTAGCAAGTCTCTTAATTAACTTCGATGGACAGTTTCCTTCGTCTGTGTTTATACGTGTTTGGGGGTCTTGTTGCATTATGTAGAGGCTCTCCCAAGCGTCCAACGTATAAGGTTGGTTGACATATTTCAGGAGTTGAAGGCTATCGTTTCCTATGCTGTGTGTTTTTGATGGCAGTATCCATAATATATGTTTTTTTCTTTATCGTACCTATTTTCCGTTAAGGGAAAGGTAACAAGCCGGTGTATCCAACTGTTGTAGGCTGCCATTTTTTGTGTTATTGGATGTGTTGATGTTGCTGGTAAAGTCCTTTGAGTAGAAGTACTCTTCCTGTGATGCTCAAATTCGATTGTCCCGTTGTTGTTAATGATGACGAGGTCCAGGAACGGTAATCTTCCATTTGTCTCCTTTTCTATAGTGAACTGAACTTTTGGATGAATTTTGTTGATCGCATCGAGGATGTCACCAGCGTGATCCTTTGGAACTATGGCAAGTACGTCATCCACATATCCAAATCATGTTTTCGGCATGATGCCTGATTCTTCCATGATTGATTCGATGTACTCCATAAAGACTTCCGCTAATATGGGAGAAAGGGGATTAGCCATTGCAACTCCTGCCGTTGTCTTAAAGAATTTTTCTCGGAACGTGAAATAGTTTTCACTCATGCAGAACATGGCTAAGTTTTTATATGTGTTCACTTTCTTAATCCAATCCCTTGTATTCCCGAATTTCTGGAGCCAAACTTCTAATTGATATATTGCGCGCTTCACCGGTGTATTTGGAAACAGTGACTTCACATCAACCGATATTAGCATTTCATTTTTATCAATTTTTCCTATAGTCTGTAGCGTGCTTATGAGGTCAGGTGAGTTTTTTACAGCAAATTTACTACATATGTCGCCTAGATCCGTAAATTGTTTGACAAGCCACTTGGCGATGTTATAGGTTGGTGAGTTGTAATCCATGATGATCTCCCTCATTTTATGACCGTCCTTTTGCAGTTTAGGTTGGCATTTGAATCTCGGTAGAGACGGATTAGGCAGTTTCAATTTGGTAATATCACCAAATACCTTGGGGGCTTCCTTAAGTGCTCGGTCGACACGCTTGACGGATTCTGGCAGCGGATCGTTCCTCAGCTCAATGAAATTATCGTTCGCCAGTTTGCTGAGCACAGTGTTATCATAGTCGACTTTATCCATGATGACTAGATTATTGCTCTTGTCTACTTTCAGAAAGTATACGGGTTGTTCCTTCAGTTGTCGTACGGTTGATACCTCTTGTCGACTCACTGCGGATTTACTATCCTTCCTTCCTTCTTCATTATTTTAGCTAGGTCACAACGAATTTCTTCCTTGATATCATTATTGAGGTTTTTGATACGAGCCTCTGAGTTAACTACTATTTCTTTTGTTGAAGGAAGTTTTCGTACAGCCGTGGCTCAACACCTTTATTTGTTCCGGCGTAAGGTCAATCGTAGGATCGGTATCGCTGATTCTTTGTTTTTGTATTGACCTGTTAACTGCAAGTTTCGGAAAACAATACTACTTGACAGGAGCTGTTAAAAAACATGTCTGTACGAAACGAATACTAGACATATTCAATATCTTAGGTCGTGGTGGTTACTCTTCCTCTGAAGGGAAAAATAACTTGTACGCCATTTATGCTAAAGACATGAAAGTGTTAGGTTCCATTTGGATATGTAAAAATATGTCTTAACTAGCACTTTTCTACCACTTCAACTTGTTATTAAGACTATTAAGATAGCATTCAAAATATGCGTCAAGAAAAAATATTCGTTTTGATAACCTTGAACATGTTTTTGTTTTTGAGCTATAGCGAAACTGCACACTTCTGTCCATGACCGAAAACAAGCGAATCCCTCTATTGATTTTATTTTAGGAGTATATTTGTTTATTATGAAATACTTCCATTCGCTTGTTGTTTTTCATGACGTAGTTATAAGAATTAAATTTATATATATATATATATATATATATATATATATATATATATATATATATATATATATATATATATATATATATATATGTGTATATGTATATATATATATATATATGTGTATATTTTTGTTTATTTCTTCCTGTGATGCGACGTACAAAGATAATTACTCGTATTATTCGCCTGAAAAGTACATTCTTTCTTTCTGTGAGTCGATTAAAGTCGTAAATAACGGAGGACGCGGGAAGAGAAATATTCCTCAAATTATTGCTTAACTGAAAGTATTAATCAGGATTAGTGCGAAAAAAGATTAACTAATGAAATACTGGACAATTGAATATACCTTCCTTCGTTTCACAACTTTTAAACAGGGGATTGCGTTTGCAAACACAAATTCATTGATCTTTTAATCGAATCTTATTAGTAATGAAGTTGTTTCGTAACACGCCAAAGAAGAATCCACCAGCATTGATGAGGTAAAATCCTTGCCGAAATGCAGGATTCAAATAACATGCGTGTTGACCTATTCTATCCATAGCCAAACGAAATCGATTTTACACACATGAAGCGCTTAGAAAAATTCACGAGTATCAAACAAGGACATACATATTCGCAGCAATGAGTCCTTCACATTGATAGCGATAGCAGCGGCTGATGAAATCCATTTTTGTGAGCAAGGACATTGGACATGATGGGAACGGATTCACGAAATGTGTTCAGCCGTTGGAAGCTTTTATAATCGAATTCTAGCATAGTTGATAGTTGGGCTCGGTTGCTTTGCTCACTTGGCCTTTTGCCGCCTTTGTCCTTCTTTCTCACGGCCCCCTATCTGCTGGTCGGAGTCGGAATATTGCCTGATACTATCCGATGCTTGTCTTCTTCCCTATCGATCTCTTCTTATTCGTACACTCACTCATTTCAATGTAGCCAAACTCCCATCAACATCACTCCCGTCCTCTATTGTCCTTTTTCGAGGATATATACCTTCCACCTGTCGTTGCTCTCGCACTCCCCCATGAGTGTTGCCTTTGTGCTAAACTATGCATCCTGAATTATCTCCAGGGTGGTTGGTTTTCGGAGCAGCAATTTAAGTTTTGTGTGATGCTTTTGGTGATTCGACGAGGTTCAGCCAAGTTGATGTACGAGTATATAGTCAATCGGGTGTTGTTCTGCAGGAGTCGCAAAGAACTGAGTGCTGAACTGTTGGGATGGGAATGGTAGAAACGGCAACCTACCAATATTTCCCATCTACTTTTGAGAAGTTTGGCTGCGATGCGCTCGTTCGGCTCCAGCCCACTTAGGTATACTTTATTTCGTATTCTGTTCTCTTGTTTAATAAATTTTCTCCATGAAATTGGTTGTTTTCGTTGTTATTGTTTCTGCCATTGTTTCGTGTGCTGGAAGCGTATGTTTGCTTCCGTAGCTTTTGTTGCTTTTACTAGTCCACTTGCGTTGCTGTTTCCGTGGGTCATATATCGGATGCGATGCAGGCCACGTAGACACATCGATTCGTTCACAGGGCAAAGGCATCTCAGCACAGTAGTCATAGATTTCGCACGACAATCCTAAATCCCTGAAACTGGAATGGATACTTCTCTTGCTCCCACTCATACCGCCGCCATCTTTTCTCTTTTCTGGTGCCAATCGAATTCTGGGCACCGTTTGCTGTTATTGCAAGCCGGGAACCGAATCGCGAAGGAGAAGCATTTCAAAATGCGAAAGCAGCTTGTACGGTCGCCAGGTCGAAGTGCAGAGCATGGACCAGGCTTTGCATAGCGCAACAATTCTAAGGCTGAGACTTGAAACCTGACTCCAGCTCATTGCATCCATCTTAGCTGCATTCCGAAAGCCTATCATACTCTTGTTATTAACCCGTGAATGGCTTTCCCATGAATATAAAGATCCGAAATCGAGATATTGACGCCTTGGAGTTATTTCAAATGAATTCAATTCCAAAGAAAGTCTTTGCAAGAAAGCTCTCCACCTAGATTGAGGATCGCAAATGTTTGCATTTGGAATCGTCTACAGAGCTTCTAAAATCTGTTAAAAGACCGCTCCTTGTGTCATGTCACTTGTTCATACGCCATACGCTTAGTTCGCTGCACCACTGGAAGGAGGACCAAGGAGGCGCACAAGAAGCAGTCAGGCACAGTATCAGGTGGCCGGAATGTGTCGCACGCAGAAGAAGGTGAAGGGCGGAAAGAAAACGCACCATTTAAAACGCAAAGCAGCAAAATCAATACTTAACCCGAACGTCGAGGTCGTCGAGGCTGAAGCCAAAGCTTAGTTCCATCGCGAAGGAGGTGGAGGCGCTGGCGTTGACGGCCAAGTTGAGACCAGCGCGAAATTTTCCATCGCCAACATGCAAAATTATTTTTCCCATTGTTTGCTAGCAGGTCGACTTAAATGGATTCATTCAACCGCACTTTATCCCGCCTCCACCCAATCATTGTCCCTTCCAGCAAGAAGAAAAATGATTAGTCGCCGCTGACGGTTGTTGCCGTTGCTCTTGCTGTTGCATGCGTCGTTGTTGTAATTTTTGTTTCGTTGCCTTGCATTAAGTTAATCAAATCATGTGATGGAAATCGATTCGTTTAGACTGCAGCCGAGATACTCGCACATGCATATAACATATGAGTTCGTGCTTATGGTTGATGGCTGTTAGTAAGAGGGCACAATCGAAGTCTACGAAGGCGCTGGTGCTGCGGCTCTGCCTGCTTGTGCCCAACTCAGCCTAGCAACAACTGGAGCAACACCATATATGGAAGCAACCAGCAAATAGTTGGTAAAGATAGGTTGCAGACATTGCGTTCTGCTGCGTTCCTCTTATTCGTCGTCATCCATCCATTTGGTGCTGGTTGTGACCATATCGTTGACTTGAAATGTGGGATTTGTTGCTACTTTGCTGATCTCATATTTGAAATGCTCCACATAATTTGAAAAGGCGAAATACTTTGGAAAATTAAAATTTTTCATCGACCGGCCGTTCGAAAGGTAAGAATCTAAAATGGCGAGCACGTATTGCTGTTGATATGGGAAAATATGTTCTTTTGTGAGTTGGTGAAGCATATAAGCGAAAATAAGATTAAAAGTTGAGAAGTTAAAGTCGAACTATTCTATTCACTTCGATATTACTATGTATAGCTTCTAACTGAAACAAGAGCAAAATATTTCAAGTAGAAGCATCCTTTTGCCTCTTCATAAATAAGTGTCAATTTTGTATCCATCTTTTGATCTTTTGCTTTGACATGGATGAGTAAACTACCGGGCTTCTGTCATCACCCATCAAGCCAATCATTAAGTTCTCAACATAAAATCCCACAGAAAAAATTAAAATCGAATCAATCGGTAACGCAAATTTTTAGGCAAATTTCTCGCGAGAAACTTACCTATTGCGAAGAATACCTTGTACATATTGGGTTTTTCGGTGTTTCATGTCGTGAACTGCATATCTCATGTAGTAGTGATTGTGTGACTTATATTATTATATACTATTTCACAGATTAGACTTTAGACTATCTTCAGTCGAAAAATGAGCGTCATTTGCTGTTATTGTTTTATAGACAATAATATGGTTTTAATTTGCCAACGTTTTAACACAATGTTTATTGACAGACAGATTGACAGTAGTGAACAGAGTGGCAAATGACAGTTGTAGCATTAGGTTAAAGGAACATAATTTTGAATTCAAAATATCATCGTTTTACTTCAATACTTCCTCGAAAACACAATTTTTCAATAACAAACCAAATTCAAAATCAGATCAGATCATTCCAAGGGCAGAACGTAGATCAGCAAATCTCAGACGTGGCAGCGGCTTTGTCAGGATATCAGCGAGTTGTTGATCACTTGAAACATGTTGAATATTCAACCTTCCATCCTGCAATTCTTCGAATGAAATGGTACCTCACTTCAATGTGTTTGGTCCTCTTGTGCAATTCGTGATTCTTCGCTTACTTTTTTGCGCTTTGATTGTCCACAAAAAGAATTGGAATTTTGTCTAAGGGAGAGACTTCTGCGAACAGCCGAAAAAACCACACAGATTCCCTGGCAGCGACATACTCAGCCTCTGTTGCGGATAGAGACACACACTCTTGACGTCTGCTACCCCAGGATATCGGCCCTCCACTGTGCATGATAACGATTCCACTAACAGACCAACGGGTATCCGATTGACCAGCATAGTCTGCATCACTGAAGGCCTTCAAGACACTTCCTTTGGAACCAGCCTCGTACCTGATACCAACTGACGTAGACCCTTTGAAGTATCTCAGGATTCTCTTTACCAGCAACAAGTGGACATCTTCCGGATCTTCTAAGAACTGCGACGCATAATTGACTGCAAACGCGATGTCAGAACGAGTAGCAACAGCTAAGTACATCAAACATCCTACAACTTCACGGTAAGGAGCAGATATTCTCAAACCAGTTTTCTCTTCCAACTGCACGAACTTGTCAATGGGCGTTGAAACAGCATTGGCTTCTGCCATGTTGAACTTCTGAAGAAGATTTTCCGCGTACACCTTCTGACTCAAACGGATTGAACCATCTTCTTCACGTTCAATGAGCATATTCAGGAAACAGCCAAGCGGTTCACGTGTGATCTTGAACTCCATCTCAAGCTTCCTCAGGAACTCTTGAATCACACTCTTCTGTGTTGCAGCAACCAGGCCATCATCAACATAAAGGACAATGATCAGTTTATCTTCACCAGACATACAAAAGGAAAGACATGGATCAGCTTCACTCTGGACGATACCAAACTTGATAAGAATCTCCTTGAACCGGTTCTTCCACCACCTCGAAGATTGCTTCAGTCCGTAGAGACTTCTAATCAGCTTGCACACACGACCAGAACCATCCATGTATATTGCTTCATTCAAAACACCGTTTAGAAATGCCGTCTTCACATCAAATTGGGCAAACTCCAGACTTTCCTTGGCAGCAATACTTAGAATCGCCCTGATAGTATCAAATCGAGCTACAGGACTGAAAGTTTCATGATAATCAATACCTTCTTGTTGACTATAACCCGACAAGCGACAAGCCTTCCCTTCTGCATCTCGTTTGATACGATAGACCCAGCGATTAGCAATTGTCTTCCTTCCTGGAGGTAACACCGTTAAAACCCAGGTTGAATTTTCCTTCAGTGAAGACATTTCTTCTTTCATCGCAGCCTTCCAGTGTTCACGATTACCCGACTTCATGGCTTCTTTGTAGTCTCGAGGTTCTTCTAACTCTGCAAGAAACATTTCACTCAATTTTACAGGTTTCTGAAGTTTACTTCTATCTCGAAGACGTCGTTAAGTGGTATCTTTTGTAGCCTTAGGAATTTCTTCAATTTGCGGTTTAGCAGGAACGACTGGCAACACAGGATCCGGGACGTCAGGCACGTGCGGAGCTTCAGGTGAGTTCAGGACTCAGGGAAAATCGCGTGGCTCGACATGATCTTCAATTTCTTCAACAGGAAACAAAGCTAAAACTTTAGAGGAATGCTCTGGACAAAAACTACCTCACGACTTCGGATCACCGGCTTTGTATCCTTCTTCCACACAAAAAAACATCGATATTTTCCGAGTACCCAACAAAAACTGCTTCGACGCCTTTAGCATCCCACTTCTTCCGACGTTCTTTAGGCATCATCACCCAGCATGTGGTTCCAAAGATATGAATCCTGTTCAAATGAACACTCTTCTCAACGAACAACTCGTACGGAGTTTTGCCCTCTACAAAGCTTGGACCAGTTCGGTTGAGAATGTAAAACGCAGCGTTGACAGCTTCAGCCCACAGAAACTTTGGCAGATCCTTGCTAACAAGCATGGTTAGTGCTAGCTCACCAATTGTCCGGTTTGATCGTTCAGCACAACCGTTCTGCTGAGGCGTATAAGGATTCGTAATCATCATCTTCGTACCTTCGGAATCCATGAGTTCTTGCATCTTCTTGTTGTCAAATTCCTTTCCTCCGTCGCACTGGAACACCTTTACCGGTCGACCTCGTTGAGTCTTCACCAGCTGCAACATTTCTTTGGTCTTGTCAAACACCTCAAATTTTTCCTTCAAGAAGTAAACCATACGAAATCTTGAATAGTCACACGCGAAGCAGACAAAGTACCTGGTACCAGCAATAGACTCCTGTCCAAGTGAAAGACCGACATCAGCATGGATCACTTTTCCTGGCACAGATGAACGCTGTTGACGTGACTTGAACGGTTCTCGATGTTGTTTACCTTCTACACAAGATCCACAGAATTCGTGGTCCTGTTGTACTTCGATTCCGTAATTCTTGAGTATCTTCACAATATGTCTTTTATTCTGATGACCTAAACGCTCATGTCAGACTTGAAGGGAGTCCTTGACCACCAGATTAGCCTCACTCACACAGCAAGTGTCCGGTTCCTTGACCTTGAGCACCATCTTGAACAGCTGACCAGATCGCACACCTTGAGCCTTGACAACACCATCAAGCAGGAATTCACAGCTATCCTTGGATGAGCTGAAAGTCAAACCTTTGTCCAGTGCACGCGTAACTGAGAATAAATTTCTCCTAACTTGCGGAACATACAGCACGTTTTCCATGTGACAAGAAGTCCAACGGCAATTCACAAGCGCCTCAAAGTCAATATTTCCTTTTCCAAAAGCACTCATCACAGAATTGTTTCCGATACGAATCTCTGCTGGAATAGAGAAAGCCTCAAAGAATAAATACCACTCTTTCTCGAAGGTCATGTGGTCCGTCGCACCAGAATCGATGATCCAAGCTTCATTCTTGCCTTCCGCACTGAACACTTCGCTAACGAACGCTGAAGAACCCTTACTTTCAGACGTCCCATCACTCTTCTTCTTCCTGTTTGGACAATCTCTTTTAAAATGACCAGTTCCGTGACAACCGTAGCACTTGAAAGCCGACTTCTTCCCCTTCTGGTTGAACTTGACATCATCATTGGTCTGCTTACCAGCTGCACCTTGTTGACTTCCACTTGCACCTTTAGACTGGATTTTCAACTTGGCTGCCATCAGTGCCGTCAGATTGTTCTCCTTTTCTTGTCGAAGTTTCCGCTTGTGCTCATCAGATGTCAACACGTTGATCAGGTTATCGAGGGTCTGCTGATCATCCGACGTGGCCCACCAAGCTTGCCTGAAACTTTCAAAACTGTCAGGCAACGTTTCCAGCAACTTGACCATCAAAGCTGACTCGTCGGGCTTAACTTTCAACTGCTGCATGCGTAGAATCAAACCTTCAAATTTAGCAATATGACTTATCATTCGCTAAATTCATGTCAAAACTGAAAGACTCAGTCTGAACTGAATGAATGGCTTGCCTTGTTTGTTGTTCATAAATACCATGCAATTTGTTTCACATCTGATGAGCAGTCTCGCAAGCGAATCGAATCGAATCAATTGTCTTGATGATTTGACAAGCGGCGCGATCTGCCTTATCCCAAATTTTCATTGCCGCATTGTGAGCATCAATCCCAGCCACATTAGCATTAGCCGCCAGCACCGGTTGAACCAGCTCTCCAATACTCACTTCGTATGCTCCTTCAGTTGCTCGCAATAAATTGCGCACCATGAACTTCCAAATATTCCAGTTTTCCAAACCTTTTAACTTCTCAATACCTTAAAATTTCCATGATTGTCAGTCACCAAAATTCCAGCAACTATCACCAAGTTCCGAGAAAATCTCTTCGAAAAACACTATTTATTTTGCTCAATCTTCTTGAAAAAACGTTGGTCCACTCAAATCGAACTACGCTCTGCTACCATGTTATTGTTTTATAGACCAATAATATGATTTAGCCAACGTTTTAACACAATGTTCATTGACAGACAGATTGACAGAAGTGAACAGAGTGACAAATGACAGTTGTAGCATTAGGTTAAAGTAACATAATTTTGAATTCAAAATATCAACGTTTTACATCAATATTTGCTAACAACAAGTTGGTTAAAAATAAACTTGAAAATGGATTATCGGCATATTTTATTGTTTTACTTCTGAAAGGGCAAAAATGCGGTGCAAGCTCGAAATAAATTGCGTGAAGTTTATGGTGAGGACTGCCTTATTGAACGCCAGTGTCAGAGTTGGTTTGCTCGCTTTTGTTTTGGAAATTTTAATGTCCAACGTGCACCACATACTGGTCGTCCAACCACTACTGATGACGATAAAATAAAGGCGTCAATCGAAACTAATCGGTATATGACAAGTCGAGAGATAGCAGAGAAGCTCGAAATATCAAATTAAACCGTTTACTTGCACTTATAACAGCTTGGTTATGTAAACTGTAGGTTTGGGTTCCTCACGAATCAAAGGAAATCCACCTTACCAAACGCATTAACATATGCGACTTTTTGCTGAATCGTAACTAGGAACTTCAATCGGGCGTTATTTTCACTCCTGCGGGACTATTGCTGGATTGTATTAAATCCATCGGGATCCCGCAAAAATCATA
This sequence comes from Odontomyia ornata, assembly GCA_963969285.1. NCBI lineage: Eukaryota > Metazoa > Arthropoda > Insecta > Diptera > Stratiomyidae > Odontomyia > Odontomyia ornata. Next base: position 437,986,531 of record OZ017739.1, on the reverse strand, counting down.
TTTTCTATGAAACTATGTAGTGAAAATGAACAATTTATTCAAAAATACCAGTTTAAAGCACCTCCTTGTATCTAATTTAGTAATTATTTTATAGATAGGCAGCTTATCTGATACTGATTTTATACATAAACCATTAAAAACAATCGAGATATTTAGCAACAATACTCATCAACTTAAAGCAGTCCTTGCATTTTAAAATTTAAAAAATAAATTCAAATTATTACAGGAGCTAATTAGATAATCAATCAGTCATATGAATTATCTATGTAAACTTAAAATGTTTCTCATTAATAAAAAAAGAAAATAATGCTGCTGAATTTATTTTAAAAGAATCAAACCTCTATTCATTTCTCCCTTTGGTCTTAAAAAATATAGCATAAATCGTTTGATCCCCCAACCTGCTTCTACGAGGTGAGTTCCAAAATAAACGAGACTTTTGTCATACATTTTTTGGTGGCTCCATCTGTGAATGAGATAGTGCGTTGGAAAGTTACATCCCTCCTTGACTTCCAGTGAAAGTTTGGGGACATTCGGTTCAGTAGAAGCGAAGTTATTGTGCCTAAAGTGGCAGTATGTTTGTGTCATCCGTACAAAAATGGTTTTGTTTTAAAATCGGTAAAACGTTTACCGAAACATTTGAATTGATGAAAAAAGTTTATGGCAATGATTGTCGATCTCGTGCCAGAGTTCATGAGTGGTTTACACGTTCCAAGCATGGAAAACCAGCATTAGATATTCTGGAACTTGAAAAGAGTTTTCTAGCGTGTCCAGAATGCCCACCCATCTAGCGGAGTTGAAGGCGTTCATGCCATCGAGTGTCACCAACAGGATGATCCATCGCATGATGCGACTATATGCCTCTTCCTTTTGGACCACGCTGACCACCTCTGCAATCGCATCAATGGTGGAGCGTCCTGTTCTACAGCCGTACTGCCGAGGAGATAGGTCCCCAGCAGCACGAATCGCGTCAGTGGGTCTTCCCTTGATGAGTTTCTCTAGCACTTTCCCAGCCGTGTCTAGCATGCATAACGGGCGGTATGCAGACGGTAATCCAGGATTTCCCTTCCCCTTGCTGTTCAGCACGAGCCTCGCCACCTTCCATCGTACCGGAAAATCCCGTCCCGTCGGCAAGCATTAAGTGTGCTAAGCAGCAAATCAGGACAATGGTGATAGACAAGCCGCAACACCTCAGCTGGAACGCCATCTGGACCTGGAGCCTTCCTCGCTTTCAGTGAAAGAACTGCCCCTTCCAGTTCCAGCTGTGAAAACGGTGGACACTTGACTGCTGTTTCATCATGGACAGCGTCAAAACGGACGGGATGAGCGGGGAAGAGTGCCCGCACTATCTCGTCCATCTTTTCCGAATCATGTATGCAAGGTTTCCGTAGGGCACCAAGCTTCCGCATAACTAGCTTGTAGCCAAGGCCCCACGGATCCTTGTTCACATTGTCCACTAAATCTTGCCAGCAGCGAGCCTTGCTGTTGTTAATCAGTTTACGAAGGCATTTCTTGGCCGATTTATATGCTAATACCCGGTTGCATGCCTCATCACGGTTCCGTGCCCGTTAAGCCTCAAGCCGAAGCTTGTACCACTTCCTTCGTTTTTCAGCGATTTCAGTTGAACACCAATACACTGGGAGCTCTCCGTGCCGGGGTTTTCGGCGGGACATAGAATCGTTGCAAGCAGTCCTAATGATGCTCATATTTAGGTTCACCATGTCTTGAGCTGCTAGCTCTTCCGTCCCCTGCGAATCTCCCTGCAGCGAGGCACCTGCTGCGAAAACCTTGACGAACCTCGCGACGTCCATCCTTCCGATGTTCCATCCAATTTTAGAAAGCCGAGAAGACGGACGTTGGGAGACAACATCGCGTATCTCAAACAGAATGCACTGATAATCACTGGCTGAGTAGTCCTCTAATACTCTCCCATTGCGTACTAAGGACTCCGAGGCGAATGTCACGTCCGGTATGGTTTCTTCACAGCCGATACGGCGGACAGTCAACGTATTTTCGGTGTTTAATACGACGAGCGTCGTCCTGGCTGCCATTTCCAGTATTCGTTTTCCCCGCGGATCTGTTTGAGGCATGCCCATTCGATTGCTTTCGCGTTGAAGTCTCCCCCAACGAGCACGTTCCAGTCTGCATTCGAGACCGTGCCCTCAAAAGCATTAAGCTTGGTTTGGAAAGATGATATCGATTCGTACGGCGTTAGATACACACTAAAGAAGGTGGTCCCTGAGCACCGAACCCACACAAAAGCATCCCCACGTCCATAGCTCTCTGCTTGGAAATCACTATTTCGAACCCAGACGGCGGCAGTACCAGTTTCATCAGGATACCATGATGCCGAACTTTGAGTACGGTGTTGCTCACTCAACAGCATAAAATCGGCCATCATGTCTCTCGCAAACTGCTCAAGCAGATTTTTGGCGGTTGAACGGCGGTGTAGGATTAATTACAGGATGCGGGTCATCGAAGTTCTGATTTTCCCTGATCCCAAGACGTGCCCAAAATCAGGTCTTGCATCAGCATCCCTGCAAAGAATACAGTTTGCCTCCTTCGTACACTCTTTCGTTGTATGTCCCATTTCACCGCACTTGTAACATAGGGAACTCCTATTGGGTCCTTTGCAGTATGACCATAGCGGTGTGACCATTGCCAAGGCATTTGAAACATTGAAGAGGCGCTGCTCTTCGCCGTATCCTACAGACGACCCACCCTATTCCTATTTTCTCTTATTTAAAATTCCTGTTCGGTTATAGTTGCGCTTTTGCCGAGGACTTGCTTTACTGCGTCGCAGAATGCTTCCGTATTGTCGGCCTCTGCTAGTATGTGGCCCGACCGCGTTGGTCGTACTGCTTTAATGGCAGTGTTGGCGTCTTCGGGCTTTACGTTTCCCCTGCTATCCCGCAGCACTTCCGCGTAGGATCGATCATCTTTTGGTTTTACAAGTAGTGCCTACTGCCGGGATCTTCGTCGGGGCTTCTTTCCCTCCTGTTTCGCATCAGGTCTTTTTTCTTGTTGGGCGTCTGTGCTAACTTTTTTTTCTGGCACAATGATAGAATTGTTGCTGACATAGATGATGACGGTGGTGATCAGCATTTACTGTCATTGGTCGTCATACGGTTATCTGGTACAGCCCGGGATTCTCGTAGCACTCGATATTAGAGTTCGAATGGAGGAGGTGTAAAATTGGCGGGAACTATTTAACGATTGCGAATAGTATTTATCTCCCATTGTCCTTTTCGTGACGGCTCCTCGAGCAGTTTACCTCGGCTGACTGCTGGATTACTACAGTAGTTGTTCTGATTTGGAACAAAGTAGCGGCTGTTAAGTGCTTAGTAAAGGGCCCATCGATCTTTCTAATATATGATATGGACGTGTGACTCAAACCGTCAGAAAAATTGCTTTGGATGGTTATCTTTCGTGTCATTGTGATCTTCTTTTCAATTTTTGTCTGCCTGGAATTATTGCTCCTTCTTTTTTCAGTTCTCTTGGCAGCTTTAGAGAGAACAGTACGGAAAATGTCGCTGGTGTTGCTGGTTAAGGCGAAGCACATTCTCTATGTGTCTTTTTTCCTGTTCCCTGTTGAAGGGACTGCATGCCATTCTCTTCAAGCTTTGGAGGCATGGAAGGTTAGCGGCGGAGTCTTCTCGGGAGGTTCTATTTCCAACTTTTTCAAAAGTCCCCTAACGTGACAAGCCCTATCAAGAACTTCATTCACTTCCCAAACTGCGTTTTTCAACTCTTTGCTCTAACTCTTCTTGAACACGCGTCCTTTATCTGTTCGAGCATAGCATAGTCTTCTTTCATAAGGCGCTCTGCTTCGGTTCGACATTTCATAATAGTTTCCACTGCCGTGAGAAGTTTTACTTCTAAGGTAATAGTGAGTGCATTGGGTGACCTTAGAAGCACTCACTGACAAGATTGGAGCAAATGTGAGCAATTGCACCAGCTTCAAGAGACTCCTGATTCGAAAGTAATGAGCACGGCTTCCGTTTTGATTATATTAGATACAATTTGATTCTTCTTTCACTGTAGGTCACGATTCTTTCGAAGAGTAGTTGGAGTTGAACCAGAAGCCTTCCTGTTTGGAAATAAGTAGATTTAATTGTCAATGTTTACCTTAGCGGATACTACCAAGAAGATGTAACCTCATTTTTTCACAACATAAACGAGTATTAACAAGAATATCGGGATCTATAGAATCCCGCTGGGCCCACACAGCTGGAAAGTAATCTATTGGGTATTCGAGGTATCAACTACTCAAAGTACTGATCTTAAGCGTGATAAGCCAGGGTAGCAGTGCTTTGAGTATCCTTCCATTTTGAGTAGGTTTTCCGCGAACACAGTAGTAAAGTGAGAGAAAAGTGTCCTCCGACAAACGTTAAGCTCATTCGTCAAAACCTTTTGATTTACGGTTGTTAGCGACCCCTCCTAGCTTCCACGCCCGTTCCCTCCTAGCTTCTACGACCGTTCCCTCCTAGTTCCTAGCTAACCCAGGTTAAAAGACCCCAATTGACATTTTTCTCGTCATGGATAATAGTATAGCTTTTGTGTAAATACGGAAAGATATATTTGGTTTCTTTTGCTTCATCCTTCCTAATTGCGTTGTTCTTTGTGGTTAATCTTGGACTTACTGTCCAACTGCAACAAAATTCACTGATGGTTGTATTCGAGTAAATTTCATTTGTCTAAATTTAGATCTCTTTATGCATCTAAGTTTTCTTCCTCCTCTTCTTAGCACTACAGCCCCTCTCGGGCCTTCGCTTCCTGCAAACAGCGCCTCGCTTCCTGCAAACAGCGCCTCCAACTGTCTCGGTCCATTGACCGCGTCCTCTAGTTCTGAAATCCAAGCAGCGATGAACTGTCTTCTTCGACCGAGTCAGACCAGCGTTTCCTCGGTTGCCCAACTGGCCTCCGGCCTTCAGTTCTTCCAACGAATACCTTTTTGAGTATCCGTTGTTCGTCCATACGATTCATGTGTCCAGCCCATTGCAGCTTCCGCAGTCTTATAAATGTTGAGACCTCCGGTTCGTCGAAAATTTCATCCAGCTCATGGTTGTATCGCCCGTCTAGCTTCGCTCCGATTATTCGCCTCAGGACCCGTCGCTCAAAGGCGTTCAATATAATTGCGGATGATTGGGTTAGGGTCCATATTTCGCATCCATTGCATAACACAGGTCTTATCACAGATTTGTATACTTGGAACTTTGTTTTCCTGTGTGCTGGTGTTCAAGATCGTCAATACTGAATAAAATATTTTATTTGCGAGCTGTATTCTTCGGTGTATTTCGTCTCTTTCATTACCCGTTTTCGTTATTTTGGCGCCTAAATACACAAATTCGCTAACATTTTCGATACTGTATTCGCCAAGTGTAATATTTTGTGTATTCGTGGTATTTGTCCTCGACTGTGTCATGAGCTTTGTTTGACTCGGATTGATTTGTAGCCCTACTAGTTTTACTTCGATGTCGAGCTTCAGGGAAAGTTCTTTGGCAGTTGTTAAGTTGTTTGGCATATGACGAGCTTCAGGGAAAGTTCTTTGGCAGTTGTTAATGACCGTGACAAAATGTTGATGTCGTCCGCATAGGCTAAACCTTGGCTCGACTTGTATAGTAATGTACCTCGCGTATCGACAGGAAGCTTCCGTATGACGTACCCCAGAGCCAAATTGAATAGCAATGGGGCCAGCCCATCTCCCTGCTTTAAACCGATATTTGTGTCAAAGGCATTGGTGAGCTGGTTATTGATGCGGAATCGGGAGGTCGTCGACGTCATTGTCATTTTGATAAGACGGACGAATTTAGCTGGGATGCCAAAGCAAAACATTATTTGGTACAGTACGTTACGATCGATACTGTCGTATGCTTGCTTGAAGTCAATGAAAATTTGGTGTACGTCTATGTTGAACTCCCAGCATTTTCAAGTACCTGCTTGACTGTAAACAATTGGTCTTTTGTCGTTTTACCTGCTCTAAAACCAGTTTGATACTCCCCAATAATACTGTTGGCGTAAGACCCAATTTGATTTACTAAGATTTTAGAAAATATTTTGTACGCCGTACAAAGTAGTGATATGCCTCTATAATTTTCGCTCTGTAGCTTGTCACCTTTTTTGTAGATAGGGAATATAATTGATTGGCTCCACTCTTTCGGCATATGTTCTTTTTGCCAAATGTACTGGATGACTTTGTGAATAGCTTGATGAACACTACTGCCACCATATTTGATGAGCTCCACTGGAATCTCATCGATGCCCGGCGCTTTATTATTCTTTTGAGCTTTGCTGATGGAAAAAACTACATCCAGAGTTGGTGGGGCCAATGGGAGCTCTCCGCAGACATCTATAGGCTCTGATGTGCTGGAGATTTGCGAACGATTAAGGCGGTTCTTGAAATATGATGCCCATCTTTCCTTAATCCTAGTTTCATCAGCGATGATGTTGCCGATGTCATCACGACAGAGCGTGGTTTTGGGCTGTTAACCACGTTTCACGCTTTTCACTACTTTGTATGCTTGTCTTGTGTTGTTGCTCGCTAACTTACATCTATACTTCTCAAGGTCATAATACTTTCTTTCCTTGATCCTAATTATCTTATTCGCTACTCTTCTGAGATTTTCATAGTGTTCTCTCCGTCCTGGTTTTCCTACCTACGTATAGTTTGTATGCCTGATTCTTTTTATCTAACGCATTCTGGCACTCATCATTGTACCAATCATTCCTCTCGCGCTGGGCTTGATGTCCGATCGACTGTTCTGCCACGGTCCTAATAGCCGCTTTCACTTCCATCCAGAGCTCGTTGCTCGTCTTTAACAGTGCGTCTGATAAGATGGGAGCCAGCTGGTTTTCGAGGGTCTCCGTGAAATTTTTGGCCACAGACGCCGTTCGGAGCCTTTCGATGTCAAATTTTTGTAGCGGGCTGGTCTTCGCCGAATATGCCTTTGACATACGACATCGATAAGTTAATTTGATCAAGTAATCTGAGTTACAATAGGCTCCTCGGTATGTACGGACGTCAAGTGTGCTCGAGGCCCAACGTTGTTGGATCAGAACATGATCGATCTGGTTTTGTGTGTTGCCATCCGGTGATACCCGGCGTCGATGTGGGAAGTAAGTCGAACGTATGACTAGATTTCTGCTACATGCAAAGTCAATCAGGCGCTGGCCGTTTTCATTTGTTAGGCTATATCCTCCAGTCGTTCCTCGATGAGATAGCTTATTGCCAACCTTAGCGTTGAAATCACCCAGAATAATTTTTGTGTCGTTTGTGGGCAATAAGTCGACCAGTGTTTCCAGATGATTGTAAATCGTTTCCTTAGTTTCTTCGTCGTTTTCTTCGGTCGGGGCGTGAACATTGATCAGCCAGATTTTGAAGAATTTCGCTTTTATACGGATCGCAGACAACCGTTCATTGACTGCCTTAAAATCAATAACGTGCGATTTGAAATCCCTATCCACGATGAAGGCCACTCCAAATTCTCCTTTCCCAGTAGGCTTCCCACTTTTAAATATTGTGTGCGATCTCATGTCTTGAATATCGTTTCCAGTCCAATTCGTTTCCTGGACTGCCAGTATTTTTAATTGATATTGACTGGCCTTTTGTAAAAGGTCTTTAACAGCGCCAGGGTAATTGAGTAATCTGACATTCCAGGATCCAATGTCATAGTCCTTTTTTCGTTGGCGAGGTCGTTGCCGTGAGTCCAATCCATTCCGAGGCCCATCTGCAGGTTTCGAAACATTTAAAGGTTTTCCAGGGACGGGGAGTTAGCCCGTCGCCCAACCTCCATTCCGGCGGCATGGTTATTTCGTCGGTTCCGTTATCAAGCGCGGGAGATTCGCCTCCACCCTCTTATGTCCTCACAAAGGAGGCGTAAGTAGGATTTAGTAGTAGAGATGTAGAAGTTTTTACAGTTCTTAGCATTTCTCGGCATTTAATGTCACATTATTGGGGAACCAGTAAACCCAATGTGCATCCCGAGCGCATTTACTACCATTTAATTGGGGATTTGGGATGAGAAATCATGGAAGCTATGGGTTGGGGAAACAAGGGGTTCCCTCCTCCTATCTCAAACGGGCTTGGGACCGTCTACGGCGGAGTTATTCATCTAAGTCTTTACAGCAAAAATGAGAGCACTTAAGGTTGCCCCGATACCAGAATAAATATAGATAGAAGGAATTGCTTGACAATCTTGACATCGCTAAAATTTTTGAACCCATTCAAAAATTTTTTTTTAAACGAAAACTAAATAGTAATTTAAGTGAATTTTACCACCCGAAGCCGCGAGTTTGATTTGAGTGAAATGTGAAGCTTACCTTCTGGGTATATATGTATATTCTGTGGTCGCTAAAAATGTTAAAAGTCGTTGTCTCTGGTTAGTTCTTAACAGCAACTACTGAATATCAATAAGCATCACTGGCAGTACTCGATGGAAAAGTGTCGTTATATGTGTACATACAAATGTGTGTATATCGAGTGTGTTGTGAATACTTCGAAATCGAATGCAACACGCATATTCCGCAATCCTCACATCAATCGTTGACAACAGCCCGCCACAGCCCTGGATCAAATTTTATCCTTTGCCACCCTGGGGCTAGGGAAATTACCTCCACTTTTCATCTTTTATTTCTCCTGTTACCTCGTCCCACATCCAATCTCCTTTTGTTGAATTTCGGTCCTTGGACTGTGACTGCTTCTAGATTGAACCTAGCCAGCTTGCTAGGACAACCGCCATGCGTTCATCCATCGACAAGGACGAACGCTGCTTACATTCACAGTATCATTTTTTTTCAGGAGCTTCTGTTCAAGTTGTCTAAATAAATTTTCGCTACTTTCATGTTCGCCTTTAACATTGCCATCCAGAATTTCTGCCCCCTCCTCCCTCCCTTCATTCACAGTGGTATTATCCTCGTTCCATTGCTCAGCTGTTTCCCATCGCCTGGCTTGGCTGTGCCTTACGACTACTTGCTCTTCAATATTTTGGGTTAAAACCCCGAACGGGATCTTTATTCATTCACCATAGCAATGATTTCACATGTATCCTAGCTGTTCAGCAGCCACCTCCACCGCCGTGCTTTAGGAGGTCGAGTGGCAGTCTCCGTTCGCCAGTCAGCCAGCCATCGTCATCATCCACCTTGCTGTGTGAACACTCCATAAGTTTGGCCGTGTTTGCTTTTTTCTCTGAGCATTATTAGTTGAATTCCGGGGAGATAAATGTTAGACACCCACCCCCGACGCTTACTGCCCAGAATAAAGGGTGAATTGAATGATGTTGGGTTAAAGTGAGCACTGAGTTTTCAAGAGAGGAACTTTGAGATGGTGGTTTTCAATCTTCCATTTTCATTTGAATTCTGGTTCTTAGTGACAAAAGTTTTCTATTGGAGGGTTGCAAAAAAAAAAACAAAATAACGGAAAGAAAGCAAGAAGAACAACTTTAAAATAAAAGAAGGGGAAATTTATTTTTCCTGCCTTGTTTTGTTGTTGTTGCTGGTGGTTCTTTACATACTTTTTTCCGCAATGCTTTTATTTTGCGCACCTAATTTTTTCGTTTTGAGAGCAGCGAAAAAAAGGATAACGGAAATGGTAATAGAAGTGTAGCGAGTAGGAGGCAAGGAAGTGAATGTTGAGAATGGTATGAAGTTCAGCGAGGGAAAATCCGCGAGGTTGCATGCAGAAGAGAGACTGAATTACATAAGCATGGAAGCGAGCGAAATGTGGATGAATGTTGAAGGAGTTCTCCGATTGCGGAATAATAATATCGGAAGTAAGTTTTCGATCGATTTCTCTCACGAGTCATTTGTTGAAACCAACGGGAATCTGATGATAATTTACCAGCAGCACCAGAAGAAATTAAGTTCAGGACGTTGAAAAATCTCTTCTTGTCCTACTGTTGGGTATAACTAGTTGCTGTGTTATTCAACGATAATGCAGTTGAAATAAATCACATTTTCCCCTGTAACTTTCCTGAATTTTACCAAACTAGAATCTAAACTCAATTTCGCCAGTTGAAATCCTTGATCGATTGCAAGTGTTTGAATGCTTTCAAGCAACGTTGTAAGTTGCGGGAAACGTGTGACGGTCAAAGGATATGGTTTGACTGGTGGCATGAGCACAAACTGGCGGTGGCATGAGTTGATGGGAGCTGGTTGTGGTAAAGCTGCCACCCCCGGTGGTATCGTGGCAATGGAGGCTGTGATAAACTCCCCGATTCAGACAAGGAACACTTTCTGTGTGTATTGAAGTTATAGTTTGCGAACTGTTGTTGTCCTTCGTAACGAAAATCGCCTAGAATCGACCCAGGGCCCATATTTTCACAAATACTCGTTAAACATAGTTTCCCAGAATTTCTCGCACATCTCTTCTAATCGAGCGGAACTTGGTGATGTCGCACCTAACGACGAATAGCAATTTCGCTGGTGCAGGTTTAGTTTTCGAGCGTTAAGCTGCTGCCTTAATCGTATCGATGCTGCAGTCAGCTTCCTTCCTTCTTTATCTCTCATCTCGGCTCGCGCGCCATCAACATTGTTCTAGTCTAGTATATGTAGTTCTCGTCAAATTTTCGCAATATTTCTTCCTAACCAACGGGAAAATTCCATTACCCAAAAGTTTTCCACTTGACTGGCAAGCAAACTCTTGAATTGACAACACAGCGCGCAAAAGTCGTTTCTATTTCCGCTATGAAATTCAACGTGTGAAGCTGAAATAAGTAGCAAAGAGTTCACAGATCAGCGTAAAATTCAACGCTTCATCATATACTATAGTTATCTTGTTTTATTTTTTCGCGTTGCAAAATATCTGTATCTGTTGTGTAGTATTTGTAGCGAAGCGAATAATAAATAATTAAAATTTGTGTGACGTATGTTGTGTGCATGATTCCACTATTTGCGGAATGTACTTGTTGGTATGGTAAAAGTTAACAGATAAAAGTGTGCAAGTTACAGTTATTAGACAAGAAAGAGAACGGAACAATCGTGGCATGATAAGAAAATAAAATTCTTGTGGTCATCGTGAAATTTTCAAAGCACTTTGGACAATTGTGATGTGATTACAAGTGCTATTGAAAGTCACAGTTCTAATTCCGAAAATTTTTCAACTATCTATGGATGTACTGTATATTGCGGATTTATTGCAAAAAAGGTAATTTTCAAAACTGTAGACTATTTCATGTGAGCTCAGGGTAAAAAACCTAGTTTACTGATCGGGTATGAAATCTCACAACTGGAAAAAATATTTACTAATATATATTCAAGTTTTCTTTAGTCAAACACATCGAATTTTTATCATTCATTTTCATGGAACTCAATGCTCAAAACTATGTTAAGAAAGTTTTTGGTAGCGTAGATTGTCAATGAAAACTCACTTGACCGGTGGCATTTTTACACTGTGTATAAAACTTGTGTACACGTTTTTAGATATTTTCGAGTCTGCTAAAATCTTCAGCATTTTATTTGAAAATTTGTATAAATTCACTATTATTAGGGGCTTAGGCAAATCACCCAAGCTCATGTTCAACTATCTATCGAAAAAAGTCTTATATTTATTCTGCAGGCATCTTTTTTTAATAAATCCATTCCCTACCACTCTCTTCATCATTCTTTCTTCGTCGCACAACGCTCGTGCGATCTGCATTCACATTACGTCGCTTCGTCCATTGTGCCACCCAGACACTATTTAATACATCGGTATAAAGGGGCACAGAATATAATGTGAACTAATCCTTTTCATGAACATCTAGTCCAAAAATCATGATTAGCTCTCAGAGATAAAAAATTTTTCAATATAATACGACGCATTCAAAATAAATTCTGAGTAACTGTCACTTCAGTATCCTCCGATAGGGTCAAAAACGCTTACCGAAAGGGTCAAAAATACTGGGCTCATAAAAGCAGAATTACAGGTCCACGCTTCAATCAGTGCTCATTAAATGCTCCCTTAGTCTTTTCTTAAATATACTAAAAGTGAGTTTGCTTTCTTAACCATTTCTGGTAGATTGCTATATATCGCAAAGCATCGTTCTTTAGACGATCCATTCTGGCAAAAGGTACTACGAATTGATCTGTATTTCTCGAATTATATGGGTTGATCTGCGATACCTTAATTATGGTGTTCGTACCGTCTTTAAATTTTTGTAGATAAACTTCTTCTTCTTCTTAGCACTACAGCCCCTTTCGGGCCTTCGCTTCCTGCAAACAGCGCCTCCAACTGTCTCGGTCCCTTGACCGCGTCTTCCAATTTCGAAATCCGAGCAGCGATGAACTGTCTTGGTCGACCGAGTCAGACCAGCGTTTCCTCGGTTTCCCCAGTGACCGCCGGCCTTCAGTTCTCCCAGCGAATACCTTCTTGGGTATCCGTTGTTCGTCCATACGATTCATGTATCTAGCCCATTGCAGGCTGCAGTCTTACAATCCTTGAGACCTCCGGTTCGTCAAAAATTTCATACAGCTCATGTTTGTATCGAATTCGCCATTGGTTCCCGTCTAGCTTCGCTCCGATAATTCGCCTCAGGACCCGTCGCTCAATGGTGTTCAATATATTTGCGGATGCTTGGGTTAGGGTCCATGTTTCACACCCATAGCATAACACATGTCTAATCACAGATTTGTATACTTGGAGCTTTGCTTTCCTGTGTATGATCGTCAATACTGAATAGAATTTTTTATTTGCGAGCTGTATTCTTCGGCGTATTTCATCTCTTTCATTACCCGTTTTCGTTATTTTAGAGCCTAAATACACAAATTCGCTAACATTTTCGATACTGTATTCGCCAAGTGTGATGTTTTGTGAACTTGAGGTATTGTTCCTCGACTGCGTCCTGAGCTTTGTTTAATTTTCATTGATTTGTAGCCCTACTAGATTTGCTTCGCTATCGAGTTTTAGGAAGAGTTCTTTGGCAGTTGTTAACGACCGTGACAAAATGTTTATGTCGTCCGCATAGGCTACTACTCGGCTCAACTTTTATAGTAATGTGCCTCGTGTATCGACACATAGCTTCCTTATGGCGTACTCCAGAGCCAAATTGAGTAGCAATGGGGCCAGCCCATCTCCCTGCGTTAGTCCGATATTTGTGTCAAAGGCATCGGTAAGTTGGTTACTGATGCGGACTTGGGAGGTCGTCGACGTCATTGTCATTTTGGTAAGACAGACTAATTTGGCTGGGATGCCAAACCAAGCATTATTTGGTATAGTAAGTTACGATCAATACTATCATATGCTTGCTTAAAGTCAACGAAAATTTGGTGAACGTCTATGTTGAACTCCCAGAACTTTTCAAGTACCTGCTTGACTGTAAACAATTGGTCTATCGTCGATCTGCCTGCTCTAAAATCACCTTGATACTCCCCAATAATACTGTTGGCGTGTGATGCGATTTTATTTTCCAAGATCTTTGAAAATATTTTGTACGCCGTACAAAGTAGTGATATGCCTCTATAATTTTCGCACTGTAGCTTGTCACCTTTTTTGTGGATAGGGAAAATAATTGATAGGCTCCACTCTTTCGGCATATGTTCTTGTTGCCAAATGTACTGGATGACTTTGTGATTAGCTTGATGAACACTGCTGCCACCATATTTGATGAGCTCCACTGGAATCTCATCTATGCCCGGCGCTTTATTATGCTTTTGGGCTTTGATGGCGGAACAAAGTTTATCCAGATTTGGTGGGGCCAATGGACGCCCTCCGCAGACATGTATTGGCTCCGATGCTCTGGAGCTGTGCGAAGGATTAAGGAGGTTCTTAAAATATGATGCCCATCTTTCTTTAATCTTGGTTTCATCAGCGATGATTTTGCCGATTTCATCACGACAAAGCGTGGTTTCGGACTGGTAACCACGTTTCAGGCTTTTCACTACTTTGTATGCTTGTCTTGTGTCGTTGCTCGCTAAACTTACATCTATACTTCTCAATTGGTCGTCATAGTATTTTCTTTTCTTAATCCTAATTATCTTATTCGCTACTCTTCTGAGATTTTCATAGTGCTCTCTCTTCGTCCTGGTTTTCCTACCTACGTATAGTTTGTACGCCTGATTCTTTTTATCTAACGCATTCTGGCACTCATCATCAAACCAATCATTCCTCTTGCGCCGGACTTGATGTCCGATCGACTGTTCTGCCACGGTCTTAATAGCCGCTTTCACTTCCATCCAGAGCTCGTTGCTCGTCTTTGACGATGCGTCTGATAAGATGGGAGCCAGCTGGTTGTCGAGGGTCTCCGTGAATTTTCGGCCACAGACACCGTTTGGAGCCTTTCGATGTCAAATTTTTTGTAGCGGGCTGGTCTTCGCCGAATATGCCTTTGACATACGACATCGATAGGTTAATTTGATCAAGTATTGATCTGAGTTAGCATTGGTCCGTCGGTATGTACGGACGTCAAGTATGCTCGAGGCCCAACGTTGTTGGATCAGAACATGATCGATCTGGTTTTGTGTGTTGCCATCCGGTGATACCCAGGTCATTTTATGAATGCGTCTATGTGGGAAGCAAGTCGAACGTATGACTAGATTTCTGCTAAATGCGAAGTCAATCAGGCGCTGGCTGTTGTCATTTGTTTCATCGTGTAGGCTATATCATCCAGTCGTTCCCCGATGAAAAAGCTCATTGCCAACCTTAGCGTTGAAATCACTCAGAATAATTTTTGTGTCGTTTGTGGGCAATAAGTCGACCAGTCTTTCCAGGTGATTGTAGAACGTTTCCTTCGTCCTTTTCTTCGGTCGGGGCGTGAATATTAATCAGCCAGATTTTAAAGAATTTCGCTTTTATACGGATCACACACAACCGTTCGTTTATTGCCTTCAATAACATGTGATTTGAACTCCTTATCCACAATGAAGGCCACTCCGAATTCTCGTTTTCCAGTAGGCTTCCCACTTTTGAATATTGTGTGCGATCTCATGTCTTGAATGTCGTTTCCTGGACTGCCAGTATTTTTAATTGATATTGACTGCCCTTTTGTAAAAGATCCTTAACAGCGCCAGGGTAATTGAGTGATCTGACATTCCAGGGTCCAATGCCATAGTCCTTTTTTCGTTTGTGAGGTCGTTGCCGTGAGTCCAATCCATTCCGAGGCCTATCTGCAGGTTTCGAAACAATTATAGATTTTCCAGGGACGGGAAGTTAGCCCGTCGCCCAACCACCATTCCGGCGACATGGTTATTACGTCGATTCCGTTATCAAGCGCGGAAGATACGCCTTCACCCTCTTACGTCCTCACAAAGGAGGTGTAAGCAGGATTTAGTAGCAGAGCTGTAGATGTATTTACAGTTATGAGCATTTCTCGACATTTAATGTTACATTATTGGGGAACCAGTAAACCCAATGTGCACCCCGAGAGCATTTACTACCATTTAGTTGGGGGGGTTTGGGATGAGAAATCATGGAAGCTATGGGTTGGGGAAACAAGGGGTTCCCTCCTCCTTTCTCAAACGGGCTTGGGACCGTCTATGGCAGAGTTCAGCTAGCCTTGGTTCCGTTAATTGCTATTCCTCCTTCAATGTAAAGGTTACATTGAAGATTGTGTTGAGAAGCTCTATCTTCTTTCTTCGTCCTTAATATAACAATTAACTCCTGCATTTCTATCAAGGAGGCCTAAAGATGCTCCTTAGTTGAAATCAGACGTTGCCTTCGTAATCAAAGAAAAAGATGTTGCCAGCAGAAAATTCTTACCCAGTGGTCTTCCGGCTGACCCAGATAATTTCAGTCTTGATGGCGTGGCATCGTCTACTCCTCGAGAATCCTGTGAACTTTTTGCTTCATTTTTTTTTATTCCTGTTTCGGCAATGCTAAGCCATCCCCTTCTTGCGGTTTTTCCGTTACTGCTTTTCGTACAAATCCCTTGCAGGTTGAACTGCTCCCGATTAATCTTGACAACAGTACCGTTGGGATCCCTGATGGCATTCCTAATTTTCTCGTAAAATCTTTATCTTCTTCGCTTTGTGTTTGGGGTTTTCCCTTCCAATGGAAAATCGCCCACGATCTTCCTTTCTTCAAATCTGGTGACCGCAATGTCGTCTCCAACTGTCGTCCTATTTCCCACTTTCCTTGTTTTGGTAAAATCCTTGTAAGAATAGTTCTTGATGTGCTTTACCCGCTTATTCTTCCGTACTTAGCAGATCAACAGCATGATTTTGTCAGAGCCAGATCTTCCCTTACAATTTTACTTTCTTTTACCCATCATATTCCAGCAGCCCTCAACTAGCAACAAAAAATCGATGTTATTGTATTTTTACGGGTTTCTCTAAAGCTTTTGATTCGGTAGATCACTCTATCTTCTTTGAGAAACTTAAAGGGTTCAATATTCCTGTTTGTCTCTATTCCTGGCTTCTCTTCGAAGTCCTGAATCGTCAACGTGTAGTCACTTCTAACTCTTACCTTTCCTATTCTTTTCATCCCAGCTCGGCAGTTTGCGAAGTTCAATACTTGGCCTCATACCTTTCATCAACGATCTATCCGCTGTCTCCTTTATTTCGATACCTTTAAGATTTTTCGAATTATTGACTCCCACTTAGACATTGATATCCTTCAAACCAGTCTACTGCGTCTTAGTGACTGGTGTGAATTAAGCCATCTCTCGTGAAATGGTTCCAATTGCCATCAGATGACATTCTCCTATAAAAAATTTCCTCCTTATTGATATGCATTTCAACACTGTAACTTCCTGTGAGGATCTTGATGTGCTTTTCGATTGTAAATTGAAGTTCGATCTCCACATTGCTCTAATAATTAAGAAAACCTCTCATTTAACAGAATTTATTGTATTTTATATCCGCTTCGTCATGATAGCTTTCCGGGACCCTCATCAATCAATTGAGGGGCAATCCATAAAACCAAAAATAATCCTTCGCCTAGTCTTCCACCCTCATCTGGTGTTGACACATCGGCTGTGGCTACTCTGATTTTGGATGACGAAGTCCCACCACTTGACATTGTATCCCCTCCAAAGGAGATCTTTATTTCGCGCCTAAGCTACCATACAACTGTGGACTACCTAAAAAACTACGTTTGCAAAAAATTTGGGCTAGCTGTTAAAGTTATTAGTTGCTACAAATTAACTAAGGATAATCTAGAGGACAGAGTGGTAGCTTCTTTCAAGCTAACATTGCCCTCAAATTGTGATACTATTTTGAATCCTGAAGCTTGGCCACCTGGAGTACTTATTAAACCATTCAGCTCAAGAAGTCCTTTCGTGCACCGAGAAGACCGCAACCTACGAACTAGTATAAAATTTCATGACTGTAGCTAAACTTCTAATATTTCAGTATATTACCAAAATGTAAGAGGGTTAAGGACCAAGCTTGATAAGCTCTTTTTATCATTACAACTCAGCGAAGATGTATTTATATGTCTTACGGAAACCTGGTTAAATATATTAGTAACATCTTAAACTCGGAAATTTCCCTTGATTTTGATATTTACCGTTTTTCTTTATTAGTTTCCTCTGTCTACGTACCTAGTAACTCTCCATTGTATGTGTATGATACATTCTTTTATGAGTTTTCCTCTTATGTCTTATTGCATCATCCGCAATCTTTAATTCTAGTATGCGGAGATTTTAATTTGGGAACAGTGCAATTTACGAAGAACCTTCCTTTCTCTGTTTCATCCCTTCTCGTTTCTATTACTCTGTTCACTGTCGCAATTCAATCATATCCTTAATGCAAATGGTCGGGTACTTGACCTTGTTCTTTCTAACTTTTCCCTTTACTGTCTATGTATTTCCATTGCATTGAATCCTCTAGTGGGCATTGATAGTCATCATCCGCCATTTTCGCTCGATCTCTCCATTGCACCTTTGTCAAATCGCACTTCTGCTTCTTCTCCAAAATTCAACTTCTTCAAGGCAAACCAAACTACGAAGCTCTAGCCTCCAAACTGAGCTTGGTTGACTGGCAGGAGTTTTTTGATAACTTGGAGTGTGAGGAAGCTCTGAGTAAGTTTTATAATTACCTCTTTGAGTTGATTAAACACTTCACACCTTAACATGCTCTTCAAAAAGTAAAGCAGAAACCATGGCTAACTAAACAGGTACTTTGTGCCTTGAATGCTAAAAGTAAAGTACACCGCCGTTTCAAGCGTTCTGGTCCTGAAGAATCCAGCGCCAACTTTTGTGATCTGCGTGTTATAGCAAAAAAAACTAAAGACTGCAATGGAAAAATACTTCAGTAGCTTGGTTCCCTCATGGCGAATAATGCGAAACCATTCTGGTCATACATTAGATCCTTCAAGTCCTTCTCTTCTGTCCCTCCTTCAGTCCACTGGAATAATATCCTTAGCTCTCCTCCACAGGATATTTGCAACTTGTTCTCTCAGTTCTTCTCGTCAACTTTTATTCCCTCTTTTCACGTCTCCGATTCAGTTAATAGACCTGTACGTCACCCCATTGACATTTCTTCACTTTTCACTGACCATATTGAAGTTGAATCCCTCATTAATTCACTTAATCCTAATATATCACCTGGTCCTGATGGCTTGCTGAATATTTTTGTCAAGTCTTCACTTTGTATCCCTCTGGCTTTTCTCTTCAACCACAGTCTAAAGACTAGTACTTTCCCTACTTATTGGAAAAGAGCAAACGTTTTTTCTATTCTTAAAAGTGGTGATCCTTCTTCTGTGTCCAATTATCATCCTATTTCCTTAATTTCCTGTTTCCCGAAATTACTCAAGCGTCTGGTACATAACCGGCTTTCAGTTGCATTGACCCCTATCTTGTCGAAGGAACAACATGGGTTTCTCAAAGGTCGCTCTAAAACCTCAACTTGAATTGAATTCACGGATTTCATTGCTAAGGCCCTAGATTGCTGGTTGATGTCATCTTCACTGACTTCTCGAAGGCATTTGACACGGTCGACCATCAACTTCTCTGTTACAAACTGAAAGCTTTTGGGGTTGCTGGCCCTCTCTTTTCATGGATGGACTCCTACCTGTCTTCTCGTATATGTTGTGTTAGTTACTGTGGAACTAGCTCTATTCCATTTTATCCGTCCTCTGGTGTTCGTCAAGGTTCCATTTTAGGTCCCCTCCTATTCCTATTGCTTATAAATGATCTTCCTTCGGCTATCGCCTCCAATTGCCTACTGTATGCCGATGATTTTAAAGTCTTTCGAGCTATCAGGTCTGTATAAGATTGTCAGTATCTTCAGATGGACCTGATGGCACTAACTAACTGGTGTTTGTCTAATTACCTCTATCTTAATGTTGCCAAATGCTATAAAATGATTTTTAATCTAAATCATTCTCCGCTGACTTTCACCTATATGTTGAATGAAGTCCCACTCGCTGCTGTGAGATCTGCTAAGGATCTTGGCGTTACTTTTGATCCTAAGCTTAATTTTGATGCACACATTCTAATCGTGAATACTAGGGCCTCGAAAATATTGGGACTTATTTTCAGGCATGCTCTTAAATTTAACAATATACCTACCCCCGTCCGCTTGTTTATCTGTCTTGTCCGTCCTATCCTTGAATATTTCTCTGTAGTTTGGTCCAGCGAAAATTTACTCGTGTCTTGTTTTACAAATTCAAAGTCCCATATCAACCCTATGACTGTCGTTTATCCTTCTTACGTTTGCCCACTCTGTCGTCCCGTCGCATGCATCTAGATCAGTGTTTTCTATATCAACTCTGCCACAATCAAATTTCATCAACATTGTTTGTAGACTTACGTTTTCGCCAATCATCGCGTTCTTCTCGGGCAAACAATTTTTTCGTGCCACCGTATGCCCGTACAAATTTATTCTTTCATTCTCCCATTCTACGAATGGTAAGGAATCATGATAAGCTTGAGCTTGGTCCTTTTTCCCATCCTTACCTAGTTTTTAAATTGAGATTAAGAAGCCTGATTCTTACAACTCCATTGGAGTATATATTAGACTTTTTTGTGCTTTAATTTAATTTTACATGCGTATTTGACTGAGTACTTTACATTGTTAATATCATTGAAATTCTTTTTATATTAACTTTAACACTTAATTCTAATTTTCATCAATTTTCTTTTCTGATGTTTTTTCCATTTTGTATTTGGATTATGTTTAATCTGTTAAATGGATTTTAAATAAATAAATAAATTCCAACATATTACCTCCTGTATGTGTCTTTATTTCTCACTAGTCCGTAGTAATTTGGAATACTGCTGCCAAATTTGGAGTCCTTATCACAGGAAGAATAACGATGCTCTTGAGTCGGTTCAGCGCAGATTTACACGGTCTCTGTCTACATACTTTGAGCCTTCCTACCCTCAAATCCAGACGATCTTTCCTTGACGAATGTCTTTTGTTCAAGCTTCATTATAGTCATTTACCTCAAAATTAATGCAAGCAAATTAGTACATTCGACGATGTTCGCCGTAATAGATCCCGCTTCAATTATATTTTCCGTATGCACGTACTAAAACCTTCTTCCACTCTTCTTTACTACGCTTACCTCGAACGCACAACGAGCGATATCTTGGTCCTCTACCACGGTCTCTTCATCATCTATGGCGCGATGGCGTCATGGCGTTCAGGATTAATTTTCTCCAATCATCAAGGTTCCACGATCTTGTCCGCCAGTTTTTTACTCCCAATATGGATTTGCTGTCAGCTTCTATCGTGTCTTCCCGCTGGACGTCTACCTTATGCTGGTTTTCTTCCATTCTTTGTACAAGGCCCGTCCATTGCAATTTACGTAACTTTACGCAAGAGGTGGATCGTCAAATAGTTCATATAACTCATTTTTGTAACGCAGTCATCACTCTGTTCCTTGTTTCACTGGGCCGTTGATTTTCAGGAGAACTTTGCGTTCAAATATGTCCACTGCCTTTTCAGACTCGCTCGTCAGAGCCCATGTTTCACTTCCATATAGCAGCCCAGGTTTGACTAGTGATTTGTAAATACAAAGCTTATTTTGCTTGTGCAGAACTCTGGACCTTAGAATGGGAAGTGCGGAGTAATATGCTTTATTTGCGGCGTCCAATCTCGTCCTTTTCAACGCTTCTTCTATTAAAGTTGGCTCCATGGTAGACAAAGTAATCCACATTTTCCAGGTTGTAGTCGCCTACGGTCAGGTATTGTCGAACAACCTCTTGGCGTGTTTAAAGCTTTTATAAAAAAATAAGTTTATAAATATAATTTTTAATTTTTGACAGAATTAAATTGTAATTTCTTTCTCTAATTTCTTCCCTATTTTGAAATATTATGTATAATTTTGCATTTAGAGTTATCTATAATTAATTGACTTGTAATTGGATTACCAGTGTGTAAATTGATTTTGAAATAATAATAGTAAAGCACCGCCTGGACACATGTTGATTGAGGTTGTCAAAAATGACATAAGAGGGAAATCACCCTGAAATAATACACAAGCGGTCCTAGAGTGGAGCTTAGTACCGATTAACTAAGGAGAAAGCTTTTAGTGGACGCAAACCCTACATACTAGGTTTGTGACGACAGGACTGAGACTAAAGGGGTGTTTTTTACCTCCATTACCGCAAAAAAATCGACTCAGAGCCCATACGCATGAAGCAGCCTTAATAGCCGTTGCCCTGATTTGCTCAGAGAAACTCATCTTCCAAGTCAATCAGCAACCCCAGCTTCTTAACTGCTGGCTTTGATTCGACCAGTACTTACCCACTACCGATCGTCGTTACTCAGGGGACTCTCATCTTTGTCAGGATAACCCCTTCGGATTTCCCAGTGGCCGGCATAGGTAACATACATTAGAATAAAACAACATGAACTTAAAAGGCAAGAGTCCATTCTACTTCATGACTTGAAAAATGTCTTCAACACCTCTCAAACAGGGAAACAATTCAGATCCTTTTTCCCTAATTGAATTGGAAGATGCTTCAACACAAACCAAAATATTATCACAACACAACATTAGCCTAGCGCAAATTTTTGGAGAGATTCGAATTATCCTGAAGGGAAGTCATGAGTTTATTCCCTCGCCCGCCATGGAAATAAGAATAAGATGAAAAGGATTTCAACTCTGCTGCTGCTATCGCTACGCCAGGGAGCTACAACCGACTGACTGTTGGCTGTCCCATATCAGCCGCACCATAATAGAGCCCAAAACTCCGTGAATCCGTAGCACGGAGATGTTGTGTTATGCAGGGAATGTGTGGGACATTTTGCAGCAAAAACCGATGGAGCCAAAGCTAGAGGTCTGGCTAGGGAGCATGAAGGTTGGCTTTACCATCTTGTTGTCTATATTACAGCTGCCTTTGTTGTTGGTTTTTGCGAGTCATCGTCGTCGTTGCCGTTATCGTCGTCGCTCGCAGGTCAGGAGCATTAGAAGAGTCGCAGTAGGGTGCTAAATGCGGTGGAGCTGAGGCTGATAGTGGATCCCAACTTGAAGGCTTTGGATTATTCTCATCACATCCACTAGTGATGCGAGAGTCGAATCCCGGAACGGATTCGAGGCATGAGAATAGGTGGTAGAGTTTGCGGATGATGGCGCTGATGCCTTCTGTGCTTTTGGTGCATTTTTTCCCATTTCGATTGAAATCGAGAGACGCAAGTATGAACCTACAAGAGCACATTTAGTAGCAGCAGAATTGGTGGCGCTAAGCTTCTTCGGGTTCGCATCGGATGGGCTTTGAAGTTTCTGTGAACATGCGGTGGAGGAGGAGGGGGCGGGCGAACCTTGTATTCCTTTATTTCGAGAGCAATGTATGAAGGTAGGCAACCTATACATATTAGGGCTGATAGCGGTGCCGGAAGTGACGAGTTCCACGTTTCGTACTACTCTCGCTTCTATTGCAAATTACATTTCCCTTTTTGCTTGTTTTATTGTGTGCGCTTCCAGCGCGGCCATTGCTGGGCTCAGTCTGTCTCCAACGTACACTTGCTCGGTCTTTAATTTTGCAACATCTCCCGCTCTCGGTCCTTATAAATACTTAAAAGCTTCTAATTTGGATTTACTGTTGCCAAGCATCCTAATAAGCTTCCTCACGGATTATCCTCTTTGCTTTCGTTCTAATTACGTAAAAACTTTAACCCAAGGTGCGTTAAGATTAGAAAAACTTTAATCACTTCTAATTCAACACGAAACGGGAAAGAAAAAGGATCTTTAACATTTTGAAATTCCTAGAAGTAGAACGGAGCCTTGTGCGAAAATTGACGGAACGGAATCGAACTGAAACAAACCATAGAAAAATCGATAAAACAAACTCTTTGGTTTGTTATTGTTTTTTGCTTTTGCTTTATTTCTTCCGGTTCGTCCCGTTGTTGGCGGGTTTCGCTTTAAAAATATGAAAATCAATAATTTAGTGGTGCTGAACGTTGTTGTCGTATGACACAGCTCCTCACTATAGTCCGTTTTGGTATTGTGTGTAGAGACTCGTTCTCACTCTTGGGAATTGCAAAGGATAAAGAAGACTCTTGCAGACTATTTGCACTTGTGTGTAGAGTATACTTGGAGTCTTGCGGTGACATACATATGTTGTGAGAGGGTGGAGCAGCAGAAATATCAATTCAACGTCAGCTTTTCTATGGTTAAAAGAAACTTATCCAAGTATATGTTTCGTTGTCGTCTGACGTCAAAGTGTGAGCAGTGAACATTTTTCTGGTGGTATGTTACTTTTATTGACTCTTTCTATTTTTATACTTGAATTTCTGAATCATGAATTAAAGGCGTTTTATGCTAATAAGCAATGGATGTTGTTGGTTGCTAATTTATTGATAAGAAATCAACTAATTGAGCGTGGGTGCCATTTGTTTTTATAGAATGGAAGATAAACCGTAGTTTTGTAGTTTGTTCAATTTTACTATATATTTTGTCTTGCGTTGTTGAAAACACTCATCTTATGACGTCAGAAAATGTAGTCCGCGTGGTGTAGTGGTTAAGAGAACTGGCTGTGTAAGCCGAGAGTCGCTGGTTCAAATCCCATTGGTGACAATGAGATCTGTTTCAAGTGATTCTTTGGACGGACTCTGAGTCCGTTCAGTTACTATATGAACTGGTTTAAAATCAGCGAATCGCAGCTGGGTAGACGGACACACACGGCCAAAGCGTGGCACTGACCATATCACCTTCTCGAATGCCGATACATTCGATCAAGATAAAGATACACTAACTATCTCTAAGCGAAGGCCCCAAAAGAGTTGTGGTGCAAAAGCAAAAAAAAAAAATGACGTCGAAAAATATACAGAAATAGGACATACATATGCAAGTAGGAAGATTTTGAGTTACCTGAGATGAATATTGATTTTACCAACTAAAATTTTTTAGTTTTAAGTTTCTGCATAAATAGTTAAACTCTCATTGTAGCTTTTACACATCCACTCAAATGACAAATTGGCTCGTAGTACAACTCAAACCTACTTGTAGATACATATACATAAAACTGAGCTTAAATAACAATTGTGGCGAGGTACAGTGACTCCCAAAAGACCCGCACAAGTAAAAAATTTCCTTCTTTCTCATTTTATAGACAAAAATCCAATTACAAGACAAATTTATACAACAAAATCAAGCAGAAAAAAAGTTAATTAAAACATGTAAGAAAAGAAATTAGAGTCAAGGTGAAAGTTTGAAAAAATTGATTGATAAAGAAACATTAATCACTATTCACAACAAGTAACGTCTTTAGTTAATTATTAAGACAAAGTAGGACGTGGATAGAGAACCTAGCTCGAGGTTGTTATGTTTCCTGATAATTCGCGGCATGTGTAATTGACTGAAAATATAAATCCGTCCGGGCGTACGGAACCTCGAGAATGTTATTAGACCGACTAGGACGCGCATATAGTCTGTCTTCGCTTAGAGTGGAAGCAATTTGTTGGTGGTACAACTTATGAAGGAAACATTGATCTAAGAAGGTTCTACGGGACGACAGAGAAGGGAGACGAAGTTTGGATAGACGATGCTCATAAGACTCATAGGCTAAGTTGAATTTGAAGAACAAAATACGGGTAAACTGACGCTGAACAGCTTCTGGGGAGCTCACAAGATATAAATGTCTAGGAGACCACACTACTGAGCTGTACTCAAGAAGCGGGCGGACAAGACATGTGAACAAGCGAACACCGGTAGCTATATTTGCAAACTTGTGCAAACGCCGCATAATAAAACCCGAAACTTTTGATGCCTTGGTAATTATACTTAAAAATATGGGCATCGAATTTAAGCTTGGGGTCAAATATTACACCGAGATCGTTACGTGAGTCTGCAGAGGAGAGAAAAATATCACATAGGGTGTAATTGTAAGTTAAAGAAACAATTTTCAAAGTAGAGGTCATTTTAAAACATTTGGAAACATTGATACGAAGGGTGTTTGCATTACACCAGTTATAGAGGTTTTGGAGTTGCTGACAATCTTCAAGGGTTCTAATTATCCGGAATACCTTGAAATCATCAGCATACAGGAGACAAGACGAGGAAATTAAAGAGGGAAGATCATTGACAAACAGTTCTAAACGAAGAGGTCCAAGGATTGACCCTTGAGGGACGCCAGATGTACGATTGAATGAAAAGGAGATTGTGCCATAGAGATTAACACGACATGAACGAGAGGATAAATACGATGAAATCCAAGAATGTAGGGAAACGGATATGCCAAGCAAAGCTAACTTTTGACAGAGAAGAACATGGTTCACGGAGTCAAAAGCTTTGGAGAATTCCATGAATATTGCATCAACTTGAAGCTGTTTATCTAAAGCTCTTGTAATATAATCTTCGAACTCAGCCAAGTTCAAGGAAGTTGAACGACCATTCAATAATCCATGTTGCTGTGGTGTGACAATTGAACTCGTTCCAGCAGCTTAGCGAAACAGGAGAGGAGTAATATGGGGCGATAGTTTGAGGCAGATGATGGGTCGCCGTTTTTAAATATAACAAGATTTGCATCTTTCCAATACGTTGGGAAGGTGCCAGTACCAAGACTGAGATTGAATATGAGGGATAGTGGAAAACACAAAGAGGAACAAAGTGACTTTACAAATATATAACGCAATCCATCGGGACCAGGACTAACATTAGGATCGAGCAAGTTAAAAAGGGATTCAACTTCAGAAGGATCAGTGGAGTAGGATGTTATTGATGCTGAATAAGTTTGAATTGAGTTTATGGGTGAGTGTAGTGTATCAGAAGAGGAAAAAGTAGAGGAAAAATATTCGGCAAACAGGTTTGACATATGCTGAGGGGAGGAGGCTTCAGTGTTATTCTATTTAACAGTATGCGGGATGGTAGAGGAAGATTTAAAGGATCGGATGTAGGACCATAAGGGCTTAGCGTTATTTGTCAGGAGGGAACTCTCTAAACTGTTGAAGTCGTTTTTCATGGCCGTTTTGAGCTCTTTTTTTAGCCAAAGAACGTAGTCTACAAAAATTCTGTTTGGCATCATCATTTCCGGTCAATTTATAGTGCCTATGCCCCTTGTCTTTGGCTTTTAAGGCACGAAGAACTCTTCGAGCAAGCCCAGGCTTCATTTTAGCTTTGCGAGGAGCTTGGAGTGGAGTATAAAGAGCAATCAGATTTTTAAGGTAGCAGTAAAATTTGTTCAAAGCACTATCGCAGTCAAGACGAGTGAAATAGGTGCACCTGTTGACCGATTCCATATTGGTTTTAATTTCCTCATAATTTGCTCTAAAGAAGTTGTAACGATAAACTGAGGCAATTCTCTGAGGTTTGAGGGTATCAACGGTTAGTGCTAGAGACAAAGGTGGATGATGGAGATCAGGTTGAATGTAAGAAGGAACTATTGATAGATACTCAGTTTGAACATTTGACATGACAAGGTCCAGATGGCGACCATTAGGATTACGGATATGATTAAACTGTGAAAAAGAACAAAGGAAAAGAAAGGAGGAATCTAACAAAAAAGGATTATTTGTTGAGGAAATCCCAAGTGTTGTTAGGGGATCCCATTCCACTGTCAGTAGGTTGAAATCCCCACAAATTATAATTTTAGAATGTGGATGACGAGCAAGAAGATAGGCAGAGAGCTCATCGAAGAAAGCTTCGTACACAGTTACGGGAGAATAACAAGGAATATACACAGAGGAAATTAATAAAGAGGAGTTATGAGGAAGAGGGAGTTTAACAATTGCACACTCAACAGCACGAGCAAATTTGAAGTCAGCGCAAAGTAAACTATTAAGGGTTTTCCAGACTACAACCAAGACTCCCCCACCATCAGATTTATTAGTGATGTTAAGGTCACGGTCGCATCGATAGACTAAATAATCTGGTAGTATTTCCGCATTTGAAATACAGGGTGCTTACGCCATTTGAAGACATGCATAAATGTGACTATAACTTCGCGAATTTTTTTTTTAATTTTTTTTCCTTTTCAACTACTACAACATCACTCAAAAAATCTACTACAACATCACTCAAGAAATCTACTACAACATCACTCAAGAAATCTACTACAACATCACTCAAGAAATGAATTGACAAGCTGTCATCGTCACTATATGTGCGAACCATACAGATTTACAGATCTCTAATTTTCTTAATTGCGCCCGTTCATTCGTGCATAAGGTTCGCCGTGAATTGGAAGCATCAGGAGGCGATACAAAATCGGTTGCAAAACGCAAAAAGCACGAACAACGTCCTGACACTGTCCGATCTGCAGAATTTTTAGATCAAGTGCAAGTTATCATAGACGAGGACCCTTCAAAATCAATGAGGGTCCTTCCGAGTGAGTTTCATGTTTCTGAGCGCCTTATTCGTAGAGTTGTCCACGAAGGCCTTCGGTATAAGTCTTACGTGATGCGCAGAGGACAGTTCAAGTCAGAACGACCACGGGAACAGAGAATTCTCCGATCAAAACGTCTTTTAAACAAAATCAAACACCCTGAGGCGCCCAAAATGTTATGGTTTTTTCTCGACGAAAAAAATTTTGACCGAGATCAAAAGACCAATCGCAGAAATGACAGATCCTACGGAGGTTCCTGTTGTTATGCAGACAAAATTTCCAGCCACTGTCATGGTTTTAGGTGTTGTCAGCAACAAAAGACATGTTATGCCACCACACTTTTTTACTCAAGGACTTCGAGTGAACTCTGCTGCAAATATCGAGGTTTTGGAGACGGTAGTGAAACCCTGGATAGATAATGTAAGCGGAGGCAGACCATACATTTTTTAACAAGACGATGGCGACACAAGATTGAATGGCCGAAAATTTTCGTGACCACATAACACCGAAGCTCTGGCCACCTAGCTACCCAGACCTTAATCCTTTGGATTATTACGTATGGGACGTAATTGAGCGTGAGACTAATAAGCGTCCTCATAATACCACTTCTTCGCTGAAGACTGCTAATGCCGTTATGGTCAATGTGAACAAGGAGCATTTGATTCGGGCATGTAATCGTTTCCGGACCCGGATCGAAGAGGTTATTGCTGCTAATGGCTGTTTTATTGAATAACTTTATAGCCATATATTAATTGAACGTTGTATAAAAAATTCCTGAAATTCCATTAAATTTTGTTAAAAATACAAGGCAATTAATTTTACTCTCAAGTTGTCCTCAAATACCGTACGCACCCTGTATATATATATATATATATATATATATATATATATATATATATATATATATATATAATATACATAAAGCACTCTCCGTAATAGGTAAATTTCTTTCTGTCAAAAAATTTATCGAAAAAAGCCAAAAAAGAAAAACCAAATGATGGAATTGTAAAACAACGGAAAGAAAAAATTTTCGTCGGGCTCACGTTGTAGCCATGATTGCTAACAATATTTATATCCCTGTTACATAACCAGAAATGTTGCGAGAAAACATATATACTTACGCTTCATCATCGAAGTAGTTGGGAGCGAGCAAACACTGTCGATATACTCGCGTTTCGCCAATGAAATTAGGCAAGCAAGCACATTGATATCGAAGCATGTACTTGTTGTCCAATGATCAAGCGTAAAAATAAATGAGCAAGAGACAAACTAAATAAAAAAAGATTAACCCGCAATGCGCTTCAGACAAACCATCACATCGTGGACGACAAGCTTTGGGTGTGCTTCCAAAAGAGTTAAGCTGAAGGGAAAGCTAAAAGTTCAGGCAAAAACGCTCTCTCGTTCAATGTCCCCAGTTTCGCTCATTCGCCTCGAAAGATCGTGAGAAAGCCGAAGGCTTAAGCGAAAAGCACTCCTTCGCTCAATTTTCCCATTTTCGCATATTCGCCATCCGAGCAAGCGAAACGGAGCGGGGGGAAAAGCTTTCGTGGAACGAGAGTGCACATGCTCGGCTACTCGGCACTTTTCAAGAGAATTGAGGTTGAAAACTCCCGAAAGAACGATATTTAAAGTTCTTGGGCAAGCTATGGAAGGCAGTCTTGTTCGAGTCCAGTAGGGAGCGTAGTGTTACCGTTTCTTCGGTTTCCCCACTGGCCGCCGGCCTTCAGTTCTCCCAACGAATACCTTCTTGGGTATCCGTTGTTCGTCCATACAATTCATGTGTACCGGCCATTGCAGCTTCCGCAGTCTTACAATCCTTGAGACCTACGGTTCGTCAAAAATTTCATACAGCTCATGGTTGTATCGAATTCGCCATTGGTCCCCGTCTAGCTTCGCTCCGATAATTCGCCTCAGGACCCGTCGCTCAAAGGCGTTCAAAACATTTGCGGATGCTTGGGTTAGGGTCCATGTTTCACACCCATAGAATAACACAGGTCTTATCACTGATTTGTATACTTGGAGCTTTGTTTTCCTGTGTATGCAGCTGGTCTTCAAGATCGTCAATATTGCATAAAATATTTTATTTGCGAGCTGTATTCTTTGGCGTATTTCATCTCTTTCATTGCCTGTTTCGTTATTTTGGCGCCTAAATACACAAATTCGCTAACATTCTCGATACTGTATTCGCCAAGTGTGATATTTTGTGTATTTGAGGTATTTTTCCTCGACTGCGTCATGAACTTTGTTATATTTTCATTGATTTGTAGCCCTACTAGTTTTGCTTCACTGTCGAGTTTCAGGAAGAGTTCTTTGGCAATTGTTAACGACCGTGAGAAAATGTTTATGTCGTCCGCATAGGCCACTACTTGGCAGACTTGAATAGTAATGTTGTTGAACTAGTTTGGATGATTATAGTAGCAGGTAAGTATCGTACGGAGAGATCTCTCCCCGAGAGCCTTGATGGTGTATATAGGATACACATCAAATCGAGCTCCCAGTTCATACCAGTATACATGGGGTATACTGGTTATGCAACAAAATGGCTACTTTTGTTACATAACCAGTATACCCTATGTATACTGGTACGAACTAGGAGCTTGATTTGATGTGTATCCTATATGCATCATCAAGGCTCCCGAGGAGAAATCTCTCTGTACGACACTTACATGCTACTATAACCATCCAAACTAGAACACCATAGATGAAAGTTTATTTTAAAGGGTTGAACTTTAAAGAATTATTTTTATTTTATTGCTAATTTTCTTGTACGTTTACACGTCGCTTACAATTAACAACATTTACTTAGGTTTTTATGATGTCGTTCGACGATCCTCAATCGGCGTTGAATGAATCACTCCTGACTTTGATTTAGACCCGCTGTTCATTGAGGTCGGTGGAACTTGTCGCGCTTCCCATGTGAGCGCCAGGCCGTAGACGGAATCGGAGAATATGAGTAAATGGATCGGGGTGCCAATCGCCGTGAACCGTCAAAAGGCCGATTGAGGTCCGCGGCTCAAGCCAACACCTCACCCCTCACCATTTCGTTGAACTCTGAACAGCACTTCCAACTACTCGAACGTTATTAGTAATAAATGGGTAGCAGCACGCTCCCTACTGGACTCGAACAAGACTGCTTTTGCCGCAAAACGAGCTATTCCTCGAATTCGCCTCAAACTGCTGAGTAGCCAAACACGTGCGCTCTTGTGCCACGAAAGCTCTTCCTCCCTGCTCCGTCCCGCTTGCTCAGGTTGCGAATATGCGAAACTGGGAAAATTGAGCAAAGAAGTGCTTTTCGCTTAAGCTTAGGGTTTTATCACGATCTTTTGGGGCGAAATACCGTAACTGGGGACATTGAACGAGAGAAAGAGAGTTTTTGCCTGAACTTTTAGCTTCCCCTTCAGTTTAACTCTCTTGGAAGCACACCCAAAACTTGTCGTCCACGATGTGATAGTTCGTGTGAAGCGCATTGTGGGAGTATGTGCTTCCTTGCCTAATTTCATTGGCGAAGCGCGAGTATATAGGCAGTGTCTCGCTCGCAACCACTTCAGTGATGAAGCGTAAGTATATACCTAATCTAGCCATAAATACTGTTACAAACTTTTTGAAGCACTGTTCAATAAAAGAGGTGTTATATGTTAAGAAATCATTGTTTATTTATCAAATGCATTGTTAACTACGGAAATTGCAACAAGTGATTGCCTTTTGCCTTTACGCAAGCCTTTAATCGAGCTGGCCACTCATCTATGGAAGCACGAACGACTTCAATCGGAAAGTTGGCGACTGCATGTATAAGAGACTTCTTTAAGGATTCGATATTAGAATGTCTTTTAGAGCACATCATTTTCTCTAAGGCAGACCATAATTTGTAATTCAGCGGATTCAGCTCTGGGCTAGATGAAGGCCAATCTTCACATTTAATAAAATCTGGAACATTTTCTTCAAGCAATTTTTGGGTTGACTTCGCCTTATGACCTGGTGCAGAATCTTGCTGGAAATTCCAAGGTTGATTTTTGAATAATGACGTGTTGAGAGGTTTCACTACACTTTCAAGGAAACTTTCTTGATAAATTTTGGCAGGCGTTTTGACGCCCTTCTCACAAAAACGCAACTTTGTCACCCCGTTGTAGCTAACACCCCACCAAACCATTACTGAGGCTGGATGATGACCTCTTTGAACCTTTTGGGCAACTAGAGAAGCTTCTCTGGCACTGCGAGCATAAACCCTATCGTTTTGTTTATTAAATGTTTCTTCGACAGTAAAAACTTTTTCGTCCGTAAACAAAATTTTACGGTGTTCTTGGTTTGCGTACCGGCAAAGTAATCGTTTTGATTTTTCCACTCAATTTTTTTTAACGAATCTGTTAGTAAATGCCCGGTAGATCTACGATAAGCACCCAACCGTAAGTCACTTTTGATGATACGTGAAATTGTTCTTTGGGGTATTTTCATCTCACGCGATAAAATTTTTTGTTTCCGGAGCGGATTACGGCGAATTCTCTCGCGCACGACTTTAACCGCTTGAGGTGTTCGAGTAGTTCGCGGACGGCCACTTCTTTGACGATCACTTACTCCAGACGTATCATTGAATCTTTCAATAGCCCGATATACAAACGTTCGGCTTATACCAAGGGTATGCAGAGTCTTAAAAATATCACTTGGTTGCATTCCTACTTTATGAAGTGCAATCACAGCAATTCTATTTTCTTTGGCGCCCCAATCCATGTTCACTACACTAAAAATTAAACTCAAATGATGACAAATGCATCAAGCGCAAGCGTACTATAGCGATAAGCTCAATTTTTAAGAAATGCAAAATAACAGTTCCTTTCTGCAGGGCTGCCAAACCTTTTAAAAATATTTACGGCTAGACTATGTATATTGTATTTGTGCGCTCGCAACATCCCAATTATTATTAATTTTAAAAAGTCCAACGCAGATGTTTAGTTCACTATTCGAGTATTTTGCCTCGTTTTTTACTCAGAAAGTATTCTGCTGTAACAGTACATTCAGCTGATGTGCTTCACTTAAAGTAATGACTTTTATTGAAAACTCTGCTAAGCTATTGAACAATCTGGGTCCGCAATCGGAGTCATTAAAACACTAGCCCCCACAACTTATTCGGTGACTACATAAACTCAACTGATTGCAGCAAGTTCCAAGACGAATACTTAAACTTTCCAATCAAGTTTTTATCGCGAATTTAAAAAAAGGATTAAATTTTCTTTTATTTCTTATCTTATCTAGCAACTCCTTAAATTATTCGAACATATTTTTCTTTTATCTAAAACCTATTTAAGATCAACTGGATCCTTTTTAACACCCCTGTTCCAACCCCCAACCTACTGTTTCAATGTAAGAGTATTCTGTATTAAAACTTCAAGCTGACACAAACCGTACTCCGAATTAAATAAAAATATTAATAATTTCAATACAACCGCTACTGGGCCAACTTAATATATCCAAATCGTAAATCAAAAAAGAATGCGGATTTAAAAAGTAAAATTTCCTACAAAATCTAAAAATAAAATCACATCAAACCGTCCAAGCATCTGAAAACCCAAAAATCATTGCAATTAGACAAATTCTAAAAATATCAACTACACATTTTCCATTTTGTATTTATATTTTCCGAAATAAAATTTAATTTTCCCAGGATTTGTCTCTTTCACATTCATGGAAGCACTCTAATGTACATGAGAGAGTATATTTAGCCTTTTATTTTACTCGACTCCATATAGGTTTTATTGTTAATGTGTTTATACAGCACGGTCATTCGCACTACATATCTTGTCATTTTTCATTTTTCTGTCTATTTATTTTTTTTGTTTCTCCTCTTTAGTATCTCGTATTTGTTGTTTTCTTTTCAGTTTTTTTGTGTGTATCTACAACTCATAAAAAATTCACATTTATCCACCACAGCGACAAGACAGCTTAATATTAGATACAAACACGCGATATCTAAACCACAAAAAGTTTAATTTTTTTAAGGCGCGGTGACAGTGGCTGTGGTTTGGAATTAGTCTTTAATTTTTTTCGTTGATATTGTTTGCAGTGCTAATGGTGCCGAATAGAAATTTATTTATACTTTGACTAGTTTCTACATTGATGTTGCCTGATTTCATACTTGAGCGCCTCGTCGGTAAATCGATTTACTTATTTACATGAGTTCCCTATCACACTCATAATGCGAGGTTGTGACTATTTAATTGATTTAGATTGATGGTTTTCAGTTTAAATTTTAAATTGGTTTGTAGCTTTCGATTGAATAATTCGATGGATATTTAATTTTAAGATAGTTGATGAGGGTTGCAATAACTGATTTTCCTTTTCTTATTTTCAGGTAAGTTGAACGTGATCTATTAAAAGCGTTTATTGCAATAGGAGTGGATGTAAGTACGATACTGTTTATACCATGCAAGTTGAGTTCGCAGGAGTATGCTCTGTAGTGTTTAGGTTGATCATATGTCCATGAAGGACTGCAGCGATCGACTGTTGCCTCAGCGAGCGAAGATATTGGTGCTTGCCGGAATTGGCCTTGTCTGAGGACGCGTAAATGCGCTTGAAGGGCTAGCGTCGCGGTGTCGTGAGGCAGGTTCTTTTCCCCAGCACAAAGGCCCACTACAAAAAAAAAAATCGCACTCACAAATTACCTATACGCTAGAAAGGTAACGGTTCGACGGTGTCGAGGCCGAGGTAACTTACCCAAGGGATGAACTAATGAAATCGACGCCGATGCTCGATTAACGCGCGCGGTACGCGAGACGATTACGTCCTTACTCCGAAAACTTACGACTCCCAAATAAGAGTGGGGCATCCAGGTGGAAGCGGTGCCCCCTCGCATCCCCCCCATCCGGATCCAGATCCATTGTAAACGCGGCCATTTATTTTAAATTTACATGAAAAATTCACCTGAAATAATTTATATGAAATAAAATGATTTATATTTATATTCAAATGTTATATGATCAAATCATATAAAAATTTAATATAAATAAAAACCAGTGTGGAAGGTCATTCTGCCCAGCATCTAAAATATTATGGAAAAAAATTAACATAAGAAATATGAGAAAAATTTCTTATGTTTTCTTTTTTTCACAAATATAATATAAACAAATCTTAATCGTCTTTAAGATACTTAGTTCGGAATAAGTCGCCCCAAATGCTTGGAAAAAAGACGCAACATCAATAGCAGTATCTTTCTATGAAACCGAAAAAAATCATCGAATAATATTTTCTCGATATTTGTTTTTTTTTTGTATGCAAATTGTCACAATTTTTTTATTTTTACTAATGCAAGTCAATTCATTTTTCAAATTTTTTTTCAAACCCGTTTTTGCCACGTTGGAAAAAAGCTGACGTCGTGTCACAGCCAGTGAATGCATGTAAGAACAGAATATGCTGTTTATACTTTGGTAATACTTTTTCTAAACTCTTAGAAGAGTACGCTTTTGCGGTATTTTGCCTTTAGATGGTTTTAGAAAATAAATTACTCGGCCTGTTGGTGAGAGCGCAGTCAATAAAACTAAAACATCTACATCCTCGGACACTACAGCAATGTTTTCGGATTGCAGATTAAGAGCGGTTTCAATTATTAGTCTGTCGGCATCAGCTTCTGCTTGGCAAGAAAATATGTTACTTTCTGTAAGTGTTTCTCGCAGCATATCTATGAGCCTACTCGTATTTTTGGCATTCGCTAAAAATTGCTCCTGCGCTATTTCGAGAGGCATGGTTTTATCAAATATTGTGTCATTACATGCATCGATATTGTGTAGCTCTTTTTATAACCATCAAATACGACATAAATACTATGCCCATAATTGTTATGTAGATATCTGATATAATTTTGACAAAAAGTACCAAAATTTTCATCTTGTTGCCACTAGCAACGGTGTAGTAATATCCCTCCATCAACTACGTACGAAAATTTTCGTACATCGTTCACATCCACTCCATCAACTACGTAGGAAAATTTTCGTACATCGTTCACATCCACTGGCACTTCTGGGAATAGGTAATAGAATTATACTTTGTTGTTTTTCATATTTCACCATCTTCAAAGAGAGCAAGAGGATAAGGAGCTAATTCGTAAGTCATGTAGTTTTTTAGTTCTTCATCCGATTTTTTTAATACGCATATGCGCTGAAATAACAAGAGCGGATCAATTGGAATAATATCATCCACTTCGATTTTGCTAGTTCAAGCTAACAAAGGAATGATTGTCTTTTCTTGATAACTTGACCTCTTTAAAATGTTTCCCATTAATTTTCTTCATTATTTTGGACCATGCTCAAAAGCTGCGTAGCAATTTACGTTCTCTTGCCCAGTTATTCCAGTTGCGATAGACATAATGACATCAACATCAGGGAATGGAGAATGTTGAATAAAATATTCTTCCAATTTTTTCACGTCAATGTCCCCTCTTTTGATTCGTGCATCGGTTGCACCAGCATGTTGATAACTTTTTTTAAAAGATATATTACAAAATTCCTCTATACCTTCTATTATATCTTTTGAAAAAATAACACCTTTTATCCATTTATAGACAATACTTTCCGTTACACCACGTTTAAAGGGTCCTCCTTCAAAACTCATAGATTTCATTAGAGTTTGTTCAATGGTTTGATCCGTGGAAATACCAGAAAAAAACAACGGAACGTCTGGCAGCGAAATAATCTTCTGTGAAGTTTTGAAACTCTTCATTTGGATAGATAATTCCTGCATGTCTTGCAAGTATAGCTGTGCGGACTTTGCAAACGGAAAATGTCCTGATGCATGAAAGTATGGAATCATCCTCTCAATAGTGCGTAAACGCAGATTCCAATCACCCATACGCTCAGCTGCAATAAAATCTTTCAGCACTGATACCATTCGAAAATAGCTGATCCATAATCTGGAGGTTTTATTTTTACTCTCTAAATCATGTAATTTTTTTTCGAAAATTTCATTTAAACTTTGAAATCCAATATTTTCCGCTATTTGGGTATAATTAAACATTTCAAAAATATTAGCATTCGTCTCAGCAGCAATTAAAGTTCGAAATTACCAATTATTTTCCAATAGATCTTTGAAAATTAATCTTGGTAAAGCTAGCTGCAGAAGTATATGTGCACGTACCGCTCTAGCATATGCACGATCGATCGTATTTTCCGCATAAACCGTAGAGAGGACTTCTTTATTTCCACTTCCGGCTATTATATAACCAATAGATCCCATATATGGCATCAGTGTATGGAAAGAACCCAATGGGACAACTGTAAACATTTCATCTGATATATCACTGAAGTTATATCGCGCGATTCTATATACAGAGGTTGATCAAATGTTAGGATACATGTCTTCATATTTAACGACTTTGCGTTTTTTACTGATATTTTCATCGCCGTATATAAAGTATTATAATCACTTGGAGATGCGTTAATGAATGGTAAGAATATTATTGACGAAGTATCAAAACCATGTGTAGTTGTTAACACACGTTCCACCCCAGAAAGTCATTATTGGTTTTGAATTTTAGATATATCCAGAGAATGTTTAATTTTGAACAAACTGTGGGGGAAATTTCGAAATTTCCGAAATTTCGATTTGAAGTTTCTTCAATCCTTCACCAGCAGAAGCAGGATATATTTGAAGGGGTATATGTCCTTGTTCAGATATGGTTGTCTGTTGGAATCTTATCTTAACGTTTAATTGGCTCTCTGGCTTGTATTCCATAGCCCGGAATTACGATTTCAATCGAACCCAAATTATGGAAAGTGTCTTTGCCATCCAGTGTGTTGATGTTAAAATCTGCGTTATCGTACACAAATTGTACAAAAGTACCTGTTTTTGTTTTCACAGGATTTGTGAAGGTTGCAGAAGCTTCATAGATAATTGCTTTGTATGATCCGCAAAAGCCTAAAGCGTTACATTTTTCAATTATTTTTTTGGAGCCAATTTTTCTATGAAGAGTAACAGCTAAAGCCACATGTATCGGTGATATGAATGAACGAGGCCTTACTGCAGATATTATCGCATGAGCTATTGAAGTGCATTTCGTTTCATGATTCATAAACTCCGGTTTACCTCTTATGTCATTCAGAATTATTTCTGATAAAAAAATGATAGAGGTTTCGGTATTGTCTCATGAACGTTGTCAAACATTTTATCACTAGCCGGATAAATTTTATTATCATAAACCTGCGTCCAGATGTGTCGTCGTAAAATTTCACAAGCAGCCTTCAAAATACGGTATTCTTCTTCTTCATCATCTTTTGACCTCTGACTACCAATTATCAGACAATATTTCGTATTGTTGTTTTTTTTTTTAACCATATTATTGTATAAGATCCAAATTTACTGGATAATACAGTATTATCCTCATAATGGCTCATTAGCCTCATTTTTATTGTTTTATCGTCAGGAATATGGTCAACTGTTACAATACTTTTTAATTCTGCCAGTGAAAACTGACAGTCATCGTTTTCTTCAATGTATTTGAAAATCTGCTCCATTGCTGTATCTAGTTGTATTGTGACGAGATGAATTTTTTTTCTCCCTTTGGGTTTGTTTTAGGGTAGTTCTTAAACGCATGTAACAATCCGCGTAATACTTAGCTTCCTGAGCTACTAAATCGAACACGTTTACAATTCTTTCATGGATATTGCGACAATATTCACTTTTCTCTTCACTTATCAAATTTAAAATAGTTTTCTTGAAATCAGAGGTTGTTACGAAGCTGATTTGTTGTCTTGACGATTTGGACGTTCTTCTTTCCTTCATTTCATCCGCTTCTTTTTCACATAAAAAGCACCTACTTTTCCAATCAAAGCCAATTGAAGTAGGCATTCGAAGTTAATTTTAGATGGAGAGCATGCCGATGTGGTGTTCTTTTTTTAAATAAGAACTAATACATCCTTTATTGATATATTTTTGTCTGCACACTGAATGAACGTAGACAAATTCGCGAATATTTAAATACTGAGAAAGTCCATCCGCTCTTTCTGCAGAAGCAGCTTTGAGCGTTGATATTCCTCTAGTGACTTTTACAATGTCTCCCAGTCCAAAGCTCAATTCAGAACTACATCCAACTTTGTCATAAATCAAACAATCATTACTTATATTATCACTATTCGATGGTTCACCCATTTTGATACGAGGCTGTAACAACAAATATTACTAATATTAATAACTAACTTTTATATCATGATTAATGATTCATATTATTAAATTTTACTTTTACATTCTAACTTTTAAAATCGATTTATTATAAAATATACGATTGAGTATTCACAATTGTTTTTAAAAGCGTGTAATACAACTAAAAAACAAATACTATCTATGCACTGTTTTGAAAGTTTGTAAAACTGAATAATGTTCAGTAATTAACTTTTATCACACTCACTGCACAAAAATATATACATTGATAACAAATAAACAAAAATTAGAAATTATTTTTTTCAGAGCGCACAAAAACAGCTACGTATTGAGCATAGCAAGTTGCAACGTGTACTATTCTGCAAGGGCTCGCGTTAACAACACCGAACAGCTGCAGTTGTACCCTCTAGTCCCCTCCCCATCTCTCATCGGTATACCTGCAGTCCATTGAGGCCCAAGATCAAGTTTTTATAGTTCTCCTTTTTAAAATATAACTTTAAACTAATATAAATAAAGGAAAATTCCGAAAAATTAATAACTATTTATAATAAAAATTTAAAAATTGAGATCGCACAAGCATTTTTTTAAACATTTTTCTATATACTATTATTGTAAAAACACATTTCCAAAGTTTATACAGGGCTTTCCAATAAGAGGTGTCATTTTGATATCAAAAGAAAAAAGCTATTTTTTAATACAAATGATCGAATATTTTTTCATTATAAAGAGGAAGGTATGCCGTTAATAGTGGAAAATAACGTCAGGCAAATTACCACCACGACCACGCTTACAGGACCATATCCTTTTCATGAAATTTTCCATAACCAAATCGCAAAGTTGCTGCCCTATGTCCTCGATAGCCTCACGAATTCCATCTTTGAGATCTTGAATCGACGCTGGGCTGTTGGCGTAGACCTTCTCTTTCACGAGGCCCTAAAAGAAGAAGTCGCAAGATGTTAAATCACAAGATCTCGGTGGCCAATTGTGATCACCTCTTCGAGAGATAACATTGTTCGGAAACTTTTCCCGTAAAAGATCAATGGTTTCGTTGCTTGTGTGGCACCTAGCACCTTGTTGAAAGTAAACGTTGTCCAGATCAATACCATCCGATTCCGGCCATAAAAAATCATTAATCATCTCTCGATAGCGCAACCCACTCACCGTAACTGTTGCTCCAGCCTCATTTTCGAAAAAGTAAGGTCCAATGACTCCGCCGGACCATAAATCGCTCCAAACTGTCACACGTTTACGATAGAGAGGCTTTTTAACAATAACTCTTGGGTTTCCCGAGCCCCAGATGCGACAATTTTGCTTGTTGACGAAGCCACCGAGGTGGAAATGGGCCTCATCACTCAAGATGATTTTTCGATGAAATTCCGGACGTTGTTGATGATCGACAGGCTTGAGATCTTGTGTTAACTGAACTTTATAAGCCTTAAGACCCAAATCTTTATGCAAAATACGGTGTAATGACGTTTGTGGAATGCCTAATTCCAAAGAACGACGAGGAATGGACAAACCTGGATTTTCTTCAAAACTTTCGGCTACAGCAGCAATATTCTCGGCTGTTCTGGAGTGACGTGCACGAGTTTAATTATTCACATCACTAAGTTGTCCCAACAGCTCGAATTTTTCCACCAATTTCTGTATTGCGGTCCGACAAGGTGTTTCACGACGGCCCAAAAATGTTCGAGTTTTACGAACCGTCTGTGCCTAATTTTCACCATTTTTATAGTGAATTTTAATAATTTCAATGCGTTGTTGAAGCGTGTATCGTTCCATTCTTATTAATGGCGTAGTTTCTACCTGTCAAATGTCAAAAAATGACAGCTTCAAAAGTGATATCTGCCGAAATAGCGGGCTATTCAAAATAACACCTCTTATTGGCAAACCCTTTATATGATCTTGTGTGATGAGATATACGAGTACTTATAAATTTTCGTTTTCTAATAAATTTTTTATAATTTCGATATTGAAGAATTCACACACGTGTTGGCAGTTTCAACGTCAAACGTCAATCATTTTGGAAGCCTCAAGGTTACGTATATGTACCAAAACTCTAGTGGATTGTGAACCTTTTGAATCGGCTGGAGACAATCAAGAAATTTGTCAGAACCAGGACGATCTGTGTGTTAGGTTGGACGAATTGTAAGTTAGATTTTTGTCAATTACTGTATTTACCTAGTTGCGACTATGAAATGAAATGTAAAAAAACAAGGAACGTCATTTGTATCCGGACGCTGAACAGAGCGCACGTCTCTTGAAAAGTTGTTCTTTTCCTAGGAATAGAGTTGTGGATTACAATGATTTTTGCTAATGTTTGTCTTC
Source organism: Odontomyia ornata (assembly GCA_963969285.1). Classification (NCBI taxonomy): domain Eukaryota; kingdom Metazoa; phylum Arthropoda; class Insecta; order Diptera; family Stratiomyidae; genus Odontomyia; species Odontomyia ornata. Next base: position 437,945,453 of record OZ017739.1, on the reverse strand, counting down.
GGAAAAAGTAAATGATGTATTTTTAGGTCAATTTACGGCCAAGTTTAAGCAAGTATCACTCGCTCGAATTGCTATTTATCTAATTTTTGGGCACTATATATGTTTTGACAAAAGCTATTTGCGTTTGTTGGAGAATTTGAAATAGATTTTTTTAATACATCCAGTCCCTACCACTCTCTCCATCACTCTTTCTACGTCGCACAACGCTCGTGCGATCTGCGTTCACATTACGTCGCTTCGTCCTTTGTGCCACCCAAAAATGTTTAATATGTAGGTATAAATGGCACACAAAATAATGTGAACTAATCCTTTTCATGAACATCTAGTCCAAAAATAATGATCAGCTCTCAGAGATAAAAAAAGTTCAATATAATATGACGCATTCAAAAAAAAAAAAACTCGGAGTAACTGTCTCTTCAGTATCTCGCCGATAGGATCAAAAATGCCCTAAGATACTGAGCTCTTAAAAGCAGAACTACAGGTCCACGCTTCAGTCAGTGCTCATTAAATGCTCCCTTAGTCTTTTCTTAAATACCAAAAGAGAATTTGCTTTCTTAACCATTTCTGGTAGATTGTTATATATACGCAGAGCATCATTCGTTGCATCGTTCTTTAGGTGATCCGTTCTGGAAAAAGGTATTACGAAGTGATCTGTATTCCTCGCATTATATGGTTTTCGTAGGTGCTCGATCGCTCAGGACATTGTTGACTAAAGTTCTCTGCGATCTTCCCTCCAAGTAACTCTTAGACAACTGCTTAGGACTACCCTGAATACCATACGATTCAAGTTTACGAAGCAAGAGGTCAACATCAACTGTATCAAATGATTTTTTCAAATCCACAAAAAATTGCGGTGACATAATCACCTCTGTCAACTCCTAGATTGATGAAACGTGTGACAGAATGTAGGACATCCAAAGTATCCTTGTTCTTTTGAAAATCAAACTGATGCTGTCTTTCGATAGAGTTGTCAATCGATTGTTTAGTAATTTTTTCAGATATCTTACTAAATCTCGTCAGCAGCGCAATCGGGTGATAGTTATTTGGGTCGAGATGATCACCACCCTTGAATATAGGAACTATTTTTGTAAGTTTTTCTTCTTTCCTAATATGCACGATTATAAAAATTTGCCATAAGCTCGGCTACGTCCTCCTTTATTATGCTAATCTCATTCATCGTGATGCTATCGATGCCTAGCGCCGTATTCTTTTTCAATCCATTGATTGCAGTTAAGACTTCCCTTCTATTTGTTTGGTGAAATATTTGTAGTATTTAAATTGCTTTCTAAACTGGCAACGATTGCTTTAGTGATTCTTCCTGCGATTGTTGAAAAAAAGTTATTTAATGAGTTCGCCGCATCACGTGCACACGATGTATTAGAGGGCCCATCAGGATTCAGTTGAAAGTTTTGTGATATACCTCGGGGTGAAGAGTTAACCTTTGCTTCATTTATTATTTTCCATATTTCATGGGAGTTGTCAGTCGCTGTTTCCATTCTTCTTGAGAAATATGAGAATTTAGCCTCTTTCACCAGTCGTTTCGATTCTTTTTTCGCTTGTCTACAAACTTGAAAGCCTGGTTTCCATTGTTCTTCCTGTAGTCCATGTATGCCTTCCTTTTGTTAACACTTGCATCAATTACTTTTTTCGTTATCCAAGTCCGTTGTCGGCACTTGATTTTTCTCTCAATTGTAGAGCTTTGATTAGCAGCTATGATGATATTTTTGAGTTCGATATTACTATTTGGTTTCCGTTTCTTCAGTAATTCTCGTATGTTTGATTTAAATAGCTCCTTGTCTAGATATCTGAACGTTTTTTAGGTCGGCTTCTGTTTGTTCAGGGGTTGGTCTTGAATAGCTATTTTTATCACACGGTGATCCAGCTCCGGCCAGTCCTCAAATGTGAATGTCATGTTTTCAGCCACTTTTAGATCATTGGTTATTATATGATCCAGACAGGTATTTGAAACTGGGCGAGTAATTTTGCTGTTATTGATGATTACCACTCCATTCGTTTCTAGCGTATCCTTATAAATCCTTGATTCTGGTGATTCCATTAGTATTTCAATGTTTGTGTTCGCTACTGTGATTAAATTGCTTTCAGTTGAGAATAATGTATCTAGTACTGTGCAAAAATCTTACGCATTCACACGACTGGGGTTGTAGTACGTCCCTAATTTTATTTTTTTACCTGCATGGCGTACTTCAATTATTATAACGTTATATTTATCAGGCGTCACTCTCTTGGTCCTTCAATATTGTAAAATCGTGCTTCTTCTGGGTAAATCCAGATTTCATTGAGAATAATCAAATCCATGTCCGAATTTTGCTGCAGGTAAATCTCATATCACTTAACTTGTGTCTTAAGCTTCTTATATTAGCAAACATGAGTGTTAAATTTGTTCCACTTGATTGATTTGAAAGATCAGCAATCATCGAAGTTGTAGTCGGTGCTCCTCCTGGCGATCAATATTCTGAATTGAAACTCCGGACACTACCGAATCAGCTCTGTGAGAATGATAAGCATTATTATTGTTACCAATACAGTTGGAGCACTTTTCAATCGTGCTTTTGCAGTCCTTTAGGTCATGCTTTCCTCCACATTTCACACATATTTGCTCCCCTTCACATTTTGATGTTTTGTGATTGAATTTTTGACATTTATAACACCTCGTTACGTTATCGTCTTCCTTCACAAAATAAGATCCATAATCTATATCAATGTATCTATTTGCAAGCCTCTTATACATGCTCCCATTTACCTGGATGATGTGCAACCACCTTCCATTTCTTGTCCGCCTAGCATGTACAAGTTCCATAGAATCTCGTTCCTCTATACTGGGATTTAATGATTGGATCTCATTTCTTAATTCCTCATCTGAATATTGATTTTCTAGACCTGTTACGTTGGCACAATTAATGGCCCCTCTATTTTCAAACCTTTAAATACCCCGACGCTGAACTTCGCTTATCCGATGCAAAAACCAACATCATCTCAACGCGGCAGGCGCAATCCAGCGCGCGTTGATGAAATGACGCGGCTGATGTAATCAAGCGGCTGAAGTTGAAATAATTTGGAGACGCGTTGATGAAATGACGCGGCGGAGGCAGTTCAGTTTGAGAGCGGATCGGAAAGAGTCGTGGTGAACGGACGTATAATTTTATGGCGTATCCCCTTTGTAGAAAGAAAAAGCCCTGTGAATCTCAATTCAGAAAGTTCGTAGAAAGATAGCCTCTTTTCGTGTTTGCAACAACGGATTTTGTGGAATTTATATTTAGTATTTCCAAGGATTGTGATATTGTGTAAATCGTAATCAAATTTGTGTATTAATTGTTCGAGACATAGTAGTTCGGAATGGCGTATGCATATTTATTCAAATACTTCATCATCGGTGACACGGGTGTTACCTCAGGCGGAATATAAATTTTCTAACGCATTTGCAATGTACAGCCTTGGACTTTCGTTTGGCTCCCTGAAACAGCTATTCGTTACTCCAATATTCTAAATTTAGTGGCTTTACTACGCATTTTGTAAGATCTGTATTCGTGAGTGTCATTTGTCTGGGCGTCGCTGACGTCTTATTGTCGGAGTAATTTTCGAAGTATCAGCAAATGCACAAACATTAACATGTCTGTTCGCTGTTAACAGTATTCGAGGAAAGCCATCGAAGTCCCCCGACATAGACTAATCGCATATGAGGAAATTCGGTAACATATGTTACCACGGAAAATTTGCTGCGCTTCCTTTATCAGCAATATGTACTGCCGTAATCAATATTTTGCTTATTTACTTTTTCTCTAAAGGAGTCAGGAAGTCGTGTCTCTGGTTACAGTTTACGGACAAGCGATTTCAACACGTCCATGATTTAACGATCGGAGTTTGGTGCTCGCATGATAATAATTGATGGAAAACAAATAAAGTTGCAAATTTGGGATGCAGCAGGCCAGGAGGCATTCAGGTCAATTACCCATTCCTAATATCGGGGTGCAGCAGGAGCGCTGCTTGTGTATGATATAACCCGTAGAGAAACATTCAACCACTTGACAACATGGCTTGCAGAGGCTAGGCAACATTTCAAATTCGAATATGGTCATAATACTCGAAATCTGAAACAAAAGTGAAAACACAATCTGGCATAGGGGAGCAGTATTTATAACAAATGATTAATGTTCATGTAGAGACCTTTTATAGATAAGAAAAAAGTCGTTTTTAAGATGAAACCCAATATTAAACCTTTTGAGACCAAAAATAGCGGAAATTCATTGTATAAAAATGATTCTAAATTATTTAATGTGTTGATTAAATCATTTATTCTAGTTAGTTGTATACTTACTTGAATTCACTGTAATTCGGATTCCTGTTTTAAGCTACATTTTAAAATTAAGTTTAATGCGTTTGACAAAGCATACATTTTTCGATAAAGAGGCTGATGAGTGAATCTGTCGATGAGCAAATAATAGGTGGAATCTGTTTAAAAATATAGTGCCGTTTTAGTTTGTATGTCATTATCTCAATTTGAATTTACTTTAAGACTCACTTGAATATTGTTAGAGCACTGATAAAACATTCCGAAAATCAATGTTCATTTTACAATCAAAACAGCCTAGAAAAATTGAAATAATTAAATAAGTTCAATGTGCTGGATTAAGCCCAGTTTTCATTTCGTTTGATTCAATTCAATTTAATTTCAGGAAGTTATCCGAATCCATGACGCACTGGTGAATATTTTAGTGTGTGTGTGTGCGCGTGTTCGACATTATGGAGTTCTTTAAAAACAAAAAATTCTTTCTGTCTCTCAACCCACTCCCATACGCGGTGAGCTAGCCGTGGAGCCAAAAAGATCTCCTCTTCAGTCACCATCATGTGACTTTATGTGGTTCCATAGGAAAACTGTTTTTGTTTAGTCAGCAACCTTTGCTGAATACCTTTTTTTTTGCTGCGAGAGCAACTCCTCAGTTGCTATTACCACATACATCCTGTTTTTCTTGATAATGCATAGTATATATTTTTTTTATTTTTCCTGCGGAACACCATCACATAACAGACCATTGATGACAAGTCTAGACTGTCGCAATCTGGTCTCAGCAATATCATACTCATGTTTCATTGCCTCCGTTGCTATATTAAAGAGCGATGTAGCATTTTCATTCGTTGATGTTTTGATAATCGCCCCACCATTAAGAATAGGCCGCATTAGTTGAACAGGAATTTTACATTTTGATGGCCTGATCTTTGACTTAAAATCAATCAGTGTTTTTTTTCTGAGGAAGAATGATTTCTATGCTTAATTATAATCCCTTTTTGTGATATTGTATTTGACCGATGCTCCGATGGAGAAGAATTAGAATTTTTAATAATTTCGGCATATGAAGGCTTGCTCGCAGACGTAGATTTATCTATTAATAAGCTTACATTTGAGTTCATATCTTCAATTTTACTTTGCAAATTAATCCTTTGTTGGAAGAGTTCGTCTTCTTTAGACTTTTGGTGCTAAGTTCTACATCCGTCACACTTCAGATATATCTATTAGAGTCCGGTATCTCTCTTCCGACATTTTGATGCACCTCAAGTGGAACTATTTCAGGCAGAAGCCATCACATCCTATAGCCGAATGGATATCCTCCACGGGTTTTCTACATTTCCCACACTTATCCTTGGCTGGTTTAGTAGCCACTATAATTTCCCTGTTTTTTAAATTTATTATTCAATTTGACTATTATTTTATTCTTATTAACCATTTTGTTTTATTATTTACTATTTATAAATTTTTAGATTACCACCGATTTCTCGTATTTTTTATTTTTTTAGTTAACTTTGGCAATATTTTATTTTGTATAATTAATAAAAATTAGTAGAAATCCGCACTTGCAAAAAAAATTTTTATTGAAACATATAAACATAAATCTAAAATAAATTCCGAATTATTTATAGTAAATTTATCTACACGGGAATCCCACTCCTAAACCAAAGCAAGAATTCCCAGTACCGTCATTTTTTCTTCGCCTAAGTAAAATTGAATAAACGAAATTAATATCTTAAAAAGTCGCTACTTATCTTTTATTTGATTAAGCGAAACTAGAATCACTTCACTTGTTCAAATCAGCTGATTCTTTAAGGTTTCAAATTGCTTCTCTTTTCAATAAATTTAGGATCGTATTGCAAACCCTTTTTCAAGCAGACCTTGTCGATAAGATTCCTATGTAATCAAGGACAAACAATTGCATATCCAAATTCATTCATCACCTACTGTATTGTTTTCATTACGTTTTATTATCCACCAAACATATGTTTTCAATATCATGACACAATACCACAGTCACTATTCCATTCATGCCGACCATGCGCTATCGCATGCAATCGTCTTGCAGTGTATCTTCTGCGAGTCACTACCGCGCTATCAAGTCTCGCGCGCCCCCCGTATCTATCATTCGCCAGTCAAGTGAGTCGTGTGTCGGATTGCTGGGATATGATTTATTTTTGTTAGGGAGTATTTTTATCGACGTAAGCGAGTGACGACGACTCGACTCGTTCTTCTTTCTCGGGTTTGTGCTTTGACGCGACATTCGTCGTTTGTTCTGTTTTGGGCGCTTTTTCGCGCTGGCACATTCTTGGGAAGGCTGTTGTGGCTTTTGCTGTATAGCGGCGGTGGACAAGCACCTAAGGAGCCCTGCAGCGACCTGTGTGGTGCGCGGCCAACAGTCGAAGAAGTCGAAAGCTGATTTCGGCGTGGAAAGGTGTTGTTGGTGGCTGTCAATTGCAATTTCTCGCCCGGCGTACACACAGCACCGCACTGCGCAAACAAGCCGTTAAGACAACACTGAACACACAATGTGAGTACCGCTCTTGCGGCTATTATCGTCGTTGTTGGTTGGGTTTATTATTGGGTAGCGAAAATCGTCGTCTGTTCGCGTTTCGATTTACTTACGTACATCATCCGCACGACGGAGCTGGTGAATCGCGCAATCACTCACTATCGCGGCTATTTTGGATTACTATTCGCGTTTGACGCCATCCGCGAAACAAAGAGTGATTAAATTCGCTATTTTAACTCATAACATGTGTTTTCGTTAGAAATATTGGAAATTGTATGTAGAAAGTGTTTAGCGGGATCGACTCGATTTGCTCGGATATTTGTGGTGTCGTTGGGTGCTGTTCCGCCTCATTTACTCCCTAGTGCACCCCTGACAGATGTTAATTGATTAGTGGTGAAAAGGAGGACTGTTGGTGACGTTACCCTTGTTTGATGTTCAGTGGTTCCGTTTTCTTAAGTTTCTTGGCAACAATTTTTTCGCTGCTGCTGCAAAAAAGGAAAGAAAAAATAAGTTCAGTTATTGTTCTTCTCGATTAGATGCTGTTTAGATTGTTTCACTCTCTCCCAGCTGTGTGTGATTGTGGTTTGGTGACATTGCAAACAAGTGTGCGATAAGAACTCAAATCTGTTTGTGCAGCAGCGGGAAAAAAGAGCAACGAAATGGTGAATCTGACCGTATTTTAATTGTCTTCTTTAGTTCAACATGGAAAATTTCTTACATAGAAGTGCAGTGTGCCGCAACCCTTTTGGTATTTGAATGAAAATTTTCCTAGACCTTGACAAATGTGGAGAAGTGTCAGTCTAATCATAGAACAACGGTAATATTGTTTACCTTTGACATTGGATTGGATTTGGAGTGCTATTAGAAGTTATTTTAAAAGCTGTCTTAAGAGGGAGCATATATCGAAGCATTTTCAATAGTTATCATAAAGTGAAACGCAAACTACATCCGGAAATTGCTATTAAATTTAAATCCAGTGAATGCGAAACGAATCTCGTGTGTTAGTTACATAAAGCCACAAAGTACAGCAAACTATCAACATCTCTTATCTGTGTGATCGCAATGAAAAATTTCCCTAGTCTTTCGGTTTATGGAATAATTTTTCCAAATCGCTGACTATCAACACCGTACAAGTTGAAAGTACACATCAAAGCCCCCTCTATCCTCGCGATTCACATATGGCCGGCGATACTAAACGACCCAATGTGCTAGAAAACGAAGAGTGCAACAGACATAGATACTGGTTTTGTTCGTTGACCGTTTACTCTCAGTTATTCCGAGTGTGTACAATCTAATAATTTTTTATACGCGAAGCCAAATCTCTATCCCGCGCCCCGCCACATTCTCTTGATTCTTCGCGTTTTGTTTGACTCGACAGTCATCATCGAGTTTTTGCTGGTGAAATCATCTTTATTGTATTACAATATCTTTCACCATCATCGGATTAGAGGAAAGAACTTTGCGGCAAGGCCAACGTAACAACAGCAGGCACAGCTTCAACTCATTTCGGTATCATCGGAACATCCATTGTAACGTTGCGGTCGTGGTTTCTTCCTCAGCGGCTCCGTAAATCTTATTGTTTCATCTTACGGACGAGTGACGACGAATTTTCCTTCGATTTCTCGTTTCATGGAAAATGTAGCAGCAGTTCGGTAATAATGAGCGCATGCTACTTATATGTAAGTACCAACCAACTTATTTCAGCCCTTGAACACACTCCCCTGCTTCTGCTTCTTTTTCGCCATCGCCGGAAAGGTAGCAGATAATCATCAGTGTAGGAATAATTTTTCTATCGATATCTGCTCTATAAATAGAACAAATTTTCTCAGAACTAATTCATTTGCCTCCTTGAATTCAAGATGGAAAATTTTCATTTTATTTTCTTCAAAGCTCACTCCGTTGAGTAGGAGTACCGTCAGAGTTGTTTGAATTCGAATAAAATCGATAGGTCAAGTTGGGAATAAGTTTACAATCGTGCGATGGGTGGTGGCCGATTAGTCGACAAAGCAATCGCTAGAATTACACTTAGTTAGCGAGTTTATGAGCTGGGAACGCTTATGGGCGAAACGATAGAGCAGTTGACTGTACTTTCAGCCATAAAACCTCCCAACTACACTCGTAGCCACATTCCGATTCCGACATGGCCATTTCTGTTGCTGTGGCTCCGTCGCCGTCATCGTGCACGTTTATAAATAAGCGAACATGCATGGCTACATAGAGATCTCATCGAAAACGCGAATAGATGATATCCACTCGGTGTCGTTTCATTTCTTATATACCAAACTCGGATATCTACTCTGCTTTGTACTTCATTGCGCCGTGTCGGTTGTGCCGATTCAGTTTACTCACTCCTCAGTTTTAATATTCATCCTCCGTTTATGTATGTAAGCTTGTCCCGTACTACGAGCTCGCGTACCAGCGAAATTATATTATTGTTGTAAATGGATAATGTGTGGATTGCTGGATGCTGGGCTCAGTTTCATTTCACAGCAAACTCCAACTGATGGTTGTTCTGCTGACGATAAAAAGCCATCAAAGATTTTGTCTAACTTCGGGCCAGTCTCGTTGTTGGCTTTTTCTATAAATTCCACGTTAAACGTGGAATAAAATGAACTAGGAACGAAGCAAGCTCTTCTATAAATCCGAAATTGTGAACAAACCTCCGCACTCCATACTCTGCCCTGCGCCAACTTGATGCTGTTTCCGTTGTACACCATTTTTGTGCACATATTCGAACTCGTACACCACGTAATTGAGAAACTCCTTACCTGGGAATGGTGATCTGGCCTAGTCTAGTCGCATTCGCTCTACTATACTCGTACCTTCCAGTTTTATCTATACCTTGCCAAGGTGGCATTTAATCGCATATCCACTTTGCCACTCTCGTTGTAATGCTTATAATAGGCGAATAAATAACATATTTAGGCAGATGTATGACGACAACGATAATATTTCGTTGTTGTAAATCTTTTTACTTTGTGTGCTCTATTCATTTATTGTTGTTGTTGTTGTTTTTTCTTCGTTTTTCATAGTCGTTTTATTTTTCTAGTTCAATTGAAATGGCATGTCTATGTGCCACGTAGAACCGAACGAACCTCGTAAATGTGTATGTCCTCGCATTGTATAGGAAGTTGGCACTTGCATCGCTGTGAAAGATGGAAAATTATACCCTCTAGGAGAAAGGATTATCGATCCATGTACTACGTGCAAAGTTGGGAAAGTATTCGTCTTTTTGTATATACACAGTATATAGGAGCAAGGATGCAAGTAGTGGTTTTTGCGCCTTAATATATGTTGAATGTAAAAAAACGTCAGCCATTGGCCAGGAATTTCCTTATTGTTTTCCAGTGTAACTAAAAATTACTTTTTTTCATGGAAAATTTTCATTCTTTACTTATGAAAATTAATTTTAATTGAATTACAGTGTCAATTGATGTTGCCAAGGATCAAAGGATTACTCAATCTCCAAGGCGTATACATTCATAACAATGACGCTTAATGAATGCAAATCCCTAAAAAAGTTGAGCAATCCTTTGCTCCTTAGCAATATCAATTGACATTTCCAACCAGGGGAGGACGTTGTGAAGTTTATCTCACCGGTTCTGGTAAAATTTGGAGTTAAGAAAGTTTTCACCACAAAAATCACATTCTTCAAGTCGTACGATCTCAATAGTTTCCGATAAAATCACGTTCACCTCTCTAAAATTTCCTTAATGTAAAATAAAAGCTAGCTATCAGTTTAAAAGCATCTGTGGCTGGTGGGCTAGCGTGTTAGTCTTTCACGGCGGAACCCAAGGTTCGAGTCCAAACGTGTGGATTTTTTTTGGTTCTAATATTTGTTCTAAATATTTATTAATGATCAAATAATTATGCTTTCAAATTAATAATAAAAAAATAATTTATCAATATTTCAAGCGCAGCACAAATTTGATAATAAATCGCGTGAACGAGCGTCCGCTTAAAGGAAGGCCAAAAACCGTCCAAAACGCGAGATTAGAGGCATCGCTCAATGAGGATCCTTGGCAAACACAAGGAGAACTTGCTTAGAAATAGGAGTTACGCGCCAAGCCATTCCCAAACTTTTGCATGCGTTGGGAGTGCTTCAAAAGCACAGACTACGAGCAGAAGCACCAAAAAGTGATTCTACACCATGACAACGCTATGTCTCACGTTGCCAAACCCGTTAAACCCAACCTGAAAACTCTCAACTAGGAAGTTCTACCCCACCCGCCATATTCCATGGCTATCTGGCTGATCAGCAGTTCCGCTCATATGAATACATATAAAAATGCTTGATTCGTGGATAGCCTCAAAAGCTGAACACTTTTCTTCTTCGTTGTAGCACTACAGCCGCTCTCGGGCCTTCTCTTCCTGCAACAAGCGCCTCCAACTGTCTCGGTCCATTGACTGCATCCTCCAATTTGGAAATCCGTGCGGCAATGAACTGCCTTCGTCAACCTAATCAAACCAACGTTACCTCGGTTTCCCTACTGACCTCCGGCCTTCAGTTCTCCCAACGAATACGTTATTGTATATCCGTTGTTCGTCCATACGATTCACGTGTCCAGGCCATCGCAGCTTCTGCAGTCTTACAATTGTTGAGACCTCCGGTTCGTCAAAAATTTTATACAGCTCATGGTTGTATTGGATTCACCATTGATCTCCGTTTAGATTTGCTCCGGTTATTCGCCTCAGGACCCGCCTTTCAAAGGTGTCCAATATGTTTGCTCAGAGGATAGCAAAGGTCTTATCGCAGATTTGTATACTTGGACCTTTGTTTTCCTGTGTATGCAGCCAGTCTTCCAAGATCATCAGAACTGAATAAAATATTTTATTTGCGAACTGTATTTTTCGGCGTATTCCGTCTTGTTCATTATCGGCTCTCGTTATTTTGGCGCCTAAATACACAAATTTCACACATTTTGTTTTAAATACGTCCATTCCCTACCACTCTCTTCATCACTCTTTCATCGTCGCACAACGCTTGTGCGATCTGCACTTCACACGTCGTCAATTCCTACGTGTGCCTCTAGGCAATGCTAAAACATCGGTATAAGGGGCGCAGCAAATGCTGTGAAGTACTTCTTTCCTGCTAGTCTAGTCCGATTCGTGAACAGTTCTCAGAGATAAAAAAAAAATATAATACGACGCAGGAAAAAAAAACTGAGTTTATAAAAACTAGCTGTCTTTTAGGTTATCGACGTTAGGGTCTAAAATGCCCTAAGATACTGCATTATCAAACCTCCGGAGTTATCATTAATTGGAATTTATTAGATGTTCCTTTAATCTTTTCTTAAAAACTAATAATGAGTTTGCGTTTTTCACTGTTTCTGGAAGATTCTTGTATGCACGCAGAGCATCATTCGTTGTACCGTTCTTTAGTCGATCAGTTCTAGCGTAAGTTATTACAAAATTGTGGGCATTTCTTGAATTATATGGATTTATTTGTGATACTTTTATAAAGGGGCTCCGTTTCGATTCGCTAAAAATTAGACATATGAAGATAAACTTAGCTTTCTCCATAGTAATGATTTGACTGAAGGTGAGTGCATTGGTCCGTTGATACACTAGTCTATCACTACACTAGAGTGGGAATTGGAAGGTTTAGAATATTTTTATAGGTTTACGTTAGTATCCTGGATATATTAAAGTTTTGCTTTGACGATTGACTCCAAATGACCACCGCATAATGTAGCTTTGTCAGTACAAATGCATTTAACACAAGTTTCTTTATATGCACTGGAAACCTCCATATCGTCTCAACATTCCTGTCATTGGTGCCAGTTGCCTCCTCAAATTATTTATGTGTGGCAACCATGCAAACGATGGTCTATGGTAAGACCGAGATATTTAATTTCAAATACTCTTTGCAAGTTTTCGCCGTTAATTTTTAGGTCAACTTCTATGTCTTCCTTATTCTTCTGCTTAAAAATAATGTATTTTGTTTTCGTAGTATTCAATGCTAGCTACTTTTCGATAAGCCATGAACGACATTTATCTAGATCCTCGTTGACGATATTCTCCATGGCTATTTTATCATGTCCTGAATAAAGAAGTACAGTATCATCAGCATATAATGTGTAGTGAGCTTTCAGTTTACATATGTGTATATTCAAATTATTCGTGTATAGCAAAAACAAGGATCCTTGAAGAACCCCCGATTTCATTGGTGCTAGATTACTCAAGACATTATTAACTGATGTTCTTTGGAATCTTCCTTCCAAATAACCTTTAAGAAGATGTTTCGGTTTGCCTTGTATACCATACAATTTAAATTTTTGAAGTAACAGGTCATGATCAACCGTATCAAAAGCTTTCTTTAGGTCCACCAAAATTGCAATAATATAATCTCCTTTATCAAGACTTCTATTGATGTAACGTGACACAAAAAGTAACGCATCAAAAGTGCTCTTGTTCTTTTGAAAGCCAAACTGCTCCGGATTTATGATAGAATTGTCCATTAATAAAGATTTTAAACGGTTATTTACAAGTTTTTCGAATATTTTGCTAAAGACTTTCAAAAGTGTAACAAGGCGGTAATTGTTCAGGTCTAGATGACCTCCTTTGAATATTGGAATTATTTTTGCCAGTTTCTCTTCGTCCGGAAATGTTCCGTTTCTAATATGCTTGTTTATAAAATTTCCCAGTAGTTCAGCTACCTCCTCTTTGACTAAAGGGTTTTCCAATAAGAGGTGTTATTTTGTATAGCCCGCTATTTCGGTAGATGTCACTTTTGAAGCTGTCATTTTTGACATTCGGCAAGTAAAAACTACGCCATTAATAAAAATGAAACGATACGCGCTTAAACAATGCATTGAAATTATTAAAATTCACTATTAAAATGGTGAAAATTCGGCAGAGACGGTTCGTAAAACCCGAACATTTTTGGGTCGTCGTGAAGCACCTTGTCGGACGGCAATACAGAAATTGGTGGAAAAATTCGAGCTGTTGGGACAACTTAGTGATGTAAATAATTAAACCCGTGCACGTCATTCAAGAACAGCCGAGAATATTGCTGCTGTAGCCGAAAGCATTGAAGAAAACCCAGGTTTGTCGATTCTTCGTCGTTCTTTGGAATTAGACATTCCACAAACCTCATTACACCGTATTTTGCATAAAGATTTGGGTCTTAAGGCTTATAAAGTTCATTTAACACAAGAACTCAATCCAGTCGATCGTCAACAACGTCGTGTCATTGATGATTGGGTCCTTGAAACGCATGAAAATGATCCGGAATTCTATCGAAAAATCATCTTGAGTGATGAGGCCCATTTCCACCTCGGTGGCTTCGTCAACAAGCAAAATTATCGCATCTGGGGCTCGGGAACCCCAAGAGTTATTGTTGAAAAGCCTCTCTATCCTCAACATGTGACTGTTTGGTGCGATTTATGGTCCGGCGGAGTCATTGGACCTTACTTTTTCGAAAATGAGGCTGGAGTAACAGTTACGGTGAATGGATTGCGCTATCGAGAGATGATTAATGATTTTTTATGGCCGTAATTGGACGGTATTGATCTGGACAACGTTTACTTTCAACAAGACGGCGCTACGTGCCACACAAGCAACGAAACCATTGATCTTTTACGGGAAACGTTTCCGGACCGTGTTATCTCTCGAAGAGGTGATCACAATTGGCCACCGAGATCTTGTGATTTAACACCTTGCGACTTCTTCCTTTGGGGCCACGTGAAAGAGGAGGTCTACGCCAACAGCTCAGCGTCGATTCAACACCTCAAAGATAGAATTTGTGAGACTATCGAGGACATAGGGCAGCCACTTTGCGATTTGGTTATGGAAAATTTCATGAAAAGGATATGGTCCTGTAAGCGTGGTCGTGGTGGTAATTTGTCTTGTGTTATTTTTCTCTATTAACGGCATACCTTCCTCTTTATAATGAAAAAGCATCCGATCATTTAAATTCAAAAAGTGGAATTTTTCTTTTAATATCAAAATAACACCTCTTATTGGAAAACCCTGTAGAATAATTTCATGTGTGGTGATGTCGTCAATACCTGGTGCTTCATTTTTTTTTTTTCAAATTTTTGATTGCATTTAATACTTCTCTTTTAGTCGTTTGATGAATGTGAAGATGGGCATAAGTGGCCTATATATGATATTGAAATAGCTAGTTGACTTTTCACCAAGCTCCCTGGTAATTTTTTCACCAATTGTTGAAAAAAAGTGGTTTAGCGGGTTTGCTGTCCCCTAAGGGCGTGCTACATTGTTAGAGTCCATGCCAAATAATATCGGCATTTGAGGACATGATCCAGGATGATGAACTATCTTTTACTTCATTTATTATTTTCCATATCTCGGGTAAGTTGTCCGCCGTTGTTTCCAATTTTCTGGAGTAATATGAAAATTTAGCTTCCTTTATGAGGTGTTTTGATTCTTTTAGGGCTTGGTTATACAGATATTTAAGTGCTTGATCTTCTTAATAAGCCTTCCTTTGATCTTTTTTATAAGCCTTCCTTTTGTTAATACTAGGCGCAAAAACTTACTTTGTTATCCATGTATGTTGTCGACATTTGATCTTTTTCTCAATGGTAGAATCATGCTTGGACTCTGTAATCATATTTTTGAGCTCCATAAGGTTTTCAGGTTTTCGGTTTGTTAGCAACTGCGATTTGAAAAGATCCTTGTCTAAATATCTGAATATTTTGTAAGTAGGTTTTTGCTTACTGAGACTTCGGCCATGGACGACAATTTTTAGAACACGATGATCTAACTCTGGCCAGTCTACAAGTGTGAATTTAATGTTTTCAGCAATTTTTTTATCATTTGTTGCTTCGTGATCTAGGCAGGTACTTGAAGTCGGGCGAGTAATTTTGTCCTTATTGATAATGACCGCCCCGTTGTTTCCAGGGTATCCTTTTACATCCTCGATTCTGGAGATTCTGCAATCACGTGTATGTTTGTGTCAGCAACTGTGATTAGATTTTTTCAGTAGAGTATATTGCATCTATTACTGTGCAGAAGTAAGTACCGATTTTTAGGTTTTTACCTGCGCAGGTTATTTCAATTATTATTATATTATATAATTCAGATGTTACTCTCTTTGTCACGAAATTAATTGTATTTTTTATATAAATTGCTGTACCACCTCCTCTTCCGGGCCTGCAGGAGAAAACGGAGCTATATCCCGGAATATTGTAATACTTTGCATGTTATCCATGGTTATCCATGGTTAATCGGTATAGCTCAGACACGTTGGCATTGGTCATTGTTTTAATTATCGCCCCACCATTGCGAATAGGCCGTAGCATTTTCCATATTGTATTCGCCAAGTATGATATTTTGTGCATTTGAAGTATTTTTCTTCGATTGCGTCATGAGCTTTGTTTTATTCTCTTTGATTTGAAGCCCCGTCTAATTTCGCTTCGCTATCGAGTTTCAGGAAAATTTCTTTGACGTTTTTTAACGACCGTGACAAAATATTGATGTCGTCCGCATAGGCTATCACTTGGCTCGAATTGTATAGTAACGTACCTCTTGTATCAACAGGAAGCTTTGTTATGCCATATTCCAGAGCCAAATTGAATAGTAATGGGACCAACCCATCTCCCTGCTTTAATCCGATATACTCGTGTCAAAGGCATCGGTGGATTGGTTATTGATACGGACTAGCGAGGTCTTCGACGTCATTGTCATTTTAGTAAGATGGACTTATTTGGGTGGGATACATGGCATTTTGTGGTACAGTACGTTACGATTAATACTGTCGTATGCTTGCTTATAGTCAACGAATATTTAGTATATATCTATATTGAACTTCCAGCATTTGTCAAGTATCTCTTTGACTGTATCGTCAATCTACCTGCTGTAAAGCCGCCTTGATTTGAAAAAAAAAATTGTAGCACTACAACTCCTTTCGGGCTTTCGCTAAGGATAGTTAGATTATTCGTCTACTCAGCTGCGATACGTTCTGATTTTAAACCAGCACGTATCACAACTGAACGGGTTTATAGTCCGTTCGAAGAATCATTCGACCGAAATCTCATTGCCACCAACCAGAGTCGAACCAGGGACCTTCGGCTTAGTGGATGAGTGCTCTAACCACTACACCACGTGGACTACTAA
Source organism: Odontomyia ornata (assembly GCA_963969285.1). Lineage (NCBI taxonomy): Eukaryota > Metazoa > Arthropoda > Insecta > Diptera > Stratiomyidae > Odontomyia > Odontomyia ornata. The sequence continues at coordinate 437,928,561 of OZ017739.1, read as the reverse complement.
AGCGACCTTGATACTACCCAATAATACTGTTGGCGATCCGATTTTATTTTAGAAGATCTTTGAAAATATTTTGTACGCTGTACAAAGTAGTGATATGCCTCTATAGCTTTCGCACTGTAGCTTGTGACCTTTTTGTGGATAGGGAATATTATTGATTGACTCCACTCGTACGGCATATGATCTTGTTGCCAAATCTACTTGATGACTTTGTGGATGGCTTTCTGAACATCATTGCAACCATATTTATGAGCTCCACTGGAATCTCATCGATGCCCGGCGCTTTATTATTCGTTTGGGCCTTGATGGTAGAACAAACTTCATTAAACGGAAGCTTTCCGAGAATATCTATAGGTTCCGATGCTATGGAGCTGTGCGGGCGATTAAGGAGGTTCTTGAAACATGATGCCCATCTTTCCTTAATCCTGTTCTCATCAGTGATGATGTTGCCATTGTCATCACAGCAGAGCGTGGTCTTGGGCTGATAAACTTGTTTCAGGGGTTTTACTACTCCGTATGCTTGTCTTGTGTTATTGCTCGCTAAACTTACATCGATACTTTTCAATTGGGCGTCATAGTATTTCCTTTTCTAAATTCTACTGAACACTTTTACCATAACGGTATTCGAGTTCTGCCAAAAAATGTGGGAAAAAGATTGAATGATTCATTTGTAACCATTTCTTCACAATAAAGTTGCATTTTCAAAAAAAAAGCAACAGCGAGAACCTAGTTGCGCACCTAATAGTTCAAGTATATACTAGCCCCTCGAAACTCGCTGATGTAATTCAGTCATTGAACTCTATCAGGGCAGTCGGCCTTGATAGATTTCCCGACATATTTATCAAATCACTATCTAAATTCTTGTGTATTCCACTTCAAAATGAGTACTTTCCCAGACGTTGTCCTTTTCATGTATAAAGCTATTTTTAGAAAGCCAATGAATTTCAAATTGCGCTCGAATAGATTCGAAACAAATTTCAGCTACGGGCAAGTTCGCTTCTAAAACAAGGTAAATTATTGTAAACAACGCAAATGTCAGTGTAAATTCAAATAACAAAACATTTCAGGCGCTGAATTCTCCGCCCTCAAATCACCAAAGTCTGTTCGAATAGAACAATTACACCTCAAACACTTCGAAAACATTGTACTCTCAGTGATCATTTAGCAGCGCACACCTCCATCTATAGTCCCCTTTATGAAGAAATTACCCGAGATCAGATACCGCATTAATTCATAAAAGAACAGTTGACAAATCGGTAGCGTAGAATTTTGTTTTGAAGGCAATAAAAAAGGATAAACTCAGTGGTCACTCTTTTAGTCTACCGGAAACAAAAGCCGTTGATTGTCTTGAAAAGCCTCAGTTCTCGACTCCCCTCTCAAAATATAAAAATAAAATACTTTTCAAAGTAGCTTCCCGATTTAAACCTTGAAATCGACGGCGTTTAAACCGCTTGGTCACGACCAAACAATATGATTCTAAGGCTCGTCGGGGCCACGTTCGACCTCAATCACAAACTCAACTGCCAACACATATGCCATAGTCGTGGCTTGCGGCAAAAAAACACAAAGGGAACAGTTGTCCCCACAAAACACTCTAACTGAAAACCTCGGTACTCAACAGTTCTATTCATCCGTTCTTCCGGCTTTATGCATACTTAGCAGATCTCGAAATCACTCTGCAAATTTTATGGCCTGCCCTGTACGCATCAAAATAAAGGAAAAACTCATAAAAAAGAGAGGTGACAGCCAACAGGCCACAAATATGCCGAACATCCAGTTCACCTATAAACAAACCGAATTCGCAAACTTACTTTTACGACCGAACTCACTGCCGAACAGTGAGCTACACATAATCACCGAGAGAAAAAAGGCGGTAAAACCACCTAAATACACTTGGGTACATTTTTTTTGTATGAATATTAAGTCCTAGGGCAAGTCTTACATGACCTTAAGCGAATTACATCGGACCACACTAGGCAAATAGCACAGGTATGCTAATGCGCCGAGTGAGGGACTGGATGACTGCTCGCGGGTTCAGTTTAGCACTGGAGAAAACCAAAGTGGTCATCTTGACAAAAAGGAGAACCCCTAGAGTAAGGATGATCAGTATTGAAGACTTGGGAATCAAATCGAAGCCATCGGTGAAGTACCTGGGGCTACTGATCGACTGGAAGATGAGTTTCTCTGAGCAAATCAGGGCAACGGCTGAGAAGGCTGCTTCGGGAATATCGGCTCTGAGTCGACTTATGGCCAACGTAGGGGACCCAGCCCATCAAGAAGACGCGTCTTGATGAGTGCTGTGCTACTGTACGGAGCAGAAGTGCTTAGTGCTAGTGTACGGAGCAGAAGTATGGGGTGACGCTCTCAGTAAGGAGGTATACCGAAAACGTTTGGCGCAGATACAGAGAAGAGGAGCACTGAGGATTGCATCTTCGTATCCGACAGTCTCTGATTCGGCGGTGAGAGTTATTGCAGGCGTGATACCTGTCGCCCTCCTTGCTAGAGAGCGCCACGCTATTTACCTGCGCCGAAACGAGGATGCGAGGGAGATGGTTGTCCGCGAGGAGAACAGCGCTCGCTCAACGAGCAGCAGTCTTGGGTGAATTGCACAAAGGGAAGGTGGACTGCACGCCTCATCCCGGATGTGAGACCGTGGCTAAATCGAAGGCATGGTGAGACTGACTTCTACCTGACCCAGCTTTTGAATGAGCATGGGTGTTTTCAGTCTTACCTGCACAAGATTGGTAAGTCACGGTCCGCCGATTGTCGGTTTTATCCAGGAGAGGAGGACAATGCCGGCCACACATTTTTTGCATGCACAAAATGGGTCAGGCTGCGAAGGGACCTCTACAGGGAGACAGAAAAGCTCACCCCGGATAATATAGTGGCGGTGATGCGCGAATCGGTTGACAAATGGAACCAGGTGGCACACTTTGCTCGGGCAGTCCTAAAATATAAAACGCCGGGGCGTTGAGGCTGGGGGATCGCTTGTCTGGCACTTCCTCTTCCCTTCTTCCCCTCCTCCTAGGAAAAACCTAAGGGGTGGTTTAGCTTGGGACAGTCACCACGGATGTACCGGGGCGACGATAAGATTCAATATGGACTGATCTCTGGGTTAAAGCTTTTGTCGTCCGACGTAATTAGCAATCGTTAGAAAAAAAATTGAATGAAAGCTTTTCGATCGCACTAAAGTAAGTGCAACCAACACATTTACAAAACATTGTTTGAGAATGCTGAAGAATAATGAACTGCAAAATGTTAACGTAGTCAATACAGCTTGTAAAGTATGAGCAAGAAAATATAATTGTGTAGTTCCAACTCTGGATCAGCAAAGTGTGTACTAGATAACTAGCTACATAAATACCTTCCACTTTACCCTTTGGTCGCCCGTGAAGCTGAAGTCAGACTTACAAGTGCTACTATCATAAACTCAAGTCACTTGTCCGATTTGAACTTTCATGAACTCCCAACGCTCCGCCAGTGAGATTTGCTGAGTTGAAGCGAATATTCCATCCATATCCAATAATAGATATCGTCTTATGAGCAAGCAACGATTTTCTTTTGTTTGCTGTAGTCTAAGACGTTGGAATTGCGAAGATCACTCCATTGTGTCGTGCCCAAGATGAGGAGGGCGCGGATTGTAGAATATAATTGCGCTCTCACATTCCGAATAACGTGAAACTACACCCCAATTAAAGTACAGTTTTATATAATCTGAAAATTATTGAAATTAGATACGATTTGACAATCGAGCTTATTTGACGCGGCTCTACACTACTCTAATGTAGAAAATATCGCGAGGAAGAGCGGAAGAACGAGCACATTGCCAGGACATGATACTGAGTGTAACATGTGCATGTGTATTTTTAGACAATAGGGTGGGAATGTGGTAGGACTTTAATAGAATTTACATCAGACCAGCCAGGCGCTAGAGGAGTGGATTAAGAGTATGTATTTATATGGCAAACAAATCACATATGAAGCGATTATCCCAACGACCCGAGAAGGCAAATACAATGCAGTAACGACGGATTCCAAGGCAAGATGGGTCGCGAACATCTTTTTCTTGCTTTCCATTATTCACTGTAGGCGAGGTAGTTCACTACCTCTATGAGAAAAAACACAAAACTTATGCTGATTGCGACGAGTGGAATCGGTGAATCAATATACCGGAGCATAATTATTTATTTTGCTTTGCTTCCTTGATTCTTTCCTTTTCCGACTGCTGAGCATGTCCAACATCTTGGGCTTTTAGCTGCTGACAACATTTTTGTTTAGCGCACTTTACCAGCTAATCCATCGTTGCCAATTTATACGTTTATTCAAGTATTCCCAATAAATAATCTCAACAGCGCCACAATTGTTATATGTAATATGTATGGCCCGCGGGGTGTGGTGTGGCATGTGTTTGATATGTAATATGAATGTACTTTAGTTGTTCGCACCGCACCGCACTCACTCCATTAAAACAGTTTGTGCTTTGAATCCCTCATTGAACAGGCGGTCACACGGACCTTGAGCCAAGTCGTCGACGTTGTTTTCATCGGCGTCTTCGTCGTCGTCGCCCAAAATGTTATTTAATTTATGGAAAATTTAGGTGAAGGAAAAAACATACATACCATGATCCATTATATACTGACACATTGCGAGTACATACATAGAGTAGTCGTCAGTCATATCTTCATATCAACAACTAATTTTGTTAGAACTGGCGTGATCATGTACACGAACGTTTAGACTATTTTTATTTAATATATAGAGGTGTGTACATGTACCGAATATTTTTTTCAGTTTTGTTATCAAAAATTTTCCATGTACGAAAAGAGGAAAGAAATTAAATAAATTCAATTCTTATCATATACACAAGAATAAATAAAAATAACAAAACAGTTGGGGGAGGTGAGAAGTGGCTGCTAAAAATACACCTTTATACGGTCTCCCCTCCTTTGTCTTTTGCTTCTAATTTACCGCCTCTAAGTTTGGACAATGTATCCATGGCTTGTTTTTCTTAGTAAACTGTCAGAGGTGCTTGCGTCATTCAAATAGTATGTCACATGATAATGACAAATTTCAATTAGATTACATCAATATTTGTGTACATATTAATTATGAATGCAGCTTCAAATGAAAATAGCTGAATTGTTGTTTTCAGAATGCGTAATTGGGGTTGGAAATTAAAGAAGGACTAAGACTCTCATCAAGTGCTCCTATTTACTAAATAGTGACTAGTAAATAGTTCTTTTGTAATCTGTCAATATTCAAACCACTGAAATTTGCTTTTTCAGAGCTTTGTATTAACTTCAAAAACCCTATTGAAATCGTGACCCATGTGTCCATCCGTTTGGCTGTGCGTCACAGCATTTTTTCTCGAAAACACAGACACCAAACTTACTGTACATATCAGAGAGTTGGAGTATCAAAACAAAATTTCAGATGTTCTTACAAACTTTTTTACTAAGGCTATTCAAGTGGAATGTCCAATGAAAGGCCATGAGAACTTTCCAAAACAGGTCTTAAGCTTGTGTTATTTGCATCAAGACATTTGAACTTAGATTCTCTTCTACTTTATTCTCGTGTTATACTATTTTTCTAATTGAAACCTGTCCTACAGATAATATTCACAATAAGTTGATCACTCCCAGCAAGGATCTGCTGTCAGCCTATATCGGTCTTCCCATCGAGTCCTCGGTCTTCCCACTGGATGTCTTTTTGTGTTCTGCCCTCTTATGTTCTTTTGGATAGCCAATTTCTACCATTCTTTCTACATGGACGGCCCATTACAATTTGAATAACTTGACGCAAATAGATACCGGTGTAGTTCATACAATTCATCATTGCAACATAGTCTCCTTTCTGTTCCTTGTTCTACTGGGCCGTCGATTTTCCGGAGCACAAATATTCCATTACCTTTTCGTATTCACTCGTCAGGATGTTTGTTTTACTTCCATATATCAGCACAGGTTTGTCTAGTGCAGAAGTCTAAACCTTAGAATAGAAAATACGGAGTAATAGCCTTTTTTTTTGGTAGGGAGGTGAATGCCCATTTACGCACAGAGTGTGTGACTCCTATGTTCGCACGAAGGCGACTAGACTACCCCAGGCCGAGAGGTATCACGCCTGCAATGACTTTCACCGCCGGATCAGAGGATGTCGGATACGAAGATGCCATCCTCAGTGCTCCTCTTCTCTGTACCTGTGCCAGGCGTTTCCGGTAAACCTCCTTACTGAGAGCGTCGCCCCATACCTTTGCTCCGTACAGTAGCATTGACTCTACAGCACTCATCAAGAGGCGTCTTCTTGATGGGCTGGGTCCCCCTACGTTGGCCATAAGTCGACTCAGGGCCGATACTCCCGAAAGAAACCTTTTCAGCCGTTGCGCTGGTTTGCTCAGAGAAATTTATCGTCGAGTCGATCAGTAGCCCCAGGAACTTCACCACTGGTTTTGATTCGTTTTGTATGTCACAATACTGATCATCCTTACTCTAGGGATTCTCTTTTTTGTCAACATGACTACTTCGGTTTTCTCCAGTGCTAAACTGAGCACGCGAGCAGTTATCCAGTCCCTCACTCGGCGCATTAGCATACCTAGCCTAAGTTGCGCTTGTTCAACGGTGCTCTCAGCGACCAGAGCCGCAACATCATCTGCATAGCCGATCAAGCGCGACCATCTGGCATTTCCAGTCTCAGTAGCCCGTCGTAAGACACGTTCCACAGGTCCGGACCAAGGATAGATCCCTGGCCAACATCCAATGTAATTTTCATCCTTCGTTGGCCCTGTGTCGGGTCGTAGAGCAGGCTTCGGTCTTTTAGGTAGTCCCTCAAAAGCCGCATTTGATATTCTGGAACTTGAAAAGGGGTTTTCAGCGTATCCAGAATATCCACCCATCTAGCGGAGTTGAAGGCGTTTCTGACGTCGACTGTCACCAACAGGACGATCCGTCGCTTGGTGCAACTATGTGCCTCTGCCTTTTAGATCGCGCTCACCACTTCTGTAATCGCATCGATAGTAGAACGTCCTGCTCTAAAGCCGTACTGCCGAGGAGATAGGTCTCCAGCAGCACGAATCGCGTCAGTGAGTCTTCCCTTGATGAGTTTCTCTAGCACTTTCCCAGCCGTGTCAAGCATGCATAACGTTCGGTATGCATACGGCGATTCGGGATTTCCCTTCCCCTTGCTGATCAGCACGAGCCTCGCCACCTTCCATCGTCCCGGGAAAACCCCGTCCCGTAGGCAAGCGTTGAATCTGCTGAGCAGCAAGTCAGGACAATGATGATAGACAAGCCGCAACACCTCAGCCGGAATACCATCTGGACCTGGAGCCTTCCTCGCTTTCAATGAAAGGACTGACTTCTCCAGTTCCAGCTGTGTGAAGAGTGGACACTTGGGATGGGCGGAGAAGAGTCCCCGCACTATCTCATCGATCATTTCCGCATCATGTATTTAAGGCTTCTGTAAGGTGCCAAGCTTCCGCATAACTAGCTTGTAGCCAAGGCTCCACGGATCCTTGTTCACATTGTCTACTAGGTCTTGCCAGCAGCGAGCCTTGCTATTGTTAATCAATTTGCGAGGGCATTTCCTGACCGAATTATATGCTGCCACCCGGTTGCATGCCGCGTCACGGTTCCGCGCTCGTTGAGCCTCACGTCGAAGCTTGTGACACTCCCTTCGCTTTTCAGAGATTTCAGTTGACCACCAGTACACCGGGGTTTTCGACGGGTTATAGAACCGCAGCAAGCAGTCGTAATGATGCTCATAGTTGAGTTCACCACGTCTTGAGCTGCCAGTTCTCCCGTCCCCTCCGAAGCTCCCTGCAGCGGCTCACCTGCTGTGAGCACCTCGACGAACCTCTCGACGTCCATCCTTTCGATGTTCCATCCAGTTGTAGAAAGCCGAGAGTACGGACGTCGGGAGACAACATCACTGACCTCAAGCAGAATGCACTGATGATCACTGGCTGAGTAATCTTCTAATACTCTCCAATTGTGTATCCTCCGTACTAAGGACTCCAAGGCGAATGTCACGTCCGGTATGGTTCCCTCACAGCCAATACGGCGGAAAGTCGGCGTATTTCCGGTGTTTAGTACGACTAGCGCCGTCCTGGCCGCCAATTCTAGAATTCGTTTTCCTCGCGGATCTGTTTGAGGCATGCCCCATTCGATTGCTTTCGCGTTGAACTCTCCCCCAACGAGCACGTTGCCCTCTGCGTTCGAAACAGCCCCCGCCAGAGCATTAAGCTTGGCTTGGAAAGATGATATCGATTCGTTCGGCGTTAGGTACACACTGAGAACCGAACCCACACGAAACCATCCCCCCGCCCATAACTCTCCGCTTGGAAATCACTGTTTCGAACCCAGTATGCGGCAGTACCAGTTACGTCAGGATACCATAATGCAGAACTTTTATCATCGTGTTGCTCACTCAGCAGCTAGAAGTCGGCTTTCATGTCACTCGCAAACTGTTCAAGCAGATTTTGGGCGGTTGAACTGCGGTGTAGGTTTAGCTGCAGGATGCGGGTCATTAAAGTTCTGATTTTGCCTTGGCTAGGGCTTCCTGGAAAACCCGGCATTTTCCTGATCCCAAGACGTGTCCAAAATCAGGTCTTGGATCAGCATCCTTGCAAAGAATACACTGTGCCTCTTTCGAACAGTCTTCTCTTTTATGTCCCATTTAACCGCATTTGTAACATAGGGAACTCCTATCGGATCCTTTGCATACTTGTGTGGTGTGACCATAGCCAAGGCATTTGAAACATTGAAGAGACGTTGCTCTTCGCCGTATCCTACAGACAACCCACCCTATTCGTACTTTGCCCTTGTTCAGGAATTGTTCGGCGTCAGGTCAACTATGGCCATGCGTTGTCCCTTATTGTTTTCTGGTCTGGCTTTGATCCTTCCTTCGCTAGGAACTCCCTATTGATTGTCTCTTCTACCTCAGCCAGATCCGTGACGCAGTCAATGTCTCTGATTTCGATCATTGCCATCGGCTCGAGCGAGGCTATAGTTGCGCTTTTGCCGAGGACTTTCTTTACTGCGTCACAGAATGCTTCCTTATTGTCGGCCGCGCTCCGAATTTGACCAGTATGTGGCCCGACCGCGTTGGTCGTACTCCTTTAATGGTAGTGTTGGTGTCTTCGGGCCTTACGTTTCCCCTGACATCCCGAAGCACCTCCGCGTAGTATCGGCCATCCTGCTACCGGAGTCTTCGTCGGGGCTTCTGTCTCTCCTGTTTTGCATCAGGTCTGTTTTCTTGTTGGGCGTCCGTGCGAAATATACTTTCTGGCACTTTTTGAAAGAATTTCTTTACGGCTGGTGTTCCACGCCCATCAAGTGCCTCTTCCTTCCTTCTTTTGTCCCGATCTCCTTCGATTGGGGTAGACGCCATTCTTTTATTGATTTTTGATCATGGAGCTTTCTGCACGTGGCCTTTAGATCTCGCCCCCAGCGCTTTTTTAGCCTTCTGCTCTTCTTCGGCCTTTAACCAGCTCCTCCGATAATGCCCTATGCATTGCTGATTTTTGGGGAGTGCATGCAGATTGTACAAGTATTCTTTTCAGAACATCTCCCGCTTTTCGGAATAGCCTTTCTTCTTCATGTCGCTGAGCGGTAATTGTACTTTGCGACCATCCTTGGGAGAGATTATCGCTTTCCGTTTCCAAATACAGTACTTCCGCCACAATTTCGACGCTGGCGATGCAATCACACAACGTCGATTTATTTGCCAGGTCACTCGTTTCTTTTCCTGCTGTAATCTCCTCGTTGACTTCAGGATGTCGGGATTTACGACCCTTGCATCGGTCGCTTCGGTAACGATCGCACTAGTGACCATCGAATTCTCGATGTTCCTTATATTTTCCTCCACCGCTCGAACATCTGAAGCGTCCTGCAGAGGTTCCTCCTTTTCCTTTATAGGACGCTCTGGCGTTCGCATCATTCGCATCAGTCTGGATCAGACTGTCTGTTAATCTCCGTTTTTCGTCCGTCTTCATTGTCATTGTATTAATCGTCGTTTTTGTCATCGTTAGTACCGCTCTCGATGTTCTGTTAACATCGTGGTTGCTGGTTCGCTGGTTGCGTCGTCGTTCCGTCGGCGTATTCCGTCTTGTTCATTATCGGCTCTCGTTATTTTGGCGCCTAAATAAACAAATTTCACACATTTTGTTTTAAATACGTGCATTCTCTACCACTCTCTCCATCACTCTTTCATCGTCGCACAGCGCTCGTGCGATCTGCACTTCACACGTCGTCGATTGCTACGTGTGCCTCCAGGTACTAAAACATCGGTGTAAGGGGCACACAAAATGCTATGAAGTACTTCTTTCCTGCTAGTCTAGTCCGATTCGTAAACAGTTCTCAGAGATAAAAAAAAATAATAAGACGCAGTAAAAAAAAACTCTTGAGTTTATAAAAACTAGCTGTCTTTAAGTATCTCGACGTTAGGGTCTAAAATGCCCGAAGATACTGCATTTTCAATCCTCCTTACTTATCATTAATTTGAATTTATTAGATGTTCCTTAAGTCTTTTCTTAAAAACCAATAATGAGTTTGCGTTTCTCACTGTTTCTGGAAGATTGTTGCATATACGCAAAGCATCATTCGTTGCATCGGTTCTTTAGTCGATCAGTTCTAGCATATTTGTGATACTTTTATAAAGGGGCTTCGTTCTAATTCACTGGAAATTAGACATTTGAAGATAAACTTCGCTTTCTTCATAGTAATGATTTGACTGAACGTGATTGCATTGGTCCGTTGATACACTAGTCTTGTTGGAGTGAGAATTCGAAGGTTTAGAATATTTTCATAGGCTTCAGTTAGTATCCTGGATATAATATTAAGGTTTTGCTTTGAAGATTGACTCCAAATGACCACCGCATAATGTAGCCTTGTCAGTACAAATGCATTTAATACAAGTTTCTTTATATGCATTGGAAAACATTATGTGTGGCAACCATGTCAAACGATGATTTATGGTAAGACCGAGATATTTAATTTTAAACCCTGTTTGCAAGTTTTCGCCGTTAATTTTTAGGTCAACTTCTATGTCTTCCTTATTCTTCTGTTTAAAAATAATGTATTTTTTCTTTATAGTATTCAATATTAGCTCCTTTTTCGATATTTATCTAGATCCTCGTCGACGATATACACCATGGCAACTTTATCATGTCCTGAATAAAGAAGTACAGTATCATCAGCATATAATGTGTAGTGAGCTTTCAGTTTACATATATTCAAATTATTAGTGTACAGCAAAAACAAGGTTGGTCCAAGTATGGATCCTTGAAGAACCCCCGATTTCATTGGTTCTAGATTGCTCTAGACAATATTATCTGATGTTCTTTGGAATCTTCGTTCCAAATAACTTTTAAAAAGTTGTTTCGGTTTGCCATGTATACCATACGATTCAAGTTTTTGAAGTAACAGGTCATGATCAACCGTATCAAAAGCTTTCTTCAGGTCCACAAAAACTGCAATAACATAAATTCCTATATCAAGACTTTCATTGATGTAACGTGAGACAGAAAGTAACGCATCGAAAGTACTCTTGTTCTTTTGAAAGCCAAACTGCTTCGGATTTATGATAGAATTGTCCATTAAGAAAGAGTTTAAACGATTATTTACAAGTTTTTCTAATATTTTACTAAAGGCTGTCAAAAGTGCAAAAGGGCGGTAATTATTCGGGTCCAGGTGATCTCTTCCTTTGAATATTGGAATTATTTTTGCCAGTGCTCTTCGTCCGGAAATGTTCCATTTCTAATATGCTCGTTTATAAAATTTCCCAAAATAATGAGAACCGGTAATAAAGACACGAAATATGCCGAAGAATACAGCTCGCGAATAAAATATTTTATTCAGTTATGACGATTTTGAAGGCCAGCTGCGTACATTGCAAAACAAAGCTCCAAGTATAAAAAATCTGTGGTAATACCTGTGCTATCCTATAGGTGTAAAAACATGGACCCTAACCCAAGCATCTGCAAACATGAACGCCTTCGGGTGCTGAGGAGAATAATTGGAGCGAAGCCGGAGGTGTCTAAGATTGTAAGACTGCGAAAGCTGCAATGGGCTGGCCACTTGAATCGTATGGAAAACTGTAGGGCGGAGACCAGTGGAGAAACCGAGTAAACGCTGGTCTAACCGGTCCACGAAGACAATTAATCGCTGTTCGGACCTGGAAATTGGAAGACGCGATCAATAGACGAGGCAGTTGGAGGCGCTTATTGTAGGAAGCGAAGACCTGAGAGGGGCTGTAGTGCTAAAAAAAAGAAAATCGGAAACTTTCAAACATTATCAAGTCGCAGGAACCGATCGTGAAAGCTTAGTTCTACGATCGATGCGAATTCATCTTTCGGCCTCGATGATAGTTACGAATGCTAGTTGCAGAGTTGCCACATTCAATCGGGCAATTTTCTGGACAAATTTTTCTTCCTGATTTATTTGAAAATTGAATACGCAATTCATGAGTGAGGAGAAGTTTTCTAATATCGATTTCATCGTAAGCAACGTGAAGTAATGCTAATATATTTCGACAATATTCTCAAGACAAAAAAGTATATATCTACATAAAATCGTACATAAGTTGCAAAATGGTGTTTGTCCCAGCATATGTCATATATATTTTGTACACTTGCTCAAACCTAAGCGTCGTTGTTCTCTCACTTATCCTCTCATTATCAGCCCCATTATTAATGAAACACCTTGAAATACATTTGATTATAACTAGACCTTCAACGAATTACCTTATCAATTTCTATTATTTTCGTGAAATGTCTAACATCCGATTAATTCGTTGACGTGCTAAACTTTTCGCCTCTTATCGATTTTCCAAGAGTTTTCAAGAGTTTCCGCCTTGATATTACTCCCTCGATGTAAATATATACTCGTATTATACGTAGATAGAACAATAAACATAGCAAAGTATACATGCAACAACAACAAAATCCCGAATGAAACTTCGTCGGCTTGACTCAATGTTGTCTTATTTTCCTTGTCTCCTATTCTATACTCTTTCTCTATTCATTTTGAATTCCCAGCAAGGATTCAGTAAAGCAAACCAAACTTGTTGTATCCTATCATCTATCTCTACCATTTTCACAGCTAGTAGCATAGCGAAACAACAGCTAACTATAGCTGTTGCACGACGTGTACAGGTTGTATTTAAAATCTCCCAACATTATGGGTGAGAAGATATAGAATCTCGCTTACACAATATTGCCACATTGAAAAGGACCTTTCCTTCGCTCCTTTCAAAACATTTGGGAGCACATGTTGTTTGCCTCATCGTCATCGGCCGTATCGTCGTCGTGGTCGTAGTCGTCGTCGCATTGGAAAACCACCCAATATCCTGCCAGATATCGTACTACCGAGCCCCATAACATGCCCAGTCAGAATATACCACCCACAAATCCTCATGGGAAAAATTTAGTGGAGGTATGAATATAACGCTATTTCTTTCTCAGGCTAAAATGTATAAATACACCGAACATAAATATGTTTGTTGGTATGTTTGCATTTATGTATGCGCAAGTGTGTGGTTGTTCTATATTTTAAGGGTAGATAATTCCGAGTGCTTGGTTGACTTTAAGAAATTCTCATTTTTCGGGTGAAGGATATGAAAGACTGTTTAATGCTGTTTACGTGGGATGTGAACTTTAAATAAAATCGAGTAGAAGGAATGTTTTTATGTTGAAGGATTTTTGTATTGGTAATTTTAGTACTTTTTCTTTGATGCAAAGTTTTTTGCAGATGGGAAATTATTAGTTATAAAATTTAATTAAAAAACAAGTTGAGTAGTAGGAGAGTGCTCCTACCAGAAGGGCTTTAGAACCATCTTAGGGTTCAAAATAACTTTTCTGAATAATTGATTTGAATTATGAATCCATTGAGCATACAAGAAGTTCGATTATATGCGAAAGATCAAGGGTTTTTTTCATAAACCTAAAATAACCGCAATTTCGTTCCATCTGAAATAAATTGTTTTGTTTGGAATTCTAGAATTTCTAATGAAGGCTTTTCATTTGATATCCCACTCCATTGCCTTTAAAAAAAATTCAATGTTCAACAATTCCCCTTTAATTTTTTTGAAGTTTTTGATGAGGCCTTTATTTTTGAAACACCACCACTTCTTGGTCTTTGTAAAATTCGGTTTTCTTGATGCTTCTTAACTTTAGAAATTTTTATGGAAAAAAACAATAAGAGAATGAAAAGCAGTTCCAAGATCCGTTTTGGACAGCAAGACCTTTCACGTGACACCCCAATCGACTGCATATGATGAAATTTTTTTAGACTCACCCACGTACATGGGGAGACCCACATATAATTAACAAGACTCATTTCAATGTTTTAAATGCTAATTTTGACTTAAAACTAAAAACTTTTCTTAATTTTGATTACCTCACTTTATGTCTAAAATCATCCTCAGAATATGTCCAAGTTCTGAGGCTGGTAGCTTTAGTGTTTCCTTCGATGTTTCCTTTCACATGCTTCAACTGGCTCATTTAGTCCTTTTCTTTAAAATTTGTAACTTCCTTTTGAGCCGGTTCGCTCCCTTTCCTCTGCTTCTAGAATCCGTTAATTCACCATTTTGCTACTAGGTAGCGTTCTGCTTCGAGGGTTTCTCCAGGCAAGCAACATATTTTTTGCTAAGGTGAATGCCATTTACGCACTGAGTGTGAGGCTTCCATACTCGCAAGCGGCTGGACTATCCAATAAACACCTCCCCTGTCAACCTAATAACCTAGCCTGAAACCTTTTGACACATAACTTCGAGCTAGGTCTCATTTTGTTCCGCTTGTTTAAATGTCCTTAGTTCAGTGGGGTCGTCAAACCATGTAAAGTTTTTCTTATTTAATCTTGAAATGCCTTCCATTGTGCTATTCCGGGTGGTTTCAATCACCTATTTGGGATTTCGTTTTTTCCAAAGCTGTCATTATTGATCAAATATCGTAGTAACATCTAGTATATGACAGCTTCTTATTTACAAAATTTGACCCGGGTGGTTTTTGCTTGCACTTATTATCTTCATTTCGACACTTTTTTTAAAACACTGCATACTCTGTTCCTGCCGCCCCTTCATGAGCTCAGCCACCCTTCTCTTAATTTTGATTTTTGGCCTCACAAGTGTATTTCTCCTTGCCTTTGTTGGGTTTCAGAACCTGCAATCTTTCGATTCCCGCCTGATTCTGTCCTACTCGGATTGTTGTTCGTGCGTGTTATTCTTGAAATCCACTGAAAGGGTTTCTTTCCTTCTATTCCTACGTATGCATTTTTTGGCGTTAATAGGTTTACGTAAACAATTTTATATTGTTTACGAATGAAAGGCGAAGCAGCAGCCGGTGTTTTGTCTACTGATACTTCTTGCTCTGACCATCTCTTCTACTGCTAAACTCGCGTTCAGTCTTATGTAAGCCTCCGAAGACTCTGAAGAGTTTCACGACGCCCTGTGTTTGTTTTCCTTGTAGTAAAAGGTTAATCCCTTATTCTAACAGTTTGCTACTTGGCTTGTAAGGTTTCCGTCGAAGTAAAGTAAAGTGTTGGATACCGAACACTGCAATCGATCGTTCACCCGTGTCCAGTGTTCGTGTCGCTCATGCAGTGAGAGACATAAGCGTCTTTTTGTCAAATAAAGGTGAGAACTCCACCAGTATCATAGATACAGTCGATATAGGAAAAAATGTCAACCTTTAGTTATTAGCTATGAAGCATAATTGTGCCAACGTTTTATGAACATTCTATCCTAGATCCTAATAGCTTCCATACTTCCATACTTAAAACTTAAAATTCCATAAGATGTCATAAACTCAAGGGTGATCCAACCATAATGCACGATGTTAATTGTGAGTCACACCTTAACGTCAAGTTTTTCGCCCAACTTAATTTGACATTTCTTTGTTTCAGTGTTTGACAAATTCAACCATGAAGCGGTACACAATTGAGCAGCACGTCAAGGTTGTTGAAGCATTTTACGAAAATGGGCGTTCAAATTAAAATGCATTTCGTGCACTTCGTGATGTTTTTGGTCAGCATAATCGACCAAATGTGTCCACGATCGGGAGAATTGTGCGCCGATTTCAACAAACCGGTCCTGTAGAAAATGTGAAAGCACCTTTGCATGCTCGTCCAGTTCGTTCTGCGGAAAACATTGCTGTTGTTCGCGATAGTGGAGCAGAAGAGCCGTTAACCTCGGCTCGTTGTAGTGCCCAGCAGTTGAACATGTCACGAACATCACTGATGCGAATTTTGAACAAAGATTTGAATTTACTTGCTAACAAGGTTCAATTGACTCAAGAGCTGAAGCCTGAAGTCGAATGGTTGGTTGAACAGACAGAAGGGAATGGTGACTTTACAAAGAAAATCATCTTCAGCGACGAGGCGCCCTTTCACTTCAGTGGATTCGTTAACAAGCACAATTGCCGCATTTGGGCAAATGAGAATCCACGAGTGATTGTTGAAAAGCCGATTTATCCACAAAGAGTGACTTTTTGGTGCAGTTTATAGGCTGGCGGCGTCATCGGGCCATACTTCTTCGAAAATGAGGACGGCGAAACAGTTGCCGTGAATAGTGTTCGCTATTGCGAGATGACAACGGACTTCTTGTGGCCAGAAAGTGAGGTTGTGGACCTGGACGATATGTGGTTCCAACAAGATGGTACCACTTGCCACAGAGCCAACGAAACAATGGCTCTTTTGCGCGAGAAATTCAATGGCCGTGTTATCTCACGTTGTGGCGATGTTAATTGGCCGCCACGATCATGTGATTTGACACCGTTGGACGTCTTTCTCTGGGGATATTTAAAAGAAAAAGTGTACGTTAATAAGCCAAGAACAATTCAAGAGCTAAAGGATGATATAATTTAGCACATTAACGACGTCTCAGAGTCATTGAAAATATGTACCATCGGATAGAAGAATCCACCTTAGCCGTGGCGAGCATTTGAGCGACATTTTGTTTCACACATAATTGTCATAGATCCTTCTATCATAATAAAAAATATAAACTTTTTGTTTTATTTATAGTTAACATCGTGCGTTTTGGTTGGATCACCCTTCATATCTAATAAAGCGCACAGTAAGGAATTAAACTTTTTAAATTGTGTACTTCAGAACGATGCACACGGGCAAGCAAAATCTATTCATGTAAAACTGAGAATTTGGACAAAAATTACGGTTTAGTTAGAAAAGTTTCCGAGGATCTTTCACAAGGGCTTCTGAATGAAGGTAGAACGTTGTACGCAGACAGCTTATACACCACCTTTTCGCTAGCATTGGCATTTCTGCGCCAGAAGACGTATGTTGTCGGCACTGTAAGGAGAAATAAAAAGTTTTGATCAAAGGAAGCTATGAACGCAAAATTGAAAAGAGGAGAAATGATAGCGAAAAAAGACAAAAACGGTGTTGTGGCACTTAACTGGCTGGACACGCGAAATGTTAGATTATTGACAACAAACCATGCCCCAACAATGGTGGATATAAACGCAGCTATTGTCAGTACAAGTAGACGTAGAAATAGTAAACAAAAGCCACTTTCCATTTGCGCTTATTATAAAGGTAAAGCTGGGATTGATATTTTGGATCAAATGGGTTCCTATGCGACAACTTTTAGGAAAGGAACAAAATGGTATCGCAAGTTAACAATAGAATTTATTCTTGGAATATCAGTCGTAAACGCTTACATTATACACAAAATATCTACGAAAAGCAATATTGGAATTGGACAATTTTGTGAATAAAACCAAAAAATTTAACCCATACGCTAAAAACGATGTACAACTCTGGAGGGAAGAAAATAAGAAAAATGTGCGTTAGCTGGTACGCCGAAATGAAAGAAACGGAAGGCCGAGAAATTGCTAGGAGACACGCAAAAAAGGTTTCAACTTATTGTTCGGATTGCAAACAAAAGTCCTTCTTTTGCTTAGACTGTTTTGGGGAACATAAAAAGTCTATTTAATATTTTTATAGTAATGTAAACGAATAAAGTGTAACTATTCTTGTGTAAGAATAAAGCATTGTAAAAACAAGTCTATTTTATTTTTTTTTTTCAGAAAGCCAAACAATTTTTATGTTTTGATCCTACTAGGCCATGTTTTCAAAAGATAAAACAAATTTGTAGTTATTGTCGAACATCTATGACTGACATGACTTCCTAAAAAATTGCGTCTGTCGGAGATATATGACTGACGTGGCGCATGTTTGAAACTGATAGTGTCAGACACAATGATTGGCGTGACGATTAACATGTTCAGTATGGTCCTACATCAAGACAGTTTTCTAAATTCATGTAACCTACTCGTCACTCCAAATTCTGCAAATAAATTTTATACCAAAATTTCATCATTGGTGAAAATCTCTTCTACAATCCGTTCGAGATGCCCAGTTCCTCTACATGCTTTCGAATCATCAATCATCTTTATGAAGGAATATTTTTGCTACTTTGATCGTTTTTGATAGAACCTCATATTGCCGAAACTTTTCAATACAGTAATACCCCGTCTTATGCTACCTCGACATACGCGAATTCGGAGTTACACGATTTTTTAATTTTCTCTTCTATTCGTCTTTTGTGTGAACGCCGCGCAGTCAAGGTCAAGCGGCGTTTGTTTGTTTAATTTTTGAGAAATGAAAAGAAGAAGCTGGGGTGATGGCTAAAGATGAAACGTTCAAAGCCAGTAACGGTTGGTTAAGCCGGTTCAAAAGTCGCTGTAATTGGCATAGCATGGCAGAAAGTGGAAAGGCGGCAAGTGCAGATAAAGAGGCTGCATCTCTCTATCCAGAGAAACTCAAAGCTATGATAGATGAAGGTGGTTATACCAGCCAAACCATATTCAACGTGGATGAGACTGGCCTGTTCTGGAAGAAGATGGCTAAAAGAACTTTTGTCGCGCGTGAAGAGAAAACCTTTCCAGGTTTTAAGGCCGCCAAAGATCGATTGACAGTGATGCTTGGCGCGAATGTAGCTGGTGACTTTAAGTTAAAACCTCTCTTAGTTTATCGCTCAGAAAATCCAAGAGCATTGAAAAACGAATCTAAAGCTGGTTTACCCGTGATTTGGAAGCCGACTCGTAAAGCTTGGGTGACGGCCTCCCTTTTTGAGGACTGGTTTGGTCATCACTTCATACCAGAAGTCGAATGTTATTTCCAGTCCAAACAAATCCCGTTTCAAGTGATGCTATCAATCGATAACGCACCAGGTCATCCTCCTGCTACTTTAACTGGTTTCGAACCACGTGTGAAAGTTGTATTTTTGCCACCAAATACACTCAGCATGCTTCACTCGATGGACCAGGGAGTTATCAAAACATTCAAAGCTTATTACACGAGACGATCGTTGGCACATCTGCATAAAGCTATGAGACAAAACAACGAGCTCTCTGTTAAAGACTTTTGGAAATAATTCAATGTTTTACATGCCGTGTGAATCATTGGAGAATCTTTGCATGAATTTTCACAAAAAACCTTAAATAGTGTCAGGAAAAAATTCTTTTAATTTTTTTTTCTCCCCTGAGACTCAGGCGGAATCAGTGCCAGGGCCTGATGAAATTGGTAATGTGATCAAATCGAACTTGGTAGACTAATAAATTTAGAAGTCGATAGTGATGACGTTCAAGAACTGCTGGATTTGAACAATCAGGAGCTTACAATTGATGAGCTCAAAAAAATGCGTGAACAAGAAGAAGACATTGAGAATCTTGATTCTTTGGACCCAGTTCAATTAGAAGATCAAATGACAGTTGGCAACTTGACAGAAGCCCTCAGTTCAATTGGAAAAGGGTTAACAATTTTGGAAAACATAGAACCTAACGAAGAGCGCATTTCTGTTAGGAAACAAGGAATAAAAAAATTACTAGCATGCTAGGAAGAGATATAACGGGAGAAGAAATAATCATTGACTCGTCAGACGACTTAGATTTTATGAAACTTTCTACATCCAAATAACTTCGGATTGTTTTTATACACTTCATAACAAGATAATTTGTCATATTATCTGTGATTAGTTACACATTTAATAAAAAAACTGTTTTATTTAGTCTCTGGTCATATATTATATGTCTTTATATGCAAAATTGTACCCCGACTTGCGCGAATTCGACTTACACGGATAGCGCTCGGTCCCACCTATTACGTAAGTTCGGGGTATTACTGTACTCTCTTTT
Source organism: Odontomyia ornata (assembly GCA_963969285.1). Taxonomy (NCBI): domain Eukaryota; kingdom Metazoa; phylum Arthropoda; class Insecta; order Diptera; family Stratiomyidae; genus Odontomyia; species Odontomyia ornata. The sequence continues at coordinate 437,908,421 of OZ017739.1, read as the reverse complement.
TATCCCAACTTCAACAATTCAAGTGACAATACAAGCTCATTATTTTTGTATCTCTTAGGATTTTGTAACACCCTCGCAATAAAAATTAACTACCAATTTTCAAATTGCCTTACTTCTTTATTTCCTCTGATCACTTATTCTGTGTAAGGTTATTTTTAAGTTCATCACTCTGTAGCTTGCGTTCTATTCTTGATGCAGATCCTCTCTCACTACAGTTTATTTTCAATAAAGAATCCACGCTATGAAACCTGGTTTATTCTGGTATAACTTTCACTAGTACATCATTCCATCTGTCTTGGTTATTCCTGTGGATATGGTACTAGCTCATAGATTTTATACCATATTCGATGCTTTTTTGCATAAAATAAGATTCACTTTCACTAGTTGTACGTAAAATCCTTTGATTTTGATAATTTTCGAACATTTTTAAATTCCTTAAAATTGTTATAAGCCATAAATTAATTTTGGCCTTACTTATTCTTTTTCTTCTGCTTAGCACTACAGTCCCTCTCGGGCCTTAGCTTCCTGCAAATAGCGCCTCCAACTGTCTTGATCCATTGACCGCGTCCTCCAATTTCTAAATTTGAGCACCGATGAACTGTCTTCGTCGACCTAGTCAGACCAGCGTTTCCTCGGTTTCCCCATTGGTCTCCGGCCTTCAGTTCTCCCAACGAATACCGTCTTTGGTATCCGTTGTTCGTCCATACGATTCATGTGGCCAGCCCATTGCAGCTTCCGCAGTCTTACAATCGTTGACACCCCCAGCTCGTCAAAAATTTCATACAGCACATGATTGTATCGAATTCGCCATTGGCCCCCGTCTAGCCTCGCTCCGATTACTCGCCTCAGGACCCGGCGCTTAAAGGCGTTCAATATATTTGCGGGTGCTTGAGTTAGGGTTAATGTTTGCTGTATTCTTCGGCGTATTTCGCCTCTTTCATTGCCCGTTATTTTGGCGCCTAAATACACAAATTCGCTAACATTTTCGATACTGTGTGATATTTTGTGTACTTGAGGTATTTTTCCTCGACTGCGTCATGAGCTTTGTTTCATTTTCATTGCTGTCGAGTTTCAGGAAAAGTTCTTTGGCAGTTGTTAATGACCGTGACAAAATGTTGATGTCGTCCGCATAGGCTACTACTTGGCTCGACTTAAATAGTAATGTACCTCGCGTATCGACAGTTAGCTTCCTTATGACGTACTCCAGATCCAAATTGAATAGCAACGGGACCAGCCCATCTCCCTGTTTTAGTCCGATATTTGTGTCAAAGGATCGGTGAGCTGGTTATTCATGCGGACTTGGGAGACCGTCGACGTCATTGCCATTTTGGTAAGACGGACTAATTTGGCTGGGATGCCAAAGCAAAGTATTATTTGGTACAGTACGTTACGATCAATGCTGTCGTATGCTTGATTAAAATCAACGAAATTCGGTGTACGTCTATGTTGAACCCGCAGCATTTTTCAAATACGTGCTTGACAGTGAACAATTGGTCTATTGTCGATCTGCCTGCTCTAAAATCACCTTGATACTCCCAAATAATACTGTTGGCGTATGATCCGATTTTATCTTCCAAGATCTTTGAAAATATTTTGTACGCCGTACAAAGTAGTGATATGCCTCTATAATTTTCGTACTGCAGCTTGTCACCTATTTTGTGGATAGGGAGTATAACTGATTGGCTCCACTCTTTTGGCATATGTTCATCCAGAGTTGGTGGGGCCAATGGAAGCTCTCCGCAGACATCTATAGGCTCCGATGCTCTGGAGCTGTGCGGAGGATTAAGGAGGTTCTTAAAGTATGATGCAAATCTTTCCTTAAACTTGGTTTCATCAGCGATGATATTGCCGATGTCATCACGACAGAGCGTGGTTTGGGGCTGATAACCACGTTTCAGGCTTTTCATTACTTTGTATGCTTGACTTGTGTTGTTGCTCGCTAAACTTACATCTATAGTCCTCAATTGGTTGTCATAGTGTTTTCTTTTCTTAGTCCTAATTATCTTATTCGCTACTCTTCTGAGATTTTCATAGTATTCTCTCTTCGTCCTGGTTTTCCTACCTACGTATTCTTTGTACGCCCGATTCTTTTAATCTTACGCATTATGGCGATCGTCTGTTCTGCCACGGTCTTAATAGCCGCTTTCACTTCCACCCAGAGCTCGTTGCTTGTTGTTAACGATGCGTCAGATTAGATGAGGTTTGTTTTTAATCTCAAATAAAAGGCATAAAGTTGAATTCTATATTAAAAATTTTACTTTGAGTCAAAAGAACAATCTATGACATTTACTTTTTAAAGATTATCTCGTTTAAATGTTGACCGCCACCAAGCCGTAAATGGTTCATCCTGAGGGTCCAATTTTGGATGACGCGTTCCAGCATAGCGACCAGTATCTCGCGAATTACACGAGTAATGTTGGCTTCCAAAGCGTCGATTGAAGCTGGCTTATCCCAAAGAAAATAATCTGAAGGTGCGATGTCACATGATCTAGGCGGCCAATTTACTGGTCAAAAACGTTCTCATTAAAATGACTTGTCAATAAGTCCATTTGTACTCTCGCCGTATGCGAAGTAGCGTTCTCACAGAACGCTGAATTTCGTGGTACAGCTGAACAATTTGGATACGTTGTTGCGGTGTAAGTCTTTCCGTTAAGATGTATCAAACAATACTGAAAAAAATTACATGACAGTTTGACAGGAGTCTCAAGTGATCTGTCAAAAAAAGCCTATTGAAAAGCAAACTTCATAATGAATCACCCTTTAGAATGGAAATATTAATACTACGTATAACAAATAGGGAAGGAGATATGCATGCCTTGGGAGTTAATTTTCTGAAAATCTCCGGAAGTATTTTTACAGTTGTCAATAATACAGAAGGGTCTAGTCAATGGCTTTGGTTCTTGGGTACTTCCAATATGAGATAATTTAGGGTTAGTGTATGTGTATTGTACATACGCAACTTCTTTTATAAAATATGCTTTACTTATGTTATATTCTAATACATATTAACGTTATTTCTTTTATTTTTCAGGTGAGTACAGATTCATTATTCATCCTAGTAAGTATTTATTGTGATTATAAGATAAATTGTCTTCAGAGTATTTCGACTATCTCCGAGACATTTTGGGACTTACCGAGTTTGAAATGAAAAATTAAATTCAGTTACATTTTATATAAATTCATAATGACGCAGAAAAGCTTCGAGGTATATATTTAGTCAATTTCCTCCCATCTCGCCTTATGAATATTTTATCCGACAATTTTTTTCAAATGAATATCAAGGATTAGGAAACAATGGAGATTACTTTTACATGCAGATATAGTATATATCCATATCGCAGTTTCAGCACTGAGATTTTGCAAAGTGAACACAAAAGGAAAGCCATATCTAAATCCGCCCAACCATGTACATAAGTAACACAACCTTTTTCACAATATGTACTTGGAGCATGGAGTACATAGAAAATTTTCTATAAATCTTTTTCTATTTACTTGGGTGAAAAAGGGATCTATGCGCGGCGCGCAAGAACGCATTAATATCAAAGAAGAGGAACACCATAGCAAGCACATTAAAGCTCTGTCACCGTGTACTATACCAAAGCCCAAGAATAGCGACTGCAGCAACAACAGCAACAAAAAATGATGGTAATGAAAGGAGCAAAAAAAATAACCAACATCGCGCACTACTGACAAAATCGATATCTTCCTTTCAAGTTTTGCCTCATTCCATCGTTGTCCTCCACATTCTACTCCGCAGCCCTCCCCCCATTCGCTCCATCGTTTCCTTGAAAAATCTCTTCTCATTCCACATTGTGTATAATGCACACACAAAAAGCATTAAAGTGAGGAAAACTGGAGCAACAAAGGATTCATCAGTCGCCATAGTTGTGTCGTCATCTGTTACTGGGCACGAACCTCATCCTTCAGTGCTGCAAAAAGATTCCTTCTCATTCGCAACACACATATTGGGCGGTGGACAAGGTGAAAAGTTCGGGTGTATGGTTAGAACTGATTTGAAGGCTGTAGCTTCCATTACCACCAGTCGAGAGTATTAACCTCATCTTCTATCTCATCCGACTAGGCTCTGCGAGGAGCTCTCGTTCGTTGGGATCTGTGACTAACTGAACCTAAAATTTCGCATATGATGGCCATGTTGGTAGAGAAAAACTCCAAATAGCTGAATGAAACTTCCAAACACAAAAAGGTTCATAAGCTTGGAAAAATTGGCAACCAATCTCTTGCATTCCAATGGAGTTCCAGGCTTAGTGTGGGCTCTCTTTGATTTTTATCGAGGTGGAAAGTAAAATGTGCATATCCGAGTTTAGACTGGCTGAAAGGATGCCCTGCTGTTGCTTTGTGCACGACCCAACGCATTTTCGTCCTTGCATGGCCGAGAGAAGTCGGTAACTGCCTATTTCTATCAAACGAAGTACTAATGCATTGCCAGTTGCGCACGGCTCAGTGACACTACGAAATGCCTCTAAATCCATATCTCAACATTTCTCATTTGTTTGAATCAATTTTCAACTAGTGAAAATTCTCATCTGCGAACCGAACCCAAAACTGATTTCATTTCAGGGTGGCAACAACCGGGCAAAAGCATGAAAAGTAGGCAAAGCTGAAGAAGAAGTCACACACCAGATTCCTGCCCACCTTGCTAAGTTGGGCCCGATGTGGCCTTGCACGATGCTGATGGCGATGATGATGATGGCGATGGTGGATGAAAGAGAACTCCAGACCTCCATCCAGTTCTGCTGTTGTATTGTATGTACTTTCAGGTCAGCCTTAATATATTCCGAGTTTACTCGGTTTGTCGCAGTCGCTACAATCGTTGGTTGTGGGAAAAAAATAAAACTCTTCATGCTACCAGAACTTGGGCATTGCACATTGTGCTGTTCTGTGCTCCTACGCCTCTACCATGGATTTTGTCGTGCCACGTTATATTTTGACGACGAAGGTACATAAATGTCGGTTGTACATAGAAACATAAAATATCTTCCTTTCTCAACTCTTGCAATTTCACATATGACCATCGCACCATTTAAACGCTGTGCAAGGAAAATTGATTAAATCCGCCAACATGGCGTCTAAATTCCGTTGAATAATGCTAAAAATTCTGAATCGCAAAAAGGTATTAAATCTTGAGCAATTCAATATTCCTAATTGATTATTGTCTAAAAGGAACCTTCAAATCTGAAAAGTTTCTGCAGAAAATTTTGGATGATTTCCTTCAAATTAGTCACTGGAGGAATCAAGGACAAGCATAAGGACCCTGAAGACAAAAACATATTCCAAAACGTTATTTCTATCTAATTCGTATTTAACACAGACAAACAATGGAAAATTTCACAGCAATAAAATCTACAATTCCAATTTCTTGATGATTTTGGGATTCATATTTTGTAGGAATGATACTTGGTAGGGGTTTTTTTTTCTTCGATGTTTAACTTTTCAGAGCGATTTTCAAGGTGATCATGTAAAGCTTTCACAAGAATCTCATTTAACTTCTCAATGTTTATTATTTTTTTAGTTCGTGGAATGAATAACAAATAAATATATTCTGGAATACAATGAAATAATTGATCTACTATTTGCTCTGTTCTTGTGTGCAAGTAACTGACTTTTTTTTACAAACTGTCAGACTGATTTGAATTAGTATAACTGAATTTCAGGAGTCTATACTTAAAGCACACCAAAAGATTCAAAAGGAAATTCGAGCCGGAACGAGGTTCTTGTTCTCGGACCTCTTTTAAACGAGACTTAAAAGCGGATTTAGCCTTAAAAACGGATTCAAGGAACTTGTTCTGGAACGAAATTCAATAACGAATCTCATAAATACGTTCATGTTTAACCCTACCAAAAGCTTTATCAAAGGAATACTAAGTTCGGATGAAAATATCTCTGATCATTTTTATATTAACATTATCCAATATTTAAGTACTATCTATGGCCGATACTGCTTGACTTTATTCTTTTTTTTTGTGGTAGGAAGGTGAATGCCCATTTACGCACAGAATCTGGAACTCCCATGTTCGCAGCTAGGCGACTGGACTACCCACTAAACACCTCCCCTGTCAACCTGAGAACCTAGCCTGGAACAGTTTGACACATTACTTCGGGACAGGTCTCGTTTTGTTACGCTGTGAGGCGCCTTCAAGCTGAGGGATCCCTCTTCTAGTGGGAAGAGCGAGGGGAAGAGGAAGTGCCAGACAAGCGATCCCCCAGCCCCAACACCCCCGGCTGCTTCGAGTCTCTTTAATCTTTTAGGACTGCCCGAGCATAATGTGCCACCTGGTTCCATTCGTCAACCGATTCGAGCATCGCCGCGACTATATTGTCCGGGGTGACGTTTCCCGTCTCCCTGTAGACGGCTCCGCAGCCTGTCCCATTTTATGCACGCAAAAAATGTGTGGCAGGCATTGTCTTCCTCTCCTGGGCAATACCGACAATCGGGGGACGGTGACTTACCAATCTTGTGCAGGTAAGACTGAAAACACCCATGCCCGCTCAAACACTGGGTCAGATAGAAGTCAGTCTCACCATGTCTTTGATTTAGCCACGGTCTCACATCCGGGATGTGGCGCGCAGTCCACCTTCCCTTCGTGCAATTGACCCAAGACTGCTACCAATCGTTGAGTGAGCGCTGTCTCTCTTCGCGGACAAACATCTTCCTCGCATCCTCGTTTCGGCGCGGATAAATAGAGCGGCGCTCTCTAGCAAAGGGGCCGACAGGTATCACGCCTGCAATGACTTCACCGCCGAATCAGAGACTGTCGGATACGAAGAAGCAATCCTCAGTGCTCCTCTTCTCTGTACCTGTGCCAAACGTTTTCAGTATACCTCCTTACTGAGAGCATCGCCCCATACTCCTGCTCCGTACAGTAGCACTGAGCATACAACTCTCATCAAGAGGCGTCTTCTTGATGGGCTGGGTCCTACGTTGGCCATAAGTCGACTTAGAGCCGATGCAGCCTTCTCAGCCGTTGCCCTGATTTGCTCAGAGAAACTTATCTTCGAGTCGATCAGTGGCCCCAGGTACTTCACCGATGGCTTCGATTTGATTTATATGTGTCCAATACTGATCATTCTTTTTCCAGGGATTTTCTTTTTTGTCAAGATGGCCACTTCGGTTTTCTCCAGTGCTAAACTGAATTCTCGAACAGTCATCCAGTCCCTCACTCGGCGCATTAGCATACCTAGCCTGAGTTGCTGTTCAGCGGTGCGTCTAGCGACCAGAGCCGCAACAGTATCCGCATAGCCAATCAAGCGCGACTCATCTGGTATCTCCAGTTCAGTAGCCCGTCGTAAGACACGTTCCACAGGTCCGGACCAAGGATAGATCCCTGTGCAGCACCCGATGTGATTTCCAGCCTTCGTTGGCCCTGTGTCGTGTCGTAAAGCAGGCTTCGGTCCTTTAAGTAGTTCCGCAAAAGCCCTATTAGATATTCTCGAACTTGAAAAGGGGTTTCCAGTGTATCCAGAATATCCACCCATCTAACGGAGTTGAAGGTATTAGTAGTGACAAGAGGACATTGATCAGTTATCTGTTGTTTCCATTCAAAATGTCGAATGACAACTTCAATTGCAAATCCTCTTTCGGGATGAGTTTCCGGCCAAAGATCAGGATGAGCGGTTCAATGATAAAATGCACCACCGCTTATTTCCGAACCAACAATCTACGCATAAAAGACCAGCCTACCGCACTAATGAAGCGGCTAGAGTTCTGACCCTCTGCGAGAATTTCGGCGCCACTTAACAGTGGGGAGGATACCAGACATTGTCAAATTATTTGGACATATGGGTAGCTTAAACAATATCGATGAAAATCCCTTTAGCTCCACGGCTTAGGCCATGGTTCGGAAAGGATCTAACCGGCTTGCACTCTGGCTGGAAGTATCCACACCCTCAAATCTATAAGTCGTGTAGAGAGTAGTAAACCTTACGGACAGTAGACAACCTGGCCACTGGCTTTCTGAATGTCCAGCGCAGTCTGGTACCGACTTGGTGTAGCATATACTCGTACATATGCAACCAGCTATTTGGAGGATTGAAACCAAGAATTCGCAATGGGTAGAAACCGAGATAATATAGACACCCTCAACGTTTGTTCTGAAACCTGTGGAAAATATACAGGTCAAACACTACCAATACTTAGATCAAACGGAAGCTCCATTATTCGTGTTCCACATCCGCTATTGTCTTTTGCTTCGTTATCTCAGTAGAGAGCCACCGAGTTTAGAAGACCCTATCATGTCGAACTAAGAGAATACATACAGTGAATATTTTCGAGTGAGGAATATCGCTGCTGTCCTCCAAGGCGAAAAGAAAATAAGGCAAGTTTGGAATGTCTGGCAAATAGTGCAAGAGTCGGTGGAAAAATTGAGAGTCTCAATTGATGACGTTCATCCACATAACTCGGTAGGCATTTTCTTCGGTCAAGCGATAAGTCCGGTAGACACGGAGATATAAGCTACATATCAGCCTTGAGTAACCAAACCAAAAAATCAAATGACATCTTAATGCCAGTGAAACCTGTGAATAGCCAAGTCCATAGACTGCTATACTGTTCCTAGTCTTACTCAAAATTTGTATCTTCAGATGAGTTTTGTTTGACTGTTGGGTTGGTAGCAGACATTTTCAGATATTATAAGCCTTGACTCGCTGCGGCCACTGATGTTCAACCACACCTCTTCACCACCTCGATTATCACCAGGAACTGCAAACAGACATGGATGAGGGTTTTCATTTAGCGCCACTGAAACAATGGGAGAACACCTTAGTATTCCATTGATGTAGGTGATGTCAAATCATCTCAGAGAGCCTATTCCTCTTTTGTTACACTGTTCATCAGGCCGAATAAGGTTCGATTGTGCCTGGAGATTCATCGAATCAATGCATTCACTAAACGAAAACGCGGAGAACAACCTAAATTGGCAAAAGACATAATTGAAAGAAAGTTCTGACGCTCAATTTTCAATTCGAACACAGCAATAATCTGAAGCTCAAAACTCAACACCAGCAACATGTGATGATTTCAAGTGTTTAAGTTTGTGCAGGGCACGGGTGCCGAAGGTCTTGCACAAGTGTCAACGAGCTATAAAGAAGACCGAGCTCAGCTGACTAGCTTCGCTTGAAACCGGCGTGCACGCGCTTGTCGACTAGCTATCTACGGGATCATATGAGTAGGGCTCTTGTCGCGCCACGAAGCTACACTACAAAATATTTTTCACGTGTACTATACTCTGCAAGACATTCTGATCAATTTTTAATTATCTTTAGAAATGGTTTATTTTGTGTCAATTAAGTAAATCTACAGTAATTCAAAATTTTTTTGTCACGTTAAAATTAGCGGACACTAAGGCTTGAGACGAACGCAAACATTGTACAAAAAGCAGACTTTACTTTCACTGAAGAAGGTCTTTGCATTTCAAGGGGAATGCTAAACCTAAAGATGTTAAAATGGCTAAAGTGAACCACTTATCTCTGCCCAAAGGATGGAAAATTGACGGGTGTAGTTAACCTTAGCCCAGTAAAACAACAAACTAAGCAATTTCGACGGGGCGACCAGTTTCTCTCTTCAGTAGCAGCCACTCCTGATCACCACGGGGCTGCTCGACGGCTTATGTTTATTACAAACAAGTACAGATGCCCTATTTGAAAGTAGTGGAGGGAGAAACAAACAACATCAAAATTAGTTTAGAGTTGGCCTGTATTTACAGGAGTACTCTTAACTGACAGAGTCGTTCGTGGTCTAATTTATCGATCACATTCTGGCCATTTCGTGAAGTATTCCACGTGACAAAAAAGTCCCCACTTTCAGTTTCTGGAAGGGAGACGACTACGAATAATACTTTTCGTTCGCATGGAACTCTAACATTGTCTACTATCATAGCTCCTATGCAACGTGAGTCCTATGCTTAAACTGTGACACCAATCCCCAATGATATCTCAGCACTGGATCAAATGGAATCGTACGTCCAGCTTTAAAGATTACTTTATCCACATTTGCGGCACAAAGCCCTTTCTTGTAACAAAGATATTTCACTATTCTTAGTGGCTTTTTTGAGGTTTCCGCATAGCCTCAATATTTCCTCTTCTAGTAAAAGGCAATCTTACCTTAATTCGTTTGAATATTAGCTTGATACGTGCTTAATTTCTGAGAACCTGCTGTCGACTTCGTTCCATTTGTTGCTAAGGTACGTCCTAGAATAATTTTGGGCACAGTGTTCTAAGCCTCCTGTCAAACACAATCCTTACGGTTTTCAGCGTAAGATCTTCTCGATGGTACGTTCATATTACTGCAGTATATCAACCCATCTTGCTTCTAGACCTCTTTGGCGTTTTCAAATGTAATATTCGCTTCAAGGCGCACAGTCGCAAATGGACTGGTAATCCTCACAATAGCAAGAAGCTCTCTTCTTGACGCAGTAATTTTTCAGCAGTTTCAAAAAACGTTTGCTGAAGTGGGCTTAACACAACCTCCTCATTCCTTTTCATTGGGATAACATTCAACAGCTATTATACATACATTTGCAAAATGCTCGCCAAGCCGTCAATAGTATGAGCATACACCTATAGCCCGAAGTAATGCGTTTCATGGCTATAGCCTAGGTTTTTACCTTGAATGGGGAGGTGCTTAGTGAGTTATCCAGAAGCCCTGTGCGTCTGACAGTCCTGCATTTAGAGCGTAAATTGGCTTCACTACAAGAAAAATAGTACAAACCCAAAAATACTTTGTTTTGCTCTTGGGTTAAACCAATCTTTGGCGGCTTCAAATTCTTTCGAATTTATTTTCTCATCTTTTGCCGAGATTACTTGTTCAAAGAAGTTCACATAACAATCCAATTAAAAAGTCCCCGATGTGATATACAGATGGCGGTGCTAGTATCAAATTCATATGATTTTAAGTTAGTACCAACATTCAAACGATACGTGTGAAAACTTGACACCAGTCCGACCACTCGTTGTGAGATATTGCGTTGCCAGTGTAGCTACTTTTGTTATATGAAAAAAAATGAAAAAAAAGAATTTCGTGTGCTGATAAAATATTGCTTTTTGAAGGGAAAAAATACAGTTGAAGCAAAATCTTGGCTTGATGAAGAGTTTCCGGGGTCTGCACCCGGAAAATCAACCATGATTGATTGGTATGCTAAGTTTAAACGTGGTTAAATGAGCACCGCAGACGGCGAACGCAGTGGACGCCCAAAAGAGGCTGTCACCGACGAAAACATCAAATAAGTTCACAAAATAATTTTTAATGACCGTAAAATGAAGTTGATCGAGATAGCAGACATTGTGATCGAGATAGCAGACATTCTGAACGTGCACATAATATCATTCACGAGTACTTGTACGTGAGAAAGCTGTGTGCAAAATGGGTGCCGCGCGAGCTCACAATCGATCAAAAGCAACAACGTGCTAATGATTCTGAGCAGTGTTTAAGCGCAATAAACCTGAATTTTTGCGTCGATATGTGACAATGGATGAAATATAGCTCCATCATTTCATTCCAGAGTCCAATCGACAGTCAGCTGAGTGGACTGCGCACGATGAACCGAATCCAAAGCGCGGAAAAAAACACAACAGTCAGCTGGCAAGATTATGGCATCAGTATTCTGGGATGCGCAAGGTATAATATTCATTTATTACCTCCAAAAGGGCCAGACAGCGATCATTATATAGCGTTATTGGATCGTTTAAAGGATGAAATCGTTAAAAACGGCCCCATTTGACCAGGGACTTTTCAATTGGCCTGTTAACGTCTGAAAATGAGAGGTACTTTGGGCTTAGCACGAGATGAGCTGTTCGAATTTTCATGCACAAAAAAGTAGTGAAGATAATCTCCCACTCTTTCTCTCGTTGGTCACCCTCATTTATCGAGATTTTGAAATGTGATTGTCTCCAAAGTTTGTTCTCCTTAGAATCAACAAGGAATGAGTGGTTGACTCAGTTAAGGTTTCGTGAAGTCTCATTACAAATCTTCATAAAGTAGACTTGATTCGAATCCCTCACTTTCCTTTTAGACATCCTGTGAAATCCGTAGCCTGTCCTGTCGGCAGCCAAGCTAGTCTACAGCTCCTTATTCAGCAGGTTTCTAGTATATTTTTGACACATCTACATGTCGGCACTAGACATTATATTGGCATACTTCCAGGTGGTATTAGGAGGCGGTTTATTAGTTGAGGCTGAGTAGGAAGCATGTCAATGCACGTGTCTAACAGTAAACCGCTAGCTATTGACCTGCTTCCAATAACATATTTAACGTTATCTTCTGGACTTGCCATGCTAAGTTGTGTAGATATTACCTTTCCCTCAATTTTTTCTTTCGGCGACTACTTTATACACTAGCAGACATACAGCAGACCTTCTGTAGCTAAAGCCGAAAGCCTTTTACTGCCGACGCCAATTCCTATGTGATACGAATAGTTTTAATAGCGGTCAAGCTAGTTACTGACTGGTGTAGATATTGTATATTCAACGACTGACAGTTTGGTGTAAGGCTACCGCTTTTATGATGGACATGCATGTATCAGTCCATTACAGATGTTGTGACTACCTGCCTTTTGATCCCCTGCTGAAAGTTTTTACCCCTGTTGAAAAGTACTGAGACCCTGCTGAAAAGCTTTGATCTACTGTTCATAATGTCTGTTCTGCCAAAAAGTGCTGACCTCCGGTTGAAAATGTTTGTTCCGCAAAAAAAAAGACCTTACAAAAAATTCTTATTATTCTGTCAGTCAATAGGCCATTGATCAATGTCACAGCATTGTTTCTGGAGAGCTACAATTATGAAATTTCTGGAAAGGTCGAAAATCATGCACTCTTTAAAAATTTTTGTCAAAAAGGATTTTATAAAGTTTTCTAAATTGCGCCCTGTCCGTCCCTCTATCCCACGTTTTCTCAGAAACCGAAGAAGCCACAATTTTCAGAAGGGGTGGTTTCTGAAAAATTTAGGCCTTATCAAAAGGGAGGGGTGCGGGGCTCAATATATTGAAGTGGCGCAATGTATTGAAGTGTCCCGTTAAATACAAATTTTTATTAAGAGTAATCAAGTGTATTATTAAATGAAAGGTCTTGATAAGAAACAAACAAGACTGTTAGCCCATCAATGTCGAGAGGGGAGACAAAAACTACAAAAAATGTAGCCCTCCAAAAAGAGTCCACCTAGTAATTTTTGAGGTCGTCTTATTCGGCAATGGTACACAATCTTGCATATTGTTAAAAAATTCCAGGCTACTGGATCGTTGAAGATGAGCCAGCACCAGTGTATTTTTTCCAAGTTGCTGCTATATGCAATATTCGGGCTGAGACTTTGTCGACCTCGTTTCGTCATCACTCCCAGCAAATAGGCATTTCGCGTAGCTCATTGCAGCGAATTTTGTCAAATGCTTTGAATTCGCACGCTTACAATGTTCAACTGTCTCAGAGATTGAAGTCGACTGACAGTTAGAAGGGTTGCTAATATGTCCAATAGATGTGTCAGCAAACGTCATTGGATGTCATCCATACCCAGAAATTCCTCTGCAGCGACGATGGACCGTGTCATGAAAAAAGGAATTTTTCACGCCGTAATTCCAGGGTTTGAATATGGACATTTGATTCCGAGGGAAGATTCCACTTGCCGCACAGATCGATAGTCGTATGATCACCCGAAATATATCAATTATACGATCGGTTGACAGGCGGCCTATAGTTTACCACTAGAGCTGAGAAGAATATTTGGATTACATTTTGTTCTATTCAGGATTTTAATAAACAATTCACTGATTAACACATGAAGTTCACAAACATTGCCCAGATGTGTAAGAGATTCTCAACATCAAACTAATTGGAATTGAGCCAATTATTAGCATACGAGTATATCTAAATCTTTTCTTCAACAAGGATACATTAAACCTGTTGCCACAGAAGTTGTTTTGTTGATAGTTTGTACCCTGAAAAGAAAGCTTCCAATGCGAATTTAAAATAATAATTTCCTACAGTTCCCTATACATTACACATTCTCCCCCATCATGAATATACTTCCAGCGATATTTCTTGGATGCACACAAATTGCAATCATGACGTTATTTTTGGACGCCATTTTAGTTGCGAATTTGCCCATTTGAAGCTATAAAATGGGAATTCATCAAAGAGGAAAAGGAAAATGGCCCTCATATAGCATTCACAAATGTAGAAAATGCAGTAAAAATAGAGAGATCGATAATTATTCATATGCCTTTTGTTTTCCATTCGCGTTTTCTATGCAGACAAGCAGTAACAAAAGAAAAGAAAACTGCAATGACGATGAAAATGATGATGATGATGGAATTGTAGATGGTGGTATTGGGAGGTCGGTGGGATATATTTAATAACAACAATAATGGTGGATGCTACTGAATGCTCTCTGTTACATGTTACCTTGTTAATTGGTCGACTGCATTCATTGAAACAAAAATGCATATACGAGTATGTACATATGTACGCACACAACAGACGAGTTGATGGAAATGCATATGATGAACAAATATAGAATTACATACATATATGAATACAATTGCGCATTTAAGCAATTTTTGCTATTGTGCAAATAATTTTTCACAATCCAATTGGATTGCGTTGAATAGATTTGGAACGATTAAAGTGCTTGTTTAATTCGTATCAAGTGGAATTTTTAATTGAGTTTAAAGTAGTTTAGATTGATTTAAATAGAGAAATTGGAACGGTTCAAATTACGCATCTGTTTCCTGATGATAATGAAAAAATTGAATTTCAACTATATTACTTAAGACTTCCATTGAGTCTCAATTTTAACGAAAACCCAAAACTTTACAGGTAAATTCCTGTTGTACATCAATTCCGAAAATATCTTTAGTAACATTTGGTGTGCACAAGATTAGACCAAATCATGAGAAGGCATGATATTGGCTCTCAGAAATCAAAATGTCGGAGCGTAAGACTATCAATTCAATTCGAAATTTGTAAGCATTTCGGCTGGTATATCGCCGATAAAACGTGCGTGCAATGTTGCCTTCCTAGATTGCGAGTAACGTAAGTTTATCTGTATCGCCATAAAAATTCCGTCACCTAGATGACGAACTCATCTGGTTTTGCGTTGCTCTTATAATCTAGCAATTATGACGAATACTATATATAATGTTCGAAGTGCGCAAAAAGCACATGTTCTTCTTTTTCTTCGTCTTAGCACTACAGCTCCTCTCGGGCCTTCGCTACCTGCAAACAGTGCCTCCAACTATCTTGGTCCATTGACCGCGTCCTCCAATTTCGAAATCCGAGGAGCGATGAACTGTCTTCGTCGAGCGAATCAGACCAGCGTTTCCTCGGTTTCCCACTGGTCTCCGCCATTCAGCCCTCCCAACGTCTGTACGATTCATGTGGCCAACCCATTGCAGCTTCCGCAGTCTTACAATCGTTGAGACCTCCGGTTCATCAAAACTTTTATGGTTTTATCGAATTCGCCATTGATCCCCGTCTAGCTTCGCTCCGATTATTCGCCTCAGGACCCGTCGCTCAAAGGCGTTCAATATATTTGCGAATGCTTGAGTTAGTGTCCATGTTTCACACCCATAGATATAGAGAGTACTGGATCCGCAACCGGTCGTGAGAGCCGAAGCAATTGGCAACCTGCGCTAAAGTTATGTGAAGTTTAGGTTTGAGGCGATATGCTTTTAATTTAGCACTCTATTCACGGCGAAACACGTTTACATTTAAAAAGTTTTTAATTTTAAAGATCGCGCGTACGTAATCGCAACTTTAATTCACTGTTTTAATTAAAAATTTACGTAATTTCCATCCGCTTTGACACATGAGTTTTCCCGCGTGGTTCGCGCTCTTTTCGATTTCCTTTTGCTTTGACGTTCGAGTTTTCCGTGAGAGTTGTTTGTTGTTTATACTCAAACTGAAATGAAATTTCGTGGGTGTGCGCGGGTGTCAGTGGGGGAAGCGATTCTTCTGAAGAGAGAAAAGAAAAACCTGTCTGGAAAAAAAGGGGAAGGAGAAGCATAGGGAATCATATAGTTTCGAGAGCGTAAGTTATTTATAACTTATTTATGTGGCAAATTTGCTTCTCACATGGACGAGTACACAGATTCTCGTTACTCGTCCATTTGTTTATATGTCTTTGTTCACACCCATAGCATAACACAGGTCTTATCACAGATTTGTATACTCGGAGCTTTGTCTTCCTGTATATGCAACTGGTCTTAAAAATCGTCAATACTGAATAAAATATTTTATTTGCGAGCTGTATTCTTCGGTGTATTTCGTCTCTTTCATTACTGGTTCTCACACATGTTCTACAGACCACGAATTTTGAAAGTTGAATTCAATAAATTCCAAGCTTTGTTCGGTTGCAAGTCCTTTCAAGTAAAATGGCAATGCTAAGTAAGCATTTTTGATTTTAACATCTGTCATTTTGGTTGCGTAATCGGACAAAATTTAAAACATGAGAAATCAACCCTTAAAAACTCCTTATTCGTTATTTGACTGAATTAATAAGAGCAAATGCCGTACGCCATTCTCCATCACGTGATCATCAGTTAGTCTGAGAGAAGAGGAGTTGTGAAATTCTCGTGGAAAGTATGAACACTGTCGTCCAAAAATTGAGTATGTAGGCTACTTACATTGTAGACTTGGTGAGACTACGTAAATCTAGACAGGATACGCTTATTCTTGGGAGCAATCTCGTGGTGCAACAAAATCGGAATTTTCCTTCTCATATCTTCACTTCTCTCTATGTCTTTGTTTCTTCTTATATATTTGCTTCTAGAATATAGTGAGATCTCCAATAACTACTTTCCTCGTGGGTGAGTAGTGTAATATAACGATACCGGTTGCTTTGATTGCCCTTCACACCTGCTGGTTGCATAATTTAATTTCTCCAATGATTTGACAGTTCTTCGTGAAGAGATTCATCAGACACTTAAGTATGCGCATCTCCTCTTCTCGCAAATAATGCTCTTCGGGTGCTACTGCAAAAGACCTGTCTCCCTCTGCGGTTGAGTGGAAGGGTAATGCCCCTAAATGGAAACTCTGAAAACACTATTCATTTTCAGTAATGGAATTGAAGGCTCCAGAATCCGACACATTGCTATTCCTTCCTGCATCTCGTTGTTTGCTACCTGGAGACAAAATTTGAATAGGTTTATCTACGCCATTAACGAATTTCCGATTGCAAGTTGCCCCTAATAAGTAAACCATTCAAAACAGAGGAGTCTTATTGTCGGAACTCAAACCATCCTTAAGCGCTTTCGGAGTTTTTCTGGGTACTTAAGCCTTTTAGTAATTTTTCTGCAGCCGACGATTTTATTTATCATCATGATTTCTTTATTCCAATTACATTCATTTAGATCCTTGCTTAAAGAACCTAACTATCGCTTCAATAGACTTCTGTTGCTTGCTATTTTTCACGGGCACAAATCAAATCTACCTTATTATTTATAGTTCACCTTGCTGGCAAGTACTATTTCTCATTCGAACTATGTCTAATGGCGCGCTGTCATTTTCTGATTTTCTTCAGGGTACCAAAACCAGTGGCTATATCAGCGATATCATCCCTCCTCTCATTAGATCGACTTTACTGTTTCCTTTCGCTGAACCGAAATGTCAATATTATCCAATATTTTTAGTGTGGGTAATATTTGTCCGTTAGCAATGTCGTTCTGAACCGCATATATGGACACTAGCTAAATAGTTTTCGCTCTACTCGTATGATCTGTACCCAACATCGCCAAATTGACATTTGATATGTTCTCTTGAGGTCCAAATAGGCATCGTCACTTACCCAGTCCTGGGTTATAGCTATAATCACTCCTCTTTCCAAAGCATTTATGAGCATCCCGTCTCGTCTGTAAAATTAATCTTCTGACAAACCAGATGTTTTTCTGCGCTCATGTTCTTTTTTAGCGTCTAGCGGTCCTCATAATTATGTACCTAACATGAAAAAAAATTACGACTCAACTGCATTGTTCTGCCCAAAAGGGCTGGCT
Organism: Odontomyia ornata; assembly: GCA_963969285.1. Lineage (NCBI taxonomy): Eukaryota > Metazoa > Arthropoda > Insecta > Diptera > Stratiomyidae > Odontomyia > Odontomyia ornata. Next base: position 437,890,437 of record OZ017739.1, on the reverse strand, counting down.
TTTTCCGACAGTGGATCTTACAAACACCCGCTACCAGGCGCTATCTAGGAAACTACCTTTGATTTTTGTGGAAGATGCTTCTTCTTCTTCTTAGCACTACAGCCCCTTTCGGGCCTTCGCTTCCTGCAAACAGCGCCTCCAACTGTCTCGGTCCGTTGACTGCGTTGACTTCCGATTCCGGAATCCGAGCAGCGATGAACTGTCTTCGTCGACTGAGTCAGACCAGCGTTTCCTCGGTTTCCCCACTGGCCGCCGGCCTTCAGTTCTCCCAACGAATACCTTCTTGGGTATCCATTGTTCGTCCATACGATTCATGTGTCCAGCCCATTGCAGCTTTCGCAGTCTTACAATCCTTGAGACCTCCGGTTCGTCAAAAATTTCATACAGCTCATGGTTGTATCGAATTCGCCATTGGTCCCCGTCAAGCTGCGCTCCGATTATTCGCCTCAGGGCCCGTCGCTCAATGGCGTTCAATATATTTGCGGATGCTTGGGTTAGGGTCCATGTTTCACATCCATAGCATAACACAGGTCTTATCACAGATTTGTATACTTGGAGCTTTGTTTTCCTGTGTATGCAGCTGGTCAATACTGAATAAAATATTTTGTTTGCGAGCTGTATTTTCCGGCGTATTTTGTCTCTTTCATTGCCCGTTTTCGTTATTGCGGCGCCTAAATACACAAATTCGCTAACATTTTCGATACTATATTCGCCAAGTGTGATGTTTTGTGTACTTGAGGTATTTTTCCTTGACTGCGTCATGAACTTTGTTTTATTTTCGTTGATTTGCAGCCCTACTAGTTTTGCTTCGCTGTTGATTTTCAGAAAGAGTTCTTTGGCAGTTGTTAATGACCGTGACCGAATGTTGATGTCGTCCGCATAGGCCACTACTTGGTTCGACTTGTATAATAATGTACTTCGCGTATCGACAGATAGCTTCCGTATGACGTACTCCACAGCCAAATTGAATAGCAATGGGGCCAGCCCATCTCCCTGCTTTAGTCCGATATTTGTGTCAAAGGCATCGGTGAGTTGGTTATTGATGCGGACTTGGGAGGTTGTCGATGTCATTGTCATTTTGGTAAGACGGACTAATTTGGCTGGGATGCCAAAACCAAGCATTATTTGGTACAGTACGTTACGATCAATACTATCCTATGCTTGCTTGAAGTCAACGAAAATTTGGTGTACGTCTATGTTGAACTCCCAGCATTTTTCAAGTACCTGCTTGATTGTGAACAATTGGTCTGTTGTTGATCTACCTGTTCTCAAACCACCTTGATCCTCCCCAATAAACCTGTTGGCGTATGATCCGATTTTATTTTCTAAAATTTTAGAAAATATTTTGTACGCCGTACAAAGTAGTGATATGCCTCTATAATTTTCGCACTGCAGCTTGTCACCTGTTTTGTGGATAGGGAATATAATTGATTGGCTCCACTCTTTCGGCATATGTTCTTGTTGCCAAATGTACTGGATGGTTTTGTGAATAGCTTGATGAACACTACTGCCACCATATTTGATGAGCTCCTCAGGAATCTCATCAATGCCCGGCGCTTTATTATTCTGTTGGGCTTTGATGATGGAACAAACTTCATCCAGAGTTGGTGGGGCCAATGGAAGCTCTCCGCAGACATCTATAGGCTCCGATGTTCTAGAGCTGTGCGGAGGAGTAAGGAGGCTCTTGAAATATGATGCGCATCTTTCCTTAATCTTGATTTCATCAGCGATTATAATGCCGCTGTCATCATGACAGAGCGTGGTTTTGGGCTAATAACCACGTTTCAGGCTTTTCACTACTTTGTATGCTTGTCTTGTGTTATTGCTCGCTAAACTTACATCTATACTTCTCAATTGGTCGTCATAGTATTTTCTTTTCTTAGTCCTAATTATCTTATTCGCTACTCTTCTGAGATTTTCATAGTGTTCTCTCTTCGTCCTGGTTTTCCTACCTACGTATAGTTTGTATGCCTGATTCTTTTTATCTAACGCATTCTGGCACTCATAATCGAACCAATCATTCCTCTTGCTCCGGGCTTGATATCCGATCATCTGTTCTGCACGGTCCTGATAGCCGCTTTCATTTCCATCCAGAGCTCGTTGCTCGTCTTTAACGTTGCGTCTGATAAGATGAGAGCCTCCTGGTTGTCGACGTTCTCGGTGAAATTTTCGGCCACAGACGCCGTTTGGAGCCTTTCGATGTCAAATTTTTGCAGCGGGCTGGTCTTCGCTGAATCGCCTTTGACATACGACATCGATAGGTTAATTTGATCAAGTAATGATCTGAGTTACAATTGGCTCCTCGGTATGTACGGACGTCAATTATGCTCGAGGCCCAACGTTGTTGGATCAGAACATGATCGATCTGGTTTTGTATGTTGCCATCCGGTGATACCCAGGTCATTTTATGAATGCGTCTATGTGGGAAGCAAGTCGAACGTATGACTAGATTTCTGCTTCATGCAAAGTCAATCAGGCGCTGGCCGTTGTTATTTGTTAGGCTATATCCTCCAGTCGTTCCTCGATGAGATAGCTTATTGCCAACCTTAGCGTTGAAATCACCCAAAATAATTTTTGTGTCGTTTGTGAGCAATGAGTCGACCAGTCTTTCCTAGTAATTGTAAAACGATTCCTTCCTTTCTTGGTCCTTTTCTTCGGTCGGGGCGTGAACATTAATCAGCCAGATTTTGAAGTATTTCGCTTTTATACGGATCGCACACAACCGTTCATTGACTGCCTTAAAATCAATAACGTGCAATTTGAAATCCCTATCCACAATGAAGGCCACTCCGAATTCTCATTTTCCAGTAGGCTTCCCACTTTTGAATATTGTATGCGATCTCATGTCTTGAATATCGTTTCCAGCCCAGTTCGTTTCCTGGACTGCCAGTATTTTAAATTGATATTGACTGGCCTGTTGTAAAAGATCCTTAACAGCGCCAGAGTAATTGAGTGATCTGACATTCCAGTATCCAACGCCATAGTCCTATTTTCGTTTGCGAGGTTGTTTCCGTGAGTCCAATTCATTCCGAGGCCTATCTGCAGGTTTCGAAACATTTTTGGGTTTTCCAGGGACGGGGAGTTAGCCCGTTGCCCAACCTCCATTCCGGCAACATGGGTATTACGTCGATTCCGTTATCAAGCGCGGAAGATTCGCCTTCACCCTCTCATGTCGTCACAAAGGAGGTGTAAGTAGGATTTAGTGGCAGAGCTGTAGATGTATTTATAGTTATTAGCATTTCTCGGCATTTAATGTTACGTTATTGGGGAACCAGTAAACCCAATGTGCACCCCGAGCGCATTTACTACCATTTAATTGGGGGGTTTGGGATGAGAAATCATAAAAGCCGTGGGTTAGAGAAACAAAGGGGTTCCCTCCTCCTTTCTCAAACGGGCTTCGGACCGTCTATGGCGGAGTTAAACTTGCATAATTAGTCAGACACAAAAGCAGAAAATAAGGATAGAAATACGGGTAAATTTTTTTTTAGTCGTAAGTAAATTTTGAAAATAGTCCACTATATTTGTGATAGACAATGACGAATGCATGTGGACTATGTTGCCCTTTATTGGATGAGGTTTTCATAACATTTTTATTTGTGACCATCAATCGCCTCCTTACTTTTTCCATCCTAATTAACTTTTCTGCTTCTTGGCCAAACATTGACTGCCGCCTACAATCATTAGATATTCTCACCAGTAAGAAAACTACTGTTCTGACATTCACAGTTAGCCGCTGATATTATTTTATTTGCGTCAGTGAGCCCGCCCCTGATTCCACACTTGAACTTGAAAGCAGTTCCTGATCTCATTTGATCTTGAAATCAGTTCAACTCAAATTCGGAATCATAGCAGAAAGTGCATATAGACACTGGAACCTCCCCGGTTTTGCGAATACCCTGTGGATGCCCTTGCCACTCAAATCAAATAGAATGCTTTGATTCGACGGAATGACCATATGCTAGTTGCTGTTGTCTCATATTAAAAATTTATCATTTCTATCTTCTAGTTGTGTAGATCTTAACCCTTTGATATATTGCATTCAAGATTCAACTAATGAAATAATAATTTCGAACATGCAATACATATTATACGCAACATTGTTTTCAGATTTTGGGCGAAAATTCTTCCAGTACATTCTCGTGCATTTGCCACATTTTTAACACTAGGAAATCTTATCAAGCCCCTTGAAAGCGTGTATAGTAAAGCCGTACTCAAGGTACTTTACGCGGCTATTCGTCCATCATGAGATCACTTAACCTATTCGTATTTTGCTCTTACTCATGGGTTATTTGGCTTCTTTATCAGTCAAGTCAACGATAGACATGCACCTTAACGTGTTCTTTTCTTGAGTTTATATTGAATATCGCTGAGAATTTGAGGACTTAATTCACAGTAACTGTCTCCTGAAATATTTTAGCAACACTTTGAAGACTTTTCCCTCGGAAGGCATAGAAAAGATCAAAACGGTTGCATATCGAAAACGAACTATTTTATTTTATTAAGCTTTTATTTCTCATTCCAAGAATTTGCGAGTTTAAGACATTCTTGCTGGATGACTCCAATTACCTTTGTTTGTAATCAACAGTTATACCATACCTGAATTCCGATAGTGGTGAAATGAATCGAATTAACTGCATTTCCACTCACTTTACAACAATATAAAAGAAAAGAAAAAGCTCTGGTGATATGTAGCAGGGAGAAAAAAATCAATTCAAACCACATTCGCATTTTCATTCCACCTCACTCACATATTCCTCTTTGTCGCTGCCCCACATGCTCTTTCCATTCCCGGGGACTGACTATCAGTGCAGTCAATGACCCCTGTAAAATATAATCGTTTGCGTTACTTTCCGAACTGAATTTTTTCGCATACTTACGAAACAATAGACAACAACGTTAGCTAATTGAAACATCAAATTACAATTTCACAGACTTCTTCAGTTACTACTTGAGAGTCAGTTCAGTTTTCACTACTCCACAACAGCATCAACAACAAAAATACAATCACTAAACTCCTCTCTCCTCTCCCCGCATTCAATCGATTTGCAGTATCTTTTACTGGTTCACAGCATTAAGTTTGGATACTAAATACATATATCATACTCGACGCCATTCTTTGAAAAATCGATTCAAATCGGAAATTTGCAAATGTTGCTAAAATTTATGCTTTTGCTACCGAAAACAACGACCATATACCTAGATACGATTCTTAGCAACCGCCCATAGAGCACAGCATATCTTTTCTAGTGTCTTCAGCAGCGAAATCTATCGGGTAGTGCGAGCAAAACTAAGACGCGACGTAAGAAAGAAAAAAAAACGACGGGAATCATGTAAAATAAAATCGTGCAATTTCAAAATGGCCGCATAATTTTTGTCTTGCAAAAATAGCAATATCTATGTTAGCTTTTTCTTGAAACGCTCTAGCGGATAGGCGGCGATATATAGGTCTGTAGCTATGAGAACGTACTTGTAGATACGTACGAGCATAGTTTGCTGCACTTACAGACTTGAGCAGTTTCGATTGTAGATATTGTAGTCTGCTTTATTCCGTTTTATTTCATTCTGATTTTTTCACAATTTTATTTCAGTTCGTTCTGTCAAGTCTCCGCTTTGATTGTGATGGTTTCGTGAGATTTTATTTTTGTGCTTATTTCCTTAGCGCTTTCCATTATTTTTGCTCTTGACGTATTCACTGACTCGTCTTTGTCTTTTCAACAGGATTCCACGTTATTATAACACACATTTGTCATTGGCTGTGTCTAGGGTAGCAGATTGTGGTGTACGAGTATAATCTTTTGTAACATGATCTGGATCCAAGCCTACCACCAGTAGTTAGTCAGTCAAGCCTGCCAAAGTCACTTAGTGTTGCCTTTGCGAATTGCCCGAGGCGGGAGAAACATTTTAAACTTTTGATTTATTTTACACACTTTCTCATTGCACTGTACTATTCATATTTTATTTCTTCTTAGTTTTATTTTATTAACATGCGCAATGCAATGCACAGAACGGATAAGCAATTGTGAATGGAGTCACTGAGCAAGTCAAAAGTTGTCTAACTGCACGCCGACTCGTCTTACCGCAACCCAACTGATATGATTAGTTCCAATGGCGTCGACAACAACTTAAAAATATTGAACAAAGAAAAATAAAATACTATAACATTTATTCATCATACATCGTATACTCATGCCTGGGGTGAAGCTTTGTTTTATTTTAGTTGATTTTTTATTTATTTTTTTGACTCAAGTCTTTTGTCTTACTACAATAAGTAGTGAAGGGAAATGGGATGATGGTGCATTCTCGGTTTATAATAAGGAGGAAAAACTAAAGTTGAATCAAATAAAATATTTTTGATGCAAGCTGGAAACCAGAGTAGTATAGGCGGAACTTTTTAGCGATCAACGAAAGTCTAAAGTAAAAACTGTCTTTCGTGGATTTGATAGACTTATTAATCCTACTCACAGAATTTCATAAAAGATGTACCTCATACATATTCTTCAGAAACTAAACAATCTTTAAGAGTGAGAGCTGTAGAAAGATTCAATCACCATGGTTCGTACCGTAGTAATATTCAGCATAAACCAGTTGTTAGTTAATTGACTTTAAAGAAAAAAAGTATTAAATTATGAGCCCAATCATAATTTCACTGTTTAGGGTATATTTAATTTTCGAAAGGGAAATTACTTGCTTTTTCCACACAAGCAGAAAAATTCAGAAAAATCGCAGATATGTATGATAGCAAACATTTTTCAATCCTTGGAGTAGCATCCTAAGGTCGGCTAGAGCTTAGTGGTATCTGATTTTCTTGAGGAAGTGCTCTCTGCCCGTGCAGGGTTTCGATTGCTTCCCGAAGCAAGTTTGAATCGTCCTGTTGTTATAACCTGTTCCCAGTGTACTCCTGGCCTCTTCCTGTGGTACCCTGGTCTCCACTTTACCCTACATAATCAAGTCCTTTAAACTCCACCTTTCGGAATGAAACACCAATTGTACGAAACGGTTCTACAATGTATTTATTTCACAAGGTATTAAAAGATTTCACAATGTAATTACATTTATGTTTCTACTCGTTTATTCTCAACGCTAACAGCTGTGTTCCTTTTCCAGTGCCTCCGGGGAGCCTTCACCTTAACCTCCCACCTAAACTGCCATTCTTTGAAACGGCTGCGCTCGTCCTCGGTCACCGCCAAGCGTGCTAGCCGACGGAGGTCCCCTAGCTTTTGTCTGGTGAGGACTCGCTTACCTCCACTGATGCGCTCGGGCGAACCTCGCCAGACATGACCACCTTGGCCGGGGCCTTCTCCTGCCTGGCCCTGTACTCGTCGATTGTGATTTATTGGGGCCCGTTAGTGCCTGTTCCAGGCTCGGGATGGTGGGACGGGAGGTTGTGGATGGGGTGCAAACTCCGCTGGTGGCCGTGTCACGAGATACTTTACTGGGGAGGGCACCCTGTGCGTCGGGGTATCTGTGCGCTTGGTGACCTGCAAAGTAGCGAACACTTAAGTTAGCCTATATATTACCTGCCCTAGAACCCCGTCCAGTTAAGGGTTTCTCACCATCGTGGCGTACTGTGCGTGGAGTCCTTGGGGCGCGTTTCGGTGGCTCCGCGGGCGTTCGTACAACCTCAGACCTTGAGAGCGAGTACGTGTCCCCGACCCAATGCCTAGTGACACCGACGCGCATAAAAGGCTCGTAGAAAATAACAGCAACACATAGAAAATACTGGAAATGATTGAGCTGTGTCCTCGGCTCAATGCCTAGTTACACAGACGCGCATAAAAGACTCGCAGAAAATAGCAGCAACACGTAAAAAATACTGGAAATGACTAAACTGTGTCCCCGGCTCAATGGCTAGTGACACTGACTCGTATATAAGACTCGTAGAAAATGCTGGAAATGACTGAACTGTCTCCTCGGCTCATTGCCTAGTGACACCGACGCGTATATAAGACTCGTAGAAAAATACTGAATTCTCCTCTATCACGAACCGTTGCTTTTATTGGGTAAAAAAGCGGACGCTGCGTAGACCTCAATCCAATCATTCCATAAGTTTCGCCAACCCTGCTGACCGAAATCCCAATTTCGTACAGGAAATTTTTGTGGAATCCGCATGCTGAACAAAAACCCATTTCCATAAGTTGAACCACTGCATATCCAATACCCCAATACTATTTTTCTGCACAGTATGCACTTGCATTACTTTCCTCATTCCACCTCGGTCATAAAATCATGTCAGCATTTCAGTTGCTTTCTACGATCGGGCAACGCGACATCTTGCTGTTATGAAATTCGATCGGCAGATTCCACCTTACTCGCATTGTTTATTTTATTAACTCGTGACGACACATATTGATAATGCGCGCTTGTATGTTTCGAATGTCATTTTCATGCGGTGCGTATTAATTTGTTTCATTTTTTGTATGCTGGATTTGTGGACGCTTTCTGCTAAATATTATTTTTCTTAGTCAAGCTTTTTGTTTTGGTTTTTATGCATAATATTTGATATTTTGTTTAGTCATGCGGTATATTCTTACATTTGTTTTCTGCTAAATATGATTTTACTGAGTCGAGCGGTTTGTTTTGGTTTTATGCGTAATGCTTAATATTTTCCTTAGTCACCCAGTTTGTTGTTACATGTGAAAGTTTTGCTTTCAGACAAGGCATGGAGACGAGTCTCTAACATCACTATGCCTCGGGCCGTTGGTGCCGAAACTTAAACTACTCCAACCCGAATAGAAATAATCTGCGCTAATAAAAATGCAAAATTTTCAAACTAATGCGGATTTTAAGGAAACCCGACCACTCGATGACGTACTGACCTGCTACTTCTGTTCCCCCCTGAAAAATCTATACTACCGGAAGGAAAGATCGAGGTTTATTATTAATTCATTTTTTATTTATTTTATTCTATTGTAATACAAAAGTTGAGGACTAAGCTACTCTCGTCAAAACAAAGCACAAAAAAAAAAACAGCATTGACTTTTGAATAAACATCTACCCAACTAAGCATTGAAGTATAAAAATTTAAGATTTATGTGCTCTTGTTATACGCTAATCCTCATTCAATAAATTTGTTCGTTCCACTAGTAACTAAATTTTATAAGGATTATCCTAATTTGACTTTTATTCTGTATACCTTGAATGAAAAAAGTGATATTGTGTCCTTTTTTTAGATTGTTTGGATTCCTTATACATGTACAGGGTGCGTCAGCAAAATCCGAAAAAAACATGCAGTTTATAATAATTATTTATTACTTATAAACTAACATTTACCACAAAAGTTGTTACGAGTATATCTTAACTCTAGGCATTGTTCTTAAATTAAAACTCAATGTAACCCCCGGTTGCTTCAATTTTCCGCCTGAATCGCAAGCACGCCTTCGTCAACTGCTCTCGTTGTAAATTGATGAATGCTGCTTCAACGGCGATCCTATAGGGATGCTACATTAGGATGTCTAGACTTGTTAGTAACACGCTAAATAACGCTCCACACGTAACAGACTAGGGGAGTTGGGAGGGAAAAACCGGATGCGACCCGCAGCTTCATTCTTCAGCGAGAACAGAAGCAAGTGACAGCGGGCAATTCTTTTTGTTTTAGCAGCCTCTGATAGCATCGGTCGCACCTTTATTACGCAGGACGTGTACCTCAGGTCCTCTTCGGTGATCCGACGCATAGAAGCCTCATTTACACCCAAGATGGCCGCCATTTTTGTGACCATGCTCCTAGGATCCTCCGAAATGAGGTCCCTTCGAACAACTTCCGGGGTCCTTGTCGTCTTCTCTTTCGCATGGGTTTTCCTTGCTGGACGAAGAGACCCTTCCTCACAAATTTCCGCGGCCGCATACTTCTGAGCAATATCGTAAACTGTGGATTCCGGGTGACCGAAAAACCTTAGAACTTCTGTTGGCGACCGTCCAGCTCTTCGATTGTATTCCGCACTCGATTGTACTAACTCCGCCATTTAGAATTCACGCACGAATGCACACACGTCTACTCAGTTGAGATTACAACAAATGACAATTGCTGAGATCCTCAACAGTGACAAATTAATGTGAAGTTTCTCGGGATTTTTCTGACGCACCCTGTATAATAATCGAACACCTCACATCTTTGTTATAGGTATCTAAAAATTATATTTTCCATACAATCTATCAGCTTAATGAAGCAGATCCATGAAAAACAAAAATAGAAGCTAATAATTATTTAATAACCGCGAGAAGCCCCAATAACCGACAAATTGTAAGTGATACGAGTAATATTAATAACATCTAAATACAAGTTCAGAGCACCAAATATATATTTGTAAGGGCTTATTGAATGTTTGTCTTTATCACCTAGCATCAGTTATGTGTCGTTTATCGTAAAAAAAATAAAAATTTTCCTTTCTTTTGTTTTACTTGCAAAATTAAAGTGTAAATTCTATAAGCTTGCTTAATCTAATGAATGTAGAAAAAACTGCTTACATTCATCCCATTCCTTGCAAACTTCAGTTCCATGCATTGCAAGATTAATACTTTCTCCAGTTTTGGGAGTTACTAGTAAAAATGTCAACTCTTATAGGACAGGATCTTATTTCAGGGGTGTCTGCTGCAATTCGAAATAGTAGATTAGCCCAAATTGTTCAAGTCCAAGTGATTGGAGATCATGACAGAGGCGGATGACGTCTATATTGTTAGGTTAGCCGCTATGCGAAAGTTCGATCTGTTCGTTGTATTAAAGATCTGTACAATCGATGTTCTTTTGGGAAGTCGGGTTTCTTCCATTCTTTCTACGTGACTCGCCCATTGTAGTTTGCGTAACTTTACGCAGGCAGATATAGGTTGTTCGTCAAATAGTTCATGCAACTCATCGTTATAACTTTGTCTCCACTCTGTTCCTTGTTCCATTGGACTGTAGATTTTCCGGAGCACTTTGCATTCAAATATGTCCAAATATGTCTCGAAGGTCCAAGTTTTACTTCCATATAACAGTACAGGCTTGATTAGTGATTTGTACACGGAGTTTATTTTGCCTGTGCACAACTTTTTGTGGTTGGGCGGTGAAAACCATTTACGCACTGGGTGTGGAACTCCCATATTCGCAAGCGACTGGACTACCCACTAAAAACATCCCCTGTCACCTCGAGAACCCAGCATGGAACCGTTTGACACATTACTTTGGGCCAGGTCTCGTTTTGTTACGCCGTGAGGCGCCTTCAAGCTGAGATCCCTCCTCTAGCGGGGATTAGAGGAATTGCTACACAAGCGATCCCCCAAACCCGACCTGTTGTGAGTCCCTTTTATGTTTTGGGACTGCCCGAACATAATGTGCCACTTGGTTCCATTCGCCAACCGATCCAAGCATCACCGCGACTACTATCCAGGGTGAGCTCTCCCGTCTCCCAGTAAAGGTCCCGTTGCAGCGCGTCCCATGTTTTGCACGCAAAAAATGTGTGGCAGGCATCCACTTCCTCTCCTGGGCAATCGAGGGACTGTGGCTTACTTATCTTGTGCAGATAAGACTGAAAACACCCCCCATGCCCGCTCAAAAGCTGGGCCAGATAGAAGTCAGTCTCACCGTGCTTTCGATTTAGCCACAGTGTCACATCCGGAATGAGGCATGCAATCCATCTTCCCTTCGTGCAATTCACCCAGAGAATGCTCCTAATCGCTGAATGAGGGCTGTTTCTCCTCGCGGGCAACTGTCTCCCTCGCGCCCTTCCTTCGACGCAAGTAAATGGCGTGGCGCTATATAGCAAGGAGGGCAACAGGTATCACGCCTGCAATAACTCTCACTGCCAAATCAGAGACTGTCGGATATGAAGGTTACTGAGAACGTCGCCCCGTATTTCTTATTTCTAAGCACTGACCGTACAGCACTCACCTTCTTCTCCATCCTTTTAACACCAGTAATGTCTAGTTATGTTTACTACCTAAATGCGAAAATATTCATTATCCAATTTAAATAAATGCTTAATGCGAACACTTGCAAACATTTCCCACATTTATTTAGCCGTCAGATTGACCGATTTATCTACCCGGGACTTTTCAGTGCTCGTCAAGTGGTCTTGCTCAATAGTGACTTTACCGAGGCCAGTTTTTGCCAACTCATCAATTTTATAATGTTCGAATATAATCTGATGTCCACGCACTTATATTAGCCCAGTCATATTAGGTAAAAAAAGGGGTCAACCTCGGAATGAAAGATAATAAGCTGCAAATTGGTATGAACCTTTGTTTTGTCATTCTAAATGTTGTCTCAAAAGTCACAATCGTTATCGTGTTCGCGTCTCAAGATATTCAAGGTCAAAGGTCACAAAAATCGGTTTTTCGCGAATATCTGGCTTCCTATCGGTTAAATGAGATTTGCATTTATTATAAAAGTTGTAGGCTATAAAATTCCCTACAACTTTTGTTTAAACTTTTTTTTCATACGACCAACCGTTTTGAAGGTAGAGCGCGAAGAGTGCACATCGTACAGTCATATACGGCCTAATGCAAGGTCAAGCGTGAGTTATGGTTATCAGTACGTTATAAAGTCAATTATTTACTTGGAAATTATAATTATTAAACAATGCCTATTATTTATGTACTAACTATTAATTATTTATATTTAATTAAAGTCAAAACACAAATATATTCTACTAAAAGTTTTGACCAATATCCTCGTACTAAAAAGCACATTTTATTTTTACACGCATTCAGTGGCTGTGACACGACTTCTGCGCTATTTAAAAAAGGAAAAAAAACTGTTGCTAGAGCATTGGAAAAAATTCCTGATTTAGATAAACTGGTGGAAGTATTTCAACAAGAAAACTGCCCAAAACAAACATTATTAGAAAATGGAGTGCGCATCTTGTTGGCATTATATAATGCTCCAAAATCTGAGGACAACATTGATCATTTCCGCTACACGCAATTCGTCAAATTTACAAAACTAAATAAACCTGTACAACTGTCAACACTTCCACCAACAAGTGTAGCAGCTCATCAACACATAAAACGTGTCTACTACCAGATTCAAACGTGGTTAGGGAAGGACTTAGAACCTAAAGAATGGGGCTGGATGCTTGAAAATGAAATCCTGGAGCCCATACGAACGTTATTACCTCCAGCACCAGCCGAACTACTAAACGTAATATTTTGCAATTGCAAAAATGGTTGTGGTTCCCGCTGTGGATGCAGAAAATCAGGGCTACAATGTTCTTTAGCTTGCGGCCAGTGCAACGGACAAGCTTGCCTCAACGCTTCACTGTATCCAAGTAATCCCGATGAAGAAAATACATATGATCCCGATATTCTGGAAGGTTTGGAGATGAACATGACAGATAATGAGGATGATGACAATGAATCGAACATTTTTGAGCGACAAGAAGAAGAAGACGACGAACAAGAAGAAGATAATTAGCTTCCATTTCCAATTTCATTACAATTAAAATCAACAAAGATACTTTTGATATTTGAACTCACATTTTGATAAATGTATATTATGCCGTATTTAATAATAAATAAAAATATGTGTAAAATATATACTCTTACTATCATTTTAACTTAAAATAAAACTAAAATATATAATCCAGAATTAATAATATTTTATACTTAAATAGTTAAATATGAATAATTATATATAAATAATCAAGTTACTTACTTTAATTAAATATAAATAATTAATAGTTAGTACATAAATAATAGGCATTGTTTAATAATTATAATTTCCAAGTAAATAATTGACTTTATAACGTACTGATAACCATAACTCACGCTTGACCTTGCATTAGGCCGTATATGACTGTACGATGTGCACTCTTCGCGCTCTACCTTCAAAACGGTTGGTCGTATGAAAAAAAAGTTTAAACAAAAGTTGTAGGGAATTTTATAGCCTACAACTTTTATAATAAATGCAAATCTCATTTAACCGATAGGAAGCCAGATATTCGCGAAAAACCGATTTTTGTGACCTTTGACCTTGAATATCTTGAGACGCGAACACGATAATGATTTTGACTTTTGAGACAACATTTAGAATGACAAAACAAAGGTTCATACCAATTTGCAGCTTATTATCTTTCATTCCGAGGTGAAAGCCCTAATATGACTGGGCTATATATCGAATATCTCTGTCATATTAGTAGGTAATGTTTAGTATTCCATGATAAACATAGAAGACATGAGGATAATGATAAACATAGACGACATTGACTGTGAACAGCTTTTATGTAATCGATTTTGCAACTAAAAAGCCATCTGGATAGTCTCCAATTATCTTTTAGAGTAACCTCTTACGTTATTCTGTGGCAATCTAAGCAATGTTCGTCGTTACGGTTCAACAGCCCCTCACGGCGCATGGCTTCCTGCATACATGGCCTCCAGGTTAGGTTTTTCTAAATCACATTTTTTTGCAAACTATGAAACACCAGACACATTAGCTGTTTGTTTGACGTTTGCTGAAATAAAGTTAGTAATACCATATGTAACCATGAGATTTAAAGCAGATTTCAGGCTAATTTACAGGATTTCAAAATTTTCTAGATTTGGGTTTTTTACACGGCAAATCTACATGATTTCGAAGTATACTTGTAAATATCAAAATCCTGACAAAAAAATGGAGAGAAAAAATTAGACAATATGTTCTGGAATCAAAAAACCAGTTCGGCAAGTAAGTAGCTCCCTTTTCGAATGAAATGTGGGAGTCCCCGCAATTAAATTACTTGTTGGCAAATATTGCGGCTTGTTTCCTTGTCCAGACTTTAAAATTGAGGTGAACGTTGATAAAAAACTAAAGTGATTCAATTTAAATAATTATTTAGTTGTAGAAGGTTAGATTTTGAGCAAATTAAACTAATTGAAGGTATAATGATAACATTGTAATAATAGAAGTTGGGCCGTGGACTCCGTTGTAGTGCAGAGTAGAGAAGACTTGTCCGTTAACTCCGAGTTGAGGGGAAAAGCTACAAACTCATTGCCACATCAATTAGACGGTCTGAAAATTTTGTTCCAAATGCTCTCAAACCGGAAAAATACATTGAGACGCAGGGAGCACCTAACAAACCTTCACCAGCGACCGACAATTGTATCGTTACATTAGCTAATGTTGTTTCATCACGAACCGTTTGACGGCGATTAGTAAGCGCAAAACTACGTGGTAGGATTGCCCGAAAAGTTCCTCTCCTTAAACCTGCAAATTTGAGGAAGAGGAGAAACTATGCGTTTGCTCATAAACCTTGGTCCGGATCGCAAGATGAGAAAAAATGGCGCGGTATCCTCTAGAGCGATGAAACAAAGCTAAATTTGTTTGGTAACGATGCGGAAGGAAACGTTCGTCGACCGGTAGGCAAATAATTTCATGCTAGGTTTACAACAAAAACGGTGAAGTACAGAGGTGGCACCGTGATGGTATGGGGCTATTTTTCATGGCAAATTGTACACCCAGTACATCTAAATGATGGTATAATGGATGGATTCGTTTACAAGCATTTGTTGGAGACAGTAATGCTACCATATGCCGAGGATAATATGCCGTTGATGTGGACATTTCAGCAGGAAAATGAACCAAAACACTCATCTCGATCTGTCAGAGCATGGTTCCAAGAAAACAATGTGGACGTCCTTGAGTGGCCAAGTCAATTCCCAGTCCTTAATCCTATTGGGAATCTCTATAGTGAACTTAAACGAAAAGTTTTGAAGATGGTTTGCCAAAAAAACCCCAATTATTGGAGAATATTCAAAAAGTTTGGTACAATATTCCTGTAGAAACTTGTCGGAAGTTGATATCGTTTATACGCGGAAGAATTTAAAAAGTCCTTAAGAATAATGGCGGGTATTCAAGGTATTAGATGCTTCTTAACTAATTCTGTATAAAAATGGAACAAAAAACTATCCGAATTTCTATGTTAACTACGATGTTTGTTGGGTACACCTATTATTCTGGCCATTTGTGATTTGGTACATTTTATGAATTGACTCAGTGTTACGTTTTTTGAAATTTGGTGAAGCCTTTTGTTCTTCGTTACGAAGATTTAGTGCAGTTATTTTGAAAATCAACGTATTGTCGTCAGATTTCCACCAGTTACAACAAATGATTTCCCATATAATATATTGCACATCATGGCGACAAGGTGTCTGGGGAACCTGTCTTGAAGCAGTTTAAAAATTAATCCATCTAACCACATCGCATCGAAGGATTTCTCTATATCAATGGGACACGCTCCAACACATTCTCTGTTTTTTAGTTTCCAAAAGATGTCTGAGGATACTTTCGTTATCGCATGTATGGTCGAGTGCCTGGCACGAAAACCAAATTGGCAATTCGGCATTAACTCATATTTGTCAATGTGGGCGTTTACTGTTTTGTTTGGCATCACTTCTAAGTTCACTTTTTTTTAAGGCGCGGTGACAGTGGCTGTGGTTTGGAATCGGTCTTTATTTTTTTTCGTTGTTATTGTTTGCAGTGCTAATGGTGCCGAATAGAAATTCATTTATACTTTGACTAGTTTCTACATTAATGTTGCCTGATTTTATACAATCGATTTACTTATTTACATGAGTTCCCTATCACACTCATAATGCGAGGTGTGACTATTTAATTAATTTAGATTGGTGGTTTTCAGCTTAAAGTTTAAATTGGTTTGTAGCTTTCGATTGAATGATTCGATATTGAATTTTAAGATAGTTGATGAGGGTTGCAATAACTGATTTTTCTTTTCTTATTTTCAGGTAAGTTGAACGTGATCTACTAAAAGCGTTAATTGTAGTAGGTGTGGAAGTAAGTGCGATATTGTTTATACCATATAAGTTGAGTTCGCAGGAGTATGCTCTGTAGTGTTTATGATGGTCATATATCCGTGAAGGACCACAGCGATGGTTTGTTGCCTCAAAGTCAAATCAAAAGCGCTTTATTCAATACCAAACGTTATAAATTTTAAAAGAATATCAAGCAAATTACAAACAATGAAACTATGAAAATTTCATGGCCCAAATGGCTCTCTAAATTTATACGTTATCAATGAAAAACATTTAATGAACAAAAAGAAACATTAGCAAATGCAAACTAATTAAAATTAGTGTATATTTTGCAATCTATTGGAAAAAGGAGCGAAAACCAACTTACACTATTCAAAAATTACTTCTAATACTAACACAACAGTGAACTTTTATCCTATACCTAATTCTAAACGAATTGAGTCAAAAAAAACGTTATTTTATAATAAAATGGATCCCTAACTTTTAACACCAATAAACAACAACACTAAATGTAGCAATAATGAGATGAAACTAAAAAACGAAGTAATGAAAAACACAAAAACTGAAAACAAACACGAATAATTTAGACTGTCACTCAACCACCAATACCTAGATTGCTCCGTCTCAGCTCGACCAGCCTCAACGAATCTAGCGAATGAGTATCTCCTTGGAATTGTTGGTCTTGTAAAATCGAACTCGGAGGATATTTTATCTTCTTATCGGTGGCTTGTCTATATATGTGATATATGATTGGGACACCGTCACCATCAAAAACATATCGATTCATGTCAAAATACACGAATGCTTCTGGAGGAACAAAGCCAGTAGTGAGGCAAGTAACAATATACTCGTCTGTAGGTTGGAACGGCTGTGAAATCCAGGAGGTTTCACTCACACATACAGATCTTGCGATATGATTCCGAAGAAATTTCAGTAAGGAGATATCGACTTTAGCAGTTTGATAAATTCTTCTATTCGATATATAGTGTTTCCAAACCGTCTCAGGCTTTCTGTACAAACCAGTACATGCACGAAGACATTTTCTTTCGAAAATCCTTAATTTTTCCATAGTGCTTTTGCGCTGGTTGTACCAGATCTGACATCTATATGTCAAAACTGGTCTGACCAGGGTCTTCCAACAGATAATTTTGACCTTTTGATCAATGTATTTGGAATGAAAGAGTCGTCGAAGGGCCATGACTACATTTTGTGCCTTACTGAGCATGATTTGGACATGTTCAGTATAGTACAGATACTGATCGAGATGACCACCGAGGTATCGAACACAGGATTTATGTCGAACCCATTCTGAACTACTCATTTTTCCAGTTACATTTCAGATCTTGACTGGCCAACTGCATCGTTGTCTGAAACAAAATTATTTCGCACGCCTGCGCATTGATTTCCATTCTTCAATTGTCGGTGTAGAGCTGCACATCATGAACCATTTTTGGAAGATTGCTCTGAACTATTGTAGCTTTTTGATCCGCTGTATAAGTGATTAGATCATCAGCAAACGCTACCAATGTTCGCGTTGACGAGACGTTCAAATCAAAGCCGTTCAACAGTTTGCGAATGAATATTGAGAAAAGCAGAGGCGCAGTAACTGTTCCCTGCTGTAGACCATTTAAAATCTTGTCGCGCATTATGGTCAGATTTCCATCAGTTACAACAAACAATTTCCCGTACAACATATTCCACATCATGGCGACAAGGTGTCTGGGGAACCTTTCCTGAAGGAGTTTAAAAATTAGTCCATCCAACCACACCGTTCGAAGGAAATCTCCATGTCGATGAGACACGCTCCAACACATTCTTTGTTGTTTAGTTTCCAACAGATGTCTGAGGATACTTTCGTTATCGTATGAATGGTCGAATGCCTGGCACAAAAACCAAATTGGCAATTCGGCATTAACTCATATTTGTCAATGTGGGCGTTTACTGTTTTGTTTGGTATCGCTTCAAACACTTTGCTGATGTTAGACAGCAAGCTGATCGGGTGATAGCTTTTAGGGCGCGAATAATTTTTTTCTTTCTTCAAAATCGGAAATACCTTGGCCTTTTTCCTACTAGTTTCGCGACCTGTCTGTCCGTCCGTCTGTCCGTGCGTCACAGCTGATTTCCTCAAGAACTATAAAAGCTAGGATGCTCAAACTTTGTGAAAAGGTCAGAAGTGATGATCTCTCAAAAGTTAAGGAAATTTAAAATTTTTTAAGGGGGGTTCCCCCTAATAACGAATTAGCCCTTAAAAAATTTTCTTATTAAAGGTAGTTGAGTGGGGTATCAAATGAAAGGTCTTGATTAGATCTTTTAGAATCTGACATAAAAAAATCATTTTATGAATTAGGGGGTCCTGGGGAAGGGAAAATGTACCCAAAATTTGTGTCCCCCCCCTTGCGATTGGACACCTTTCAGCCGAAAAATCTGAAAATTATCACGAACGTGGGCCTTTATGAGTACAAGAGCAACAAATACCTTAGAAATCGAAATTCACTCAAATTTGTTAATAATAGTATGATTTGTCGATTATTCATTTTTGCCCATAAAATCAAAACGGTACCTTTAAACGTCTTGAAATGTTGTAACTATATAGACTGACATTAGATATATATGTTCACAAAATTTAATTGAGATCGAATCATAATCAAGTGAGTTATAGCCATTTCAATTTTATGGATTTACAACACAAATAACACGTGTTTATGGTTGATATAGGGTTTTCCAATAAGAGGTGTTATTTTCATATTAAAAGAAAAATGCCATTTTTTAATATAAATGATCGAATGTTTATTTTATTATAAAGAAGAAAATATGCCGTTAAAAGCAAAAACTAACATCAGGCAAATAACCACTACGACACGCTTACAGGACCATATCCTCTTCATGAAATTTTCCATAACCAAATCGCAAAGTGGTTGCCCTATATCCTCGATAGCCTCACGAATTTCATCATTGAGATCTTGAATCGACGCTGGGCTATTGGCGTAGGCCTTCTCTATCACGTGGCTCCAAAGGAAGAAGTTGCAAGGTGTTAAATCACAAGATCTATTCAAAATAATACCTCTTATTGGAAAACCCTATATATATTTAAAATTGACTTAGGCACTTTTATTTTCTTTCAATGTTCATGAAAATTTAAGGAATAGTGTTTGACTTGAACATGTTCAATCGGCTGAGCATTCAGAAATGGCGGCTGCACTGTGCTTATGAAAGAAACTGTGCATCTTTTGTATAAATTTGAACGATTTCATATCCAAGTATTGGATGAATAGTTTAAGTTATCGATTCACGCCATTAGAAAACTTGTTTCTAACCCTAGGATGTTTACAAAGACCTTCTGGTAGGAGCACTCTCCTGCTTACTCAACTTGTTTAATTCAACCTTTGGTTTTCAAGTTGAACTGGAATGAGAAAGATTTATTTCCATTACGATTGCGTAATGGTCGCTATCGTAAGGAAGCATCTGCAGTTTCCGTTGAGGTCTATTAAAGCTGAATTCAAGTGTTGCGTTTGCAATATCCAAATATGAAACAGGATATCAAGCTCAATATAAAAAGCTTCGTTGGTATATCGACTTTCTTAAGGATTATAATAAATTTTTTTCCATTTACATTCCCATATTAGCCAAATAATTACAACACCAACTATGAAATTAGCGTAAATTAAATTTTTCAAAGCTAATCAAATATTATGTACTGTTCGTACGTCAAATGAAGTGTGGCATGTGATACATTTGCCGTATGCATGATGTCATCATAAGCATTTTTCAAAGCTAAGCTCCCAGGTATGTTTGCTACCCAAAATAAAATTTTCAAGGTGGCTTATTCTCATCTGAGCTAAATCGCAAATCGAAGCGAAATATCTTATGCAAACTTTTGTAGAAGCTGAAACAAATCAACAAATTAAATGTTAGTCTGCGGAACTTGATCTCCGTACATGCCATATGTGTAATGCATACGTTGGTGTTGAATATGTAGTACGAAGTATAACTAGCGTAGCTTATATATTGACTCGTATATGGTGATATATCATCATCACCATCCTCATCATCTCATGACCATTGTTCAAAAGAACGAAAACAACGCGATCACGTTCATAAATGCTTTCGAGTCGCGCGTTAAACAAAAATAATCGCCATCTTCTTTCTCTGCGACTCTTGGAGCAGACCTTGTGGGTAATAATTGGCAACTATAGGCAATTGTATCGCCACCGTGTCCGCGCAAATCTGGAAAAGTGCAGATTTCGAAGCAGAAACAGAAATAAAATTTATATGCACAAATTGGCTGGAGGAGGCAAAAGGAAGACAAACAGAGGCGGACAAGCAAACGGCCAAGATGGCTGCTTGCTAACTATAGCTGACTGAATTGTGGCTATTATGTGTGAGAAATTGAGATTTACAAAGCGATAACGACAAGCCGCTGCCATAGCTGTTGGTGCGGTAGGAATTGTACACTGTGTGCTATTCATTTTGGCCATGTCTAATACTATTTGCATGGATTTCGCGGATTCATTAGGGAAGGAAGTTGCGAAGAGGGTCCATCCGGTTCTGGTGGAAATTTTCCAAAATTTTTGGAATAGTAATATGTACATTTTGAGTATTTTTCCGATGATCTCAAAACGGAGGAGCTTATGGGATGAGTTTGAGAAGTGATCCAGATAGTGTGAATTTGGTGTACCTGGAACAGATCAACTGACTGTTAGCGAACCCAGTGTTCCATAATTTTTACCTTAATGATGAATGCGTTTATCCGTCTTTTACATTTCTGTGGTATCTTCCGCGCCAATCACGTGAATCTTCCCAACTAGCTGGGACTGTTGACCACTGTTGCGCCTCTCAAGTAGCCGCAACAGGCTAACAACCTCCCAAGCCCAAGAAAATTGCTCACGTTTGCATTATTTCAACTCCAAGTTATACGTTTTCGACACTGACAATTTTTCTACTTCTTTTTGCATTTTCTTTCATTTTCATTTTAACTTGGCGCTCTGTTGTGCTTCACTGTCTGACGTTCGATGGTCTATTTGACCTGCTTGCTATTCGCCGAGCAGCACTAGCAAAGCAACAGCAAAGCGCCAACCTCACCTCCCCGGGCCCAGCCATTTGGTATTTAGATATCTCTCGTTAGTTTACATCCAGTCGCTTATCGGTTTCTAAACGGTGCATGTACCACACAAAGTCTCGGTACACAATATTTTATTACACATCACCATCGTCCGCGTCATCTTCGCTTGCAATACTTTCGATCGGTCGCGGGGGTGAGGGCGGTGAGCTCGGCAACAAGAGAAATAATCGCGAAATATTAATTGTCATAGCAAGTAAAAGTTGTCAGTTTTGTCTCTTATCGCGCTAATTGATCTAGAAGCACGTCGAGGAGCCGCAAGAATTGGTTGTTGTCTAGTCGCCATTTTGTCGAGGTGAGTTTGTTTCTATTTCGATTCATACTTAGCAAACTTTAAAAGGCATCACAAGCCACCGTCTGGCAATTCGCGAAACTTGATTGAATGAATTTAAGCGAAACAGTCCCATTCAAACCACCACCATTGCCAATAGCAGCCGCCATTACTCTACCCCAATTGTCTAATTAAAACTTTCCTCAGTTTGACCCACTCCACCCCTTCTGCCGCCTTTAAATTCAAATTCACGACGGATTTAATGGCAACAATTTTTTATAGTTTTAGTAGCACCTGTCTCGCTGCTTCTTGTTGTATATTTGGCCATATCGTCGAGTTTTCTTCACGCCACTAATTTTCTCCATAATTTCCAGTTGACTGTCGAAGAGTGTAAAACACTTCGGGCTCCATTAAAACTTATTCACGATTAAAATACCAATTGGCAGCGATAAAAATGCAAATTCAAAGTCAAGAGGAAAATTTATTATCATGTCCGTATATTGTGTGCGTGCTTATTGCTCAGTCGATTCTCGTTGACTTCATATTATTTTGTTGTATGATTGCTGGGGGATGAGCTATTTCGTGCATCGTTTATTTATCAATTATTGCTTTACGATTTGCACTTTTAAAGTGAGCGGTTTGTTCGGATAAGTTTGTGTAACATCGTACAAAGTGTGCAAACCAGTCACGATTGGAGCTACTCTCGGTACTCATTGCGGGAAAAATATGAAAGGGTGATGCTGTCGAATAGGCTCAAATCGTTAATTTCATGCGATCAAAAGCTCACGCTGCCCCAAATGGCTGTGTCAGATAGCAGCTACCAAATTTCACCTTGAACATTTACGAAGTTGCTTTCAAATTGATTTGAATATGTTGCTAGATCTATTCGCTACCTGGAACAATGCACGGCTCGATTTTTAATACATGCTGCTATATTCAGGCATTTGATGGGATAATACAAAGGCCCCTTGCCTTAGCTTCCATTTCCAAACTTTGATAGCTTCGAAAATCGTGAGTCAAACTTTGTCTACTGATAACAACCATCAAGTACTAGAATTGCTGCTGCTATTTATTTACATAATGAGTGACACAACAATCACGGGCTCCGCTCCCACTGGACACTTCGGCAACACGCATACCAGATGATCCAATAACGCGAAATTGCTACAAAATTCGTGGCTTTGACTTGAATAGCTTGCCGAATAAGTTGATATTGACCACAGTCAAAGTGCAGGAAGGACATTTACTGAGCAAACACTGATAAGAAAGCCTTTCTCGTATGTAAATATTCTTATGATGAAATGGCAATAATAACGAGCCCTTTTGACTGTAACATGTATCACGCATGATCTACTAAAAATAAAAACATGCGAAAATAAAAAACCAAAGACATCAAAATCTTGAAATAATTACATGTCTTACAGCAGTGTTACTTGTCGCAATCGCAGCATTTATAAGATGGCTCTACGTAGCATCCTGAACAAGCTAGCCACAGTCTATTAGGGAACATCAGAGACCTGTGCTGGGCCACCTACATCTAATAACTCACATAAGTGTGAAGTAGGATTATTTTGAGAAATAATAAAATTAAATTACAATTTCATAATTTATTTGAGGTTTTTCTGAATAAAATTATAATAAATTATTATGCATGCCGAAAAAATGCATAATCCCTTGGCCTACATATCGAACCACGCTAGTGGTAAATCAATGATAACCACGAGCCACGCTTGTGGTAAACCAATGACTACGACAAGCCACACTCGTGAAACATCATGATATTCGAACAGTCATATCATGCACAGTTAGGCATATGTTCATCAAGGGAACGTGATGCATCTCGATATATAAGCCACAATGGTCATACCTTGTGGAAAGGTGATAAGTGGGGGACTCTCAAAAGTTTATAGCCACGAAAAATTGAAAATTTTTTGATAGGGTCTCCCACTATACTGAAGTGATCGTTCTGGCCGTTCGCTTAGAGATAGAGTATCTCACTCGAGAATGTCAATGTCGCATTTTCCGCCATAAAATTGAAACGGTACCTTTACGGTTTCAAAAAGAAGAATATGTAGGTTATCAAACGAGCCTAATGCCCACGAAATTTCTTAAAAATCGGATCATAATCAAATGAGATATTTTCTTCTTCTTCGTAGCAATACAGCGCCTCTTGGGCCTTCGCTTCCTGCAAATATGTTAGCATTATCAACTGTCTCGGTCTATTGACCGCATCCTCCGACTTTGGAACCCGAGCAGCGATGAACTGTCTTCGTCGACCGAGTCAGACCAGCGTTTCCTCGGCTTCCCGACTGGTCTCCGGCCTTCAGCTCTCCCAACGAATACCTTTTTGGGTATCTGTTGTTCGTCCATACGATTCACGTGGACAACCCATTGCAACTTCCAGAATCTTACAATTGTTGGGACCTCTGGCTCGTCAAAAATTTCATACAGCTCATGGTTGTATCGAATTCGCCATTGGTCCGCGTGTATCTTCGCTCGATTAATTCGCCTCTGGACCCTTCTCTAGAAGGCGTTCAGTATATTTGCAGATGCTTAGGTTAGGGTCCATGTTTCGCATCCATAGCATAGCACAGGTCTTATCACAGATTTGTGTACTTGGAGCTTTGTTTTCCGGTGTATGCAGCTTGTCTTCAAGAACATCAAAACTGAATAAAAAATTTCATTTGCGAGCTGCATTCTTCGGCGTATTTTGTCTCTTTCATTGCTGATTCTCGTTATTTTGGCGCCTAAATACACAAATTCGTCCACATTTTCGATATTGTATTCGCCAAGTGTGGTATTTGGGGCATTTGATGTATTTTTCCTCGACTGCGTCCTGAGCTTTGTTTTATTTTCATTGATTTGTAGCCCTACTAGTTTTGCTTTGCCGTCGAGTTTCAGAACGAGTTTTTTGGTAGTTGTTAATGACCGTGACGTAGGCTGTGTGGTCTAGTGGTTAGAGCATGAGACGCATAAGCTAAAGGTCCCAGGTTCAAATCTCGTTGGTGAACAACGCGATTCAGTTTAGGGGATTTTTCGGACAGACTACGAGTGTTCACTCAGTGGTGATATGTACTGATTTAATCAGATCATATCATAGCTCAGCAGAAACACGGGAGCATAGTGCTGACCAAACCAACTTCCGAAAAAATCAATGCGGTCATGAAAATGAGATACTCTAACTATCTCTGAGCGAAGGCCCGAGGAAGAATGACCGTGACAAAAATATAGATATCATCTGCATAGGCTACCACTTGGCTCGACTTTTATAGTAATACAACTCGTGTATCGACAGGTAAGCTTTCTTATGATGTACTCCAATGCCAAATTGAATAGTAATGGAATCAGCCCGTCTCCGTGCTTTAGTCCGATATTTGTGTCTAAAAGCATCGGTGAGTTGGTTAATGATGCGAACTTGAGAGGTCGTCGACGTCATTGTCATTTTGGTAAAACTGACTAATTTGACTGGGGTACTAAAGCAAGGCATAATTTGGTGCAGTAAGTTACGGTCAATATTGTTGTATGGTTGCTTAAAGTCAACGAAAATCTGGTGCGCGTCTATGTTAAACTCGCAGCATTTCTCAAGTATCTGCCTAACCGTGAACAAATGAGATGTAGACATTTCAATTATGTGGAATTGCAACAACAAAAACACGTTTTCTTCGGATTTGCATGAAAATTTCAAGATAAAATTTGAATATGTTCAATAGGCCAAGTATTCAGAAAAATTATTTAAGCTGAAACCAAATGGTGGCTGTTTTGTGTTTATGAAAGAGACCATAACCCTTTTCGCACATACTTAAATGGTTTCTTAAATATACCATGGATTCATAACTCAAGTCGTTAGAAAAGTTGTTTGGAACCGTAGGATAGTTACAAAGCCCTTCTTCCCGTGTATTCAATTTGTTTAAATGGAAGTTAAATTGGGTAGTCTACCTAAGTGTACAAGTACATTGTTTGACAACACCGTAGATTTTTGATCAAGCGACTTGATTGACGTTCAAACGATTTTCCTGTAAATTTGCAAAAGTTTGTTTCACAATGTAGGGTGAAATCTTGCACCGTTTGATTGGATTCTAACCATTTCCCTCCTGTTTCACAGGGTCATTTCCTCCATGCATTTAAAAACCTTGAAGTGGCCGCTTCGAGGATGATTAGTTAGTCACGTCGTGAAAGCTAATCTGATGATCGCAAATATTGCGATCTTTTTGTTCGAGAGCATTAGGTTGAGAAGTACCTCCATGGCAGCATTTGGCATAATCCGCAGCACACATGTGATGCCTAAACAAGCAATTCGTTGGGTATTTTTTTGGCTCTTTTATAGAGTTTTCTTTTGTAGTGCCGGCCCCTACATTCCCCGCTATTTAGTTATTCCGTGACGGCAATCCTGTCATATAAAACCTTTGGCGAATCATGGTTTTAATCCCAAAGTTCGAATAAATTCATTCAACTGGACCGGAGACCTTGAAATAGACGAAGTACCGTGGTCTCATACGAAAACTTGTTCTGAACGAAAACATAATAAGCAATTAATAATGCTCAGAGCAGCATGGTGAATTTGGGGGAGATACCAAGCTTCCCTTCCATAATTGTATGACCCTCCCCACCGTAGCTCTCTTTCTGACTTCGTAATGTTAGCTGAAGTTAAGAATCATATTTTGATTGACGTGAACAACTTTAAACTTTCCAGAGGCTTGCTAAAGGCATTCAGAATATATGATTTTTTTTTAATTTTTCGATCACACCAATGCACCGATCACACGGCAAAAAACGATGTCCTGGTTCAGGAAAACGGTGTACGATTTTCTCAATAGATGAACTCTTCAAAAACTTGAACAAAAGTTGCAATATAGTTGAGTTTTTATTCTGGGCTGCTGCGTTATCTGAAAATAAGTACAGTGAACTTGGTAAAATGTTCTTCAAATAGTTATATAAGAAAAATTTAACCTCATTTGGTGATTTGGGGCCTATGGTTTCATCATATAAATAAAAATGAGTAATCCCTGCTTTGATGAATGCATGCAGAAATCATACGCCCAGACTTGAAGTTTTTAAGGGTTTCACCGGCGGGTATCTTTGGCAGTGACAAGTTCTGCTGGTAATCATATATTAATACATCGTACTCATCGTTTGACTATGCTAGCTTAGTTTTGTCTTTTAGATCGGTGAAGGAAATTTGCGCTTTCACTTGGTGAAGATTTCTCTGTCTTTATTTCTTGTATTTCCTTAGTATCTAATGATGTATCTTTTAGTTTAATGTCTAGCCTGTCGCACTTCTTGCACGTGTCTGAACGAGGTGATACAAAAATATAGTTGAAGTATCTATAATAAAAATCAAATGATACTTTTGGCTTAAGACAGGATTGTTCTACAATCCCTGATCAATAAATTAGGAATACTAAGATTTTTGGTAAAATTTATACTTTTGCCTCTGAAAACTTTTTTTAAAACGATGAAAATATGTAAAAAAATGTTTAGTTACTCCCTGACTATTTATTAATAACAAATTAAATACAACCTCTGTCTAAATACTAATATTTCGTCCGACCACCCTTGGCTTCAATAACCGCTTTTATTCTTGCGGGTATAGTGTCGATGCACTTATCGATCATGTCCTTTATTTTGTCAACGTTTTCCCATATATTACAAATATTTTCTTTTAATTTGTCTACAGTGGAATTAGTAGAGACATAAACTTCTGATTTCAAGAGGCTCAATATATTTTCAATAGGATTCAGGTCGGGGGAATTGCCAGGCCATGGAAGAACAGGGATAGTGCCACCATCAAATATATTTCGCACGTACTAGACGGTCCTCACAAAATAAGCTTCATTATATCGCTCATGTGGCCTTCTCCGAACGAACTGGTGACATTCTGTTACCGCTTCTAACCTGCATTAATCGCTAAATATAATCTGAAAAAATTAGGAAAAAAAACAAAATTCGAAAATGTTGCTCTAAATTCAAAAAATCGCAGAAAATTATTAAAATATGATAATTACCTTTCGAAAATCTTCAACGGAATAATGTTGAAGATTCCTTGCAAATTCCAATCTAGCTTTGCGCGGCCGTTAATTTCGGTTTTTTTGCTGGTCGCCTGGCATGCAACTTCGCTTCTCTTAAGCGTCTCCTGAGTGTCATCCGCGATATAAATATTCCCTCGGCTTCCAGATCTATGCTAGCTTAGTTTTGTCTTTTAGATCGGTGAAGGAAATTTGCGCTTTCACTTGGTGAAGATTTCTCTGTCTTTATTTCTTGT
This sequence comes from Odontomyia ornata, assembly GCA_963969285.1. Taxonomy (NCBI): domain Eukaryota; kingdom Metazoa; phylum Arthropoda; class Insecta; order Diptera; family Stratiomyidae; genus Odontomyia; species Odontomyia ornata. The sequence goes on along the minus strand of OZ017739.1, from coordinate 437,862,075 downwards.
ATTTCATTAGTATCTAATGATGTATCTTTTAGTTTAATGTCTAGTCTGTCGCACTTCTTGCACGTGTCTGAACGAGGTGATACAAAAATATAGTTGAAGTATCTATAATAAAAATCAAATGATACTTTTGGCTTAAGACAGGATTGTTCTACAATCCCTGATCAATAAATTAGGAATACTAAGATTTTTGGTAAAATTTATACTTTTGCCTCTGAAAACTTTTTTTTAAAACGATGAAAATATGTAAAAAAATGTTTAGTTACTCCCTGACTATTTATTAATAACAAATTAAATACAACCTCTGTCTAAATACTAATATTTCGTCCGACCACCCTTGGCTTCAATAACCGCTTTTATTCTTGCGGGTATAGTGTCGATGCACTTATCGATCATGTCCTTTATTTTGTCAACGTTTTCCCATATATTACAAATATTTTCTTTTAATTTGTCTACAGTGGAATTAGTAGAGACATAAACTTCTGATTTCAAGAGGCTCAATATATTTTCAATAGGATTCAGGTCGGGGGAATTGCCAGGCCATGGAAGAACAGGGATAGTGCCACCATCAAATATATTTCGCACGTACTAGACGGTCCTCACAAAATAAGCTTCATTATATCGCTCATGTGGCCTTCTCCGAACGAACTGGTGACATTCTGTTACCGCTTCTAACCTGCATTAATCGCTAAATATAATCTGAAAAAATTAGGAAAAAAAACAAAATTCGAAAATGTTGCTCTAAATTCAAAAAATCGCAGAAAATTATTAAAATATGATAATTACCTTTCGAAAATCTTCAACGGAATAATGTTGAAGATTCCTTGCAAATTCCAATCTAGCTTTGCGCGGCCGTTAATTTCGGTTTTTTTGCTGGTCGCCTGGCATGCAACTTCGCTTCTCTTAAGCGTCTCCTGAGTGTCATCCGCGATATAAATATTCCCTCGGCTTCCAGATCCTGATGAAAATTTCCTACGGACGAAAAACGATTTTCACAGGCTTTCTGTATAATTCTTCGCTCTGTTCGAGTCGTTGTATTCCCTTTCTATCCAGAGATGGTAGATTGCAATGGACTCTCAATCGTGATCTTATTGATTCGCTTCACCGTTTGAGGAGAAACCTTCTCCATTCGGGCGATTTGACGAAAAGAAAAGTTATTTGTCTTTAGCAACGCAGTTATCGATGCTTTTTGTTCACAAGATCTATCTTTACACTTTTCCATGTTGCTTTAATATCTAACTTTATAATAAGCTACGCGCAACGGTTCAGGTATCTAATCAACCAGGAAAAAAGATAAAATCTTTTGCTTTCACAAAGCAATCACTTTTACCTCCAAGCTTTTTTCACAAATTAAACACAAATACTAGTGGAAAACTAACGACATTTTGGTTTTCTGTCCGATTTAAATAAGGATAACTTTTAATTTGATAATAGCTGCTAGGATGTACAGGCAAAAAGCAATTACTTGAAAGAATTTCAAATGACCGGGACCTCTTCAGAAAACTTACAAGCATAATTATTAAATGAAAACATTCTCGAAATCTAAATTTTTACGACATCACAAACGAAAATTTTGAGTGAGTGTTCCTAATATTTTGAACAGCGACTGTACATTCAGTTCATATTTATTTAAGTACAAGAAATGTATCTTTTTTATGTTTAACTCAGGAGATTTAAGTCGTGTGGAAAACTTCTAATATGTGAATCAAGTTTATGAATCCATTCATTTGAAATACGGTTTGGTCTGTTTTGATGTGTTCAGCGTTGAGTAAATGTTGATACTAGCACAGTGGGATCTGGGTAATCTTTGGAAATATTATCCTCACTCTTCCTATGAGTTTCATGAATGGATGCAAAAGCATTCCTGCAGGTCTGTACTGTTTTTGTTCCTATTTTCACGTAATATTTGTGGGAACTATTTCGTTTTATTTCCTTACCATTTTTCGGCCTTAGTCTTGGCCACTTGTTCAGTTTTGATTAGACCCCCCAAGATAAATATTTTGCATATTCCTTTCGCCAATTTTGTTGAAATTTTCTAAAAGTATTTTCCTTTTCTCATCATCAATAGTCACAAATCAGTTTTCCTCTCTTCTTCTTCGTAGCCTTTAGTATTGACGTAGCTCTTTCCATCAGCAATAGACCTTTCCATCATGCTACGTCTCCATTCTGTCGGATTTACTGGTTTTCTACGTTTTTTGGGTTGCCCACTTGTTGTTGGACCCGCCATATTTTCATCAATGTTGTTCATATTACCTGGACTTTGGGAAGTTGTCATAACTAGACCTATTTCATTGCCGCTCGAACTTGTCAAATCACTTGGTCACTCATGAAGGGTATGCAAACATCTGACGATCCACTACTAAAAGGTTCAGTTTCATTTCTTTCCATATCGCTTATTTTGCGTTTTAGATAAGTCCAACTTAAAAGTTACAGATTTCGCTGCAAAACACTTCCTTCCAAGCAAAGTTCGAAACGTGCATTGACTGGTCACAAAATAATCAAAAATATTATTTTTATTTAGTCCAAATTAAACAAAACTGATTACGGAACAAAACACGTCCTTCCAAGCAAAGTTCGAAACGTGAACTGACGCCACGAAGGACGCGATTTTTTTTTGCGTTTATGTTAGTCCAAATTAAGCCAAGCTATTTACGTGCCAAAGCACACCCTTCCAAGCAAAATTCAAAACGTGCACTGACTTGCCACGGAAGACGTTAAAAATTGTATTTTGCGTTTATATTAGTCCAAATCAAAAAAAAAAAGATGTTACGCGACCAAACACGTTATATTTTTCTTTAAATGATAGGCGAAAAGTGTAATTGTGAAAAAAATGGATCTGCACTCCGCTCAGCGGCTGATGCTGTAGCAACCACGGAAGTCACCGCAGCTGCAGGCATTAAATTTTAGCAGAGGAGTGAGTAACCCGGGGTGGCATTCTGAGGCCGGCTAGCGCTCAGTCGTGTCGCTTGAGGCCAAGGACTAGAATATATCGCGCGATAGACTCGCAAAGATCGTTAACACTGTATGATCGAACCTAAAGTATTTTCATCAATAATCATGAAACACGTTTTGTTTTTGTTTTTTTTTTATTTCACGCAAATATTCGTAGATTAGAATACACGACATTCACTTCCTTCCGACTTTAACATTCGTCCTCCACTTTTGTTCACTATTGCCACAAGCTAAAATTCATTCCATTCTCTGTTTCGTAGTTTTGTATCTGCATCACATAATTGGAGTCTGCTTTGATGTGTAAGAAAGATCGTAAGTGCTCTTGGTATGTTAGTTTTCGTGTTGTCTCTATGTACACCATGTCGCAATTCGTATATGCGGCTGTTCTCGTATATTGATGTGTCATTCGGTTTGGGTTTTAGTTTATTTCCAATGTTGGTATTTCTTAAGGAAGTTTGTTAGTTTGTATGTCTCTTTGCCTACGTATGTTAACGAAATCCACTGTTGGTCGTACTTGCCCGTTTCAGTCAGTTGGCGTTGCTGTTTTTGTTTGTATTTAATGAGTTTGTCAATGTCACGTTGTTGGTATCCGTTATTACTTGCTATATTGTAAATGTTGTTTAGTTCATTGGAGTAGTTAGTGGGAATCACGGGGCAAGAATGGAGCCTCTACACCATTGATCTATATGCTGCTAGTTTATGTTGTGCGGGGTAGCTGTATAATTAGTAGTGGTTGGTTTTCTGTATGTTTGTTCCCGTATCACGATTAGGCCCATTTAGTTGAGTTGTCCGTTTATATGTTATATTTATTGATTATATTTCTTATATATACATGCTGCATTGTTTTATGATCATTAAACAAATGTTTTTAGACATTTGCATCTCATATTGGGTGATGAGAGCAGTTCAGAAGGGGTTCCACATAAAACCTGTGTTCGATACCTCGGTGTTCGTCTCGATCAGTATCTGTACTATCCTAAACATGTAAAAATCACGCTCAGCAAAGCACAAAAAGTAGTCATGTCCTTTGATGACTCTTTCATTCCAGATACATCGATCAAAAGATCAAAGTTATCTGTTATAAGACCTAAGTTAGACCAGTTTTGACATATGGATGTCAGATCTGGTACAACCAGAATGCTAGTGCTCTGGAAAGATTAAGAGTTTTCGAAAGGAAATGTCTTCGTGCATGTACTGGTTTATACAGACAGCCTGAGACGGATTGGAAGCACTATATATCGAATAGAAGAATTGATCAAACTGCTAAAATGACGAGAGTTCATATCTTCATATTGAGACTTCTTTGGAATCGTGTCGCACGATCTGTAACTGTGAGCTAAAACCCCTGGATTTCATAGCCGTTCCACCCTACAGACGAGTATATTGAGACTTGCCTCACTACTGGCTTCGTTCCTTCAGAAGCATTCGTGTATTTGGACATGACTCGACTGTGACGGTGTCCCAATTGTATATCACATATGTATATAGACGGGCCACCGATAAGAAGATAAAATATCCTCCGAATTCGAGTTCCCGAGACCAACTATTCCAATAGAGATACTCATTTGCCGGATTCGGTGAGGCTGGTTGAGCTGGGACGGACTAGGTATTTAGGTATTGGCGGCTGAATAACAATGTTTAAATTATTCGTTTTTTTTGTGTTTTTCGGTGCTTAACGTTGAGTTTAAGCTCATTATTGCTATATTTAGTGTTGTTGTTTGTTGATGTTAAAAATTAGGAGTAGGTTTGAGTATTTAGGCTAGGTATACGTGATGTATTAGATTAAGAGATAAGGTTTCACGTTTACGTCAGAAATATTGTGATAGGAAGTATAAGAAAAAATTTTGTCTAGAACTGGCTTATAACATGTAGGATAAAAGTTCACTGTTTTGTTAATTTTATAATTGATTTTTGGATACTGTTTTTAGTTTTTTTTTCCTTTTTCCAATTGAGTCATAAAATATATAATAATTTTAATTGAATTGAATCAGAAATTGTTTTTTGCAGAAATGTTTTTTGATTGATAATGCATAAATTTAGAGAGCCATTTGGGTGGGCCATTAAGTTTTAGTATTCTTATTGTTTGGAATTTGCTTTCTATTCTTTGCGAATTTATAACGATTCGTATTGAATAAAGCGCTTTTGACTTTGACTTTCATTTTCCAATTCCAAAGGATAATTAAATATGAGTATTTGATTTTAATACTCTAAATAATTTGTTTGTATAATGCATTTTGGTCGGGGAATCAAGAGGGTCATCCTTTTTGTTGGACGTGTTGATATATGAATCGCATCAAATTTTCACCAGTTCTATTTTGAACTTTTTCTGAATTATAATAATTATTGATTGAATTATTTTTCGTAAAATTTTCACAGTATTTAAGTGACTGAGACTATCTGTTTCCGCCGTCAAATGCCATAAACCCCCCAGAGCTGTCTATGTCTTAAGATTAGTCAGTCAAAAAACTTAAAATGGTATTTGATGGAGCTTCATTATAGAAGCGTGTCTCTTTAGTTTCTTTAGAAAACTGAGACATAACATGAGCTTGAAGGGTTTCTGATGCCACTTTCCATAGCATTTATATCAAATACTCGTAGGCGTCTATCAGTTCATTATTCACCCAGCCTTACAATCAATGTAACTGTCTTTGGTTAGACAGACTCATTTGGCTGGGATACCAAAATACAACATTATTTGGTTCTGGACATTACGATCGATGCTTTCATATGCTTGCTTGGCCCACAAAATTTTGTGGGTGTCGATGTTGGCTGTAAACAATTGGTCCTTCAGTTTAAGGTCGATATATAAATTTTCTTGAGCTACTCGTATATTCATCTTTTCAGCATAATTCAACCAAAAACGTTTGACGTAAAAGTATTCTTCCGCTTTCTAAATATTTCCACAATTTCTGTTTCTAACCGAAAAGCAGATAATTTCGCTAAATAAACAGTTTTCATTAAATCACCTACAAAAATATTCGCATGAGCGAAATTACTGTCGCGGCCTATTGTCGCCCTCATAAAATCGCCTACTCGAAAGTACTCTCCTTGTTTTCCCACTGTGCGTGTTTGAAAGTATATTGACATATTTTCATATTCCTCCTTTTTGCTTCGTATCGACTCTCTATTCATAGCATTATAATAAAAGAAGTGGAAAATAATTTAATGAATCACATCATACTTTTTGCATTTCCAAAAATAACTGGTCTACGTCACCGAAAGTATCTCTAGAAAATTTTCTGTAGTTTCTTGTTACTAGTGCTTTGATCATTTCATCGGACTTTCTCTTCTTTCTTTCGTTTCTTTACACTTTGTCTTTCGTCGATCTTTCTAATGGAGCGCAACCTAAAACTTTTAGCCACGCAGTCATTACACAAAATTTTTTGCATTGGTAAAAAAATACACACAAGGTCAGACGCAGCAAGCCAGCTACTGCTTGCGAACTGAGCAATTCCAATTTCTCTCCGACTCATACAAAACGTTACTTAGCCCCGCGGTGTTAGAGGCACTTCAACATACCATGGCAGCAGAAGTCATAAAATCCATTTAATTCGATTAGCACTTGTAACACTTTTTATCTTATCACGACATGCCAAAGTAGTCAGAATTGCTGATAAGGAATCGCTTAAATTAGTTTATCAATGACAATAATTACGCCAACGCCACTGATAAGAATTTTCGAAAAGCAACAAAATTACAGCTATTGGTTGAATTCAAGGAATTTGTGATTCTGAAACTTCATCTCTGAAAAGTCTCAGCAAATATGGCCGATATTCAATTTTCACGTGTCATCGCGATTCCGTTTGATAACGACAATCGATTTCCATCAGTTGTCACCAACCATTTTCCCGCTAAGCACACACTTGCCAATTGACTGAGCTCCGCAACACTCATCTACATACCTATACGAGTATTTTTGTCGCACCACTGTGAGAAAAAAACAACAAAATCAAGTGTGCAGTGTGTTGTGTAACCCACTATAAACATACTTAACCTTTTAAGGCATTCAAATAATACAAATCGTGCGCAATATTTACAGCATGACTACAGTTATACACTTCTTATATACATAATAATAATAGCATTGAATCAGCCGGGCCCGGCGGTGGCGTTACGGTTAAATCTCTTGTTGAAAACGAAATCGGAAGAAGCTACACAATACAAAACTGAGCCAGAGAGGAGAGCATAGAACGAAATGCATGGAGCAGCAAGCAATGAGTTTGAGAGTGGCTTATTGACGCGAGAGAGAGAATAGTTTCGGTTTTAGTCGTTGGGGAAATGGGGAGCAGAGTAGAGAAGCATGATGTCGTGCGCACCGTAGAATGCGCGATCATGAAATCGCGCATCAGTGGATCCACGTGGTGTTGTATTGAACGTAGTGGTTTCCATGTTTAGATTTAGAGAATGCAATGCATATCATGAATGACATAATAATGCCGGCTTGCGGTTTTCTCGCACTGTTGCCAAGTTTTGCGTGTTTGAATTATGGTGGATTATAAATATTACCCAATTAAAGCAGCAATGAAAAGTTTGTATATTTAGGCGCTAAATAAGGAAAAGAAAAACGATGGAGAAATGGGACAACCAAAATAAATATGAAGGGACAAATTTTTGAATGAGTTATTAGGATTATATAAGAAATAGAAAACGATGTACTTGTACCTGATTAGATAAAACGCCGGGGAGAAGGCTACGGCGTTCTCGGAACAGCAGTATCGAAAAATATTTAACTGTAGTGTCTATGTTGATTTGAAATTTACGAGTGTATCAACCGTAAAAATGAGATGTTGGCTACGGCCATATCTCACTTAATTATGATCCGATTTCTTTAAGCGCAAGGGTTTTATGTTAATATACATAACGAAATTTTAAGAAGTTTAAGATTCAATGAGAATAAAACAAAGCTCATGATGCAGCCGAGGAAAAATATCTCAAAAGCCCAAAATATCACACTTTGCGAATACAATATCGAAAATGTGGGCGAATTTGTGTATTTAGGCGCCAAAATAACGAGAACCGATACTAAAAGAGACGAAATACGACGAAGAATACTGCTCGCAAATAAAATTTTTTATTCAGCTTTGACAATTTTGCAGACCAGCTGCATACACAGGAAAACAAATTTCCAAGTATTTAAATCTGTGATAAGACCTGTATTATGCTATGGGTGTGAAACATGGACCCTAACCCAAGCATCCACAAATATATTGAACGCCTTTGAACGACGGGTCCTGAGGCGAATAATCGGAGGGAAGCTAGACGAGGACCAATGGTGAATTCGATACAACCATGAGCTGTATGCAATTTTTGACGAGCCGGAGATCTCAGCGATGGTAAGACTGCGGAAGCTGCAATGAGCTGGCCATATGAATCGTATGGACAAACAACGGATACCCAAAAAGGTATTTGCTGAGAGAACTGAAGGCCGGAGACCAGTGGGGAAACCGAGGAAACGCTGGTCTGACTCGGTCGACGAAGACAGTTCATCGCTGCTCGGATTTCGAAATTGGAGGAAGCACTCAACGGATCAAGACAGTTGGAGGCGCTATTTGTAGAAAGTGAAGGCCCGAGAGCGGCTGTAGTGCTAAGAAGAAGCAGAAGTTTAAGGGCATCGTTTCAATTTCATGGGAGAAAATGTTGACAAATTATACTGATACTAACAAAGCTGAGTGGATTTTGATTTATGAGGTATCTGTTGTCCTTGTACTCTTAAAGAACTACCTCCATGATTTTTTTTTAGGATTTTCAAACTCAGAGCAATCCAATCACAAGAGGGAGACACACATTTTTCGTACTTTTTGCCACCTCCTGGACCCACTGATTACCAAACTGACTTTTGCGTTTCAGATTCTAAAAGTTTCAATGAAGAAGTTTTATTTTATAGATGACATCCCACCCGGTTGCCTTTGATAAAGAAAATATTTAAGGATCACTTCGGTATAAGTGCACCTCTCTTGAAAAGTTTTGATTTTCCAATTAAATTTAAATTTTCGGGAGACTACCACTTCTGACCTTTTCAAAAGTTTAAATATTGCAGCTTCTATAGTTTCTGAGAAAACTTGCTGTTATGCACGGACTGATAGGATGAAAAATGAGCAGGTCTTTGTAAAATTCACTTTACAAAGCTCAAACAAACGACTCACTAGAATCCGGTAAAGGCTGCGTAAGTTGAACTTATTGAAGAAGACGCTAAAGGATGAAAATAGTGTAAACTCTCGACTTAAAATAAAGAATTAATAACCTAAGTATCCAAATGTTAGTACCTAGAAACCAAGAGGAAGCACAACATTTACAAAAAAACTAACGGTCACTCAATTCCAATCAGCTCTTTTGAAATGAGCATACCCTATTCCTATATAGTCGCTAAAAGGGGGGCCCTAAGCTTGTCCAAATAACAAAAACAGAATTCGCTTGCAGTCAGCAGCGGCTCCAAATGTCAAATCAAATTTTTCTCCTTCAAATTCAATGCTCCATGTAAATTCCAACTGCCTCGAAAACGTTAATTCAATCTGCATTTTTCAAATCACTTTTAAACTATTTGCGTCAAAAGTGAGCACCATTGCGAAGAAAGAGAGACGTGCTATCCGTCGTGTCTTTCTCTGATAAATTCGGAATCAATGGAAATTCGTGAAAGTCACCCGAAACCATGGAATTTTCTTTGAGCAGACTGATATAACATATGTGTAGCAATATACCACATTCAAAGTGACTAAGATTTCCACCTCTTCATGTAAACTGCGAACGACTGAAGGATAATACAGTCTGAAAAGTTGCAGGGCTCTCCAAAAATTTTCCATCATGTCCATAACCAGCATTTTAGAAATGGGTAAATATCTGCGGGGCTTTCTTAATTTTAAAAGCAATTACAAAGGCAAACAAAGTGTATTGTTATTAGACTGGACTGGGCTTTTCCTCATAGGAGAATACTGTATAACATTATAAAATTTGTTACAAAAATATTGCGTCGATTTGCTGTTTGAATGGGCATAAGACTACATTTTTTTGTAATTCCTAAGAGTTCCTTCTTACTGAAGAAGGGACAATAATTCATTACAACGTTCAGCATATTTCATGCATATATTTACCTAAATATTGGAATTTTGTTTGAAAATTGTGTCGGAAGATATCAGTTTCCACACATCAAAATGCAGTCGAAATGCGTCTGGTTACTCATAAAAGCAAAGTGCGACAGCTTTTCAGGAAAAAAATCAGTGTTAGATATTTATGTACATTCTCTAGGTTAGAGTTTTCTCCTTGAGGACTTTAAACTCACTTACAAAATATATCTCTTTGAAATCGCATTTTTCAAGCGCTGTTTTAATAAAAAGCAATGTTTGCCACACTTTTTACAAATTTTTGAAAAAAAACATTTTAAATAATGGTACCACCCCTTCGGCTCACATAGAGCGCAATAATATAGGAAATCTAGCTATTTATATCTGAAATGTCTAGTGGAACTATTTGAACTACATTGTACATAAATACAAATCATTTTATTTATTTGATATCCGCAAGCTAATGCTCACTCAAAAAAGCAAATTTTATTTCGAAAAAAAAAGAAAACGTAATTGAAAAATCGATCTTATGTTTCAAGTGTGCGACGGACACTCACGATATTGTGTACAGTCAAAAAAGGATCAGTTTTAAGAGTCGTCAACGTCTGTTTCTTCGCTTGTTCGTCTAAATGGTCGGTGTATCTTTATTCATTCCTTCCAGTCGATTGCCGTTTGCGTAGTTTTACGCATATGCGATCAGAGAGGTCGTCATACAAATTACAGTTAGTATACATCTCTTCGTTGTAAGGAAATCTCCATTCTGCTCCATGCATGTAACTTTTATATGCGAAGCTTATATTCCCTGGATACATCTCTGTTCCTTAGAATAGGAAGTATTGAGAAGTAGACTTGGTTTTCTGCGTTTGTCCTTTGCCAGATTTGGTCCTTTTCTACAACCTTTCTATTAATAAAGACTCTTGAATATGAGAAGCTATCTTTACTTCCCAGTAGTCCTCTAAGGCAAAGTTTTACTGGACTGAGATATCTTTTATTTTTTGGATTATTAATTTGGTTTTATTTTCATTGATTGGGGATTGAATTTGTTCACTTCTGAATCTTGGTGTATTAAGATTTCCTTTACATCCAGATATGACCTGGTCATAATGTTGACTTCTAGAGTGGCGTGGCTGTGGTTTCAGCTGGCGTTTTCCTAACTACGTGTACCAGAGCAATATTGAACAGGACTAAGGAAAGCTCATTCACCTGTTTTAAGCCAGGCTCATTCCGGAAGCCTTGTGTTAGATTTCCGTTGGATTTGGAGATTAGATAAGTAATTTAAGCACAATATCATCGCTTCCCACTAAAATATTTATGTATTCCCAAAAGAAATATTATCAATGAAATATAATTCGATGTTAACAGAATAACGCAGTAACTGCCACGAGACACGTAACTTCAGCAGGCTTTAAAGCTCATTTAAATCTTTCCGTTTTCATATTTTTTTGCGAATACATATTAAAATTTTCGTATATATTTTCAATTACGTCACATTTTCCATCAAAAACTATAAACAAAAATTATGTTTTATGTGAATCAATAGACAACAATTAATTAGACATCTTCACTTCCGCTCCACAAACCTACCCTTGAAAATATCAACATCTAAACGTGGCAACATCGCAACACTCCAATTGGAATCTAGTGATGAGACTCTTATTAATTCGTTTACATTGTGCATATTTATATGTGGGACGTGGGGCCGAGCATTCCGTGACGTAGACACGACAGCCGATTACGATAGTGGGTTACACGATTCACCTCTCGTGCTTTGCTGTCGGTACGTAATCGGAGTTGTGTGAGTTCTGATGTACGGAAATGCGCGCGGTCGAGGTGGCGGTGGCTACAATTTGGGGGCAATGAATCCAAGATTTCATGTTGATATCTCGCATAGCTTGCTTTTGGATTGTGTATGTGATGTCGGAACGACACGAGCAAACGACGAATGGCTTTGAACGCGACCTAGGCAGCACGAGAAGAGAACAACCAACGAAAGAGAAATTGTTCAGAATGCAATTGATTTTGGTTAGGGGTGCGCGGTGCAATCGGGAAATCAACACAGCAACGAAAAAGAGTCGAGACGGAACGGAATTATGCGGTGCGATAACGATTGTATCAGTACAGCGAGTGTTTAGAAACGGCAACGGAGAAGAAAGAGGAGCAGGAACACACAGCATGGAGTCTCGATTCATCGTTTTGAGCAAGTCGTTGTCTTTGGGGGATTTGCACACGTCCGTTGAATCAGCTTGGGCTCGTTGTCGATTTTCGTGTGATAGGCGAAGAATTGGAGTGCTTTCATGTTCCGGAATTTTTAAAGTTGACACATTAGCTAAATTCACTTGGTAGATTACAGTTGGGCGACGAAGTATTGCGATGGGTGATATGGGTTTCCATTTTTCGTTGAGCAATTAAGCAAGCTTACATTCTGATGTTATATGCAATTTTATCATTCATGGTTCATTGAACACTCTAAATTCAAACATATCGTACATATAATAATATATCAAAACAATAACTTTTCTTTTACATTAATATGATTGATATTATCAAACATTGAAAAAAATAGAGAACATGTTGGGTAGACAAAAGGGTTTTGTAATCAACCGAAGAACCAACAAACCATTAAATAATTGTTTTCAAAGAAAACTCCGTTATTGAATTTCAACCAGCCGCAATTTTTTACAATATAACGGTATCATTGTCTTAATCGTAACTTTAAAATATGTATGTTGTATTCTATTTGAAAATTGTGTGAAAATCCAATAAAAACTGGTGTCTAGATCGATACAGAGCCTTTACAGTACGGAGAAAATTGAAATGGCTATAACTTTCGTAAATGTGATTCGATTTTTATGAAACCAACCAAATGAAAGGGCCTTCTTCAGACATCAAATTTCATTGAGGTTAAGGTGCCCATAAAATTTTGTTAGGAAAAATATATGATTCAAAAAGTTCGACGAACTTTTGTTGTTTTACTCATAACGCATTCTACGCAATACCAAAACCTGGAAAACCAACGATGTAATAAATTACATATAACAGAGAAAAGGCAAAAAATGACTTTCGACATCAATTTTAAAATATTACAATATCTATTCCTAGTCTATGGTGTGAATCTTATAACTAATCGTTAATACAGCACATAGTCGCACCAAGCGACGGATCGTCCTATTGGTTCCACTCGACGTCAGGAACGCCTTCAACTCTGCTAGATGGGTGGATATTCTGAAAACCCCTTTTCAAGTTCTTTTGGGGGACTACCTAAAAGGTCGAAGCCTGCTCTACGACACGAAACAGGGCCAACGAAGGATGCCGGTTACATCGGGTGTTGCCCAGGGATCTATCCTTGACCCAGACCTGTGGAACGTGTCTTACGACGGGCTACTAAGACTGGAGTTGCCAGATGAGTCGCGCTTGATCGGCTATGCAGATGGTGTTGCGACTCTGGTCGCTGGACGCACCGTTGAACAAGCGCAATTTAGGCTATGTATGCTAATGCGCCGAGTGAAGGACTGGATGACTGCTCACGGGCTCAGTTTAGCACTGGAGAAAACCGAAGTGGTCATCTTGACAAAAAAGTGAATCCCTAGAGTAAGGATGATCAGTATTGGAGATATACAAATCGAATAGAAGCCATCGGTGAAGTACCTGGGGCTACTGATCGACTCGAAGATGAGTTTCTCTGAGCAAACCAGGGCAACGGCTGAGAAGGCTGCTTCGGGAGCATCGGCTCTAAGTCGACTTATGGCCAACGTAGGGGACCCAGCCCATCAAGAAGACGCCTCTTGATGAGTGCTGTAAGGTCAATGCTACTGTACGGAGCAAAGTTATGGGGCGACGCTCTCAGTAAGGAGGTTTACCGAAAACGCCTGGAACAGATACAGAGAAGATGATTGCATCTTCGTATCCCACAGTCTCTGATTCGGCGGTGAAAATCATTGCAGGCGTGATACCTATCGGTCTCCTTGCTAGAGAGCGCCGCTCTTTTTATCTGCGTCGAAACGAGGATGCGAACGAGATGGTTGCTCGCGAAGAAAGACAACGCCTACTCAACGATTGGCAGCAGTCTTGGGTGAATTGCACGAAGGGAAAGTGGGCTGCGCCGGATGTGAGACCGTGGCTAAATCGAAGGCATGGTGAGACTGACTTCTATCTGACCCAGCTTTTGAGCGGGCATGGGTGTTTTCAGTATTAGCTGCAAAAGATTCGTAAGTCACGGTCCCCCGATTGTCGGTGTTGCCCAGGAGAGGAGGACAATGCCTGCTACACATTTTTTGCTTGCATAAAATAGGACAGGCTGCGAAGGGCCCTCTACAGGGAGACGGGAGAGCTCACCCCGGATAATATAGTGCGGTGATGGTCGAATCGGTTGACAAATCGAACCAGGTGGCACATTATGTTCGGGCGGTCCTAAAAGATAAAAGGGACTCTCAGCAGCCGGGTCGGGGGATCGCTTATCCGGCACTTCCTCTTCGTAAATGTTGAACCCTCGCACTCAAAATCGGAGGATATACTATCTTCTTGTTGGAGGCCCGCCTATACATCATATATCATCGAATCATCACCCAAATCAAAAACAACGATTCTTCTCTGTGCTAAACTTTTTTATTGATCACTCGACTCTTTTTACTTCAGTTTAATGTAAATCTATACTGAGCCTTTCATCGCTTCGTACGGGCATCTATCTCGTTTTTCGGATGGCTCCCAGAACTTCAAATTACTTATAAAAATGGTTTGTATGAAGCTGTCGGAGCCATCCGAAAAACTAGATTGATGCTCGTACGATGCAATAAAAAGCTCAGTGTAGAGCACATTAATCTATAGATTTGCATTAAATTGATGTAAAAAGGATCAAGTGATCAATAAAAACGTTTAGCACAGACAAGTACTTGCAGGGGAAAATTTACCGGAAACTAATTCGTAGTTACAAAAACAAATTCAGCTGGCATAAGTAGAATAAATAACAATAATTCTCTCGCCTCTAAGCATGGTGATCGCCATCACCCATGTGTACCTAAAGTGGGATGGCCTGATGAGACTTTATGTAGTATACACGTCGCAACCACCTTTTTCTTACATTTTTCTTCTTTATAATTTTTTTAGATTATTAATGCAACTCATTTAGATAGCTACATACAATCGATTTTCACAAATAACAGATCTTATCTAAATACACAAACTCTTCAAGAGGAATGCAGCCAACTGTTAGACATGTATCAATGTACCCGTTATCGAGTGAAGTCGAGCCTCAATATGAATGTATTGATTCTCGGGAGAGATGGGTAATGCCGGAAATTTCAATGCATTGATGCACTAATACCAACGCCAGTACTGGTATCAACAAAATGCGCTGATACATTGTGCCGTGATAGCAGAAGTGTCGGTTTCATAAGTGCAGTTTCAAAGCAGAGCCGTGATAGCAGAAGTGTCAGTTTCATAAGTGCAGTTTCAAAGCAGAGCCATTGCTCTGCTCTGATAGCGTTGCGTCACAACGCATACAATGTTCTATGAATTGAGCGCTACCTGCATGCGGTGGAATCATTCATTGGGCGAGGTCAGATGCTTCAGCTTGTTGCCGGCTTCAAACAGGTAAATCCAGTGTTCTTAGACGAGAAAGATGCGAAGTCGAAAAAAAGAAAACAAAATGCATGAGACCTGGAAATTTCCTAACGACCTAAGGGTTCGGCCACATTGCGATTTTTCTGCCGTAACCAGCGATTTTCAGACGCAAATACGAACACACTGCGACAAGATTTGCAAAGGAACTTCAGGCATGCGCAGAACTAATATGCTCATTTGAAGGTATGTCTTTGCCAGGAGCACATGCGCCTAACTCATTTGTGCGCTATGCAAGAAACTTCCATGCACATCAGAGTCAAATGTCCAAATGATGTGCGCCTGCGCGAGTATCACGAAAACTACCTACTAAACTGGTTTTAGGAAAAATCGCAAATTTCTGCGACTGCCGACCTGGACAAAATTGTCGAAAATCGCAGTGTGCGGGCTTCCATTTAACCATGTGTAACTTGCGACAGAAGTGCGGCTAAATAGTCGTAGTCTGATGCATCCCTAACTGCACACAATGCAACTAATGCGTACCTATCTGTGGCGCTCCAGAAAATTTCCTAAGTCTCAAGACAATCATTCATCTATCGATAGCTCATGGGGAAAGATCTCGTATAAGAAACTGGAAATGCATTCTTGGTCTCAGGATGCGAATAGTCAGGACGCACATTTCATGTATGTTACTCGTGTTCACTTGTCGACGGCTAACAATGAAGTAGACTCAGTGATACACATACGTTGAAAAAATTTGTATCGTATACAAAGTGAACATGGTTGCAATGTTGGGCCATGTAGACCTCAGACAGGGTTCAACTAACCTGAATGTTGAAATAGGTCGCAATCCTGTTTACAACTACGTCTGACCTAGCCCAATGATAGCAACACTTTGTGAAGTCCATTTTACTGCGAAACACAGTTGATACAATTTTCCTTCGATGCTGACATCGCATGTTTACGTCGTGATTTTCTGCTATTGTTTTCAAACAGTGTAAGGCAACTGGGATTGATTCGTAGCCTGAAAATAAAACATTTGACTTGTTAAACGGTTTTCTTCATATTATTTAGGTATTTTAATATAGTTTTCAATAAAAATGTTCGTGGCGTTACCCACCTCTAGTACAAATCTGTGATAAAACCTATGCTATGAGTGTGAAACAGGGACTCTAATCCAAGCATCCGCAGACATATTGAACGCTTTCGAAAGATGGGTCCTGGGGCACATAATTCGAGCAAAGCTAAACGGGGGCCAACGGCAAATTTGATACAACCATGAGCCATATGAAATTTTCAACGAGCCGGAGATCTCAACGACTGTAAGGCTGCGGAAGCTGAAATGCGGTAGCCAGTTTTGACGATATTGGATACCAGCGGCATACATAGAAAAACAAAGCTGAAAATATACAAATCTGTGATAAGACCTGTGCTATACTATGGGTGTGAAATATGCACCCTAATTCAAGCATCCACAAACATATTGAACGCCTTTGAAAGATGGGTCCTGACGCGAATAATCGGAGTGACGCTGGACGGGGACCAGTTGTGAATTCGATAAAAGCATAAGCTCTATGCAATTTTTGACGAGCCGGAGGCCTCAACGACTTTAAGACTGTGTAAGCTGCGAACCACATAAATCATATGGACGAACGGCGTATACCCAAAAAGGTGTTTTTTTGGGAGAATTGAAGGATAGAGACCAGTGGAGAAACAGGAAACGCTGGTCTGACTTGATCGGCGAAGACAGTACATCGCTTCTCGGAAATCGGCGAACGCGGTCAATGGACCGAGACAGTTATAGGCGCTTGTTACAGGAAGCGAAGGCCCGAGAGGGACTGTAGTGAAACTTTCTGCAAAGTAAGAGACAAAATTTCAGCTGTTGTAACGGATCATGCCTCTGACATTTAGTGTGTAGTGTGTTCGTGTGGATAGGAAAACTCAAGTATTTCGCTCATTTGTTAAACATAGTAACACAAGCTGGTCTTAAGGAAAAAGTTCAGTAGTTAAAAACTCAAAATAATCAGCGAATATTTTAGTAAAAGTAGTAGAGGATACAACCAATTTAAAGCATCGCAAGATTAAATGGGACTTCCAAATTTAAAATTTAAAAATTGCATTCCAACTCGATTGAACTCAACTTTGTAAATGCTACTTCGAGCTTTGATTGTATAAAATGCAATTGTTTCCACCACAGCAGTCATTGATTCTTTGCAGCCCGCTCCAAGTTTAAGCGATCGCTTGGGCATGATATAGAAATATTTTGATTCTGAAATCAAACAAAATATGAGCCTTAATAACGTGACTTCCGCAAGAATGGAAGTAGAAAAACACTTAGTAGAGAAATAATTGAGTAATTTAGAGGATCCACTGTTGTGGTGGAATCAAAGAAAGCAAATTTACCCAAATCTCTACGTTTTAGTAAAAAAAAAATTATGCGGCATAGCTATTTCTGTCCCGTGTGAGCGAATTTTCTTCTTCTTTAAAAGTGATTTAGTTTGTTTTGGTAAATATTCTATTATAGATGTCAAGTTTTGTTTACCAATTTTTAGTTTTAATGAATATATTTATCTTTACGTATGCAAGAGTAAAATCATTAATTATTTTACGAATTTCTATTGCACCTTTGGCACCGTAAACTGGCAATGCAAACACCACAGAGACACAATCCTTGGACTCAACGCCAATGCTGCTAACACCGAGGGAAGCGATTGTCTTGATGTTAAATATTGAATCTCTTGCTTTTGCGCTTGATATGGATACCGCAATGCGCCACTGATCCCGCAACGGTATCGACGCAGTAGTATCATGGATAAAGGTATCAACGCAATCGCACGGTGCAGTGCTGCATTATTCATATCTAATTTTCGTTACTTTAGTGGCTTGATAAACTCTTCGGTTGATATATAATATAATGAATTGGCAGTTGTTCTATGTCATTTTCGAGAATTAAAAAAATAACCTGTCTAACCATTAATAATCTGTGTAATTATATTCTAATTCGCTCTCGTTCGATTCCAATCAATTATTTCCCGAAGGAAATGAAAATCGTCCTTTCACACATTGATTCAAGGACGTGAAGTCTCGAGCCGGGCCAACGAACCGTACCCGTAAGGTCAACAGGTTCTGGCACTCATAGTCTACTCCATGGTGGCTGCTAATTGGCCTGCTAGTTCGGAGAGGAGCACGGTCATGGGTCTTACCGTGAATGGACTGTGCTCGGAAAAAGCGTTCAAAATCTTAATGAAAACTCCACGTTACTTTACCGACTCATAATTTCATTTCAAAATTCCAACAAAACAACAGCAAGAATGAACTCGCACGTTCCCCATCTGTATACTGACGCGGTGCCAAAACCTAAGTCACTTCTACCCAGAATGAAAGAATCTACGCTGTAATAAAAATGCAACACTTCCAACTTAAGACACCGCGAAATCGACCGAAAGCATGTAATGGACTATTCGCGGATTTTTACAAAACCCGACCACTTGACGATATACTTACTTGCCAGTTCTCTTCCTCCTGAAAACCTATCCTTCTGAAAGGAAAGATCGGGGTTCATTTAGCAACTAATTATTACACACGCCGGAACAATTAGGGGAACGCAATTAAGGTAGATTTTTTCGAATATTGTCGGGTAGTTTGACAAGTGGTCATATTTAAGTTTTAATACCTTGATAGCAGATTGTTTTAAGTACAATTTATGTATTTTTATGCGTTTTGACAAGAACAATGGCTGTTTAACAATTTGCTGACCTAAATTTTTTTGTTTATTTTGATAAGAACTTTAGTGAATCTGTGTATAGGAAAAATGGGTGATTTGCAGCAACTTCTGTGACTAGGGCTGTAACAAAAATCAAGAGAGGGCACACCTATCGCTCAGTCAGTCGCGTATTAGGTGTATCAACATCGGTGATTCGTCGCGACATCCGACGTTGCAGGGAGACTAGATCGTACGTGCGGAGACGAGCACAGGATAGAAATCGGGAAACCAGCACCTTAGATGACCGTTTCATGGTCATGCAGACTTCACGAAATCGTCTTGAAACAGCTGGTCAGACCTGACATCATTTAGAAGATGTACGTAACGTCAACGTAAGTGAAAGGACAGAAGATGGTTGAATGAAGTTGGCTTAAAATCTTACAAAGGCCCCCAAACTCGAGGTAGCTCTTCGTGGAGCAAGATTAGCATTTACTCGGAAGTATCGAAATTGGAAAAGTGGGTGGAATCTTGTTTAAAGACGAGAGCCGTTTTTGCGTAAATTTCGCAGATGGAAGGGAAACAGTGGAGATATCGTGGAGAATGTTATCACAAAGCAAATTTCAATGAAACTGTATCGTATGGTGGAGGGTCAATGGTAGTAGGGGGTTGTATATGTTTGGTAGCTCGCAAGGAGCTAGTAATCATTGCTATTGGATCGCTCACTGCACAACGGCATGTGACAGAAATTTTAGAACTCCAAGTCATGCCTTTTGCCCCATTCATAGGCGAAAATCTCATTTTATGCACGATAACTCACACTCCCTCACTGCGCGCATGGTCAATGGCTACCTTAAAGAGGTAGGTATTACTCAAATGAACTGGCCAGCACGATCACCGGATTTGAACCCATAGAGCATTTCTGGAACTAACTGGGAAAAAGTATTCAGCAAAGAAGTCCAGCCCCTAATAATGTCGAAGAGCTGAAATTGGCTTTGGTGGAAGAGTGGGACAACTTACCCCAAGAAATTATTGACAACGTGATTCATAGCATGCAAAATGGCTTTAAGTAGACTTCCAGCTATGGTTCTTAATTTGAATAATCTAATAACCAAAGCGTTTTTTCTTTCTTTCCTATATCTGTTAAATACACTAAGCATTTCTATTCTGCATGCAGCTTTCTTCGGATAATCACATTCTTTTCCTTTCTTGCAATATAATTTCCATATGTTATCGTTGTATTGTTCTTAACATAACTGTAATCCGATAAGTTTAATTTAAATGACATACACGCTTCTTTCTATTCGTATTTTCATTAAAGCTCATAAGCAATGATAATTTTATATAATGTGTTCAAAATCTTTAGGAAATGTCTTGCAATACTCGTATATCGTCTAATGCGAATCTTATAAATTGCATACATATGTGAGAAATATAAAATTAATTGTGCTTATTACACTAAAAGATTGATTTGATTCATTGATTGCATTGACTTTAATTTATATATTTTTCACATGATTAGAATGTGTAAATTAGAGTTTATAGTTGTGTTGATAAAGGGACTTATTGTTTGTATCTGTCTTGCCTTTCCTTTCTTCCACCACTCAGCTCCTAATCACTCATCTGACAGACGTTTCGGCGAAAATTCACATAAGATAAACACGAGAAATTTGCAATCCTGACAACATTCCAAGTCAGTGGAGCCACAATGAAACAATATTGTGAAAAAGAATAGTCTAATAAAACATTGATCCTGGATACTTCAAGCATAAAATATATTATGCTTTGTAACCCAAAAGTGCTTCCTCCATTTTTCGATCCAAGATTGGTCTAGTGAAGACTTTTGCCAAAATCTGTGGACAAAGAAGACAATTATAGATTGTAAATAGTATGAATTGGTTGTTTTGCATTTCAACCTTTACAGTTTTACTGTGTCCCTATTCTAATGCCATGTCTAGAGCTGCTCGGTCAGACCCATCTCCCGTAGAAAGTGAATGATCTTCGCTGGCTCCAGGTATCCAAGATGCTCCTCATTTAGGCAGAAAGTTCCCAGAATATCTCTTCTGCGGAACAAAGCCCCGCAGTATATCAAAAGATGTTCTAGTTTTTTTTTTTTTTTTGTAAACCCGCAAACTTGCACTCATCATTCTCCTTCAGGTGTCTAAACAATGTGCTTTTCGACCGCACTGAAGTGCTCAGGACCGACGAATGCTGCCGTTGATCCTTCCCTCACAAAGACTTCTGTTTGTTCATTACCCACCACTCCTGAGTGCTCTGACACTCAATACAGAGTAACAATATTGTTCTCACACGGCTGATGAAATTTGTTCAATATTTTTGAACCACCTCCGATTTTATTGTTGATTTTAGGACTTTAATAGCTGCTTCGATATCAGACAAGATGGCAGATGGCTTTTCGTTTTGCCCTTGAATCCTTTGTCAATGCACCGTTCCGCACTTACTGCGATTGTATAGACCTTAGCCAAAACGATGCTTGGCATCATTCCCAGTGATTCATAGTGTTTAGTGACAGCCCCAAACACTCCAATCCCTGTTCACTCAGTACTCTTAGATTCGTCTCTGCACCACCTAATTGCAAATGGCTCTATAAGGTGTATATTGGATTCAGAGCTTGAATCTCTCTTATTGCTCAGCTTACTCGTAATATAAAAGTTTTTGAACTGAGTCAACATGCTATCAAAATCCACACTGATCCGTGGGAACATTATGGTTCTTTCTTCTTCTTTGTAGCACTTCAGCCTCTCTCGGGCCTTCGCTTAGAGATAGTTAGAGTATCTTATTTTCATGACTGTATTGATTTTTTCGGAAGTTGGTTTGGTCAGTACCATGCTCCCGTGTGCCTGCTCAGCTGTGATATGATCTGATTAAATCAGTACATATCACCTCTGAGCGAACATTCATAGTCTGTCCGAAAGATCCCCTGAACTAAATCACGCTGCTCCCAACGAAATTTGAACCTGGGTTATGCGTCTCATGCTTTAACCACTAGACCACACAGACATTATGATTAGTTTGACTTAATTGCTGTATCCAGTTCTAGAAGCACTCTCCGTTTCGTGGCAGAATATCCTGATCAAAGTAGATGTATACTTTTATTCTATGAGGGGCCATAAATTTACTATATTTTCAAGTGCCGCTGTTGGGCATGACCTCATTGCTCCCGTGATGCAGACACACGCCAGACGTTGCATTCCTGAACTTTGTCCGCCCAGATAACCCTGGAGGGGATGATTAATTTCACCATCATAGTATACATACAGCGCAGCATTGTTGAGCTGCAGCCCCAAAATTGTCTGCAGTGTTCCTGCACTCCATCAGAGCTTTTGTGACGTTTATTGTGGAACTGGTGTCGTCCACGTGAATTTACTATCCAGATGGATTCCAAGATAGCTCATTTCTCTCTCAAATTCTAACTTTATAGTGCGAAGTTGATCTATTTTTCACTCGTTTCTAAATGGAATCAGCATGGTTTTACTGGGATTTAGGCTTAAACCGATCTGTTGGTGCCAGTTACTGACACAGGATCCCCTGATGCACAAACTAGCTTTTTTGTTTCAGATTCTTAGAGTTTTAATCAAGTCTTTACATTTAATATCCTCCTCGACAGCCTTTGAAAAAAAGTCTTCAATGGTCACTTCGGTAAACGAGGGATCCCCCTTAAAACTATTAAAATATTTTATTAGACCTAGAATTTTGAGAAACCAATACTTCTAGCCTTTCCATAAAGTTTGAGTTTTTTACCTTTTATAGCTTCTGAGAAAACTTGGTGTGACGCACGAACAGACGGACGAACAGACAGAATGCGAAACTAGTGGGTCTTTGCAAAATTCGTTTTACAAACCCCTAAAATCCATATTGTAGTTTGTCTGGCCTAGTGGTTAGAGCATGAACGCATAAGCCGAAGGTGCCAGGTTCAAATCTCGTTGGAAGCAACGTGATTTAGTTCACGGGATTTTTCGGACAGACTATGAGTGTTCACTCAGTGGTGATATGTACTGATTTAATCAGATCATATCATAGCTGAGCGGGCACACGGGAGCATGGTACTGACCAAACCAACTCCCGAAAAAAAAATCAATACGGTCATGAAAATGAGATACTCTAACTGTCTCTAAGCGAAGGCCTGAGAGGGGCTGTAGTGCTACAAAGAAGAAGAAAATCCATATTTTTATAACGTTTTGCCAATAAAAAAATATTTTAGGTAATGTTGCTCCAAATTTAAGTTTACATAGAGAGTAATTAATGAAGAAACAAAAATCAAGTTTAAGTCAATTGTTTCAAACTAGAGTACTACCATTTAAAAAATAATTTTTCGGGAAAAACGTATTTTATTATTATTATGACCGCTCCGTTTATATGTCACGCGCTCGAACAAAAGTTGTTCAAAGAAAAGTTTTTCAATATTCACTATATACAAAAAGCGCGTGAGAACAGTGCAACCTTGATCAATTTTTGTCGCGAATATATTGCAGTTCGCATCTATTTGCTAAAGCAGAACCACTGTAAAAAACCTACTCAAAGTGTGAGTGTACCTTTAAGAAAATTTTTGTTTCCACTTTCTGAAATGTTTGAATGATGCGCGTATACCGAACTTACTCGAACTGAGCGAAAATATTCAAAGATGAAAACATTGTGCACTTTTATCAAATAAATCCTAAAGCACAGAAAGAAATCACTAATCAATGCTCAGCAAATAAGAGTTTCAGTTGTCAGAGTTCACTTCAAACCCAAAAAACATTGACATATTCCTCAAACGTCCATAAATAGCATACAAACTGGATGGAAACCGGAAGAATTTTCATTCGCGAATATCGACTGTTCACCGTGTAGCGAATCACAAAAACATCGATAAATATTCTAATTAAGATAAAATGAACGTATGTTAATCGAAGTTGAATGCAACAGTTGGAATTTTAATTAATTAAATATAATTTAATGTTTCGCTTACTCGTATGTTTTTCTGTAGCGTTCGGTCTTCATCGGCAAGAATTGATATGAAAGTTAATATTAAAATTATGTTAGGAGAAAAAAAGAAGAGATTCTAAGTTGTGCTTATACTTGATGTATTAATTTGGGAGAATATGTTGCATTCGTTTTTATGGTTTGACTAAAACATAAAATATGTTTTTAGGTAAATTTGATTATCGTATTAGATTTTTTACTATTCGTGCTCAGGGATTGTAATTTGAACCTTTTTCTGATTTCTTTATGTATAAATTTTCATAAGGTGATTGCAGCTTGTTAGTGTGAACTTTGTATTAGCAAAAAATTATAGTGGAAAATTTGTAGTTTTTGTGAAAATACGAGAAATTTGTACATTATTCTGCCTATATGTTACAACTCTGATCATAGCTGCAACTAGCGTTAGTGCCAATTGACGTAAGATATGAATTATGTACAATAATTATTTTGGATACATTATGCAGGGATATAATGTAACTATTTCTTTTATGACGCCAGTTTACGTTGCCGACTGATAGCTTTGCTTCGGACGCCAATTAGCGTTCCCAGTCCATAAAGTTTTAATATTGCTACTTGACCGGGTATAAACTGGAATATTTTGCGTTGGAACTAATTGTCCATTTACCGTTAGAGAGCCGCTTAGAGTTTTTTTATGGTTTTTTATGAACTAGACGTTAGCCTATAACCGCTACCTCCTAGTCCTTTTCTGCGCTTCATAGCCGATATCTAACTGAAGTAAATCTAGAAATAGAAAAGACAAGAAAATGTGTGGATATGTGTTTTATTTTTTCAGGATAGATGAAATTTTAGCATGAAATAAATGCGTGTGAGATTTGAATGTTTTTACAATTTTTCAAGAATGGGATATGTTAAAGAAGAATAATTCCTTCTTCGTTTTAGCACTACAGCCCCTCTCGGGCCTTCGCTTAGAGAAAGTTCACACCCGTAGTCCGTCCGAAAAATCCCCTGAACTAAATCACGTCGTTCACCAACGAGATTTGAACCTGGGACCTTCGGCTTATGCGTCTCATGCTCTAACCACTAGACCACACCGACTAAAGAAGAATAATTAAATCTCGTAAACTGCATGAATGTATTGTTGCTATGGAATAATAATGATCCATCGCACAATGTCTTAATCTGAACCTTGGCGTTGAGATTTATTGTTACGGGTATCCCATCCCATGACCGTAACGGATTGATATGGTCAATATCAAGCTCAACCTTGCGATTATTACCTAATTTTTTAATTAGTACCCATCACAGCTGAATGGGCTTATAGTCCGATAGTTACTGTGAGATAGCTTGTATTAAAATTTAATAAGCAAATTAGCGACGGGTCCTGAGGCGAATAATCGGAGCGAAGCTATACGGGGACCAATGGCGAATTCGATACAACCATGGGCTGTGTGAAATTTTTGACGAACCGGAGGTCTCAACGATTATAAGACTGCGGAAGCTGCAATGAGCTGGACACATGAATCGTATGGACGCACAACGGATACCCAAGAAGGTATTCGTTAGGAGAACTGATAGCCGGAGGCCAGTGGGGGAAAACGAGGAAACGCTGGTGTGACTCGGTCACACCAGGAATTGGAGGACGTGGTCAATGGACCGAGACAGTTGCAGGCGCTGTTTGCAGGAAGCGGAGGCCCGAGAGGGGCCGTAGTGCTAAGAAGAAGTAAATTATTTGATTTTTTTAAGCTTATTGCTGTAGTAGAAAGGTGATTTTAAGGTCGGCCACTAAGTTTCGTTTCACCACAAAATGACATTTTCAAAGTAATCCCTCAACATATTAGCTTATTCAATTTGAAACAAATTGGCTACACAGATCTACGCTCCTGTCAGAAGAGTTTTGCGAATAAAATATGAAACACGTCAAAGAGATGTACATGTTTAAAGGAAAATCCATTCTAGCTCGGTCTTCAACGGCCGCCATTTTGTTGCATTGTAACAAAAATCACCCACATCATGTATTCCCAAAAATATTCATCTTATCTGAAAATTTTAAGACGATAAAATCAACACTGCGGTGTCTGATCCATAATGCATATTTTGTTGTAATCAGAAATTTCAAATGGCTATAACTTCCGTGAATCGATCGACGAAGACAATTCATCGCTGCTCGGATTCCAAAATTGGAGGACGCGGTCAATGGACCGAGATAGTTAGAGGCACTTGTTGCAGGAAGTGAAGGCTCGAAAAGGGCTGTAGTGATACGAAGAAGAAGATTACTTTCGTGTCTATGATTCACTTTTCTTAAAACCTTCGCAGTGTTGGCACCTTTTGAAATACTATTTAAATATCGAATTTCGTTGAGTTTAAGGGTAACCATAAGATTTTATTGGGGAAAATATGAAACTCGGAGATCATACAATTAGTACCAAATTTGAGTGAATTCCGACGTCTACGGTACTTTTTTTTGTTGTTGTATACTTATAAAGACCTGTCTACATGATTTTTTTAGATTTTTCCGATCACAGGTGTCCAATAGCGAGGTGGATATACATTTTTCGATTATTTCCCCTCTCCCTGTTTTCATCTAGACATTTCATTACATAAAAAAAAAATGTTTGCGCTCCGTTTGCAATATGCGGGGGGGACCCTTTAAAACCGTTGAACAATTTATTGAACCCAAAATGTCAAGTGATCATCTCTTCTGATCCATGTACGAAATTTGGAGTCGTAGCTGCTATGGTTTCGGAGAAAAACTGCGGTACTACAGAGACGGACGGACAGACAATGTAAGTAGTACAAAACCCTAAAAAGGAATATCTCAATATAAATATTTTTCATGTAGGTTCGCTTTCAATAGCGTAATTTGTATGATTAGATGAAGCTTATGGGACTTTTAAAACGATGTTTTCTGGAAGGCACACTAGAAAATATGAAAAAAGTATAATCCAAATCGCACGAGCGTTGTGTAACGATGAAAGAGTGTTGTCAAATGAAAATCTTTCCCGTGTGGTTAATTGAAGCCACTGATTCAGGCTTACGGTACTAGAACTGGTAAGAAGAGCGGAATTTTTGATCGCTACATTATATAAACGCATGTAGTAGGTCCAGTCCAATATCTTCCAACCTTTTTTTTTAGTTTAAACTAAAAAAAATCCTTCACCAATGAATAGTTATCAAACAGCTTTAACTCATTATAGACTAATTAATTTCTTCTTCTAATTAACAACTGCAAATCTTTTTAGAAGTATGTTTCCCAGGAATTAAAAATTTATTGCGTTTTTTTTTTATTTTATCTATTTTTAATTCCCTTTTAGCTGTTAGTTTTTGGTTGAACACGCCTCACATATGTGGCTGAAGAAAAATCAAACTCAATGTCAATGTACACCAGTTTTCATGTAAATGACAGAAACACTAAATTTTAATTTTTAGTAACTTTCAAAATTTTTAGTATTCACACTGTATGTAATTTTCCCAAAATGATAACACAACACCTGCCTTCACACAAAAATTAGCACCAGTAACACTTCCATTCAAAAATATTTAACTCCTAATTACATCAAACTGTGCTGTCCATCATAATTTATATATAGTCGGAAACCGAAAGCCCCAAACCGAATAATCAACTCATAAACTTGCCGAACAACTTTTTTTCGGTGTGAAAAAATTGCGCTCATCCATTTTTTAATCCACCACACACCCACCCAAAGTGACCAGTCAGTCAGTGAGGCAGCCATTCAGCCAGTCAACCAACCAAGCAGCCTTCGTAGCCCGCCCGGTGTATAATTTCTCAACAAACTATTCGGAATCGGATTCCCCTCGACCTTGGCACAATGAATGCGGCAACACGGTCAATTTAATGTTATGTAGTAGATAGCTGCGAAGTGCATAGCAAAGCACATCGAGTGGAACGGCACATAGTGTGCGTATGTGCAAAATTCACGAGTGAGAGGAGGCGAAATAGAGAGCGAACAAGGTGGATGGAAGAAAACAAAATTTTCATTCTGAACTGTGGTGAGTTTCATTCAAGTCCAAGACGATGTGTACAATACTATTAGTTGGCTGCAAGTGCGAGAGGGGCAGCTGGATTTACTGGAGGTCGCTGGGGGAGCGAGATAAGGATTACGAGAGCAATTTGAAGCTTTCCGGAGCGAAAAAGTTTGTTTGGGTGGCCACAGTGAAAGGCAATGCATGTACAGTGCAGTGACTTAGCATTTTGCCTGCTTGTCCCTTCTGCTGGCAACTGATGCTGCCTTGAAAAGTTTGTTTCAGGTTTGAAGCGCTCAATCCATAAATGCATCTTCCGCCACTTGATGCAATTGCTTGTTTACCAGAGAGAGTAGTTTATGCAATAATATCACGAGTAGTGTGTAGTATGGTGGAATTCGCGGAAGCTTGTCGAGTCGTAAGAAAGAGACGATAGTCCCTTAATTTTCAACATGGGTAGAAAGGATTTTGCATGGTTGCCGTAAACTTTGTTTGAAGTTGCGAAAAGAGCTTTGGCAATAATTAGATGTCCGGTCGGCGACTGCATTGAGTTTATATCATTGCCAGATGTGATCATAAACGAAATATTCAAAATACAAAATTAAATATTGATTTCACTCGTAAAAAAATTTTGAATATATATTCTACATTGTTGACAATTTTGTTGAATGAATCCCGAATCTTTTTAAGTTGAATTTAGGTCCCTTCATGTTTTCTTACGCAGAACATTACAAACGGTTCTAGAAGAAGTCTACTCTATTACTGTATTATTCTATGCTTTGTGTTTGCAATGTATCCTCGACCTAGTAATTCCTATTCTAAAGCTCAGAGATGTACGAGGGAGAATCAATTATAAACGATAATTTTTTTATAATTTTATTAAATAATGTTACACACAAACCATATCATCAGCATTTCTCAATGTAGTCTCCTGCGTTGTCTACACACTTTTGCCGGCGTTTTGGAAGCTTGAATAGTGCTTGTCCATAAAAAGATTTAGAACGAGTTGTCAGCCAATTGCGTATGTGCTCCTCGAGTTCTTTGCTTTCGAATCGTTTTCTTCCAAGTGATTCTTTCAGGGGGTGCGAACAGAAAGTAGTGACAAGTAGATAAGTCGGGACTATAAGACGTTGTTCGAGTATTTCCCAGCCCATTTCTTCCAGTTTATTCCTTGTCAAAGCCGACGTGTGCGGCCCAGCATTATCATGAAGAAGGATAACCTCTCTAATGGGCATACCTCGTCTTTTGTGGTAGGAGGTTTACGCTGACTGCAGCAACTGGCAATAGTAGGCCGCATTCACTATTTGTTGATCATGAAGAAAATCAATGAGTAAAACTCCCTTTAAGTCACAAAAATCGTTGCAAGCACTTTTCCGGCTGAGAGAGGAGTTTTGGCCTTCATCATGACTTTCGTTTTCGACACGTTCTCGCTCACCCTTGAATTCCCTGGCCCACGTGTAAAGTTTATTCTGAGACAATGTAGTATCCCCAAACTGTACCTTTAAACGAGTAAAAATTTCAGACGGTTTATCGCTTTCATTGGTTAAAAACTTTATGATGACGCGCTGCGCGGCAGATGGATGTACCTCTTGCTCAGTCATTGCTGTACTGAGGACATAACGGAGCGTGGCCGCTAACTAAGCTGATTCCCCCACTCCTGATAAACGAACCACCAACCGCCATACTACATCATCTATCTCGGAGGTGCGTGCTAAGCAGAATAGCTAAATTGCCATTCATATTTGATTCACCCTCATACATAGGGAAAATATCGTTCGCATATGCAGGTTGCGTCGGAAAATCCGGTTAAACTGCACACTAATTTGTCACTGTAGTAGATGTCAACGACACCAGCCATTTGTTGATATTTCAACTGAGTAGACGTGTGCACATTAGTGCGTGAATCCTAAGTGGCGGAGTTAGTGCAATCGAGTGCGAAATGCAATCGAGCGCGAAATACAATGGAAGAGCGGCGGTTATTGAAAGTCTTCGTCCTGGACGGTTGCCACCAGAAATTATAAGGTTTTTCAGAAATCCGAAATCCACAGTTTATAATATGTATTGCTAAGAAGCATGCGGCCGTAGAAAATTGTGAGGAAGGTTCTCCAGCAAGGAAAACTCATGCGAAGGGGAAGGTGGCAAGGACCCCGGAACCTCATTTCGGAGGGTCGCCCAAGACCTCATTTCGGAGGATCCTGGGAGTTCACTCAGAAAAATAGCGGTGTAAGTAAGGCTTCCATGCGTCGAATCGCCTGAGACGACTTGAGGTACGTCCTACGTAATAAAGGTGCGACAGATGCTGTTCGATGCTGTTAAAACGAAAAGAATTGCCCGCTGTCATTTGCTTCTATGATCTCTGAAGAACGAAGCTGCGGGTCGCATCTGGTTTTTCCCTCCCAACTTCTAGATTTAAACCCCCTGGTCTATTACGTGTGGAGCGTTATTGAGCGGGTTACTAAAAAGTCCAGATATCCTAATGTGGCATCCGTAAAACCCGCTGTTGAAGCAGCATTCATCAATTTGCAACGAGAGCAGTTCAAAAAGGCATGTTCGCAATTCAGGTGGAGAATTGAAGCAAGCGGTGGGTACATTGAGTTATAAATTTAAGGAGAATACCTAAAATTAAGAAATAATAACTTTTGGGGTAAATGTTAGTTTTTAAGTAATACATAATTATTATAAACAGCGTGTTCTTTCCGGATTTCGCTGATGCACCCTGCATGTATAAGTAAGGACTCTTACAAATGCTTCTGTAAAGATTCTGTATGTATTCGAAAGCAAAGCGATTAGGGGGATGTACTCGTATGCGCCAATGAAGCATGGAATTTAGGGAAGAATTCGTTACAACTATGAATTATAATCTGTGTGTCGACCTACCTATATCTACACGCATAGAGCAACACAAACTGCAATGGATTGGACATGGGGAAAGCAACGATAATCGATCAAGCGTCTCGCTGGGTTTCAGGGAACCGATAGGAAGACTCAGTGAATTCTGGCAGCACTTCTCTGCTTCGAATCTTAATTTGGTGAACGAGGTTGCAGAATCCAAAGCGTGACATGGAGCTATACCAAAGATGACGATGATTCTTTGTGTTGCGTTGAATGGGGTTATTAACCCAAAAATATGGGCTACTGGTCGATGTCATATCAAAGTTCGATCACCACTTAATGATGATTGCTTCGAAAGGCTTGCTGTTGCTGTAGTTATGTCCTCTTAATTCTTTCTGCGTGCTTTTACGTCTGTGAGTTATTTTGTCTCCTTAGTTTATACTGTTCTAAAATATATATCTCCCATTGTAAGCATCCAGTTGCGTCCCGGGCCTTCTCTTCCTGCAAATAGCGCATCCAGCTGACTCGGTACATCGGCCAATGACAGTGTCGGATCAGCCTTTTCTCGGGTTTCTCACTGGTCTCCGGCTCTTAGTTCTCCCAGCGAATACTTTTTCGGATACCCATTGTTCTTCTTCCAGCTGCTTATTTGATATTATTTATACTTGAATCAATGTCCTTATTTAGTTCGCATAAAGCGTTAATAATTTAAATTCTGTATTTCCTTTGTACGTAAAAATGTTTAAATTAATTGCATTTATAATGACCTAATGGCACTTAAATCTTTTTTAAAGAGATACTTAAATTACCTACGTTGAATGGAGCCATTTCATGCCTGATAAAGGTATATTACTAGGGAAACAACGTCTTTACATCGCACCCTTTTTGTGAGTTACTTTAATTTTCAGTAAGATAGTTTAAGCTACGATAGCCCACGTAAAGCTGTGAATTTCCATTTTTCTTTTTCACCAATACGAGGAGAAAGGTATATGAATTTTCATTTTGATAAGTTTATTCACAACAATATTACCGCCTATTGTACATTGCATACTTACCTCTGCGATTGGCATCGCATTCCTCCAATGACATCCCTTTGTTTCCGCCTATACGGTAGATTTTATATTTTCGATCAAAGAAATATTTTCATCACATTCCAACTTGTAACGTTAACTACCAGAAGTGATTTTAAAACAATCTGTCTCATTGGGATGAAATAAAGATTTTGGGGTAATTTTCGTTATTGAAATTTTGTACTACTCCAAATCAGCAGCAGTTTGTGAACTATTTTTCATTGTACTTTTATCGTTGGAGATCTGTTCGGCCTTCGTTCATCTAAAGTTTTCGATCATTTGGAGGTCTTTTTTCAATCTTTTTAAAATTGCGTTTCTCGCCGTGCTTTTAAAATTTACCCTTAACAGATGTCAGTAGTTTCCCTTTGGCATTTCAGCTAATGTTATTAATTTTTGGGCTAGGGAAACAAGGTCATTATTTTTTTCTCCTAGCTTCCTAGTTTTAAATGTACTTCGATATATTCTCATTGTCGCTTCCTATCAGAATTCATCAGTGCGTTTTTTCCATGAAGAAATTTTTCAATTTTTTGAAGTTCGTTTTGATTCTGCTTCACAAATTTCATGTCCGAGAGTTATTAGTTTGTCCTTTTCCACATTTATTGGATCACAATCTGCATAAATGTGAGAATTTCTGTTCTGCTGGCATGTTTCTGAAGTAATTCTTCTTCCTTTCAATTCGATAAGAGCAACTTGTTCCATTTATTCGCTTCCATGTATGTTAACTTCTTCGAGTCGTTGCGATGTATTTTTAGATATGATTTATTTATTTACTCTACCCTTAAAAGATACAACGAAGGCTGTTAGTTTCTCGCTTTGGGCATATTTTTTGTATCGTGTGATTATCTCAAAAGTTGAATATTGTTGATCGTTTATATATTAGAATCTTGATCTTTTAGCCGCCTGAATAAGGTTTTACTTTCAAGTCGATCACCAATAACAGTTTCTAACTTCCTAAAGTCACACTAATCTTTTTGATTTCGTTATTGAACTTTCTAGTTGTTTTCTCAATATTTCTTCAAATAGACCGACGGAATTCACGCAACATGCCCTGTTGGTATCTTCATTCAGCTTTTTCTTTCAATGGCTTGTAAACCAAACTTATATGTCGTCAAAATTGCCATAACATTTTGCGGGGAACTTCACTGGTCAATTGATTTTCGGCTCGTGATTTTTTTTCCAATATTTATTCAAGACTTGATTTACTTGAATACAAGAATTTTCCACCACCTTCAAGAGCACTCCAATTTTCTACCATTTGTTGTTGTAAGCTTCTAGGATTTCTGTTTAACTGTGCAATTATTATTTGAAACATTCGCGCCGATTTCGTCCGACGCAGTATCTTCGTTGACTCATATGGCGATTCCTTTTGCGAATTTATTATGCCTTCATATTGATACCGTTTGCGTTGAGTATCGATCGCATTCGCAACAAGCATTTCACCTACTACAAGGTGCGTTCAAAAATAAACGAGACTGAGCTAAAATAGAAACGACAGGAGCTTTGTTCTGATAAATTCGAGTTTATTTATTCAAAATAATCTCCTCCGTCCTCAATACTCTGTTTTGCGCTATCCAAAAGCTTTTCGAAAGTATTTCAGGATGATGATACAAGCCTGTTGGATGCCCTCTAAGGACGCAAACCGTTTTTCTTTCATGACCAAATGCAAGGAAAATTTTCCGAATAGGTAGAAGTCACAGGGAGCCATATCAGGCAAATACGGTGAGTGATTGATGGTTAAAATGCGATTTCTAGTCAGAAAATCAGTCACAAGAGTAGATTTTTATTACAAAAGTCTCGTTTATTTTGGAACGCATCTTGACTTGTGCAGAACAAAATATGCAAAGACCTTTCGTAAGCCCAAATGATCAGTTAAAGTGCGATAAATCGATGTTTTGGAGACATTCAATTCAGATTCCATGAATTTCTGATGTTCGGTAAATAATTTGCAAGTGCCAAATCATCTCTGTTGTTGAACATTACGCAACCCATAAAAGCGAAACCCCACTACACAAAGTTCATGAATTTAGTAAAATTTAAAATTAAATTTTTTTTTAAGCCGGCGTGCCTTGTGTAAGAGGATGTGTGGAAAATTCCTTCCACATTCCCTTAACACTGAAAATGATTCAAAGGAGTTGAAACATGTTTGCTCCGCAAAAAGCAAGGCCTGACGGAAAAAGAGAAATTGCCTGCTGATATCAAACAAAATAATTGATTTCAAATATTTGATATTTGTAATTGATTCCATCTTTCTGAAATATAAAGAAAACATATCCTTTTAATTTTGCGTTTGAATTTTTTATTTTTCTAAATTAATATTCGATTCTATTTTATGGTGGAGGAAGAGAAGAATGGAAAATTGGGTTTCCTAGACACGTTTGTATCAAGAACTTTACAGGAAGACACACAATGGACGATTTTGAATACATTGAACCTTAGACAGCAAATGAAAGTTTCACCTTATCGAGCCATGATTCAGCGAATGTACGATCTACTACTGAACACAACAGATAGGGGAAGGAAATGCAGAACGTCCTCAAAACTGAGTGGATTTAAATGCTCATCAATCAAAAGAACTACGAATAAAATCAGGAAAACATTCCTTAACCCGGACTTCGAAAAGGCGCACTGGAATGCAGTTACTTACTATGAAGGTGTCACCGATCAATTTGAAGACGAGCCTTAAGCAATACAGGCTATTGAATAATCAAATTGAGCAGTAAAAATCAATAGAAAAACATCTTTGGATGGACGAAGAACAAGCGGCAGCCACACGAAAAGTCGAACATTTATCGGATCGAATGCTCTGACAATGATGAAATGTAGATTGGACAGAGGAGAAAGATTGATCAACATCATAGTGGGAGAACATTTAAGTGAGGCTACAAAAGCAAAGGAGAAGGGAAAGACGAGCAACTTTATGTTAGCAGTAGTGGAACATATCATCAAATCACAATCGGTGACGCAACGCCGATACAGCAAGCAAGAAATATGAGAGAATACGACACAATAGAAAGCCTCACAATATTAAAAGGAAAAGGCGTATTCTTGAAAATGATGTAATGTAAGTCCTGGCTCTTCCAATCAATCACTTTGTTAACTTCAATCAAGTAATATCCTTAAGCAATAAATCGAATTTTAGTTACTTTCTTTAAGAAATATCCCTCGATGTTGTAATTATGAATTTAGTATACAAGTAAACTGTCTAGCCTAAGCAAAGTATTGGCTGGGAAAGACCAAACGATTACGGCCGAAAATCGATTTCAAAAAATAAAAAATATAACCGCAATATTAAAAGGAACGTTTTTCTTTATGTTTCAAATATTCACTTTCATAATATCTCCATCTCCATAAGAATAATGTACAAATACCTCAAAAAAATCTTTAGCCGAGTTCGGATGTTTACTATAAATGAGATTATTGTCCGCATAAGAAACCA
The DNA here is from genome assembly GCA_963969285.1 of Odontomyia ornata. Classification (NCBI taxonomy): domain Eukaryota; kingdom Metazoa; phylum Arthropoda; class Insecta; order Diptera; family Stratiomyidae; genus Odontomyia; species Odontomyia ornata. The sequence goes on along the minus strand of OZ017739.1, from coordinate 437,826,555 downwards.
ATTGTTACGGCAAGTAATCAGTTCTCAAAGTAAAGTTTTTTTTCCTTTCGGCAAGAGCAGACGTCAAAAGAATCATTGGTCAAAAAGGACGAAAAAGACTTCTGAATTAAAGTCCTTAATGCTCAAAAATTTGGTATTTATGCCCCCAGGTAATGGAAATATAATTGCAAAACGGTAAAAATTTCTACTTTGAATTATGAAAGTCTAGGACATATGGGATACTACTTCCCGGGACTGTTTAGCAGTACATACGATATACAATAGATTATAACAATTTTTCTGATGAAATCACAAGCTACATAAGCAATCAAAAAATTGTTGCTGTTTACTTATTTGTTAGGATTGATCTCATTCCAAAATTACTACGCGAAATAAAAAGAAAGTAAGAAGATTAAATTAAAGCAAATATGACCAGATATTTCAATACAAGATTAAGAAATCTTGAAATGTTCAGGGCTTAAAATAAAAATACTGCATATCTCATAATTTTTCTATTCGCTCATAAGCTCGTTGTAAAGGTCAATTATAATTAGGAAATTGTTTTTTGTCCTTGATTTTAGCTCTGAAAAATTTCACACATATGCTAAAATCAAGGGCAATACTCGTAAATAGATTTCCTGATTATAGATATCGTGATAACAAATTTATCATCATAAATTTTGTGCTTTTGGTTTTTGTGATTTTCAGATTTTAGGCTTAGGATAACATTTTTGGGATGCTTAATTGGCATGGAAAAATTTTGATCTTTATCCTGAATTGTTTCGAAAACACAGAATTTTTCTTTATAGAACTTCCCATTTCAATGAGACCAAATCTAATCGAAATCATCAAAATCTATTGGCGCCCTCAGGACAGTTGATTCGTAATCATTTATTTAATGTCTCCAAATTATGTTTACTCCCAGTTTCTACACGTTGTTGTGTAAAACTTGATTTCTTTTTATTCTGCTAATTGACACACACAATTAAGATAAGATGCAAACTATCGAAAAAGTTAAGCAGTTTTCTTACACATTCTATTCAAATGATCGATTCATCAAATCTAATAAATAATCCATGCCTACATAAATTACTTACACTGGTAATGCTAACAATCTGAGTTAAATAATAAAGTGTTACCTCTCTCCTAAGAAATATAAGAATTTGACATATTCTCCCCTAAATCATTCGCACATTATTCGTATTCATCTTCCAAATCCTTATCCAACAAACGCAAATTCGTACAAACTCTTTCTTTACATTGAAAACAGAACACAGGAGGAGAGAAAAAGAGCGCGCGCGACTGAGCTTTGTTACGGAAATGCACCGGGCAAAATAATGTACAGGGTGTCCGTTACGCTCCGTCAGTGTGCCGCTTCCGTCTACGCTGTCTACCGTCAGACGACCACGACGACTTTTTCGTGCCAGCCCGGAAATTTTCTCCGTTGTCGCACGTCCGTCATACGTCGGCAGTTGTGATATTGGTGACCAGTCAAAATACACAAAAGTCCGTGGAAGTCACTTCACGTTCAAGTCGAAATTTCGCCATCTTGATTGCGCCTTTGCAGAGTTGCTTTTGCTTCTCCTCCGCTCGTTTTCGCTTCGTCCCATTCGCACGTGTCTGGTGATCTCTATCGAACTCGTGTTTTTTCTTCGTGAATTTCGGGGTAGTTCTTGTCGCGGCCGTCATCGGCTACATGGAGATCCGAAAACTTTGAGCTCTATCTCTGTCGTGTTCTCTCGCGATTCAACAGCACACACATTAGAAGACATTTTGATGTGGAATTTTTTCTCATCGGATTCGTGAGTGCCGAAAATTTCAAGTGAAAAGCCCAGACCTAATTGCTTGTGGAAATCGTGAAAAAGTGTCGTCTAAGTTGCGGAAAATGTGGTTTTTCGAGCCGCGTAACTCGTTGGCGTCTCAAAAATTTGGCAAAAACAGTTTTGTTGGTAGATAGAAGTAAAAAATCGCCATCACCGTCGCGTTTTGACATTTTGCATCGACGTTTTCTAGTCGTGTTGATTTGGATGTGTATGTGCGTTGTGGTCCGTCGTGAATTCGTGAAGTGCACAAATCAAAAATAAGGGAAAAACAAATTTTCTAAATTTTACAATAAATCAGGCATCTTAATTAACCGGGGGGAAAAGTCGGTTGGTAATTTTCAAGAAATGACACTATGAAGACATTGTGGAAGTTCAAATGGTGCGTGTGGAGAAAAGAGAATTGCTGCTAGAAAGGTTAGTAGAGTGCGACGGGCAGGGGGTAATGTTTGTGTGATAGGATTTTCAAGATTTGGAGTGAAAAAATGTCGGCTCAAGACTTCTAGATGGGGTGAAGTTCGAGTGTATGATTTTAAGACTGGGCCGCCGAATGGGAAAAAAGCTGGTTCCTCGACACAAGCTTAATGGAGGGTAGTCTTTGTGTTAGGCTTTTTATGTTGGACGATTGACAGTTGCTTTCATATGTAAATTTGGCCTTTTTCTATGCGTATTTGGTCAAATCGGTAATTGAGTACGGACAGTACTTCGCAAACACGAACTGTTCAGTTTTTGCGAGCAACATTCACACTCAAGTTTTCAACGTTAATTTTTGTATCGTGTTATCAAAGGCAGGTGGGAAAAATCCAAAAAAATTTTGTAAATTAAGAATTTGTCCCTATCATTTGTGTGTGATTGAATTGTCCTAGTTGAAATACAATTAATCATTAATTTAGGTTAAAAGCAATGCTGATGATTAAGTATGTGAATGACGTTTGATTTTCCGTTTCAGATGTCCGCCGGCGCCCAACTGCAGATGGCACCCCAGACGACGACCATAGCTCATCATCAACATCACTCACATCATTTAACTCAGCAACAACAGCATCATCAAATTCAACAGCAACTACATCATCACCACCAGCAGCAGCAGCATCAGCAACAACTTCAGCCCCAACAGGCGCCGCCTCTTCTGCAGCCGCCAACCTCTTTGCCGCTACCGCTTTCCGCTGCCTCCGTTGTCGGTGGTGTAGTTCCGCCCGCGAACAATCAAGACTCGAATATGAGCACAGGTTCGTCACATAGTGAGAAAGATGTAAATGAAATGGTGGGCTTAGCGTTAGCAGGGGTTCAGGGGGTTGGGACAAATAACGGCACTGGTGGCGGCGGTGCTCAAACAGCTTTAATGCAAGCCAGTGGCCCCGAAAAATTGCCCCGCACGCCCACGGAGCGGAAGCGGAAACGAAAAGCGCCTCCAGCAGATGACTCGGGGGGCGGAGGAGGTGGAGGAAGCGGCCCCGCAATCTCCACCGTAAGTTTAGGTTCGACAAATGTTAATTGTAATCTAGTAAGTGCAGAGAGTGCACGTTGTGTAGGAAGCATGTCAGCATTGAGCGGCAGTAAAGGCCCTCGTCTCGCCATGCCTATAAACGATAGTAAGAAAATTAACGAATACTTCACTAAACATACAGCGAGTAGTCCCATAAGGCAACACACGGGCGCCAAAAGCCCGTCACCGTCGCAGCACGGACAGTATCCCATGTTCCCGCCTAGTCCCCAGACCACGCTCAACTCTATCGCCACCGGCACAGTGGGCGGAGGCGCGGTCACTGGTCCCAATACCCCGGGAGTCGTAAATACAGAATTTCACTACAAAAATCGTCAATCTTCCAACATTGTTCCTCAATCACCAGTTTCGTCACTGCCCCCCGCTCACATAGGTGGCCCGGGCGGGAACGTGAATAACTCAAATTCAATAGTCGGTAGCTGTGGACCCCCTCCCCCTCCACCGCCTCAATTAGTAGGACACCCCACGCAATCACAACAGCAGAGCCAGCAGCAGCTGAGTGTCCAGCAGCAGCCACCTCCGCAAGTTCAACCCAACCCGCCCTCAGTACAGCTCCAAACGCGAGCTACCCAAACAGACCTTTCCTTCGTTGAGATTCAGGAACGTGATTCGGACATAGAGACGAGTAAGACGAAAATCGACGAACTGACACGGCTTTCGGAAGAACAGAAATGCCAAATAGCCACTCACCAGAAAAGTATCGAACAACACAAAAGTCACACAAACAAATGCATCGAGGTGGTGAAGAAGTTGCTGAAGGAGAAGTCCAGTATTGAGAAGAAGGAAGCCCGCCAAAAATGCATGCAGAATCGACTGCGGCTTGGCCAGTTCGTGACGCAACGGGTCGGTGCAACATTCCAAGAAAATTGGACCGATGGCTATGCATTTCAGGAGCTAGCGCGGCGGCAGGAGGAGATCTCGGCCGAACGGGAAGAGATCGACAGGCAAAAGAAGCTGCTTATGAAGAAACGACCCTCGAACGCGGAAACGGGCCGCGGCAAACGGAACAACAGCAATGCTGCCGGAAGCGCCACGCAAACGGCTGGTTCCGCAACGAGCGCCACGTCCACAACTACTCTCCACAACGGTTCAGATGCTGCAACGTTCCTAAAACCAGATCCTGTGTCGTCGGGCTACACCGCGCAGGAATATTATGAATGTGATGAAATATTAAAGTTAAGACAGAATGCGCTGAAGAAGGAGGACGCTGATCTGCAACTCGAGATGGAAAAGCTAGAGCGTGAACGTAATTTGCATATTAGGGAACTGAAGCGAATATTGAACGAAGATCAGGTAGTTTGTTCGTTCTCGTCATTGCGAATAGTGTATTATTTGTTTGTATATTACAGTCACGATTCAACAATCATCCTGTGCTGAATGATCGATATTTGCTGTTAATGCTACTCGGCAAGGGAGGCTTTTCGGAAGTTCACAAAGCGTTCGACTTGAAAGAGCAACGATATGTAGCGTGTAAAGTGCATCAGCTAAATAAGGATTGGAAAGAAGATAAAAAAGCTAATTACATCAAGTAAGTTTTGCATTATTTTTATTACTGAACCAATATTGAGGATATTTGGATATATTTGTATCTGGCTCAACCACAAATTTGCCCTTGTAAATCTTCTTCTAAGCCGAGTTCTTCGAGCAGATGGCCTTAAAAAATAAATAATAGTAATCATCGAGTTAATGCTTAAATTATAGAATAGTTCTTTAAAGAGTATTTTAGAGTAAAGTTTGATATATATAAACCATTAATTTAACCTGGCTGCCGTATGGAAGCGAAGCCTGGTGCCCAATAAATCCGAAAAAGTGGTTCCGAAAGGGCCTTAAATGTGTTCTCATGCGAAGTGCTAAGAAGAATCTTCGGGCCCAGTGAGTGGAGGGGCTAGTTTCAATGAAAAGTTAAATAATCTCACCTGTGACTGTATGCATTTGGACATGTGGAATAAATTGAAAAACACCCGCTCCAAGTCTAACGTTAAAGGGTAGAGCATAAAATAAGCGTGCAGAACATACTGGGAAAACGATAGGAAAACTCATTGGAAGTCGACAGCTCTGCACTGATTCGTTTAGCTGTAGGTCCTTGATGACTGACGGCGACTACTCCGCCCGTTGCATTGTCGTTGAGATTCCGCTGTTCTTAAAGGGTTTTGGAAGTTGACATCTGAATGTAAAGTGTAGTCGTATACAAAAACACATCCAGTCTATCGTAAAATCACTTTTAAAACAAAAAGTAACTCATACTTCTTCTTCTTAGCCCTACGGCCCATCTTGGGCCGTCGCTTCCTGCAAATAGCGCCTCCAACTGTCTCGGTCCGTTGACCGCGTCCTCAATTTCTAAATCCGAGCAACGATGAACTGTCTTCATCGACCGAGTCAGACCAGCGTTTCCTCGGTTTTCCCACTGGTCTCCGGCCTTCAGTTCTTCCAACGAATACCTTTTTGGGTATCCAGTTCTCCCAACGAATACCTTTTTGGGTATCCGTTGTTCGCCCATACGATTCATGTGGCCAGCCCATTGCAGCTTCCGCATTGCAGCACACAACGTCGTGCGAAATTTCTGTAAATAAGATGAAGCGCTATAAACTGTATACCAAAGAGAATCTTACAGAAAGCTAGTGAAATCAAATAAAATCCTATATTTTACCTGTAATTACTTATTTGGCATAAGGCAAGTTTAGTTAGCAAAATGAGTGTTTTTAGCAGAGGGGGTGCGTAAAACTTCTGATACAAAATAACTTGCCTCTAACAAAAATATTGCAGTCAATTAGTTTGTTTATGATACCCACCCGCAGGCAATTTTTTTTTTCAAGCCGTCGGGCCTTGCTTTTTTTTTGAGCAGACGTGTTTCGACTCTCAAGTCATTCATTCATTTAAAACTTTAATAATCCGCTGTTGTTAAGTAATTACAACATGTTTATGGAACTCTGAAAGTAATAAATATACTTTGCTTTTTTTACTTTTATTTTACGTGTTCTAATTGTAAGATATCCAAATATATAGTATTTGATTGTCACGATTCGATTCATAGTCGCATTAAAAAATCGGATTATCACGTTTGGTTTCTAAACTCCTTTCTGACTTTTAGAGCAAACATATGAATATAAATTTGGCTGAATTTCGGCTTCTTACGGATTTATGCTTTGTACTAGTTAAGACCTTACTCCATGATTCAGATTATTTGACCCGTAAGTGATAAATCAAGAGGAAAACAACTACCAAATTATTCATTTTTGCCTACTCTATACGTTCCTCATCGATATTATCACAGTTTAATCACTTGGTATGATTATGATCACTTATATATATCAGAAAACATGCCAACAATTTTTTCGATACAAAAATATTCAATTGGATACTTATTTCGAACATTTCGTGATGAATTAGGGGCTACAGTTTCGAAAAAAATTTTCGCCATACACAGAAAAACTGAAATTCGCGGTTTTAATAACCCTGTCAAAAAATCCTCTTACAAAGCCTTAAAAAATGATAATGGGCCATACAGACATTGTATTTTAAGAAATGGCGAGGAAACTTGAAAAAATCCTAAATCGACAGTATTTATCAATCAAATCATTATCCAGTCTAGCTCCGGCAAGAACAAAAATATGTCGCAAGGAACAGTTTTTTCAGGGTATTGTAAAGTAATTTTACAATACTTTACTAAAATCGCGACCTGTCTGCCCGCCCGTCTGTCCGTGTGCCACAGAAAGTTTTCTCGCAAACCATATAAGCTAGAAACAAAATTTTGTGAGTAGGTCAAAGGTGGTGCTCTCCTAAAACTTGCATTAAAAAAAATTTAGAAAGATTTTAAGAGGGGGTGACCCTTAATCAATTTTGCCTTGCCAAAGATAACCATTATGAGTATCATATGAAAGTTCTTGATGAGAACTTTTCAAAACAGGTCTTAAACTGACAGCTTAGCTTCAAGGAGTGCAGGGGGGAGAAAATGTACTTTGTTAATAATAGTACATTTTATGAATTTTACTTTTCCGTCTGTAAAATCAAAAAGTGAGCCTTATTTTTGACAAAAACTTGTATCTGAATTTGGATATTGAATGCATGTTTCCTGAAAATTTCATAAAAATCAAGCAATAAAAAGCCAAGTTACAGCCGATTAAGATTTTATCAATTATAACAACAATAACACGTGATATTGTGGTATTGTGTTTTAATAAAAATTTTAGAAATGTTTTGTAACATGATATGTTATCATGGCTATCCAAACAATGAGGTCAACAGATTGAAAATAAAATGGCGGTGAATTGAAATACATAATAACCGTATATTAGTTTTCCGACATCATTTTATGGAATATATGAATGAGTAAAGTTTTGATATTCAGAAGACTTTGATTTATTTTACAAAACCCTTCTGGCAGGAGCACTCCCCTGCTACCGCGACTTGTTTTTCCCCCTATTTAACTTTCTGACTGTTCTTCAGGCACGCATCTCATTTCCAGGGTTGGCAAGATTTTGCCATCCGATTGGGCATGGAGTAAAACACGTGCTTATTCTAGGCATTTGTGAGAAAAGTGAGTTTTCAAAATAATGAAGGAAAATCAGCGTTTTTCTCAAACGATATGCATTTAATTCATAGTTGGAATCCGGAGGATCCAATTTGTATGAAAAAATCATGAAGGTCTCGATTCATATCAAACTAACAAACGAGATCGCAGAACCGCGACGGTTGGAAGACTGCACTACTGGAGGCTCGGACTGGGCTGTCTGTCGCATCATAGGTAACAGATAATTAGGGCTTAGCCTGCTGCAAAATTCTTGTGTGTCTGGTCCTCCAAATGATGTTTGGCTGGCCTTAGAATCTCAAAAGAATTGACTCCAATTAAGTTTCTCTTCATGTTTTTGTCAGCCTCAGTTGATCAGTGACCAAGTGATTTCTTCCATGGTCTTCTTGTCAAAAACGTGGAATTCAAGTACAACCCGTTCGAGATTTTTCTTTGCCCATAGAGACCCCATTTTTCTTCTGAAATTCGTGTTACTCGATTCCGGTAAAATTGTGTTCGAGCAGCAAGCAACCCTATTGCGTCATCTAGATGCAGGTGGCTTTATCACTTACATCTTTTAAGACAAGGATCCATCTTGATTTCCCGTAAGATATCCGTGTATGTTACAGCCTCTTTCGCGGTTACAAAAAATTGTTCCCAGGCAAAGTCTCCTTGGTTTTTCACTGAGGTTCTATTGGACATTACATTTTTTGTACCCATCGCTAGTTTGTATTTGGCATTAGCCAGTATACCTTGCAATGCAGATAAATATTTGCGAGATGCCCTTAACCAATTGACACTTGTACTGTCATATGCACTGCTTGCATCTCTTGTACATTGATATAATTGGATCTTTATCCTTAGTCGTGTCGTAAACATGGGCTCATCATCTTGTGCTCCGTGATATATTATACATAAATTTTTTTTCTAATTAAGTGAATCTTAGATTTCGGACCCTCTGTTCTCCGTAAGAAGGTTGTGATTTGGGTTCGAAAATATTCTGCCTTGGGTGGGTGGTATCGAGATAGCACATGTTGTGCCAAAAGGGATTCTCCGTTTTTAAACCAGCATTTTATCTTGTAGTAATCGATTTTCTAGTAGTCAAGTTGCCCGCTCCTGGATTTTTCAAGTCCAGACTGACTTGCAGCTGCATAAGATAGGCCGGTAAAATACGCAGCTTCTTCCGGCGTTTGAACATATCCACGTATCTATCTATAACAGCTGGCCTAGGCGCTGATTCATCCTATCCTAGAAAGTTCATTGGTTAACCCTCACTCAAAAAACAAACTAATTGAAGCAAATCGACACTTATCAATGTGATGAGTGAGTTATAACAACTTCTACTTGTTATTCTGTGACCCAGAGGTCTCCACAAATATAGAATTTGGCACGTACAATAAATAAAAATGAATTGATGTAAGTACGAAAAATAGTATGTTAGAAAAGCAAGGAAACCTTTGCCTGTATAATTCTATATTTAAGATTATTTGTTGTTTACAATCCATTATGCATTGAAATTGATTGGAATCACTTGCTATCCTCTATATGAAATTGTTTACCCACTTGTAATATATATCACAGAAAATGCAACGGTCCAATTAATTACAATTGAAACAAGCATAATCTACGCAATGCTTTCGTAGGCAATATATCAATCTAATTTCTATATTTGTTTCTTTTCTTCTAGACATGCATTGCGAGAATACAATATACACAAAGCTTTAGATCATCCCCGAGTAGTTAAGTTGTACGATGTCTTCGAAATAGATGCAAATTCGTTTTGCACAGTGTTAGAATATTGTGATGGTCACGATCTGGATTTCTATCTGAAGCAGCATAAGACAATACCGGAACGTGAAGCTAGATCAATAATAATGCAGGTAAGTATTGGGTTTCTTCGCCTTCCTCCTCCCATTACACTCTAAATTTCGGACTTAAAATAATGATGTTCACCTTTCTTGTCCGCAGGTTGTTTCAGCACTGAAGTACCTGAATGAAATCAAACCTCCGGTCATTCACTACGACTTAAAACCAGGAAATATCCTTCTGACCGAGGGCAATGTCTGTGGAGAAATAAAAATCACAGATTTCGGTCTGTCCAAAGTAATGGATGAGGAAAATTACAATCCAGATCATGGAATGGATTTAACGTCTCAAGGCGCTGGTACATATTGGTAAGTACATCGGTTGCGCAATGTTTCAAGAATTATAATAAAAATTTGGGATAATTTTTAACAGGTATCTACCGCCTGAGTGTTTTGTTGTCGGCAAGAATCCACCAAAAATTTCATCGAAAGTCGATGTTTGGAGCGTAGGCGTAATATTCTATCAATGTTTATACGGTAAAAAGCCATTTGGACATAATCAGTCGCAAGCAACTATTTTAGAAGAAAATACAATTTTGAAAGCAACCGAGGTTCAGTTTTCAAATAAACCAACAGTTTCCAGTGAAGCAAAGGTGAGTTCGGTCGCTAGCGAGTTTTGAATCCAATGAAAACTAACTTTCTTTGAATTGCAGTCTTTCATTCGTGGCTGTCTGGCATATCGTAAAGAAGATCGAATGGATGTGTTTGCATTGGCGAGGCACGAGTACTTGCAACCGCCAATACCAAAGCATGGCCGACAAGCGATGAGCCAGCAGCAGCAGCAACAACAACAGCAACAGCATCAAGGGTCGTCACAAAGTCAAGGCGGTCAGAGTAATGCGGGACAAACGAATTTCTCCACTGGAATGTTCGGGAACTTGAACCAAAGTAGCTCTTCCTAGCTGTCAAAGAGGAACTCGAATTCGTAATTTTCAGCCGCAGCCATAGCTAATTCAAACCTAGCGCCAACAACAAATACAAGTCGTAACAACTCAATAGCAGTGACAGCAACAACCACCTTCATCTCGAACAAGAGTCGCAGCCGCAGGAAAAGATGATAGGGCGGCAGCTGCTGCTCGATACCCACTGCAACACACAAAAAACTAATGCGCCAGTAAATCCAACGAATTTCGAGAATGGTTCACAAAATTTTCTGAATTGACGACAACTAAACTTTCCGCCAACGCAACAGCCAATCAAAAGCATCGAAGTTAATAAGCCGTGGGATCGGCGAAGGCCTAAGAAGCTGCAGCGCATTGCATTATCTACAAGGATCGTGTGGTTGCAATCGCTGTTCCTCTTCAACTTTAAAAGAATTACTGTTCACGTGATGACGATGCGAATGGCATCGAGGTTGACGAACGCGGAAACAATTTCGATCTGCGACATGCAAACTAACTTTTTCAAAGGACGTTTCGAGAATGAAAATGAATATCGCATTAGATATGGGAATGAGTGAGTGAGAGTGCAGAATGAGAGTTTCCATTATCAAGGGAAGGAATTCTTTGATAAGAGGAAACCTGTAAAAGCGACGTAACCGAAGAAATAAGCATGGAAATGAGATAAACATTTGAATCTAAGTGAAGGATGAAACAAATTGAAATATAATTAAATAAGTTTAAGTTTGAAAGATTCTAACAATTTATTTAGTTAGTTATTATGTGAATGTGTCCCAAAAAACTTGCATGAGTGATGAGAAATGATGAGACAATTTATATTAAATTTTTAAATTAAAAATTTAAACACAACACATTATATATAAATATAAATAAAATCTATGAATACTATTAAACATATAAATACGTTTAAAAGTAAATGCAAAAAATTATTAAAAAAATAATAAGCAAGTAATCTTTTAAGGAGAAACAAGTAAATAATGAATAAATGTAGTGATATACTTATAAATATTAAAAAATAAAAAATTATTGAACAATAAAAGGTAAAACAATTTATTGATATGGAAATTAAATACTATTATTCTGATAATTCAAATAGAAAAAAAAACAATGTTAAGTAAATTTACAATTTACGGAAACAAATCAATACCCAAATAAATGCATAAACAAAGATTTTCCCCCGGGGGAATTCTCTCTCAATTAAAGTATTTCAAACAAAAATTAACTTTCAAAACAATACAGTACTGAAAACTGATCTAAACATGGAAATTTCTTCTTTGCAAGCTACTAAAGTAAATATTTTAAACGAGTCAAACACTTGGACAGAATATACATAGTAAGAATGGATTGATTTCAATTTTGAAATTACCGAATCATATAGGCACAGTGATGAAAATTGGTTGATTTATATGAATACGGACAGCAATATACAAAATATGTACAGTTATCAAGGAAATTTAAATAAAGAATGAAAATTAAGTGAAAGTAAACCCTTACTGATAAGAAGCAAGTGTTTAGAATTGTGGAGAAGTGAACTGGATAGCGGAAAAGTGGTTGAAGATAGCGTTTTAAAATTATTAAAAATGAAAATAAAACAAAAGTACGATAGAAGAAAAAAGAAATACTATTATTATACATGCAAATATCCTTTTTTCACTTCGATTTCGATGTTTTTTTCTTTTTTATTATTATTTTTTATATTATTTTTAATTAATAACTAATTTAATCGTTATTCAAATTATCCTGATAAGTTATATATTGAAGTAATAAAAAGAAAACATTTAAAAACAACAAAAACAAAATTAAATTATTTTTCGAAGTAAACATGAAAAAATGCAAAAAATTGAAACATCAATTGAAAATATATGAAAAGCTAAGAAAAAATGAGATCATCAACAACAACACGCTTTCAAAGAAATTTGCAAGTCAGTATACATAAAAATATTCAAATAAAAATTCAAATTGAAGTTAGAATCAAAATAAAGACAAATGCTTTCATTATGGTTCCGGTTAGGTGGTGTAGGAGGATATTTATTAACATTTTAGGTGGCTGATTTTATTAAAAAGGACGGTATTTTAAACGTCGATTTATAAGTAGTCATGAAGTATATAAGGTAGAAACGTTAGTCAATAAAACAATTGGTTTTACTTTAATCTAATATGGTCATAGGTAAAACCAGGAGGCCGGTCATTTCTAGGTACCAGAGCATGCGGAGGCGTATCACCAGTTAATAATAGGAAGATGAGCACAGATTAATGTAACTGGAGACCTATAATTGCTACCACTGATAAATACGCGCTTCGACCCCGACATTCAATTTAGAAACCTGAGCATCGATGAACTGTCCATCTACACATTCCGACTTGTTCCAACACGTCTCCGCCGTTTAGTTTTTCCAGCGAGTCCATTTTAGGTACCCGTTATTCGCCCATACAAGTGGCCAGCCCATTGTAGCTTCTACCGTGGAGAACTATGTTGATAAAATATTTTACACAGCTTGTGGCTGTATCTTAGTCGCCCTTAATACCCTACGTCCGCTCCGATTTTTCGCCTCAGGACAGACCTCTCGAATGGGGAGAAGCTCAACGTTGCATATCAATAATATCATCATCTATGGCGCGACAACCCCGCAGTGCCGTGGCCTCCAATCATCACGGCTCTGCGACCTCGTTCGCCAATTGGTCATTCCCAGCAAGGATCTGTTGTTAGCTTGCATCGTGTCTTCCCATCGAGCCCTTGGTCTTCCCGTTGGACGTCTACCTTGTGCTCCACCTTTTAATGTTCGTTTAGTTGGTCAGTTTTCTTCTATTCTTATGTGACGTACACAGTAAAGCGATGCCTCTGTAATTTTCACATCTTAATTTGTCTCCCTTTTTGTGTTCAGGACGTATTATACTTCTTCGCCCGCCTTCTGGTAACTAACTGCTCCTCTGACCATATTCTGCATATTAGTCGATGGAGAGTTTTACTTATATGGGGACTGGAGCAATTCTGCTGGTATTCCAGGGACCTTTTTCTCAGGTCACTTACTGCTGTTGGGACCTCTTGTTCTGCTTCTGGAATATTTACAGCTTTAGTAATTTTTGGGTTCGCTGTGAATAACTTCTGGAAATATTGCAGCCATTTTGATTTTAATTTCAACTGAGTTACCTGTGATTGATCCTTGTGAACGTTTGCAGACTTGTTTGTGACTTCATGTAGTCACACTTTTTTGGCTTGTCGTCGAAGGGTGCTATAGATTTCTTCTTTGGCCCGAATTGGTCGCTGGATGTATTCTTTGTACGCCTGGTTCCTTTTTTTAACCGCTTCCTTGCATTCTTCGTTATACTAGTCGTTCCTTCTTTTCTTTGGTCGATATCCCAAGACCTCTTCGCGCGCTTCTGTTACGGCATCTCTGGCTGTTTTCCGCATGGTTTGGATGTCATCACTACTTTCTCAAATCTGCGGGGATTTGTTGATGGGATTTTCCACCGCTGATATGTATGTAGACGTTATCATTTAGCTTGTGCAACTGGTGCCTTACGGTAGGTGATCTCCCTTTTTACAGCTCTTGGAGATGCGGCAATTATAAGGTAGTCGTCTGTATCGCAAGCGGCACCATGGGACGGGCGCGTGTCGAGAATGTTGGTGTTTTGTGGCAGCTCGTTTTTTATGAGAACATGGTCAATTTGGTTGAATGTGCGACCGTCTGGGGATGCCTATGTTCTCCTGTGGATATCTCGGTTCGGGAAGTGTGCGGAGCTTACTGTGCAGCCTCTGGTAATAGCGAAGTATTTGTATACCTGAAACTTTCCGTTCCTGTGTATGCAGCTAATCTGCAAGATCGTCAGAACTGAGGGAAGCCGTTTACGTGGCTGCTATATTCTTCATATTTCGGCTGTTTTGTTACACTTCTGCATTGATTTGGCACCGAAATATACGAATTCCCCATGATTTTCGACATTGTATTGACCAAGTGTGATATTTTAAATGAAAGATTAAAATGTTCCTTAATCCTTAATAAGTACTATTTTTATTTTTCTTTTCTGCCATATACCGATATTTCGCAGGAAGTAGGAGATTAAAGGAGACTAGATGCATGGGAAAGTTTATGGATATTGCGAGTCCCGCAAGAAAAAAGGATGAACACGGACATTGGCAAGAGCTACAGTGACAATGAAGTTAGTGTGATTATCATAAGATAATCTTGTAATTGTAAGAAGTTAGTTGTCTGTAAAATCCTTTAGGTTAGTCACCTTAATTACCCTTGAAATAACCATTACTAAAAAAGTCCTTTAATGACCTTATGTAGACCTGAATATAACTTTTGCTATAAAAGCCAATGTAAAGAGGACATCGCCTCAGAATATTGCCGCTGAGGAAGGGGACAATTGTTCACCGAAATATCGGTATATGTCAGAAAAGAAAAATAAAAATAGTGCTTGTTAAGCAACATTTTAATCTTTTATTTATTTAAGGCACTATTAATCCGAAAATGGGTATTGTGATATTTTGTTTATTGAGGTTATTTTTCTACGGCTACTCAATCATTTTCGTTTTAGCCTCGGTAGGTCGATCATTATGAATATCTCACGTACGGAAGCAATATGCTGAGATAAAAGCAATGTGACGGGAGTCAGTATGCACTTGGCGAAT
Source organism: Odontomyia ornata (assembly GCA_963969285.1). Classification (NCBI taxonomy): domain Eukaryota; kingdom Metazoa; phylum Arthropoda; class Insecta; order Diptera; family Stratiomyidae; genus Odontomyia; species Odontomyia ornata. The sequence continues at coordinate 437,811,351 of OZ017739.1, read as the reverse complement.
TTGTCATAAATCTAGGGATTGCAGCAATGTGGAAATGGTAAGTCCGGCTCGGGTTTTGACAGATAACTAAAAGTCTAGAAAAGGGAAGGAGTGCTAAGGGAGGTTCATACCGAAAAGTCGAATTTATATTCATTGCTAAAAAGTACTTGCGGATGACGTGAACAGAGATTCTTTTGGGGACGGGGCTGCAAGCTAGTCAAGCGGAAACTTGATGCCCCACGGACGCCTTGCTTACATGGCCCACAAAAGGTGAACAATATATTGCGGGCTCTTTCCCCTGCACAACTCGTTCGTTTCTATGCTATTCACGTTGTAATTCCCGCTCTTGATGTGCATAGAACTGGAGGAGCTAGTATTGCCAGATATGTTTGCTAGGTACGGCTGGAAAAGTACTCAAGAAACTCATGAGGGGAAGACTCATTGACGCGATCCATGCTGCGGGGAACCCATTTATTTATGTACTTGATTGGCTCTGCGGTTGATGTTGCAGCGCTAGTTGTCAGTCGCAGAGCACAATGAAGTCTGAGTCCGCTAATGTGTCGGGTGAGGAAATGGATGACTGCTCGCGCATTCAGCCTAGCACTGGAAAAAACGAAATGATAAAAATAAAAATCCTCTGCGTAAAGACAATCTGCATCGCTAGTTTAGTCAAAACTAGCAGTGAAGTAACTGCGCTTGCTGATAGATCAAGTTGAGTTTCTCCGAGCAAATTAGGAGAACAGTTAATACGGAACAGCGGCGGTGTCACCTATTAATCGACGAAACAGAGGAATCCACCTCAACAAGAAAGCGATTCTTCAAGTACGCTGTTCAATCCGTTCTTGGATTAGAGGTATGAAGTGATGCTCTATTGCGGAAAGCTGCTTGCGTGTTGGAGCAAAATTTAATTCCTTCAATATTTGTTACATGAAGCCATGAATGGAATTTTAACATTTACGTTTAATTAAACTTTTTTAGTGTTTTTTTTACCTAAATTGTTTAAATTTTTTCTAATTTTAATTATCTTGTATTCTGCTATTCATTCTTCTTTCGAAATTTAATTTTTTTATGTTACATTTTATTTCAATGACTCGTGAGCATATGTAACGCTAGTTTGCCTATGAATTGTAAATCATGTAGTTAATTTCACGTTTGCTATCGTTTAGTTTGTCATAATCTCAATATTCAAAAATTTAAATTGTTAATTTTACTCGTGGGGAAACCAAGCTGAAATCCATTACATAGCCTGGAAGTGAGCGTTAACCTGGGCTAGTTTGGAATTGATGGCTTCAAAGTAAGTGGGAACGAACATGTAGGCTTTCATTACATAACAGTCTATTCAATGATCGCATCATTTATTCAGAAGATAGAGCGATGAATCATGTCTCCATGTGGCGGAGATGGACGACACGTCAGGCATTTCGTGTGCATGCAGTGTCGAGAGACTGATGATTAATGCCAGGCGGACGGACTTCACGTAGTGGTTATCACGTCAGTGCATACATTGTTGCACGGCGCTCATACCTGAGGGAGATCGGGATGACCAAAAAAGGGTCAGTCACCGGGAAATCTCCTGCTTGCTGCGTAATCCGCATGCGATGATGCGTATAGGTGATACTGGGTAAAGAATCTCTCGCCATATTTAATGTCTAGGACTGTGGTTGATACTGCGGCCTAACAGATTTCACCAATAAGCTGCGACGAAGCCAGCTGACTTATATATAGGAACGGGAAGCGCTACGAATCGGATCTGCATTTTGAGGTTTTTCCAAGTCAACGTTGTTGGCAATTGCAAGGGTGAAACCCATTACCGTCTTTGCTAGAGAGCACAGAAGTATCTACTGGCGTAGAAATAAAAGCAACAGGGGACTGCTGCTAGAGAGCAAAACGCTAACTCAACGGTTGGCAACAATCCTGGGTGAACTAATCAAATTAAGATCTGAAGCCGAACCTTAATTGAGGGTATAGCGGAACAGACTGCTACCCGAGCCTGCTCCTAAGCGGCATAGATACTTTTTTAGTCTTACCTGGGCAAAATTTGTTTTTATTCAGTTTTTTTTTTGCTTCGAGACGGTCAATTATGGAGAGGGAAAAACATGTTTTTCACATATTTTAAATGAACTATGTTTTTAAAAACCCTTAAAGGTAATTAGCTAAGAAACTAGAGAGAAACCGCTCTATTGGGCGCAACCTACAAGGTCGTCGTCGCCATAATAGCCTATCTCGGGCCATCCCATAGTAGTCACCTCCAGCTGTCTCGATCCATCGACTGCGTTCTCCAATTTTGAAATTCGAGTAGCAATTTGCTATCGTCGGGCCAGCGCTTCCTGTGTTTTCTAGCTGGTCCTCGTCCCTCAGCTTTGCCGACGAATAACTTATAAGGTTTAGGTCCATCTATGTTACACTCCACGCATTTCTCAAGTATCTGCTTGACTGTAAATAATTCATCATCATCATCATCTATGTCGCGATAGTCCAAGCCGGGCCTTGACCTCCTGGATTAATCTCCTCCTATCATCACGGTTCTGGGACCCCGTTTGCCAGTTGATCGCTCCCAGCAAGGATCTGATGTGAGCTTCTATCGTGTCGTCCCATTGAGTCCTCGGTTTTTCCGCTGGACATCTACCTTGTGCTCTACCCTTTAATGAGCTTTTAGGTGGTTGGTTTTCTTCGGCTTTCTGTAAACAATTGTAGGTCGATCCTGCCTGCTCTAAAGCCACCTTGATACTCCCCAATAATACTGTTGGCGTTTGATCTGATTTTATTTTCTATGATTTTTGGAAATATTTTGTACGCCGTATAACGTAATGCCACTCGCTCGGCATTTGTACTTATTGTCAAATGTGCTGGATGAGGTTATGGGTAGGTTTCTGAACACCGCTACCACCATATTTCTGTTTCTGGATTCTCATCGATATTATTCTTTTGGGCTTTGGTAAGGGCACAAACTTCATCCAGGGTTGATAGGGCTAATGGAAGCTCTCCGGAAATATCGATAGGCTCCAATGCTCTCAAGCTGTGTGGAGGACTTAGGAAGTTCTTGAAATGTAATGCCCATCTTTCCTTAATCCTGCCAATACCATCGCGGCAGAGCGTGGTCTTGGGCTGATAATCTCGTTTCAGACCTTTCACTATTTTGTATGCTTGTCTTGTGTATCGGCTTCGTAATATAGTAATGGTTTGATTCGTAAAGTTGATGACGTATTACATAAAGTTAAGTTGCCAGCAGTATATCAGCTGTGCACTTTTGCTTTTCTCAATAGATGACATTTCTTCGATGCGCGAACGCTTCAAATTGTGTATCGAAATTTTAAAAATAGTTTTGCAAATGCGAGTCGAGCCCTTTGAATTGTTGCTTAAAGAATTTTTGTAGTGAAAATAATTGTGTTCACAAACAAGCATGCATTCAAACATGCGAAATATTATATGATGATGCATGAAGAATCGTACTTCGGCGAAAATACAAGTATTAGTCAATAAAACACCTTCTTGTTCAGTCTTGATGTTTTATTTTTTGTAAACTCCTTTCGGCAGGTACTTACTCGTACTGCCCTTTTCAATGCTGAATGTTGCAATATTAATACTTAAGAAGGCAGTAAGTGGCTGCCGAAAATATTCAATGTTTATAAATTAAACAAGATCCAAACAATTTGGGAAAATTCAATGTTTCGGACGAATTTCAGACAGTCCATCGGGAACCACAGTTTATATATATTTTTGTTTTTTGTAATAAATGTCCCTTCAATTGTAAATGCTGTCGAAAAAGAAATTAAAACTAGTTTTTTTTAACTATTAAAAGCTCTGTTGTAAGTGGAGGGAAAAATATAGTGCTATAAAACTGTTGATGTGCGGTTAGATAGTGTAAGGTGAGTTTCTAGCCATCCTTTTTTATGTGAAATATATGGTAATGGATTAGTATTTTAGGACTTTTGTTGTACATAAGTTTTTGTAATAATTTATTTGCATTTAGCTTCACTGACTACTAATTCCGTCTGCAATATGTGCAAAATATGTTCAGGCGCTAGCAGGATTAATCGTAGTATACAAAGTCCATGGGACCAGAGCCACAAACGGGAGGGTCGCCTCGAGCAGATTCATTGTCAAATTTATGTATAATTTGAATTTATATGAAATATTAATAATATTGCTAGCCCAAAACACGAATACGTAACAGTACTTATAAAATCATTTCAATTAAGAGGTTAATGTGATAGCGCCATGCATAGGAAAATAATTATGTGAAGTGGTTTCTGATTATAAAATTTTGAGATGCGATTCTACGTCTAAAATTCGTAGCGATTCAAAGTGTTTCATTCGCTCTTGGCAATTGTGTTCCTAAAGATTAATTTTTGTGTGTCAACTATTCGTTAAATTGTTTAAGCTTACTGTTATTGTGTACATTGTTAAATCATTTACATATATTTGCTATTCATTATCCACCGATTTGGGAGAAAAATCAAGCAAAGCCGGTTTGCTGGAAAGGCATGATAGAGATGGCTTCGACCAATGCACCCTCACACAAGCCTGAAAGCGGATACATGACGTCACAATGCGCACTAGGATTTTAGAGCTATTGACCTGTTCTTTTACACCAATTGAACAGCTTTTAACAGTTCCCACTGTGACGTCATGTACGTTAATCAAAAAAGAAAAACAAAAGAAGGTAGGCAGCTGCATCAAACATATATTTTGTTTTAACATCGCATATTGAGACAATTTTTATGCCAGATTTAACGGGTTCATTTGGGATATACATCCCGAAAGGATAATGTCCACAAAATGAGAGCAGCTGTTCGTATATCGTAACTTATGATCCGGGCTTATACATTTGTCTACACTGTTTCACAAACAAATTCCAAACATCTCCTATTGGAACAAATTTATCCAATTTCATTCTAGAGTAACTTCACGTGAGCTACGATCATCAAAATGTAGACATTTCAGAAGAAATTCGAATGGATGTTTGCTCATTGCTGCAATGTACTTGAATCCACAAAAAATTATGTCAAAAAGCTCTGAGATAGGCAAATGCTTTGAGGAACAAGATAAAACCGGAGTGGACAACCATGTGTACACGTTGTCGCAACTACCCCTGCGACCGCCTACCTAACTACGTGCCTTTTTGCACCTACCCCTGCGACCGTGATTGTAAAGCTAGTTAAGGGGAACCCAATGGGTTGTCACAAGAAAGTAAACAAACGCTTATGCACTCGTAAATATGGTTTTATTGCAAATAACACTTCACAGAACAAGAAAATAGCATTGAATACAAATAAAGCATTACGGCCACTTAGGATAGAAAACACTGTCGTATCGATAACCCATCGTTTTCTAGCAATAACGCACATTACACTTTTAATTGAGTTCCTCGCTCCTATTTACAATGTCACTCCGTAAAATGTTGTTATCCCTAAACCAGGTGTAAAATTACTTTCATTACAGTCAATATGTACCTCCGGACACGTTCTCGAACTGAAAAAACGACTAAATTCCGAATCGTATCTCACGCGCCAGGTAAATTTCGCGTCCATGTTTAGTCGTCAAACTGACAATCTGGCTCTCGAGAGGAGAAATTGTGGAAATTATTGGAAATGAAATGACAATCATGCTCAGAAGGTGGTCGCATCATTTTCTATGGAGCTTATATGAGCATAGCCACTCCATTTGTTCCGTTCCTCAAAGGGCAAATGATTATTTTTCATGACACCGCTCAAAATCAAAACACCAAGAAGAGTTTTGAGCCAACGCCTGCTTACTCAGACCCGAAAGAAAAGCAATTAACCTACATAACGTCACTGTGGGAACGGTCAAAAGCTGTTCAATTGGTCTAAAAGAATAGGTAAGGGGGCAATGCTCGAGCTCATTTTTTTCCACTGGTCTAATTGTTGCATTTTGTACTTTGTACTTACTCGCATTGACTTCAATGATTTATATTATTTAATATTTCGTTTGTGAAAAATTTCTCGAAGCATTGAATGGGGCTCGCGGCACTTTTGCTATCGACTATTGCCCCCTCACACAGGCCCGAAAGCGGATGCATGACGTCACAATGCGCACCATGCTTTTAGACCTATTGACCTATTCTTTTAGACCAATTGAACAGCTTTTGACAGTTCCCACAGTGACGTCATTTACGTTAATTGCTTTTCTTTCGGGCCTGAGTAAGCAGGCATTGGATCGACTGTTGGACCAGGTACAATATGAACGACGTTCTTAGTAGGTATTCTTTGGGGATTTTTTCCCGAAAGAATTCGAACTTAAATTCCAAATGAAGTTGTTCCCCCTCTCAAAATAGGTTCAGATGGCGTTCTTATTAACTTGTATAAATCAGATTGACCCGTATCAAAAGCATCAGAAGTGTCTACAGCTGGCAGTTGATTGTTTAGAATATTTTGGCCGTCGTTATATGAGTCGAAAAGATTGTTTATTTCACCTCCACTGTCTTCTGATTCACTTTCTTTCTTAAAGTGATCTTCATCATCACTTTCATCTGATTTTAATTATTTCAACCACTGGAGAATTTGCTTTTCAGATGTCATCCTGCTACAATAAAATCGCGTCATTAGCAAAATCGAAAAAAACACGTACAGCTAAATATGGAAAAATTCCATACTTAATACCAACGTTCGCCTCACAGGCACCTAAAATGTGGATAACTCAAAGGCGAAAATCCCAATCACACTACACTTCCGCTCACATACGGTTACAGCAAGTAACTGAGTTGTCATAGACGATGGTTTTGATAGAATCAACAGCCGGGAGATACCATTAAAAATGATTTTTTCCATCTCGCAGGTGAACATTAGTGTTCTAGGGCAAAAATCATCTTGAAAGGAAAGATTTTGGATCGCTTTAGAATGTCATACAGCATAAAGAAGACGTCATCAGGTTATTATAGAAATCAGATTATTGGCGAATGGTAGGAATAGTAAGAAGCCATGAATTGGAACTTGTGGAGCACTCAAGATAGGATGAAAAGCAGAGGGGAGGCATGAGTTGGCAGTAGTTACACTGTTGTTAACGTGCAAATGCGCCACCTTATGCCTTCGCCAGCCAGTGGCATCAATACTAAAAGGTTTAAGCAGCTTTCCGCTTTACGTTCATTTGCATGATAAGAATTATCAAATTGCGATCAAACCGTGTTATCTTATATAGCAGGTATGCAGTGGAGGTGAAGAGACGGCAGCGGCATGTATCTCACAAGTAAGTACGAGGCAGCCAGCAGAAAGAAACGACGAGCGCAGAAAGAAGAAGAAGGAAAAGATAGTAGCAAAACATATCTCATGAGCGAGCGTAAGTCAGCCAGATAAAAGTTCCAGAGAGGAGAATGGCGTAGGAAGAAGACGAAGAAGAAGAAAAACGAAGAGACAGCAGCAAAACATATCTCGCAAGCGTGCATTAGTCGACGAAGTGAAAGCTCCAGAGAGGAGAATGCTGCAATCAGCTCAATAACTCTCTCACTTCTCCGTAAGTTTGTTTCCCCTAAGAGAATATCGTTTGTTGGTTCCCTTAGTTTACGTACAAATGAGAAAAGAGAGAATGAGAGTTCACGTGTTCGCGGATTCTGCAGGTTTCGGGGAAAATTGAAGTAAAAGCTCGCTCTGCTACCAAATATAAGCGTTTGGTTGAGTACTGGCAGTTAAGTTTGTAATTTGACTCTACTGGGGAGCCTGTTACTACCCATGTAACCACCGATTTTTCACTGTTCAATAATTTACGCGACCTTCCCGATTGAAGTTTAACCACCGGAATTAGGCTGAGGTGTTGTGTGGTGCTAATCAGATGGTAAGGGGTAAGATGTTGGCTTGAGCCGTGAACTTCAACCAATCTTTTGCCGTTCACGCTACCCCGCACTTACGATTTTCAATTTTACTGACCGAAGAACAGCAGAAGGAAGAAATCAGCTGCCTCACCCGGCGAGCACACCGGCCAGCGGCGCATCAGTCCTGGAAATCATTACCATCTAGTGTCTGCGAGCCGGCCTATTGGTTGACGACCAACGGAGCCGTACGAATCAAGTCTAAAGTGGCCCACACCCGGTCCCATAAAGTAGTCTGGAACAGCCACTATAGGCGGAGCCCAGAGGAGGTCCCCAGGTAAACACTAAGGAGGAGTACCTCACCAGGATCAAGGTACCCCTGGACAGCAGCGAGCGCGCAGCCAACAACGAGCGCCAGCGTGGAGGCGAAGGGAGCTCAAACGGAAAGAACTTTATAACCTACGCAGACTCAACCATCTCTCCTCTCAGCTGCTGAGCGGGTCCATTCCCGGGAGCGGGTGAAGGAGTTACGCCATGGGGTAAGGAAGGTGGTAGAGCCCGTCGAGAGAAGGGGCGCCTGTAAGCAATTCCACGGCATGGAAGTTGATGCCAGGAAAATGTATGAAATGTAAAATAAACGGACAATAAAGTAAATTACTGTTAAACTTAAAATTGGGTGTTTTGCTGACGACTTCTTAGGCGATAGGTAAGATGTAATTTCAGGAGTGTTGAGGTAGTATGCAGGGTAAGTATAAACGCGCGCATAGTGTACCACATAACACAGCAACAACACAAACCATAAGAGAGTAAACAGAAACATAAAAATTAGGATAGTGTTACCCTTCGATATTCCCAAATAAACAAAAATGATCTAATGAATCAAATGCTTTCGAGAAATCCGTGAAAATAACGTAAACTTGTTGTTGGGTAGGATAGGTTAATTAAGGCAACGTTTTTTTAGATCTGCCTTCGACAAAACCATGCTGTTGGAGAAGGAAAGAATAATAGGGTACAGCATATCATAAACCATCTTTTCAAGGATGGCATTTAGGCTCCCTGGTTTGAAAATTGGACAGATATGGGCAATCTCTATCTAGGGAAGGAAAATCCTCGACGATAAACTCAAATTAAAAATAATGTCTGGAGGAACACAGAGAGAGAGACGAAGATATTAAAAGAAAGACTAAATAATCATTACATCAGGACATTTGAAATGCCTTACGGGTTACCACTGATCATGAAATCGAGCTTTTTCAAGAGCAGTTTAACCTGTTAGGGACTAGTGCATATAGGAGAGGCAAAAGAGAGAGAAAACAAATTTACAACAAATAAAGTGGGAGCGTTAAAATAATAGAAAGAAGAAAGTAGAGGAAACAGTTCAGGGGATGCCTGAAAGCCAGATGAAGCAATGTCATCGTGATAAGAATAAGAAACTTTGCAAGAGCTCTTCAAGGCTGCGGAAAACAATCAGAGCGCCCAATTTAGGTTGGTGAAAGACAATGGCGTCATTTTGTTTGGCCTTCGCATAGCTCTCCTTGAATTCAGCAAGCTCGCTAGGAAGGCTACTGGAAAGCAATTTTCTCTGGGCAGCATCGTTTACTTCAAGTGCTTTAGTAACATAGGAATTGAACCAATATGCAACATTAGATTTTCCAGAAGGAAACGAAGGGGTAAGTTGGGAGTTTAAGGGACAGAAAAGCAGATAAAGTTCATTAACATCGTCATAAAAATGAAAGTAGTGGAAGAAGTTATGCCAAACAACGACAGAATGTTTCGTGGCAGCGCGGTATAGGACTATCTTTTCTTAATTCGCGAACTGTGATGGATCGCATATGTTGTGCAAGACGACAAAAAATTGCCTGCCTTTCCCGCAAGAACACACAACTCGGCAGGCAGAATCATTCCACTCACGTCTACAAGTAAAGCTATTATTTTGCTTTAGGAAGTAATTTTGGAAATGCTTTAAATAGTTTTGCATCATATTTTTATGGTTTTGCTGAAGCTATTATTGAATCACTCCTAAGGTTAAAAGTAATGTGTGTTGATACCGATCTATGATATCTGGGTTCAGAATTGAAACAAAATGAATCAGCTTAACGTTGGACCACAGAGTTTTGCATGTTACCACGAACAATACCTTGTTTGATGATTTGATCCTATTGAATCTTTACTAGATCTTTATGATACCCATTCATCTGTGGTCGATTCAAAAACATTTGCTGGAAGGTTTTATTCTTGCTGATGTGGGTTATATAGGCTGCTAGAAATTGAATTCGCCGGTAGCGATATTCACAACAGAATCTATTTCTTTGTGCTATATGGGGATTCGCGCTTATTGGTTTGCGCTCGCCCTCGTAACATTAGTTTTGCTTTCGATCAAGTCAGTGGAGTTGACTGCAATTATGCAGTGCAGTCCATGTACACAGTACTCGTACATTATCATGTAACTATGTATGTTATGATGCGACCAGCGATGGCCATAATGATAACGTTTGGGTTAAGCGCACACATACGTATGGATTAAGTGTTCGTTTAAAAGCAGTTTGGTGAAACGCATGTTGTGAATCGTTGGCGGGAAAAAGAGAAAATTTCATTATTAACTTTTCTTCCTGAGCTTGTACTGGCCTCACTTGTCTGTGATAAATTAAAAAGTGTCGGCCCCGTGACTGTTTGCTGATCATAAAAAAATTTGTTTTTTCATTGAATACATGGAGTTACCATAAATATAATTCTTACGTACAAAAACTAATTGTTCAGATAATTCAAATATTCGATAGCATCCTTCCACTTACTCGGTGGTAGAATAACCGATGTGCTCAAAGTCAAAGTCAAAGTCAAAAGCGCTTTATTTAATACTCATCGTTATAAATTTAAAAGAATATAAAGCAAATTCCAAATAATAACAATCAAAAAACTTAATGGCCCAAATGGCTCTCTAAATTTGTACGTTATCATAAACTCATTTCATCAAAAAAAAAAAACTATAGCAAATGCAATTAATTACGATTATTACATATTTTTACAATTCAATTGGAAAAAGGAGAAAAAACCAACCAACACTATCCAAAAATTATTTATAATTAATACACAACAGTGAAACTTTGATCCTACACCTAATATGTTGTAACTTATTTCTAATAAAATACAATCAAAAAAACTTTATCTTATACTAAAAATACTATAACAATGTTCCCAACCTAAGTGTTTAATCTTATCTCTAACGGAATATAGTAAACATTACATATACCTAACCTATACCTGATTTTAACAAAAATATATAACAATACTAAATGTAGCAATAATGAGCTGAAACTCAAAAACTAAATAACGAAAAACACCAAAACTGAAAACAAACACGAAAAATTTAGACATTGTCATTCAGCCACCAATACCTGGATTGCGCCGTCTCAACTCGATCAGCTTCAACGAATCTAGCAAATGAGTATCTCCATTGAAATCGTTGGTCTCGTGAACTCAAATTCGGAGGATATTTTATCTTCTTATCGGTGGCCCGTCGATATATGTGATATATGACTGGGACGCCGTCAGAATCAAAAACATATCCATTCATGTCCAAATACACGAATGCTTCTGGAGGAATGAAGCCAGTAGCGAGGCAAGTCGCTATATACCCGTCTGTAGGGTGGAACGGCTGTGAAATCCAAGGGTTTTCACTCACAGTCACAGATCTTGCGATATGATTCCGAAGAAGCTTCAATATGAAGATATCGACTCTAGTCACTTCAGCAGTTTGATAAATTCTTCTATTCGATATATAATGTTTCCAATCCGTCTCAGGTTTTCTGTACAAACCAGTACATGCACGAAGACATTTCCTTTCGAAAACTCTTAATTTTTCCATAGTACTAGCACTCTGGTTGTACCAGATCTGACATCCATAGGTCAAAACTGGTCTAACCAGTGTCTTGTAACAGATAATTTTGACCTTTTGATCAATGTATCTGGAATGAAAGAGTTTTCGAAGGGCCATGACTACTTTAAGTGCTTTACTGAGCATGATTTTCACATGTTCAGTATAGTACAGATACTGATCGAGATAAACACCGAGGTATCGAATACAGGATTTATGTGGAATTCGTTCTGAACTACCCTCGCCAGCCATGATGTGGAAATCTTTCCAATTACGTTTCAGGTCTTGACTGACCCCCTGCAGCGTTGTCCGCAACAAGATTGTTTCACACTTCTGCGCATTGATTTTCATTCGCCAATTGTCAGTGTACAGCTGTACATCATTGAACATTTTTTGGAGATTGCTCTGAACTATTGTAGCTTTTCGGTCAGCCGTGTAGATGATCAGATCATCAGCAAACGCTACCAATGATCGCTTTGGCGAGACGTTAAAATCAAAGCCGTTCAATAGCTTGCGAATAAAAATTGAGAAGAGCAGAGGCGCAGTAACTGTTCCCTGCTGTAGACCATTCAAGACCTTGAACTCGCGCATTGTTGTCAGATTTCCATCGGTTACAACAAACGATTTCCCGTATAACATATTACACATCATGGCGACAAGGTGTCTGGGGAACTTGTCCTGAAGAAGTTTAAAAATAAGTCCATCTAACCATACCGTATCAAAGGCTTTCTCCATATCAATGAGACATGCTCCAACACATTGTCTATCATTTAGTTTCCAACAGATGTCTGAGGTTACTTTCGTTATTGCATGTGTGGTCGAATGCCTGGCACGAAAACCAAATTGGCAATTCGGCATCAACTCATTTTCCTCAATGTTGGCGTTTAATGCTCTGTTGAGTATCACTTCAAACACCTTGCTGATGTTAGGCAGCAAGCTGATTGGGCGATAGCTTTTCGGGCATGAAGATTCTTTTCCTTTCTTCAAGATCGGAAATACCTTAGCCTTTTTCCACTCATTTGGGAAATATGAATTGCTCAACATGTTGTTGAACAATATGCAATAGTTCCTAATAGCAACCTCAGGCAAATGTCGGAGAACTACATTTGGAATACCATCATTACCACATGATTTCTTGTTGTTTATCTTGCGAAATATGAAACACAAGTCTTCATAGCTGACAAAATAATCAATTAGATTCAAGCTCGGTATGAGGTCAGATGTTAATGTTTCATTGAAATGAAGAATTGATTGGCCGTTCAGGCTTGATTTGAAGTCGGAAACTTTTGCTTCAACGACCTCTGAAAAAATTTCGTTCCCTCTCTCAGGGTTTGGTAGATGAACCAATTCAAAATGTGTTCCAATCAGGGCAAGTTTATCCAATCCTTCACAAATAATCCTGTTTCCATTTCTATCCGGAGTCGTACTATCAATTTCGATACCAGCCCTATCGAGAAGATTTATCTCATCACTAGTGACTTCAAGATTCGATACCTTCACTCGAGACTTCTTGCGGAATATGCTATTCACTTTCGCGAACACGCCATCTGGGTCCTGTGGGCTAATACCCCTCAATTTTTCCGCCCATTGATTGCTGACCTCACTCCTGAAGTATGACCGGATTAAGTTCCGGACATTCTTCAGATGTAATTTCAACAAAGACAACGAGGGATGGTTGTAGTCCAAAAATCGTCGATAAATATTGTTGACGCGTGTGAGAAGGAGGCTTTTCAATCTTTTCAACCTTGCGATGGTTGGTGTTTCATATCCTTCCATATTGTTTCGATGTTTAATCTTGGGAACTACTTTCTCAATCGTTTCCAACGTCAGCTTCTCTAACTTCGACAAATAGACATCTATTTCATCGTTAGTTAGATTTCTGTCATTAGGAACCATTGAGCAAGAGTTGCCGCCATCAGAAGGGGGACATTGCTTCTGGTACTCCCGATTAAACTTCTTTTGAAACTTTCCCCAGTCTGTTTTTTTGAAATTCAACCGATGATTTTCATGTTGAACTGGAATGAGGAAGAAATCATCCCTGTGATGATTGATTTCCATTACGATTGCGTTATGGTCGCTATCATAAGGAAGCACCTGCAGTTTCCGTTGAGGACTATTAAAGTTGAATTCGAGTCTTGCGTCAGCAATGCAAAGGTCCAAATATGAATTTGTCCTAGGGTATGTTGGGAACTCCGACCCATATAGATTGCACCTGTATTCAATTTGGTTCTCTGTTATCCACGATTTCAGGAATACACCTCTTGGATTATTGGTGGCGTTCAGCCATGATGTATGCTTGGCGTTCAGGTCACCAGCAAGAATATAATAGTTATGCAGCCTGTTCAATTCGAGTATTTCAAACAAGGAATTGAGTTCCTCCTTGAGCTTGAGAACAGTTCCACCAGTTGCATAGGCAGAGATAACGAAGAGGTTATCCCCACCAGGCAGTGAGATTTTGATAACGGACACTTCAAGAGATTCAAAGCTTTTGAATTCGACTTTTTCAATATTTTGGAAGCGATAGGGTCTTCGAACCAATATCCCGGTGCCACCTCCCCCATCACCTGTTACCCTATCGTTTCTTACGAACTCAAAATCCTTGAATCCCATGGAGTGCCATGAACTGAGGTGGGTTTCGGTGAGAAGCAGGATGTCAGGCTTTTGTCTGGCAATGAATTCAAGGAGATAATCACGCCGATGTAAAGTAACAATGGAGTTGACGTTGATCGAGATGAGACGAATCCTATCCATGGTAATGTGGCTGGATGACAACTTATTTGGAGGCATTTGAAAGCCCTAAACGCTGAAAAACAATGTTAATTTTCGAATCTTGTTTATCGATTCGCTCCGATAAGGAATTTAGTTGTTGATAAATTTTAAGGAGCAGCTCATTATTGCTACTTACATTATTTATTTTATTTACATTGTCTGCTGGTCCTCTCGCAGCAAGTGCAAATGACACCCCGGGCTTGACGAAGTTGGTAGGTATCGAACTGCGGTGTGCTTGAATTTGTTTTGATGTGACTTTAACCTTTGCATCTTGATACCGGGGGCATCCTCGATATGACGCTGGATGACCAAAGGCACCGCAGTTCACACAATATAGTTTTTCTTTTGGCTCCGCCTGAGCCAATTTGCACTCGCCGGGAACATGGATGTCTTTGCATTTCACACACCTATATTTCATGGCGCAATTGGCAGCCGAATGCCCGAATCTTTGACACCTGTAGCACTGGTTGACCTCACTTTTCTGGAGGCGTTCCCACCTCACCACGCGGAAGTTCAAGTACCGTATTTTCTGCAGCGCACTCGAACTACTTTTGCTGGAAATTTGGACTAAGTAGTGAGGCAAGTTTTTGCGCTCCACAATCGATCTTCTCGTTGCAAAATTTTTAACTGAAATAAACTGTATTTCTGGTGCAGCTTCTTGCAGCACCTGAAGGAGATCGATTGTGTCCTCACCACAGTCCAGACCCTTCAATAAAAAGGTTTGGTTCTTCTCGCTTTTCGGGGTGTACGTGAAATATGGAACATCTCCAGAATTTAAGGCACTTTTTGTTGCCTCGAAATCAACCAGCGACTTTGTCCTTATTGTCAACTTATCGGCATTGACTCTTTTTATCTGAAAATCTTTTAGTTTATTTTCGGCTGCCAGAAGCCGAACCATATCTTTTCCCGTTTGCCCAAACACATTGATTGGTGGGACTTTCTCTTTTTTTTCATTAATGTTAACGGACGGACCAGCAGACGGACCAGCAGACAAACCTTTTGGTTTTTTCTCCCGGTTTTTAACTCTAAGATATTCAATGAAATCACTATCTAATTTTGACGTTTTACCTGTATCCTCTTCAACGTCCATTGTTTCTTCCAGACCAGCTAGCGCTGCATAATAATTCTTGCTTTCGTTTGCGCCTCCTGCGCTGAGGACATCCTCTTGATGAGCTTCCTGTGGCTTCTTAATTTTCTTTTCTTCGGTTTTTGGGTTTGTTTGTCGGCCTTTCTTGCTTTCGTTATCCTTGTTGAACGTTAACGTTCGAACAAGTGCTTCCAAAGATTTAACTCGCAGCTTGAGTTCTTCATTTTCTTTTTCGATTTTTTCAGCTCTATCTTTTTCGTGGATAAGCTGTTCGATTTCCGTAACCGATAGGATTGTCGGTTTTTCTGCTTTATTCTCGTGACTTCTTTTTAGTTTTTTTTCGCCCATCATCATTGGCAGTGGGCATGATCCTGATTGATGGCTGAAGCCATCGGGCTCCTCCATCTCGTCGCTTTCGCAGCGAGACTGGAGGGAATGTTCTCAGACCGGGACTTCCCTTGAACGTATTTCCACTTTTGATATTTCTTCAGGAAATGAATTTCAGGTATTCGATAAATGCTCGAATAATATCGACGGTGAAAGTTTTCCCAATAAAATCAAAATTTGCTTTTGACTGGCTCGTAAAAAAATATTGCAATTGTTTGAAACTGACTTTTGCAAAAAATTAATTAATTTTTAATTAAAAACACGTCTACACGCTACGAGTGCTAGACGTCATTCTAACCGATGTGCTCATGCCTTGATGACTGAAGAGTATACGAGTATAGACGAATCTCGAAGCCCTCTTCCTCCATGAAACTTTCAAGTGCAGCTCAATTAAAGTTTAAATATGTATCACGATTATCAGCTTTATCAAGTAGTTTGCACGATCGGAGATGCCCAAAGCAGATCCAAACCTCCCGCTTTGAATATTTCTATGCTAAATGAATCGACATACAGCATGTATAAGAAGTGTATGATGAGGGTATAAATGATCATTAGGAATTTCGTTAATTTTAATTTTAGATAGCGGGAATTATTCATATTATTTGTGAACACGAAAAGACTAAGACAACCATTTTAACACAGTCTACAATTTTATTTTAAAGTATAAATTAGAAATGGAATATAAGTACATGACGAAATAGGTTGTATGATGTTATATTACCGAAATCACAATGATAGATTAATAACCTGTAATATTTTTTTCACAATTGGGTATATCATATAATAGTTAATTATAATAATCATTATCATACGCGTCTTTTATATAAATACTAATCAATCGAATAATTATACTACATATGAACTGTAAAAAATGCTTGACTTCCATCCATACATTCCCTGCAATTATTAAGACGATGGAATTGCCTGACCATATTTACCAGCTCCATTTCGTTCGTTGCCATGAACTATGATGGTTATACGGTATAAATCCCACCCATTCGTTTATTACTGTCTAGAAGCTCAGCTTCCTTTGCTATCTCAACAATCCCATCCTCTTTCTTTTGGACACAAGTTTCTTCAACATACTCCTCAACCAATTGATGGGACTCATTTCTAACTTCAATCTGTTCACATAAATCCTCACCCTCAGTTATATCGCCATCAATCGATTTATTACCATCATTACTATGTTCATCAGATTCACTTTCTTTTGTGTTCAGCTCGTTCGAATGCGTTTGATTTGATGGCGCCAGAGATTGCTGTGAATTCGTTTGTTGTGGTTGGTTAGCCGCTGAGTTTGTCGTTATTGAAGACCACCAATTTGAAAAGGCGCCTTTTGCCTGCGAAATCGCACCACCTGTTTAGAAACAATATTAAAATCATAAAAACATTTCCATATATTAGAGCTAGAAAATCCTTCACTTACCCACTGCTCGACTAGTTGTATTTACAGCTTGATTAATTTTTCTTCCACTTTCACTGTTGTGCATTGTTCTGTAAACAAATTTTCATTATTTATAGCAGATTAAAATTTATTGCTAGATTTTACTGGGCAAGTTTCAGCTTCATATCTGCAACGGAAAGTGTACCCGCAAATGGATGACCACTAGGAACTGTTTCAAAGAAATTATCATCTGGTTTTGTTTCCGACCATTCTAAAAAGTTTTGCGTCTTTTTCCATGCTGCCATGAAATGACCGTTAAAGTGCTCGTTGTCTTTAGCATTTTCTATGAATTTTAAGTTCAAATTAATGGAAAAAAGTTATGTATGTTGCTTGATCGTGACATTTGATACTAATCATAAATTAGGCAGTTTTTATAAAAGGATTAGTGATGATACATTGACATACCTGGTGATACTGCCGTTTTGATCAAAGCTAAAATATAACCTTGAAATTGTTCACGTATCCAATATTCACTACCTTCTGCTCCTTCTTTGGGATTTTGTACATGCCGAATGACAAAATCAACAAACCTTAAATCTTCAGTGGTTAATACAAGCTGACGACGCAAGTCTAAATCTGCTGTTTCTATTGTTCCAGCTTCAATATCAATTTGCACATCCGCTAAATTCTTTTTCTGGTGAAATAAAATATTCGAGGTTCCAATCACATAGCTTAATACAGACGGATCAGTTAGTAAGTCCATATAGGGCAACGACAAATACGGCAGACAAAAGTGTCCGCTTGAGAATATTGGTATTGGAGCGTTCCATAACTCCGGTTTGATCGATATTAATGGTTGTAGAGTAGCTAAAAGATAATCATGCAAGTATAAACTGGATTTCGACGTTCTTCAAAGCAATTTAAAGTTGCTAGTTTGATAAATGTGAGCACTTACATGCCAAAGCATCAACGCTAGCATCACGTGGCAAGGAATTTCGATCCGACTTTTTTGAATCGTCAGCTTCTGTTGAGTCCGTCCGATTTAGCTCGCACATTTCACTAGCATTTTCGATTCCATCAACAATTTCACCTTTGTTCTCCAAACAAGTGTTTATCGCCTCATTAATAATTTCATTTTCACACTTAATTGAAGCGAGCTGCGAGTCATTTTCGTGGTTTTTCATTGCTTTCGAAAAATCTGGCATCGGCGACATTGGTCTTGAGGTTCGAACGCAAGCAATTTCCTTGAATCCGTTTTGTATAAGTTTCGGGAACAGCGACGCAACACCCAATATCAATGTACACATATTTCTTACAGGCGAGCTAAAACAAACCACACGCTTTTGTAACAAATACAACTTAAATAGTAAAAGAGTCTTGTGACGCCATTTTAAAATTATTTCTCTCAGGGGCAACCCCACGTCAACATGCCGCAATGGATTCACTTCATCAATTAAACAAGCGTTTAATTGTTCATATGCTTTCACTAAAATCTCCGTGCACGAGAAGTCTCCTTGATCGAAGAAAGCATTAGCAATTAGAGATAACTTCACTTCAATATAGCCGTACAATGGATACATTGCTAATATGCTTACAGACTTTTGAACAGTGCTACGAGTTACATCGGCCGTTCTTATTTTCAATTTCTATATGAAAATAGAAATATGAGGCAATACTAAGTCAACTTACAATTTTGAATGAACTTACTTCGACAGGTATTTGTCGGTAACATGAAACTCCGTAAATGCTTTCGGTGGGATCCATTAAACTGGGAAGATTGAAGAACACCGCGTCTTCTGAGAAATTATGGGAACCATCTGGTAATGCTAGGGTTGGTAAATATTTCCAACCGGAAGGACATTCATTTCTACCTTCTGTGCCGGGAATTAATGGTGGGTAAGAAAATTCAACCTGTAAAATAATATTGGCCAATTATCAAAATGGAATTGTACTCGTAAAATAAACCACTAAAAGATTTGATACTAAACCCATAAACTAAAGCGGTTTCTTTATAAAGACTTTGTACGTTTGGTGCAAGTTTTGCACAGGTAATTGAAATTATACAAATGATAGATAATTAGTTGATGTTTCCTTGCCAATTCAATCGCTGCGACCAACAACCCACAAATTTATTAGCCGCTGAACAGTATATGGAAATTTTTGAATGTACTTTAACTAAAATCTTAAATTCTGTAATTTTCAATTCATCTCCATTTTTTTGCAAGAAACGCAACAAAAATTTTTGAATTTTGCTTTGAAGTTAAAGTAAATATATACGAGTATTTGTCAAGCAGTATACGCAGTCTTACAATCGCAACGATTGTAAGACTGCGGAAGCTGCAATGGGCTGGGGACATGAATCGTATGGACAAACAACGCATACCCAAAAAGGTATTCGTTGGGAGAACTGAAGGGCGGATACCAGCGAAGAAACCCAGGAAACGCTGGTCTGACACGGTCGACGAAGACAGTTCATCGCTGCTCGGATTTCGAAATTGGAGGGCGCTGTGAATGAACCGAGACAGTTGGAAGCGCTATGTGCAGGTAGCGAAGTCCCGAGAGGGGCTGTATTGCTACGAAGAAGAAGAAGTAATTATTAAAACAAGTGGATATAATAATCTTGGTACCAGACATTATGTTTCATCATATCTTTTCAATAAAGTTTTTGTCTTGTTACAACTATATTCACAGAAAACGATAGTGGGTAATTAATTTTATAAATTTAGTCTAATATTATTTCATCATTGATTGTGCAACTCGAACGAAACTTTTCGGCTAATGGTTCTTGGACTTTTTAGGGGATTTTCGCTGCGTCGTATAGTATGCTGATGGGTGGCCTTAGTTGAGTTCGAAATGGCTACCTAATTTCATCACTTGATCTTGGTAGCGCTCCTTTTCCTCCGGGCAATTGAGAGCCGGACAAGTCGATTTCACTCAGACACCTTTCTTCAATTAAATACTATTTTTTTCTATGACTGCATTCGCTTGCGAGCTCGCCTTTACACCCTCTTCTTGGTTCTGTAGACTTAGCATGTATTCAAATCCGAGGGCATCTCCTCCGTAATTGGAATTTGGGCGGCGATTAGTCTAATCTCTTATATTGGCTTCACAGCTCTGGCTTGTGTGCATAAATGTTGAGCTAAAAAGCGATGCGCTCACAGCTTATATAGTACACAGAAAATAATAGAAAGAAAAAATGGTCACCAAATCTAAATTATTCAAGCGCACCGTTACTTTGATCGGTTTCGTTACGACCAATCGCAGGTTGATTCTTAAGTACATAGCAGTGTACTCTTTGATGAATACAATAACACAAGATAAACGAATTTAATCCCGAAACTGATAAATCAACAAAGTCTTGTCTAAAACTATGTGTGATTCATAACAAGTGTACACATGTGAATGGGCCTTAACTCTTATTTATCACCAACTTCAGGTCCACATATTGACAGATTATGACAGTTTGGTCTTTTATAATTCTAATCATGGCGTCATACACGTCAGCCAAACGTTTTATTGTTGTTAAAACTTTTTACAAAAATAATGAACCGCCAGTGCAAACATTTCGTGCTCTACGTGCTCTACGTGAAATCGAATAATTTCACGAAATGGACCCATAAATTGGCGGGCGAGATCGTGTGATTTGACTCCTTGTGACTTCTTCCTTTGGGGATTTCTGAAGGATCGTGTTTACGCTGATGCTCCCCAGACTACTGAAGCATTAAAAAACAATATTCGAGCCAATATACGCCTAATAACGCCGGAAATGTGCGAAAATGTCATCGAAAATTACAATCATCGTTTGATAGTCTGTAAAGCAGCACGAGGTGCACATATGCCCAAAGTAATGTTTCATATTTAATTGTAAGGGACCAAATTTTCATAATAAAGAAACATTACAGCTCAATCTTCACAAAAACTATGATTTTTTTCGACAAAAATGTGTACACTTGTTATGAATCACCCTTTATTTCATAGACCACACTAAGCTAAAGCTAGAAGTCTGATTAAAAGACCCGGTGTTAGGAGTTCATTCCAAAGATTGATTAAAAGACGTTCACATTTATCCAGAAATGTACTATATGACCTTAAAGATGACAAATGTAATTGGGCGAGGCTAGGGAGTTTGATCTCGGGAGGAGGGATTGCTACAAATGTGATCCGCCCACCCCGGCGTCCCCGGTTGCTGTGAGTCCTTTTTATATTTTCGGACTGCCCGAGCATCATGTGCCACATGCGTCTATTTTTCAACCGATGCAAGCATCTCCCAGATTAGACTATCCTCGGAGAGCTCTCCTTTTTCCTTTCAGAGATCCCGGCGCAGCCCGTCCCATCTTGTGTATGCAAACAATGCATGATAGGCATCATCTGTCCCTCCTACGTAAACCCTACAGTCGGGGTACCGCGACTTACCAGTCTTGTGCAAGTAAGACTGAAAACACCCATGCTCGCTCAAGAGCAGGGTCAGGTAGAAGACAGTCTCACCGAGCGTTCGATTGAGCCACAGTCTCAGATCAGAGATGAGGCGCGCAGTTCATCTTCCTTTCGTGCTGTTCACCCAGGACTGCTGCCAATCACTGAGTGAGCGTTGTCTTTCTTTCAGGGCAACTATATTTCGCTTGACTTCAACGTATGTAGATAGAAGGAGGACGGTAGGTATCATGCCTGCGATGACTAGCACCGCCGAATCAGAAATTGTCGGATATGAAGATGCAATCCTCAGCGCTCCTCTTCTCAGTACCGGTGCCAAGCATTTTCGGTACAGCTCCTCGCTGAGGTCGTCGCCCTATATTTCTGCTCCGTACTGTTGCACTGACTCTACGGATCTCACCAAAAGTCGCTTTATTGATGGATTAGATCCCCCTACGTTGCCCATAAGTAGACTCAGAACCGATAAGAATGAAGCAGCTTTATCAGTCGTTGCCCTGACTTGTTCAGAGAAACTCATCTTCGAGTCGATCAGTAACCCCAGGTATTTTACTGATGATCTCGATTCAGCCAGTTCTTCCCCAATACTGATCTTCCTTAATCTGAGGATTCTCTCTCATTCGGCGCATTAGCATACCTAGCCTAAGTTGTGCCTGTTTGACGATTCGTTTAGCAACCAGTGCCGCAACATCATCAGCACAACCAATCGACCCATCCGGGAGCTTCAGTCTCAGTAGTCCATCGTACGATATATTTCACAGGTCTGGACCTAGTATAGATCGTAGAAAAACCCCCGATATAACTTCATCCTTCGTCGGCCCTACATCATATCATAAAGCAGGCGTCGGTCCTTCAAATAGCATCACAAAAGCCACATAAGATATTCTGGAACTTGAAAAGGGTTTTCAACGTATCCAGAATATCCACCCATCTAGCGGGGTTGAAGGCGTTCCGAGCATCAAATTTTACCAATAGAACCACCCGTAGCTTGGTACGGCTATGTGGCTCCGCCTTTTGGACCGCGCTTTCGACCTCTGCTATTGCATCAAGGGTAGAGCGCCCTGCTCTAATGCCGTGCTGCCGCGGAGATAGGCCCTTAGTAGCACGAATCAGCGTCTAGCACTTTCCCAACCGTGTCTGGCATGCATAACGGACGATATGCAGACGGCGACACGGCACTCCCCTTCTCCTTGTTGATCAGTAAGAGCATCGCTACCTTCCAAAGTTTCGGGAAAACCCCTACCCGCAAGCAAGCGTTGAATGTACTGAGCAGCATTTCAGGACAATGTTGAAAGACGAGCTAGAACACCTCAGCTTGGAAACCATCTGGAGCCTTCCTTGGTTTCAATGATACGACTGCCTCTTCCAGTTCAAGCCACGTGAAGAGTGGGCATTCGACTGCTATTTCGCCGTGGACAGCGTAAACATGGACGGGATGGGTGGGGAAAAGCGCCCGCACTATCGTCCATCTTATCGGCTTCATATATACAGAGCTTGCGTAGGGTACCAAGCTTTCGAATAACTAGCTTGTAGCCATGGCCCCGCGGATCCCTGTTCACATTGTTCACTAGATCTTGCCAGCAACGAGCTTTATTGCTGTTAATCATTTTGCAAAGGCATTTCCTAGCCAACTTATATGCTGCTAACCGGTTGCATGCTTCGTCGCGGTTCCGTGCCCGTTGAGATTCACGTCGAAGCTTGTCACACTTCCTTCGCTTTTCAGCGATTTCAGTCGACCAGCAGTACGCTGGTGGCTTGCCGTGCCGGGGTCTTTGACGGGACATAGAAGCGCTGCAAGCATACGTGATGATGCTCATAGTTGAGTTCAACACGCTTGAGCTGCTAGCTTTTCAGTTCCCTGCGGATCTTCCAGCAACACCACACTTGTCGAGAGCACCTCGACAGACCTCTCGACGTTCAATCTCCCAATGTTCCCCCGAATCGTGGAAGGCAGAGAGCATGGGCATTGGGAGACATCAAGGATCTCAAACAGTATGTACTGATGATTACTTGCTGAGTAGCCCTCTAATAATTTCCAATTTTGTACCCTCCGTAGTAAGAACTCCGAGGCGAATGTCACGTCGGGTATGGTTCCTTCACAGCCCACGCGGCGGAAAGTCAGTGTATCGCCTGTGTTCAGCATGACGAGCCCTGTCCTGGCCGCCATCTCTAGGACTCTGTCCCCGCGGATCTTCTTTAGGCCCCATTCGATCGCTTTAACATCGAGTACGTGGACATTTGCGTTCGAGACAACGTCTTTCAAGGCATTGGCTTGGAAAGATGATATTGCTTCGTTCGGCGTTAGGTACACACTAAAGAATGTACTCCTTGAACACCAAACCCATACGAAACCATCCTTCCGTCCACAGCTTTTCACTAGGAAATCAGCACTGTTTCGAGCCCAGATGGCGGCAGTAGCAGATTCGTCACGATACCATGTTGGGGAGCTTCATTTGTGGTGCTGCTCGTTGCGAAGTAGCAAGTTGGCTTGACTCTCTCGGAAACTGCTCGAGTAGATTTCAAGCGAGTGTGCTCCGGTGTAGATTAATCTGCAGAACACTGCTCATTGCAGAAGTGCTTTAGTTTTGGTTAGGGCTTCCTGTAAAACTTGGTATTTGCCTGTAGCTGGCACGTGTTTGAAATCATCTGGGCTTGAGTGAGCGTCTTGGTAGAGGAAGCAGTATGTCACTTTTGTGCACTCCTTCTTTTTATGCTGTTTTGTCGTAATTATAGAACAGAGAGCTCCTGTCGACCCGTTTACAGCTCCTTGCAGTATGTCTGTATGCGAGACCTGAAACACCGGAGAGGGATTGCCCTTCGCCTTATCCTAAAAATAACCCAATCGATTTTGATTTTCACTTAAAAAGACAAGGCCCGACGGCTTTTCAAGAAAATAAATAATTTCAGTTTTAGCAATTTCAAAGCAGCAATCAATTAAAATAATTCTTACCATTATGAATTCTAAGCGCAGAATCTAAAGTGCTTACTCAACCATATTGAAAACTCAATTTTACCAAACATAATTTTTCTGAACTTGATATATGATACTGAAAAAGTGTCTTAATTTTTCGATTGCCAAATCATGCCTAAACTTTAGATAGTGAAGTTTGTGAGCTCTTATCACATTATATAGAGTCGTGTCACATAATTTTCGTTTAGATTTGTTTGATACAGCTAGGCCTTTGCCCATTCCCATCCAACCTCTTCGGGAACAAGAAAAAATTGATTTTATTTTTTATATTAGGATTCACTGAAGATAACTCAAAGTAGTCGAAATGCTTCTGCTCACTCGAAAAAGC
Source organism: Odontomyia ornata (assembly GCA_963969285.1). Classification (NCBI taxonomy): domain Eukaryota; kingdom Metazoa; phylum Arthropoda; class Insecta; order Diptera; family Stratiomyidae; genus Odontomyia; species Odontomyia ornata. The sequence continues at coordinate 437,786,388 of OZ017739.1, read as the reverse complement.
AAGGCCCGACGACTTTTTAAGGAAAAATAGAAATGGCTTGCGGGTAGCAAATAAACAAAATAATTGACTTAAATCATTTATTTGTCAGTTTATCATCATCTAAGGCGGGACAGCCCAAGCCGGGCCTTGGCCCCCAGGATTAATCCCCACGGTTCTGCGACCCCGTTCGCCAGTTGATCACTCCCACTAAAGATCTACTGTCAGCTTCTATCGTGTTTTCCCATCGAGTCCTCGGCCTTTTTGCTGGAATTCTACCTTGTGCAATATCCCTTAATGTTCTATTGGGTAGCCGGTTTTCTTCCATTCTTTTTATTTGCCAATTAATTCCTGTTAATTTGTTAAACTGAAATTTGTTGAATTTTAATGTTTGGTGTCCTTAGAAATGTTTAAGAACCAACTCCCGGTTGGACGAACCTGACGGCATCAGCCATAAGAAGAATGGGACGGATCATCGGAAGAATGATATGAATGAGTGCCAGTAAATTGTAGTCAAAATTTCAAATCGACGTCTCCGAATTCATTCAGAACGGTAATATTGCAAAAATAGTGTCAAAGAAAAAAATACTACTTAATAATACAGCACTCATAAAATAGGAAAGTTAAGAAGAAGAATTAATTTAAGAGAATAAGAAAATATATTCTGATTTTAGTTCACCTGACTATTTACTTATACTTATACTAAGATGGACTTGAAAGGGAAACATTTTGCGTCGATAGTTTAGATCAAAGACATATAAATAAATTATAAATACTGTCTATATCTATGGTTTAGATACAATATACCGTGAAGTTAAATAGTATTTCAAAAGATGCGTTTTTGAAAGCCATGAAAAGGTCGAACGCTCGTGCCAACACTTGTATTACTTCTAATGGTGGCTGAATAAAAAATTTGTAGAACAAATTTTTGCAATTTTTTGCGTCTAATATAGGCCACAGTCTTGAAACTTATGGGACACATCATGTATTTATGAAAAGATTATAACTGCATCTCATTCAAAGGTTCGTAGATCCTAAATAATCTTCCGAGAAAATCATAATAAATTTGAGAAAACCTCTTGCTAACTCTTTTATCTTGACCTAGACGTTTTTCAGTTGAGTGGAGATCGTCTATGCGATTGCGTCCAATATATACACACCTAATTAATATTACTTCACATTCTCATTTAGCTAGCTCTCATCAAATTGCCTAACTTATGGAAAATCTTATGGAAATAATAAAACCCTGCTTCATATGATTTTAACGATAACATTCTACGAATATTGACGAAAAACCCACCAGCACCTTAAAACTTTGTCAGAATCATCAAAACAAATTTCAAATTATTTCTTTTCGTATAAAACTAAAATGTACAATATATTTTTTGCTTCCATTGCTTTGTGCGCCTATAAGACAAACAAATATTTGCAAATCTCAATGCCAAATTTTCGATTACGTACCTGGCATCCTTTTTTGTGGTGGAAGCCCACCACCAAAATATGCAAAATTGGCTTTTTATCTGACATCATAACGTCTGCCCTGGCTTAAAACACTTCACATCATTCAACTGAAATCAAACCCTGATTGAATTTCTATCATTAAAAGGAAATCTGATCAGAAATTCGAGCCGACAAGGTAAACAAATTCGACTGATGAAGCCTACAACGAATGACATTTCACATTTTATCTACTTTTTGCAACTGACGTTTGGCTAACAAATGCAAAGATGGTTGCAGTTGGATTTATTCATGAAAGGTTATGCCATTTTCCGAGACCCGTCACCGGAAATAAAAATGTTATTGCAATCGAAGTTGCAATTATTTGTTATTTGATTGTGAATTGTGATTAACACAGAATTATTTGTATCAATTAGTTTGTTTCGAAAACAAATATATGCATTTAAATATAGTTTTAAACGAAAACTAACATCTATAGCATTTTACATCGTTTCGAATAGATACTATATAAGATGTGAAACAGTTTTGAAAATTGCATCATTTCTTAAATTCAGCTTAAAGAGTATATGTGCGAAACTCAGGTAAGCATCGTAAAATTGTGCTTTCTTCAATTAAATTCTTACGATGTAATTTTTTCCAGCCAATATAAGAATAACATACAACACAAATATGGATAACATCAGAAGAGAGGATATTTACCGGTCAACGAATACTATCTCGTTTCCACATGAGGAACAACTAATTCTGTCGTACTGGACCGAGGAGAAAATTTTCGAGAATGGACAGTCCTTGTCTTCTGGAAATAAAACGTATACTTTCTATGACGGTCCACCATTTGCAACTGGTCTACCACATTATGGTCATATTCTAGCTGGAACTATCAAGGATATCATAACTAGATACAAATACCAACAGGGATTTCATGTAGAGCGTTGTTTTGGATGGGATTGTCACGGCCTCCCGGTCGAGTACGAAATTGACAAGAAGCTTGGAATCAAAGATCGAAAACAAGTAGTCGGCATGGGAATAGCAGCATATAATCAAGAATGTCGACAAATTGTGATGCAATACTCGTCTGAATGGAGGACTGTTATCAGGCGCATGGGGCGCTGGATTGACTTCGATAATGACTACAAGACCATGTACCCATGGTATATGGAATCCATTTGGTGGGTGTTTAAACAACTTTTTGAAAAAGGATTAGTTTATCGTGGTGTTAAAGTAATGCCATTTTCAACGCACTGTGGAACTCCGTTGTCAAATTTTGAAGCCGGAGAGAACTATAAATTAGTCCAAGACCCTTCTGTTATAGTTAAGTTCGATATTGTGGATGAGGATAATACTAAGATTCTTGCATGGACAACGACGCCATGGACACTTCCCGGTAACTTGGCCCTTTGTGTGCATCCGAACTACTCGTACGTTAAAGTTAAGAGCTTGAAAGATGGATCATCGTACATCATATGTGAATCTAGATTCGATGCCACTTTTAAGGGAACCGAAGAACTTGAAATCATTGCAAGGTTTTCTGGTATTCAGTTAGTTGGCAAAAAATATAAACCCATTTTTTCTTACTTTGAAGATTATGGTCGAAAAATGGATTGCTTCCGAGTTGTATGTGATGATTACGTTTCAATGGAGCATGGAACAGGTGTCGTGCACCAAGCTCCCTATTTTGGAGAGGATGATTATCGTGTTTGCTTGCGGAACGGTATTATAACCAAAGCTAGTGAAATCATATGTCCGGTTGATGATAGCGGTCGCTTCACTGAAGAAGTCACTCATTTCGCTGGGCAGTATATTAAAGACGCCGACAAAAGTATAATTCGATGGTTGGAAGAAAATGATGGTTTATTTAATTTAACTCAAGTGAACCACAATTACCCTTTCTGTTGGCGTTCTGATACGCCTTTGATATACAAGGCTGTCCCCTCTTGGTTCATTCGTGTTGAGCACATGTCTGATGAACTGTTAAAATGCACGGATGAAACTTATTGGGTACCAGAATTTGTTAAAACGAATCGTTTTGGAAATTGGCTGAAAAATGCGCAAGATTGGTCAGTAAGCCGAAATCGTTTTTGGGGAACGCCTATGCCAATTTGGACTAATGGTAAAGAAACGCTATGTATTGGGAGCATACATGAGTTGGAAACGCTTTCAGGCTGCACTATCAATGATTTACATCGTGATTCCATAGACCATATTAAAATTCAATCTAGTGTTGAAGGATCCCCCCCACTCAAGCGAATTGATGAAGTTTTCGATTGTTGGTTTGAGTCTGGATCTATGCCATTCGCTCATAAACATTATCCTTTTGAGAATAAAGAAGACTTTGCAAAGCATTTCCCAGCTGACTTTATTGCTGAGGGCATCGATCAAACCAGAGGATGGTTTTACACATTAATGGTAATTTCTACTGCACTCTTTGGCAAGCCACCTTTTAGGAACCTTATTGCAAATGGTCTTGTTTTAGCTCCAGACGGACAGAAAATGTCCAAGAAGAAGAAGAATTATCCTGATCCGTTAGATGTTGTAAATAAATACGGAGCAGATTCCCTCCGTTTGTTTCTAATAAACTCTCCCGTAGTTCGTGGAGAAAGTTTGCGATTTCGTCAAGACGGAGTTGGAGATATTCTAAAGGATGTGTTGTTACCATTATTTAATGCATATCGATTTTTAGTGCAAAACATTCATCGGTTTGAACTAGATTCCGGAGCTAAATATTTTTATGACCGAGCAAAATACCATCAAAAGGGCATACAAAGAAGTTTGGTTGATGACTGGATTATATCCTGCAAGGAAGCCCTACTGAATTTCATCGCCAATGAGATGGAACTTTATCGACTTTATACGGTTGTCCCTCGACTCATCAAGTTTCTTGACCAATTAACAAATTGGTACATCCGGCTGAATAGACGCCGCATTAAGGGCGAGATGGGTACCTTCGAGTCAATAAATTCAATAAATGTTCTGTATGATGTGCTCTCAGATATTGTGAAAGTTATGGCTCCTTTCACTCCGTTCTTCTCAGAATACTTATATCAGCGTTTAACGTTATTCGAAACTAAACCCAAATTAAAATCTGTCCATTACGAAAGGATGCCTATATGCGATATAACTTTACTCAATACAAATATTGAAAACACTGTAAGTTTAATGCAAAGAGTTGTTGAACTTGCCCGTATTATACGCGATCGTTGTTGCCTTCCTCTGCGACACCCTCTTAAAGAAATAATCGTGGTTCATGAAAACGCTACATGTCTTGATCAAATCCATTCATTGGAAGAAATTATTTTGAGTGAGCTCAATATAAAGATCCTTACACTAAGCAGTAATATCGATGAATTTGGGATAAAAATGACAGCAAAGCCTAATTACAAGCTTCTTGGATCAAGACTTAAAAGTAAATTGAAGGGTGTTGCTTCTGAAATAGAAAATGCGAGCAGCCACGATATACAAAAATGGGTTAGAAGTGAATGCTTCGATATTCTTGGTGAATCCATCTCTCAATCCGATATACTTATTTCCTATGAAAAATCTTCAAGCACAACGAATATGGAAATTGAACATGAAAATGATATTCTCGTTTTAATAAACACCGAACAAGGCAACGAATTACGAACAGAAGGACTTGCAAGGGACATCATCAATCGTATGCAAACTCTTAAGAAGAAGGCAAATCTCCTTCCAACTGATTTAGTTTCGATCTACTATCACTTTCACCACAGTAGTAATGATAGTAAACTACGAAAAGTAGTTGAAGGTTTCCGCCCTCTAATTGCATCAGCCATAAAGTCCCGCTTCATTGAACTGGACAACTTTTCCGATTTACATGATTCGGCTTTAATCGAAGATAATATTCTGTTGGAAGATGAAAAAATATTTATTGCAGTAAAGCATGAGGTAATGGCAGGGAGTAATAGTGATACACGTACTGTGAGAGTATTGTTGAACAATGATATTGAGCCACGGTATGGTGCAAAACGAGCAGGCACAGTTTGTTTGACACATCCTAGCGGGGAACCTATAACCTTTTCTCAATTACGAACTGAAGTGGAAACCCTTTTTGGATTGTATGGGGTACACTTCAAAATTAAATGTTGCAACAAAGATGTTAGAAGTATGGAAGACTTAACTTTTCACGAAATATATGTTTGCAGGAATATTTAAAAAAATTGTAAGTTAAATGATGGAGCATCGCATTAATTAAACGTAATATGTAATAAAACCAAATCACATCCTTGGATGTCCATGTTTACATTGATTTTAACATATCTTGGTCACTAATTATTTCAGTGTTTTCCATCCATTATTCCTAATTTGCAGGAATTTCATTAACGCTTGTTTCTGGCATTCGATTGAGCTACCATTTTCAACAGCAGTATATTGTATCAAATGATAACCGATTCGATTGCTTATTAATCCAAAATCGGCTAAGGATTAAAACGAGCTAGCTCAGATAGATATATCGGTCATATATGACCTCCTCAGCGTAATATTTGCTGTTGATTTTTTGAGATTAATAATAAATGAAATGCTCAGAAATTAGCGAATAGCCTTTTATTCACCATTTAGTACGGGAGGTAGCCTTGCATTTTTGCGAGCGATTTCATACCGAATGAATTTTATGTTTCGCAAAAGATTAATATTTGCAGATTATCATAGTATAACTCATATATAACTCCGGCGTAGACGGTCCCAAGCTCGTTTGAGAAAGGAGGAGGGAACCCCTTGTTTCCCCAACCCAAAGCTTCTATGATTCCTCATCCCAAACCCCCCAATTAAATGGTAGTAAATGCTCTAGTCTGTGTGGTCTAGTGGTTAGAGCATGAGACATATAAGCCGAAGGTCCCAGGTTCAAATCTCGTTGGTGAACAACGTGATTTAGTTCAGGGGATTTTTCGAACGGACTACGAGTGTTCACTCAGTGGTGATATGTGCTGATTTAATTAGATCATATCACACGGGAGCATGGTACTGACCATACCAACTTCCGAAAAAATCAATACGGTCATGAAAATGAGATACTATAACTATCTCTAAGCGAAGGCCCGAGAGGGGCTGTAGTGCTAAAAAGAAGAAGAAATGCTCTCGGGATCGCACATTGGATTTACTGGTTCCCCTATAATGGGACATTAAATGCCGAGAAATGCTTATAACTATAAATACGTCTACAGCTCTGCTACTAAATCCTACTTACACCTCATTTGTGAGGACATAAGAAGGTCAAGGCGAATCTTCCGCGCCTGATAACGGAATCGACGTAGTAACCATGCCGCCGGAATGGAGGTTGGGCGACGGGCTAACTCCCCGTCCCTGGAAAACTTAAAAATGTTTCGAAACTTGCAGATGGGCCACGGAATGGATTGGACTCACGGCAACGAACTCGTAAACGAAAAAAGGACTATGGCATTGGATCCTGGAATGTCAAGGCGTTCAATTACCCTGGCACTGTTAAGGATCTTTTACTACAGGCCAGTTAATATCAATTAAAAATACTGGCAATCCAGGAAACAAATTGGACTGGAAACGACATTCAAGACATGGGATCTCACACAATATTCAAAAGCGGGAAGCCTACTGGAAAACGAGAATTTGGAGTGGCCTTCATTGTGGATAGGGAGTTCAAATCGCACGTTATTGATTTTAAGGCAGTCAAAGAACGGTTGTGTGCGATCTGTATAAAAGCGAAGTTCTTCAAAATTTGGCTGATTAATGTTCACGCCCCGACCGATGAAACGAAGGAAACGTTCTACAATCACCTGGAAAGACTGGTCGACTCATTGTCTACATACGGCACAAAAATAATTCTGCGTGATTTCAACGCTAAGGTTGGCAATGAGCTATCTCATCGAGGAACGACTGGAGGATATAGCCACCACGACGAAACAAATGACAACGGTCAGCGCCTGATTGACTTTGCATATAGCAGAAATCTAGTCATACGTTCGACTTGCTTCCCACATCGACGCGTTCATAAAATGACCTGGGCATCACCGGATGGCAACACACAAAACCAGATAGATCACGTTCTAAGACAATAACGTTGGGCCTCGAGTATACTTGACGTCCGTACATACCGAGGAGCCAATTGTAACTTTGATCATTACTTGATCAAATTAACCTATCGATGTCGTATGTGAAGTGCATATTCGGCGTAGACAAGCCCACTACAAAAATTTGACATCGAAAGGCTCCAAACGGCGTCTGTGGCCAAAAATTTCACGGAGACCCTCGACAACCAGCTTGCTCCCATCTTATCAAACGCATCGTTAAAGACGAGCAACGAGCTCTGGCTGGAATTATTAGGACCCTGGCAGAACAGACGATCGGACATCAAGCCCGGCGCAAGAGAAATGATTGGTTCGATGATGAGTGCCAGAATGCGTTAGATAAAAAGAATCAGGTGTACAAAGAATACGTAGGTAGGAAAACCAGGACGAAGAGAGAACATTATGAAAATCTCAAAAGAGAATCGAATAAGATAATCAGAATTAAGAAAAGAAAATGCTATGACGACCAATTGAGAAGTATAGATGTAAATCTAGCGAGTAACAACAACACAAGAAAAGCATACAAAGTAATGAAAAGCCTGAAACGTGGTTATCAGCCCAAAACCACGCTGTGGCGTGATGACATCGGCAATAACATCACTGACGAAACCAAGATTAAGGAAAGATGGGCATCATATTTCAAGAACCTCCTCAATCCTCCCCTCCACACTGCTCCAAAACATCGAAGTCTATCGATGTTTGCGGAGAGCTTCTATTGGCCCCACCAACTCTGGATGAAGTTTTTTCCATCATCAAAGCCCAAACGAATAATTAAGTGTCGGGCATCGATGCGAATCCAGTGGAGCTCATCAAATTTGGTGGCAGCAGTGTTCATAAAGCTATTCACAAAGTCATCCAGCACAAGAACAAGAAGAAGAAGAAGAAGTTTGATCTCCACATTGCTCTAATTATTAAGAAAGCCTCTCGCTTCACTGGATTTATTTTACAATCCGCTTCGTCATTTCAACATATCACATCCTGTATGTGTCTTTACATCTCACTAGTACGTAGTCATTTGGAGTACTGCTCCCAAGTTTGGAGTCCGTACCACAGGAAGCACATGATGCTCTTGAGTCAGTTCAACGCAGATTCACACGGTCTCTATTCTTCAAATTCAACCTTCCTTACTCCCCTTATGATGACCGAATTCATACTTTGAACCTTCCTACCCTTGAGTCCAGACGATCTTTCCTTGACGAATGTCTTTTATTCAAGCTTCGTCATAGCCTTTTACCTTAAAATTTATGCAGGCAAATAAATACATTCGACGCTGCTCGCCCTAACAGATCCTCGCTTCAATTTCAGGTTCCGTATGCACGTACTAACACCTTCTTCCACTCTCCTTTGCTACGCTTACCTCGTATGCACAACCAGCGAAGTCTTGGTCCTCTGCCACAGTCTCTTGGCGTATTCAAAACTTCAATGACAAATCAAATTTATAAATATTCCTTTAAATCTTAATTTTTAATATCGTATTGTGATCTTTTTTCTTTAATTTCTGCCATATTCTGAATTCATATGTTTGTATTTATAAATTGTATTAATTGACTTGTAATTGGACTACTAGTCTGTAAGTTGATTTCTGAAATAAATAAATAAATAAATAAAGAACATATGCCGAAAGAGTGGAGCCAATCAATTATATTCTCTATCCACAAAAAAAGGTGACAAATTACAGTGCGAAAATTAAAAAGGGATATCATTACTTTGTACGGCGTACAAAATAGTTTCAAAAAACCTGGGAAATAAAATCGGATAATACGCCAACAGTATTATTGGGGAGTATCAAGGTGGTTTACAGCAGGTAGATCGACGATAGACCAATATTCACAGTCAAGCAGGTATTTGAGAAATGCTGAGAGTTCAACACAGACGTGCACCCAATTTTCGTTGACTTTAAGCAAGCATACGACACTATTGATCGTAATGTCCTGTACCGAATAATGTATTTGCTTTGGCATCCAAGCCAAATTGGTCCGTTTTACCAAAATGATAATGACGTCGCATAAATAACCTACTCACCGATGCTTTTGACACAAATATCGGACTAAAGCAGGGAGATGGGCTGGTCCCATTGCTATTCAATCTGGCTCTGGGGTACGTTATAAGGAAGCTAACTGTCGATACACGAAGTACATTACTATACAAGTTGAGCCAAGTAGTAACCTATGCAGACGACGTCAACATTATGTCACGGCCATTAGCAACTGCTAAAGAACTCTTCCTGAAACTCGACAGCGAAGCAAAACTAGTAGGACTACAAATCAATGAAAATAAAACAAAACTCATGACGCAGTCGACGCAAAATATCTCAAATACACAAAATATTACACTTGGCGAATACAGCATCGAAAACGTGTAATTAGGCGCCAAAATAACGAAAACCGGTAATGAAAGAGACGAAATACGCCAAAGAAACCAGCTCGCAAATAAAATATTTTATTCAGTTTTCATGATCTTCAAGTCCAGCTGCATACACAGGAAAACAAAGCCTCAAGTATATAAATCTGTGTTAAGACCTGTGTTATGGTATGGATGTGTTATGCTATGGGTGTGAAACATGGCTTGGGTTAGACCCAAGCATCCGCAAATATATTGAACGCCTTTGAGTGACGGGTCCTGGGGCGAATAATCGGAACGAAGCTAGACGGGGATCAATGGCGAATCCGATACAACCATGAGCGGTATCAAATTTTTGAGGAACCGGAGGTCTCAACGATTGTAAGACTGCGGAAGCTGCAATGGGCTGGACACATGAATCGTATATAGGAGTTCGCTGGGAGAATTGAAGGCCGGAGACCAGTGGGAAAACCGAGGAAACGCTGGTCTGACTCGGTCGACGAAGACAGTGTATCGCTGCTCGGATTTCCAAATTGGAGGATTTCTAATTGGAGATAGTTGGAGGCCCTATTTGCAGGAAGCGAAGGCCCGAGAGGGGCTGTAGTGCTACGAAGAAGAGGAATCGCTTAGCCTCTTATTACTCACGGTCTAATCGTAGTATTACTATAATTGTTCTTATTTCTGTTATTTTTTTTCGTAGCGCTACAGCCCCTTTCGGGTATCTCATTGTCATGATCGAATGTATCGGCACTCGATCCAGCTGCGATACGTTCTGATTTTAAACCAGCACGTATCATAACTGAACAGGCTTATAGTCCGTCCGAAGAATCACTCGAGCTAAACCTCGTTGACACTAACGAGACTCGTACCAGAGACCTTCGGCTTACAGGCTTAGTGTTCTAACCACTACACCACGCGGATATTAAGAGCAACCGTACAAAAAGAAATAAAAAAGGAAAACCCACAACAATTTCACTTAATTCAGGAGTATCCATTGCCCAGGTCATCGTTGAATCTTGTTTCGGTTGGCTGCCTCATAATGCACAATGATTCGCACACATCAAGTTTTCGCATGTTCCTTACTTCGTTCAATACCGTGAGATCGTCCCAAATTAAACCTGAAGCAATTCGATTTTAGGCGATTAGAACTTGGTTTGTCTTAGTATAAACACATATCCCTGAAAAGACCTTGTAGCATCAGAAAATAACTGACATTGAAGAAGGGAGCAACTTACTCCCGAAGTATATATACGTGTATGAATAAAAAAAAATAGATAGCGTTTTGATGCAAATAATACAAGCTAAGGATGGAAAAAATCGAAAAAAAGCGAGATCGCAAAAACAGTAAAAATGCATAACGTAAATAAATAAGAAAGTTATAGCGACGATAAAGTTAATTTAAATTTAATAGCTCCGGGGCAATCTTGATTTAACCATTTCATATATAGAATAAAAGAACAAAAAACTACAATGTCACTTGTTCTACATTATCAAGTTGCTTTCTTTTTGTGTATAATATTCAAGAAGCTAATTAGTCAGTTGTTCATTCAGCATATAGAAACGATGTAATTTCCCAAAGCACTACCAAGATGTTGATATTAGTGATGTAAGAAAATGCTTTAAAAAATAAATATTCTTATTTAAGTGAACGGCGATTGCTTTTCTCGAGGGAAATAATCGATTACAAAAATGATGTTTAAATTGACCCGAGGTACAGGCATTTGTTTTTCTCTGAAAATCTGGTCCTAGTGCATTATGAAGACTAACAAATAGTGTAGAAAGCAAAGAATATCTAGGAAAAATTGCACGGGATCTAACGCGGAAGCCATTAATTTCGATAAACTCAAAATTATTTATTTACATCAAAAGAAATACCTCTAGCATTTCTACGGGATTTTACAATCTGGGCTATGTGATGATAGACATGTTTAAAAAGAGGAAAAAATAATAAAAAAAACATTGCGTTTTTAATTCCAGGAATAAAAATTTCGGGATTATAAGCGAATAAAGTTCATTACCGAATATGATCATGATTTCATAAAAAAACTGAAATATTCCACAAGTAATTAGTAAATCAATTCAGATTTTATTTCAAAGTTAATAGTTTTTTCATTTATTTGAAGTTTTCCCCTAACTAACAATGCCAGGAATGAAGTCATATCTATTAATCGTTCATTAAGACTTATTTTACAAAGTGTAGATTTTCTACATACCGTTTATAGTCAATTTCAATTTAGTTATCTATGTACATTATATTCTTTTTTTTTCAAAGAAGTGCGAACAATTCATTCATATCATATGAAAAATATTTGATTATTATCAGCATAATTTATGAAGAAATCCTGCATTTTCCAATTATATTTCTTCACTATTTTTCCTATTTTCGGTTATATTTTTCTCCAAGTCAAATATTTTTTTCTCTTGCATATACTATTCTTTGTTTAAAATCGAAGGCACTTTTTAATTTTTTTTGTTCGTTTTCAATTATTCCGAATTCCAAGATCCAATTTTAACTAGTTGGTTATATACACACAAACTGAAGGTGATAAGGATAGCAATTGTAAATTTGTCATGACTGAAGGTATAATTGTTACTACATAATCACATCTGAAATTTCATGCAAAGGTTACCATTACATTACATATTAAAATAAATTATCATTCTGAGTGCTTTACAAGTGATATTTTTGGCAAATTTTATCTCTGTTAATTAGGAAATGTATAGACGAGTTGGGTATTTTGATGTTCTTAAGATTTTAAATTGTAAATTGCAACTAAGGACTCAAGGTCGATAGCTGTTTTAGAGGGGTATTATTCACTGAATGTTTGCATTTAAAAGAAACTGTTATATCTTATTAATATAAATTATTTTTCTTGTTAACAATAAGGCATAGATAAATTATGACCATAACATTGGTTGGTAACTCATTATTTGTAACCTTTAATATTTTCCGAATTCCTTCCTGACTGACTAAAATGCTTTCGCATTGTTCAGTACATCTACCGAAAATTATCCTCCACTTCAGACTCATCCAAACTGCCACTTCACGTCGTCTATCTTATTTTCGTTTTCAAGTAAGTATACTTGAAATAGGGGCCAAGTAACATTCTTCCAATAGATATTCAATAAGAAAGAAAATAAAATAAATATATAACTTAAAAATATGCAACGTAATTTTTATTATATTCCTTCTTTTTTTTTACCTTATCGTAATAGTCATTAACATATGTAAACCCGACTAGCAGCTAACGGTTTACACAACATTTTCATTTACAATTAAATTATATACCATTTTAATGTTTTTACAAATTTTTTACATATTATTTTATGTACTTTGCATTTATATGACCATACATAGAAAAAATTTTCATTACCATAATAGTACACTACATTATTTATAATGATAATTATAGTTTGATCTAAAACTACACAATTTTATGTATTTACTCAATCCTCATGGTTTATTTTTTCAGCTTTAAATATTTACAATAGTTAAATTTTATATCGTCGACTTGAATTTTTATCTAATTTACCATTATTTATCTTCTCTTTACAAATAAAAGCAGCACTTCCAAAATACTATTTAAGTATCTTTGACGAAATATACTTCTAATGAAATATTTTATTTCCAACATCAAAATAGTGTTTCACATTACATAAAATAAATGTTTTCGTGTTTTTATTTAAAGGAAATAAATTACTTTTTCCAATGATTTCACTACACCAATAATTCAATCTGATATTGATAGTTGATGTGTCAATTCGAATATATTAATCATGCATTTAAGTTTTCTTGTAATGGTTTAAAATCCATACCAAGTACATAAAATAGATAAATAATGATGCAATTTTTTTTTGTAATCCTTTCAAAAATAACAGCCATACAACTTGTATTTTGCAAAATTTGCTGCAAGACTTATATGCTTCCCGACGGTTTTTATCACGGTATGTAACATCAAAGCACATTTCAATTTTGTCCGCTAGATTAAAACAATTATATGTGCATTTTTTACATTCACTTACATAGTTTAAATAGATTCGAAACCAAGTTTTATGAGGGTGTTCTTTTTATGTACATCAAAAAATTTATTGTGTTGATTACCACCTGACTACTAATAGGCTGGTGAACAATTACAACCATTTGCATTGTAACGCACAAATTTCATGCGCAATGAAAATTTTTGTAATTTCAACGCTATATAAAACATCTTTGTTCATATCTTAGAAATTTAATACAATTTGTAGTGGTGAAACGTGCAACTTTGATGACATAACACTTTCCTGAAAACTTCCTTCGTTTGAGCGAAGTTCAAGTTTTATGATGATGTAAAATGAGAAGTAAATTCCATGCAAATTTCGATTTCCCATAGTCATCAATTGTTTTTAAGTGTAAAAACCTTTCCATTCTTTGATGCGATGAACCAAAAAGCCTGTTTTAATGCACATACAATATTACTCAAGGCTATCTTAACATAAATTCTTGTTAAATTTCACTAATGCCATTTGAAAGAAGCAAAGGCAGCAATGATAAAAAAATATGACAGAAATATTCTATCTTCTGTTGCACAGTAAAAATAAGAGAAGCATCAACTTAAAATAATATTTCGTACTTTCTTACTGGTATTTATAAAGTAGACTAATCCAATTTTTTCGATTTAGGCCTTTCTCAATCATTTTTCTGTTGACAGTATAATTCCTTAAGTGCTTTCAACTCTTCAATAAGAGCTTTATTTTGGTTTTCTAGCACCGCTACCCGATTTTCCAGGCACTTGATATATTCCTTCTTCTTGCGTCGACATTCACGTGCAGCTTCTCGATTTTTCTGCAATCGAATCTCACGCTTTCGAGATTGATCTTCGGGAGAAGGTCCTAGAGCTGAAAAGAAATGAAAATGGTTTTGAGTGTAAATTCATGGAAGCTAATCCAAGCTGAATTTCATTAGCCTTATTTTGTACAGTGGAAATTGCTTTTTTGTGAATTAATATTTTTCAGTCGTAAAAATGCAGTGAATTGACCGCTCAATTCCACTGTATAGTACTATCACATTGGTAAAAATATTATTCTTAAGGGATATTAGTCTTAAAAATGATAATTAGAACTTTTGCAAAAACTAAGCTGATCTAATTATAATTTCATATAATTTTGTCATATTGAGGTATCTTTAAAAATAAAGAGTGTATGAAATTTTATTTTTCGTGATTAGTTTTCTCTTTTCGTATACAAATTCTATACTCAAAACGAGTATATCGAGTTTGGCGAAATAAGGTAGACCAATTCGACTCGACAGATTAAACCTTAGTCTGTTTCGGATAGTCCCCGATAATAAAAATAACTTGAAAGGTTTTTTTATTTGAGACATTATACTAGTTTAAACTTAAATTTCCATGGTAAATTTCACTTGAGATGCGCCCATATTCTCACCAGACATCAGCTCTTGAATACATCCACTGATGCGACCACGGGAAAGCGGGAGAATGTATTTTAGATTTAATGCAATTTAACTTAAACTCGAAAGGGAAAGGAAAAACTGATCACGAAAAATAATATTTCATTCATTGAGATTACATGGAATTAGCCATGAATACAATTCGTGGATACAAAAACTAACTAAATTCAGCGAAAATATAAATGGCTATAACTTTTGTAAGTATGGTTTGAAACTTACAAGTTCTTTTCTAAGACTACGTAAATATTGAAATTCATTGAATTTAGGGGTTGGAAAGGAAAATGTGGTATTTGGAAGCCTTACTGCTATTAACCATGTTGAGTAAATTTCGACTTCTGAGGTATTTGCGATTGTTGTATTCATTAAGGTCTACTCCTTGATTTTTTCCAGAGTTTTCTGATTAAAGGTGTCCAATCGCGAGAGGGACACCGATTTTACATTTCTGATCGGTTTCGGAAAAAAATGGTGTGACACACGGACGGACGAACAGACAAAATCGATTTCAATAGTTTTATTAGTACAAAACGCTAAAAAGGGGAATCATGAAGAAGAAAGTATTGAAACTAACCTGCGTATGACAACCCGAGAGCGAATACCTTTCAGAGAAAGAGAAGGACGAGAAATAGCCGGGAAAAGGTAATTACACTAAAAAGGCATTGCAGATTTGCCTAGAAAAAGCAAACTAGAGACTACTTTCTTTTGGAAACACCCGAAGGCGAGGATGACTCGCGGAGAAAAGGACTTAGCGGAGCAAAAATGAAATGGAACATGAGATTCCTGGCACAGGGGCGAGGAAGAACTAAGCCCCTGGCTCAAATTGACAAAACGGGAAACTAATACGGGATTTAGCCGATAGTGGTCTTTTCCATTTCAGGAACTCCCTCAGTTGGAGGTAACCATTGATGGCAAAAGTAATATGAACAACTGTCATAAACGCCCTGATGGATGTATAAAAGGCCGAATGATAGAAGAACGGACGAAAAGAAACACAGTAAATGGAGGTAAACTTAAAAAAAGCAATAGTCAAGCTGCCCCGAGGTGATTCGCAGTGGCAGCGGCTGACAACGGAGAAGCGGGCCACCTCGTCCGAAATTGCTTGCTTTCAGGGATAGATTGGTATTAGAATAGAGACAGTTACACGTCGCGTTTCCATAATTTAGTTAGAGATGAGTGGTTCACTTTGGCCACTTTTAACACCCTTAGGTTTGAGACCGTGTGCGCTCTTCCCTTTCCTCTTATAATGCATAGACCTTCTTCGGAGAAGGAACGGAGTTTTTTCCTTCTTTTGTTTGATGTTTACATTCGTTTTAAGCTTCCGTGTCCCCTAAATATTGGTGAGTCGAAATTTTTATATATTGCGATGTCTTGTAACATAGACTACGCGTGATAAATATTTTGTAGGGTAGCTTCGTGGCGCTTCATATGATCCCGCAAATAGCTAGCCGATAAGCACATGTACGCGGTCGTAAAGCGAAGCTAGTTAGCTGAGCTCGATATTCTTTATAGTATGAGAACATCAGCGTCCGTGTCCTGCATGGAGTTAAATGCTCCGATTCACTACGATGGCGCTCAACGTGGCGCCTAAAGGGGAAAACAACACCACTCTCCTTCGAGTTCTCACATTTTTAATTTTGCTGTTGGCAGACGGACCGATTGAATTTTTATTGTTGCCCTCACCATTTGATATTGGTATAGTTTATTTTGGAGAAACTTAAAAAAGCAGCAGTCAAACTGCCCCGAGGTGGTTGGCAGTAGCAGCTGCTGATGAGGGAGAAGCCGGTCACCTCGCTCGAAACTGCTTGCTTTCAGGGGAAAACTGGTAGTAGAATACGTCAAGTTTCCGTCATTTCGGTAGATATGAGTGATTCACTTTGGCCACTTTTAACATCCTTAGGTTTGACACCATGTGTGTTCTTTCCATTCCCATGGTAATACAATGACCTTCTTCGGAAGTAATACAATGACCTTCTTCGGAGAAGGAACGTGAATCATCACAAACGACTTCAAAGCCAAAGCCAGTATTGACACCAAATAATGTTATGCTATATGATGGTGGGAGGGAAACTACAAGTGTTCACTCAGTGGTGATATGTACTGATTTAATCAGATCATATCATAGCTGAGCAGGCACACGGGAGCATGGTACTGACCAAACCAACTTCCGAAAAAATCAATACGGTCATGAAAATGAGATACTCTAACTATCTCTAAGCGAAGCCCCGAGAGGGGCTGTAGTGCTACAAAGAAGAAGAAGATATGATGGTGGGATTGGAAGGGAATTGTTTATCATGAGGTGCTAGAACCTGGCCAAACACTCAATTCGGCTCTGTACTGTTAGCAATTAACCAGATTGCAACAAGCAATTCAAAAAAAAAAATAAGGGACAATATGTACTTAAATAAAATCCATTTTAAATAAAACAAATATTCAATCGAAAAATGACAAAAAAAACTCAATACTTTTTAGAATATCCAATATTTGTCGAGTAACTTGATCGACACTCAGTAAAAGAAATTTTCAAAGATAATAGAAATCAGCCGGGATGTCTACTAACGTAGAGTACGCGTGATCAATATTTTGTGGTGTAGCTTTGTGGCGCAACAAGAACGACATATGATCCCGCAAATAGCTAGCCGACAAGCACGCGTACACGGTCGTAAAGCGAAGCTAGTCAGCTGATTTCGGCTTTCTTTATAGTATGCTGACCCTTGTACCAAAACATCGGCACCCGTGTCCTGCACGGACGATTCATTACACAACTTGCAATTTTATGGGGTACATTTACACTTGAATTTGTACAAATCTAAGTTCTTGCAATGTGTGTATGTAAAAAAAGAGAGCAGATAAACCAAAATACATAACATATTCCTTCCAAGGATTGAGGGGCGGATATTGGAAGTATAGGGGCTGTCCGGACAAAGTTATACGCACCAGCGGATGCAAAATGTTGAGTAGCGCCGATATTTTATTTCAATGAGTTGGTAGTTTTTAAAAATATCTATATCGGGCTTTGATATATCACGATAAAATATCTATATATCGAGCCTTTTATTCAAAAAATAGACTCGCATCATAAAGCACGAGCGAATTGTACTATATTTTAATTTTAAAATTTTAATTGCTTATTCAAATATATTTCGTCAATGAATGTCCAAATTTGTCCTATAGGGTACCCAAAAACATTCCTTTCTATAACGAACTTTTTTTACTGATTGTCGATGCAATTTAATCAGAAAAAGTAAACATTTCAAGACAATTTTCGATCCCACCAGAATAAAATGTTGGCAGTGTTGTTAAAATTTCAATGTGTGTATGCTTTCTAGAGCTATTGAAATCGGTAGCTGTCTCCCTCTGTACGTCACAGCAGTTTTTATCCGAAACTATAGAAGCTAAAGCCATGAAACTTTGTGGGAAGGTCGGAAGTTATGACTTATAGAAAATTTTGGGATGAAAAATATTTCGAAGTTTTAAGGGGATCCCCCCATATAGAGGAGTGTCTCCTAAAAAAAATTTATTCATCAAAGGCAGTGATGTGGTGTGTCATATGAAACGTCTCAATGAGATCTTTTCAAAACAGGTCTTAAAATTCCTTTACTTATATCAAGTGGGGCAGGAGAAGGGGAAATGCACGAAATTTCGCGATTGGATATCTTTCATCCGAAAAATCTGAAAAAATCATGACTGACCTTTATGAGTACAATAGCAACAAATACGTCAGAAGTCGAAATTCACTCAACTTTGTTAGTAATAGTATGGTTTATTAATTTTACACTTTCTTGAATAAAATCATGAGAATGCCCTTATATTCAATTAAATGCAATATACAAATCATTAATGAAAATTTCAAGAAGATCGAATAGTATTTAACAAAGTTATGGTGGTTTTTCCTGTATTACAACAGAAACTATACATGGCTATGGAACAATATTAACCTCCAATCAACTTAGACACTACCGTTTTGCTAGCATTTGCATGAAAGTTTCATCATGAACATCTTTGAGAATTTGTCCAACGGGTGACATCCGTAATCGTCAAACAAAGTGTCGACGGTTTTAAATGAGAATATTGCATAAAATTGTGTTTCCCGAACTTCAAAATTCAAGGCCTGGAGAATTAGCTCCTGTTAAAGCAAAAACATGGTCTTACCCGCTTACACAACTCAAGTTGAATAAGGCGGATAGTTCTTGCTTAAGTTCATGTGAATCTTTATCACTCCAAGACGGCCTCAGCAGTTCTGGATAGAATGTTCATATAAAAACTAGGACCAAGGCCCATAGAGACGCCGAGCGAAACTTCGGATCGGCGGAACTTAATGACTTCCAAATCCACATCCGAAATATTCGCAGGTGGAACAACCGTAGTTATAAGGAAGACATACCACTATCAATTTCAAAAAGCTAATGCAGTGCGAATATTTCTCTCTTAATTTCTGTATGTCAATTTGTCAATTGCTTTTTTGTTTATATTAATTTGCGAACCATAGAACTGAAAATCATAATCAACTGGGCCATTCGCACTCACGAGTTTTATTTTCTATACGCTTCTCAAATGTAGCGAAGAACAGCGGCGCTTGGCGGTCAGGACGGACAGTATTACAAATGGAACGGGCTTGTGGCGTCTTCAAGAAGCAAATAAGTCACTCTCATTAAAGTGGCTGCTTTAATTTTCATCATATAAATAATACGATTGGGAATTGTAACTACAATTTTGGCTTTTTGCTTCAAAACTTCTAAGTTGGCCCATCACCATAAGCGCATACCTCGCGTATATTAAACCTATCCATTCTTGAGTTGGTGCGAGAATTAGAGCTGTGGGGCCTTCACAGACTTTAAATCTCTTTTTTTATACCATTACCAGTGTTTGTAAGACTATAATTGGTAGAGTAAGCTGCAGCAATAGCCTGCACCTGAATAGGTGCTGGCTGATTATATTCAGATTTACGTATAGCTTTCATTAGCGACTCGTCATATCCAAAATGCGCGAAGCAAGTCAATGGATTGGGTTGAATGGGGCCTTTTATTTTATAAGTATGCGTCGTAGTTATGTTATTTAATGGTCCGTTAGATATCCGATTTCAGCTTATAGAAAGTAAAAATTTTTTGTCAAAAGGCTCATATTTAATTCCCGAACTCAACAGGTGTGAATTATTCGTATGTACCAATATAGCGCTTTTATTCTCGATCTTGCAATTGGATTTCCATCTTCATCGTATACAATTTCTACATCAGATCCTTAAACCATGTGCCTGGAATAACTTTCCTCAACATATCCCTCGTCAATATCAACTCGGAAATTTAACTGTGATGATTGTTGTGGAGTGTTCTGGATCGATTTCAGTTCGTCCTATATTTTCTTATAAGACAAAGCTGAAAGGAGCAACTAATGTGAATGAAATGTTGTGCGCTATGACACGACTAAGATTTTGGTAACAGATCAACCGACCCCTAAATTGGTTTTGTAAATTTTTTAGAATACTTAATAATGCTCGTTGTCTCGATACTTGTACGTTTGAGCTTTGTAGAGTTGTCAAGCTTCCACACATTACCTCCTATCTGCAATTTTCATGTTTTCAAGAGTAATTCACCATTTGTATTCTTAGTTATTTCCATTATTATGAGTTATTCAAATTCCTTGGCTCGGGGCTATTTGTGCTCTTTTACTGCAATTTAATATACACTCTGACCGTGTTAAACAAAAAAACGGGGAAGAAGTCTTAGATATTGCAATAAGTGCACAGCTTATAGCTTATATGAAGAATACAATTGCAAAACTATAGTTCTATCCGACAGTCAAGCAGGTTCTTAGTGGCTAGAAACACCGATGATTTTATGGTGGTAGCTAAAATTCCGGGACACATAGAAATCAAGAGTAACTAGCATGTTGAAATACTAACGAGGAAAGGAACATCGACAGTATTCGCCGGTCTTGAAACTTATAGTGCAACCGAGTTAGCTAAGCTAGGAAGGAGATGATGTGAACTCTGATGAACTTTTAAAACCACAAAAGATTAGCGCTTCAAGAGTGTCAACATCTGGTTAGGAAGAAACAATGGCAGATAAATGGTGAACAAACCCGAATTAGCCATTTCCAAGCAAGAAGATAATTTGGGATGAAAAACCATACGAGCATTTAACTACTTTGCATGTTCTCCAAGCCATCGTTGTGATTGGGATAAAAGATAACTTGCGGTAATTTGCGAAAAATAAACATTAGGCTACACATGAAAGGTACCGACTACAAAAGCTACAAGACACTGGCTAGCTTGCAGGTACAACTGTCCAATTGGAGAAACTGTATCAAGGGGGACAAAACTCTACACATGCTGCAGTGCCACGATGGTAAAATTTTGTTTTAATTTTAACCCATCGTTTCATTATCTTGCAATGAGTTTTTGAGCTAGCGAATAATTCTGATATACGAGTGATTATATTAAATAAGATCGAAGTTAGGTATTTCATTGACGATGTGTTTTGAACAAGACGTATTCAATTTGTTAATTTCTGGGAATGAATTTGATCATTTCCAAAAAATTATCTAAAGCTAAATTAGACGTAGGTCTGTCTTGAAGATTTCACGCGAACATGGATTGTAATCAAATGACTATTAAATTTGAAATTTTGGTTTGAAACTAGGAATATTTCAAGTTAAAAATGTTGGCCAGTATACACCTGGATATTACTACTAGATAAAATATACCAGAATTTTTTAAGATTTCAGTTGATGTAAATGCCCAGTATGGTCTCCCAAGCTTAATACGAGTATATACTCGTATGTACACGAATATATATTAGAGCACATCCTTTTTGACTTAAATCACAAAGCATCAAAAAATAATCGCACCGAATATAGAAATTTGTGTCTTTCAAACCTTCAAGTAAACATAAACACTGATTTTATCAACTTACCAGGTACATAGAAGGTCGCTTCCTGGCCGGGTGTGGTTATTTGATAAACTGTTGTTCCACCCACTCCAGGTGCGGTGATAGTGTGACCAGGGCCGCTATCATTACCACCACTATTCATATTGTGTAATTGTAACGTTGTTGCTATTATTCGAACAGAAGGGCAATTATTATTTCAGGAAAATTTCAATTATAATATTTCATCTACCTGCTATGTCTGGTCCACTTATTTCTTTGAGAATTTTATGATACGACGGCCGCCTTGTAAGTTCTCTTCGTCTTTTCGGAGAGTCATCGTCGGTTAAACTTTCTTCACTATTTGTATCGATCACATGTTGCTGCGAATTCGGTTCAGGTTTAATCTGCATAGTTAAAATTATTCTTGATATTAATAACCAGTCCTTTTTTCATGAAACTGACTGTAAACTATAAAAACCTATCAGAAAAATATTTACATGGACTTGCAGTGTATTCCCGCCGGCTGTATGTATGACGGTATTTTGTTTATTAAGATATACAACACCTCCTTTTGGTAATGCTGCAGGATGTACATTTGCCGCTGTTTGTATTACCGATGACTGATTCGCCTGTATTACAGAGTGAGCCTAGAATTAGTTTTGGCTTTTGTAGATTGCGTATTCATATTTTTGCAATTAGCATTACAATCCAAGTTTAGTAGTTTAATTTGGAAAGTGAGTTACGCATGACAATCGAAAATTTCATTCAGAAGGAAACATAAATTGATCCACAATGAGAAATAAAAATCCAAAAGTAGCAAAAAATGAAAATATCAAATATGATTGCATTGAAGAAAGTTGAAAGAAATAGTCATCTGTGCAGAAATGGTTTAAGGTTGAAAGAATAATCATACATCAAATAGGAATACGCACTAAATATTTATAATGATAGTTCAAGTTTATAATCAAAATACTAATTATTTGGCTGCATAATTTGTAGTTTCATACCAAATTAAAATTGAACATGTTTCTCTATATCAATTCAAGCTGAATTTGAGCATGAAGCTCACCTGAATACTCTGTGTCGGCAAAAATTGAACAAGATTAGCTGCAGTTGTAAGAACGGTATTAGGTTGTGTTGAATTTGGTTGTGGTGTACCATCATTAACCGTTTGGCCAGACGATTCATTAAGCGGATCTAAACTACTATTTCCATTTTCTTCTACTATGCTGTCCATTTTTTTCAAATTAAGAACAGCACCGCCACTTCCGTAGGGTCCAATTTTTATCCGATTTTGGTAAGAAATTTTAAAAACTTATCCAAGTCGTTTTTCTAGGATAGTTCAAAAGCGGATTCAATCTGTAATGAAAAGTAATTGAATATAATGGGTGTGTAACTAATGAATGAGGTTGATATTATCAATTAGAATGAAATTTGTGAATTGTGGTTTTAGAAAAATATCAAAACAAGTTTCCTTGGCAGCAGACCATATCTACTAGAAAAATTTTGAAAAAAACACTCTTTCTCCAATAACAGCGAATAGTTCGACATGTTTCCATGGCATGACAATGAAATTTGAAATTTAATACGAAAAGAGTATAGTATTGCAGTTCTTTTTAAATGTGTGGTTAAAATGTAAAAAAAAATTCTTTTAAGCACAACACATAATTATTAAGCGGAAAGTTTATCTTTTTCGGCCAAAGAAAACCTCAGAAGAATAGAAGGAAGGCACAGTGTTGATTCAGTGACAAACGAGAACAAACTACGCTTTTCCGTACCAAGATTGGCAAGAGAATATTAATGTTAATATTCTCTTGCCAATCTTGGTACGGAAAAGTAGTATAATCAAAAGCTTTTGTAAGTATATATGAGAAACCGTGCAGATATAAATACCAGTGACATTATGACTCCAAATGAAAACAGATCAACGTTTGCCTCAATTAAGCAAATATGAGAACAGTTAGAACGATGTACTCGTACAAGAGTCTATAAAAACGCCTAATTGAGATATAGAGAACGTTTGTAGGATTTTTCACAGATAAAGGACATGCAAGCATACGCAGGAAGAGAAGCTCCTGGAATAGAAAACTTGTGAAGCTGCCCTACCAAGCGGAAACCCATCTAGGCACGAACTTAGCCCAGTCTCAAAATGTATCTTTAGCTGTTAATATCAGTTATTGTCTTCAAATTGGTTATCCCTGAACTGATCCCTAAGCTGGCGAAACAGAAAAAGTTTCTTGGAGCTATTTCTGGGGAAAAGGGTGGGGGTTGAGCAGTTCGAAGCCTGCTTCTCGAATCACAGTCATTCAATTTCGGCTTTTCGTGCTAGTGCGTTGTCTTGGTGAAACAGCGTCCTAGCTCGAAATTTGCCCTACCTTTATCTCCTGATTTCGTCTACATAACATAATAGCGACTCCATTTTCCAGGAAATCCATCCTGCCCAAAAATAGATGTCTAACTAGCGAATTATTTTTTTTTAGTGTTGGTGAAGACGGCCTTTTTGGGATCAACGACTTCTTTCGTCTCAGAACCAAAACTATGGATTGGTCTCATCCAGGTTTATAGATCACCTTAAAAGGCAGCCCGCATCAGCTTAGTAGCTTTGAAGATTTGCGAATCGTATTCGTTTTTTTTGTTTAACAATTATCATTCTGAGTACGTAACACGCCGAAACCTTATTCATGTGTCTTTGACGATCCTCTGAATGTCTGATGGCAACTTTTCAGTCACCTAACAAAAAATCTTCCCACTTCTTTCACTGAGACATGGACGGTCAAACTTCACGATGGTCGTTTTCTATGGATATTCTGTCCAGCTTCAACTCCTTGCACCAGCGTGAAAGTGTAGGATCCGGAAGGGCAGAGTCTTTGATAGACATTATTTTCAGGCAGAGGTACTAAATGACAGGTCGGACTTAGTTTTTCTCCCTTTTATTTTCACAGCTCTGAGGGCTGTAACTAATGAGGGTACAAGCAAGCTACCACCATTTTTTCAAATTTTCATCCCTCGTACATGTTTCAGACGCTCAATGCATCAATCCCATCACATACTCCTTCATTAATAAGAATCTATAAATTATGTTCAAAGTGCCGTAGCGCCTTTTAAAAGAAAAAAATCCTCCCCATTTCATCTTAAGAGTGAAAACAACTAAATTTAATTTCCTGCTCGAATAACTTCTAAAATTTCTGCTAGGCAAACACAAGAGGTAAAACATATATAGAAACAGTTTTCAAATGCCGATTAGTGCCATAATGTTTAGGCACACAATTCTTATTATTTTTAATGCGAATCTTCAAGTTTTCTCCATAATATCTTTATTGAAAGTAAGAATCTTCCAAGATTAAGTTCATTATCTATTGCTTCTAATAATTCCGGATTAGACTATCTGTGCAGATAAGAACCATTAATTTTTTAGATTTGAATTAATGTATCGTTGGTTTACAAAATGAAGGACACTGACCCTTCCTCTTCATCATCTATGCACAATTTGCAATGGAACTCTTTAAGAATGCCAAACTATGGAGTATAATTCATATGTTAAAATTCAATTTCTCGAGTACAATGTATTCTTTGTTACTGTTAATATCTGTCGGATTCATCACTGAATTACAATTGTGTTACGAAACTTTTTAGTCGAATACATTGTCTTTCGTATGCAACCTCAATAATATTAAATAAGATAATATTTCTAACAGTCAATGTCGTTTACTGTTATTTAATATCCATATGCTTGAAACAGAACCTAATGGAAAATATATCCAATACTTTGGTGAAAATAGGAATCATCTATCTATCCTCGTTCAAAAGTTTTGCCGGGCATTCATAAAAACAAGTGCAATAAGAGGAGCATACTTCTGTCAGGATTGTTTTTACTTAACTTATGAAATACAGTTATTTTACACCATTAACGTAAGTTGTTTATTGATTATGTTAACATCTGTCTTTCTATGTTTATATATATCAAGTCTTTCTAGGATATCAAATCCGGTCATAGAGTTTGTTATAGCGTCAGGCTCATGTGCGTAGCTTTGTAGGTACGTCGCGTAGTTGGAGTTTGGCTTGTTGTTTAAGAAAGATCGTAAGTGCTCTTTGTATCTTGTTGTTAGTTTCCGTGTGGTCCTTCCTATGTATACCATGTCACAGTCCTATGTCGCTGTTCTTGTATATTGATGTGTCATTCAGTTTGGTTTCAATTTTTTTCCAACGTTGTTTGTTTTGAATGCTGTTTGCAGTTAATATTATTTAAGTAAGTATGATAAAGGGTCCAACCATAATGCACGATGTTAATTGTGAGTCACACCTTAACATCAAGTTTTTCGCCCAACTTAATTTGACATTTCTTTGTTTCAGTGTTTCACAAATTTAACCATGGAGGTGCACACAATTGAGCGTTCAGGTTTTTGAAACCTTTTACGAAGATGGGCGTTCAAATCAAAATGCATTTCGTGCACTTCGTGATTTTTTTGGTCAGCATAATCGACCAAATGGGTCCACGATCGGGAGAATTGTGCACAAATTTCAGCAAACCGGGTCTGTGAGAAATGTGAAATCACCTGCGCATGCTCGTCCAGTTCGTTCTGCGGAAAACATTGCTGTTGTTCGCGAGTGTGTGGCAAAAGAGTCGTCAACCTCGACTCGTCGTCGTGCCCAACAATTGAACATCTCACGAGCATCACCGATACGAATTTTGAATAAAGATTTGAATTCACACGCTTACAGGGTTCAATTGACTCAAGAGCTGAAGCCTACTGACCATTTCAAGCGTCGGCAATACGCCGAACGGTTGGTTGAACAGACAGAAGGGAATAGTGACTTTACAAAGAAAATCATCTTCAGCGACGAGGCACACTTTCACCTCAGTGGCTTCGTTAACAAGCAGAATTGCTGCATTTGGGCAAATGATAATCCACGAGTGATTGTTGAAAAGCCAATGTATGGCGGGGTCATCGGGCCGTACTTCTTCGAAAATGAGGACGGCCAAGCAGTTACCGTGAATGGTGTTCGCTATTGGGAGATGATAACGGACTTCTAGTGGCCAGAAATTGAGGTAATGGACTTGGACGATATGTGGTTCCAACAGGATGGTGCCACTTTTCACACAGCCAACGAAACAATCGCTCCTTTGCGCGATAAATTCAATGGCCGTGTTATCTCACGGTGTGGCGATGTTAATTGACCGCCATGATCATGTGATTTGACACCGTTGGACTTCTTTCTCTGGGGATATTTAAAAGAAAAAGTGTACGTCAATAAGCAAAGAACAATTCAAGAGCTAAAGGATGAGATAATTCAGCACATTATCGACATTGAACCTCAATGATGTCTCATAGTCTTTGAAAATATGGACCATCGGATAAAAGTATGCCAACGTAGCCGTGGCGAGCATTTGGGCGATATTTTGTTTCACACATAATTATCATATATCCTTCTATTATTATAGAAAATATTAACATAATTCTCTGAAACTTTTTGTTTTATTTGCAATTAACATCGTGCGTTTTCGTTGGACCAACTTTAGTTTTGTATGTCTCTTTGCCTGCGTATATTAACGAAATCCACTGTTGGTCGTTCTTGTGCGTATCAGTCAGTTGTCGTGTTTTTTTTGTTTATACCATGTAATATGTTTGTCAATGTCATGTTGTTTGTATCCGTTATTACTAGCTATTCTATAATTATTGTTTGGTTCGTTGGAGTAGTTAGTAGGAGTCATAGGGATGGAGTGGAGTCTCAGCACCATTGATCTGTATGCTGCTAGTTTATATTGTGTGGGGTGGTTAGATGTTACGTGTATGGTATTGTATGAGCTAAACTTGTTTCGTAGAAATAAATGGATCTTTTTAAAAAAAACGAACTATTTGTTTATCTGCTGATACGAGGATTTCCAGTAGATTCGTACTTTTTAATTAGTCGAGAAACTATTCTTAAGTTTATTGGTTATTGAAATTTGTGATTCATCGTTATTAATAATAATAATTTTAAGATTTAAGGCTGCTCCGTATTATGTACGCGCCATTGTCAGACTTGTGACTGAATATTAAAAATGCACAGAAACAATAAAATGAGATTTTCTTTGTCAGGGCAAATGAGACTACAATAACTCTTTCGCAAATATTGCCTGTTTGTATGTTTATGAAATGTAAACAAAAGGGAAAACGAAAAACTGCTTAGGTGTCGAACAGATGATTCTGAAATGCGTAAAAGAACACATGCGTCGGAAATTTTATTTGCGTTTTGTTTTGTTTTTTGAATACGACATGCCTCGGCTCAGCTGACGTGCTCCGGCTCAGCCAGCCGGCCCCTGGGAAAATACAGAAAGTGTGCAACAGAGGGTAAATGGAAGGTGTGGATACTATGTGAATGTACTATGAGAGATAGAGTATCTCATTATCTTGATCGAATGTATTGGCACTCGTTAAGGTAATATGGTCTGTACCACGCTTTGGCCGTATATCCGTCCACTCAGTTGCGATACGTTCTGATTTTAAACCAGTACATATCATAACTGAACGGACTTATAGTCTGCCCGAAGAATCACACGAAACAAATCTCGTTGTCACCAACGAGATTCGAACGAGGGACCATCGGCTTACGCAGCGAGAACTCTAAGCACTACACTACGTGGACTACAAGAAAGTAGATACATATTGAAAGAAAAATAAAACAAATTATTTTCAATTTATTGATTTTGAAAGAATATATTAGACCTTGATCACTTCAATGGAAAATGTTGCTTCGGTTTCGAATAATGCTGTATATAGGCGAGCCACAAATAAGAAGATATACTCGTAGTATCCTTCGAATTTGAGCTGTTTGATTGAGATTAGTTAGTTTTTTTTGGTAATATTTATTAGATTAATATCCCTTATTCCAGTTAATTGATAATATTTAGTAATTTTCAGTTGGTAACATTTAATATTGTTTTTTGAGTAATTTTCTTTTAATTGAATATTGTTTAAATTAACAGTGCCATGTGGGCCATTAAGTTCTTGAGTACTTTAAGGTTTAAAACTTGCTTTATGTTTTTATAAAATTTATAACGATTGAATCAATAATGCGCATCTGAATTTGAAGAACAGAGAGCTATGAAATAGTCGAGCTCAGCACATACGTGCTTTTCGCCTAGCGTTCAAATATCCAAATTCAACTGTCAAGACTGTAATGAGCCGCCTGATATTATGTCAAGCGTCTCTCCGATTAGACTATCTGGAGAAAGCGTCATCTTACCCTCCTACACAAAAAGTCTAGCCAAGAGACCGTGACTTACCAATCTTATGCAGATAAGACTGAAAACATACATGGCCGCTCAAGAGCTGGATCGGGTAGAAGTCTGGCTCACCATGCATTCGATTGATCTATGCAGAGATGAAGCGCGAAGTTCAGTTTCCCTTCGTGTTACTCACTTCGTATTGTTACCAATCGTTAAGTAAACTTTGTCTCTCTCTTCAGAGCCGGCCTCAATCACCTTCATTTCTATTTCTACGCAATTAGCTTTTGCTGTGACCTCTAGCTTTAAGTGCGAGAAGTATCATACATGCGATGAAAATAACTGCCCAGAGACTGCCCGATATGCAGATACAATCTTCAGCTCTGCTTATCGCTGTACTAGCGCCTCTTGTCTCGTTCCATGCTTCTGGTCCATAGGCTTTTTCAAAATATGTTCACGTGGGTCCTCCTAGGTTAATCAAAGTCGGATTACAGTTAAATCAGCTATTAAACAGCAGCTTGTAGTCAATCAGCAAACCTAGATAATTTACTGCTGGTTTCGACTCGATTAGTACTTCCTCGATAATGATCGTACTGATTCTAGGGATTCTTTTCTATGTCAGAATGAGCACATCGGTTTCTCCAGTGCTAGGCTGAATCGACGAGCAGTCAGTCAGTCTCTGACTTGATACATTAGCTAACATAAGTTACCCTTATTCATCTATGCGTCCAGCGACTAGCGTCGTAACATCCATCCGTTTTTAGTCTCATATATTCTACAGGTTCGGGTCAAGCATCGAGCTTTGAACGACGCCCGATGTAACTTCCATCCATCGCCCGATCAGCTTGTTGCCTAACATCAGCAAGGTTTTTGAAGTGATACTGAACGATGCATTAAACGCCCACGTTGGAAAGTATGAGTTGATGCCGAATTGCCAATTTGGTTTCCGTGCCAGGCATTCGACTACACACGCGATGACGAAAGTAACCTCAGACATCTGTTGGAAACTAAATATAAGAGATTGTGTTGGAGCGTGTCTCATTGACATGGAGAAAGCCTTCGATACGGTTTGGTTAGATGGACTGATTTTTAAACTCCTACAGGACAAGTTCCCCAGACACCTTGTCGCCATGATGTGTAATATGTTGTACGGGAAATCATTTCTTGTAACTGATGGAAACTCGACAACAATGCGCGATTTCAAGGTCTTGAATGGTCTACAGCAAGGAACAGTTACTGCGCCTCTGCTTTTCTCGATATTCATTCGCAAGCTATTGAAAGGCTTTGATTTCAACATATCGCCAGCACGATCATTGGTAGCGTTTGCTGATGATCTTATCATTTATACGGCAGATCGGAAAGCCACAGTAGTTCAGAGCAATCTACAAAAAATGTTTAATGACGTGCAGCTCTACACAGACAATTGGCGAATGAAAATCAATGCGCAAAAGTGCGAAACAATTTTATTTCGGACAACATTGCAGTTGGCCAGTCAAGACCTGAAACGTAATTGGAAAAATTTCCACATTATGGCTGGTGAGGGTAGTACAGAACAGATTCCACATAAATCCTGCGTTCGATACCTGGGTGTTTATCTCGATCAGTATCTGTATTATAACGAACATGTTAAAATCATGCTCAGTAAGGCGCAAAAGGTAGTCATGTCCCTTCGAAGACTCTTTCATTCCAGATACATTGACCGAAAGGTCAAAATTATCTGTTACAAGACCCTAGTTAGACCAGTTTTGACATACGGATGCCAAATCTGGTACAAATTGAGTGCTAGTACAATGGAAAAGTTAAGAGTTTTCGAAAGGAAATGTCTTCGTGCATGTACTGGTCTGTACAGAAAACCTGAGACGGATTGGAAACATTATATATCTAACAGAAGAATTTATCATACTGCTAAAGTGACAAGAGTCGATATCTTCATTTTGAAACTCATTCGAAATCATATCGCAAGATCTGTAACTGTGAGTGAAAACCCCTGGATTTCACAGCCGTTCCACCCTACAGACGGGTACATTAAGACTTGTCTCGATACTGGCTTCATTCCTCCAGAAGCATTCGTGTATTTGGACATGAATTGGTATGTTTTTGATTCTGACGGAGTCCCGATTATATATCATATATATAGACGGGCCACCGATAAGAAGATAGAATATCCTCCGAATTTGAGCTCGCGAGACCACGACCTACAATGGCGATACTCATTTGCGAGATTTGTTGAGGTTGATCGAGCTGGGAGGGAGCTGGCACGGTATTGGTGGCTGAATGACAATGACTAAATTATTCGTGTTCGCGTGTCTTGTTTGTATTTGTTTTCTTTTTATTTTCAGCTCATTATTGCTACATTTAATTGTTATTTGATTGTGTTATTTAAAATCAGCTTATAGGATTTATAATGGGTATATTGTGATGTTCGTTATATAAGGCTAAGAGATAAGGTTTACTTTGTAGATTATGAGTATTGTAAAAGCATTATAGTAGGATAAGTTACAGTTTTTTGAGTAAATTTTATTAGACGTAAGTAACAACTGTTTTGTGTTCTTTGTATTATATTTAATTTTTAAATAGCGTTGGTTGGTTTTTTCCGCTTTTTCCAATTGATTAATCATATTTAATAATATTCATTTGATTAATTTCACATAATGTTTTTATAAATCAATTTTAGTATCGATATTGTTTAAATTTAGAGTGCCAAGTGGGCCATTAAGTTTTTCTAATTGTATAATGTTTTTGAAACTTTGCTTTATGTTAAAAATGTTATGGATTTACTTAATAAAGCACCTTGAATTGAATTGAAATAGAATCTTCCATCCATCGCCTACCTCGCTTTGCATCCTTCAAATAGTCGCTTAAAATCCGAATTATACTCGTATATTAAACACAAACTTAAAAAATCCTGTTTAACACACATAAAAACGCGGGCTAGAAGCATATTTATTATGTTTTAAGCAGCCACTATTATTTAGTTGGTGAATAGCTGATATTGACTGAATAGATTCTGGAAGGTACATATTTTAAAGGATAACAAAAAACGGTACTGTCTGATTCGATAGGAATTCTATACCGTAGAATAATCGCCAATTGTTGTGATAATCAGAGAAAATTCATATGCAGCTAGTTTTTTCCCAAAATTACAGGACACGTACCAAATCTCTTTAAATTTAAAATTCCCTAGAAGTTTTTATAGGAAAATATGTCGTGAAATTACCAATTTGGGCAAATTTTGGTTTCTTGGGTAATTGTGGCAGAAGAAAATACCCTCATGATTTTTGTTCCGATTTTCGGTCACAGTTTAACATAGTTTACTATAAGGGATGTCAACCTCATGACTACCTTACGTAAAAAAATTAATTCAATACCGAAACTTTCATATAGCTACTTTAGTTTTGCAGGAAAACTGATATGACAAACAGTCGGACGATTTTGTATTGTACTTTTAAAATTTATCAGTTTTTTTTTCTTCATTTAAATAGGTTTAGCTCCTTTCTTTTTGCACTTTTTCATACGAAATTTTGCGGTCATGAGTTTTTAAAATAATAGACTTTAATTGCTGAGCCCGCAAGATGAATATTATTCTAAGTTAATTAATCTTAAATAAAATAAAACAAAACTCATTCAAAAGAATTTTAAAGGTGTTCTATTACTACTACCCTTGCGATTTTTGAAATCACCCTTAATCAGAATTACTAATTTGAAATATTAAGCAAAAGCAAAAGATATATAGTATTTTATAAATTACTTCATTTACATTGAACCGCTTTTGGGTTAATGATTACGCACAATGTTTTTTTAGCACTACAGCCCCTTTCGGCCCATCGCTTAGGGATAGAGAATCTCATTATGTTTGATCGTATGTATTGGCATGCAATAACAGAACACTTCAAATTGATCGTTCCAATTGAAGGCAAATGCAGAAAGTATTTCAAAATTGTTGCATCTTATCTGTATCCCTTGAAATGATTGAAATGCTAATTTTTCTTTATTTAGTACATTCAATTGGCTAATAAAATATCGTATGTCGAATACAATCAATTGTTTCTTCTTTTCAATATTTTCTATTCAATTACAGCTAAATAACGAAAGCCTTATTTTACTGATGACGTCATATGTGTTGATTTCCTTCACTCACTCCATGACTTGTAAGACTTTTTGGGTCTTACATTGGCAAAAAGCAAATGAACATCACGAAAGGGGCACAATACAAACGATTTACAATTGATAAGATTTTACAATCAAAATAACACCACAGTATGACAAAATTCATTTGTTTTCATACGGAAATCGAAAGCTACCGCCGAACAAATTGCACTCGGCCACTTGCCGCATTCACTACGTTCACAATTCATGCATACACGGAAACTTCCCAGCCGTACGTTCACCAGGCACGGAACAGTCACTATTATGGAATTTACGATGTGGCTGACGAAAGTGGGCAACAGGCCATAAAAAGTTGCAACGAAAAAATATGTTTGTTTTGATTACTTTGTTCGATTACCTTTCGAAAATCGCCAAAAAGGAATTCAAATGACACTAGGCTGTAGGAATGTCGTCACTCGCGGATTTGTCGTCAAGCAAAAAACTACGAAATACACGCAGTGACATATGGGACTATACATTTTATTACTGCGCTGTACGACGGAGACTTTAGCTAAGATAGCAACCAATCGTACTGAATTTAATGTCAACAATTCTACACACTCGGAAATGTAGATGGATTCTGTATATTAAAAATATTTACAAATTATTCTCCGTTCCTGGTGCATTGTAAGCAGTGGTGGTTCAGTCAAATATTTTTCAAGGGATTAATATTTTCATGGGAAAATAATGGATAAATTTTAGTTTTGTATAGTACGAAAGTATTAAATCACGTAATGCTCATTTAGAAAGCAACTACAATTCATTATAATTGATTTAGTGAGAATTGTTTTAATTCGAAGACGATGTAATGTTTATTTCTTTCTAGTGATTCAGTGTTAAAGAAAGACACCTCATTCATGAATTTAAGTTGTTTTAGCAGGGAAATAATTTAGAAGCCCATACAGTGGCTCACAGCTTGTTTCAACTAGAGCCTTTCAACATTTTTAAAGGGGGACAAACTTTAATCAAAAACACGTATCGAAAAAGTTGAAATGCAGACTAGTAGATCCATCTACATTTATTTCAAATATAGCAAAGATCATTTTTTAAACATATTAACGTAAAACTCAAAGTGATGGGGAACTTCATTTCACAACTTATTTCAACCGGATCGCAATATTTAAATGCTCACAAATATTTTTCTGTTTGTTTTAATATTTAGAGTGGCTATCCTAGCTGTTAATTATTGTACTTAGCCTATTTGGCATTGATTAAATCAACTTTTGAGCAGCCGCGGGGTTGATTTTGTCCCATTTTTTAAATCATTTTTAGATGGAATCTTGTGTTTACGAACGTTTTCGTCCAAAATCGACAAAAGATTTTCATTAACGTTCATGCCTGGTGATTAAGCTGGTGGTACCACAAGATGGGGGACAATACCGAATGAGTCATGACTGATCGGTTTTCGACTTATATTTTGGGTCATTATCTTGATACTCGTAAAAACGGATATCAGGCCGGTACCAAACTTTTGAGCAACCAAATTTCCAACGGCAGCAGCCCCAAACCATCACACTTCCCCGCCGTGTTGGTCTCAAAATCTTATTTTGCAGTTGGGTATTCGGTTTCCGCCAGAAATAGGACTGCCCGTCTGAACAAAAAATATTAAATTTTGATGCATCAGTGAATAAAACATTCAGAAGCTAAAATCTTTAGAAAAGTGTATCACTGCTAACAGTTGAACAAAGTACCAGTGCTTATTTTTTTTTTGATGAATGGCTTGTTGCGAGTAACTGGTCCATTAAATTCAAGCTCTCTCAGAACCTACGAATAGTTTCTGCACTGGACAACTTACCCAACTCGTTTTTTACTTCAGCCAATTTTGGGGCCGATAGACTAGGATTTTCCTTTATTTTTCACACTATGTACCAATTGTAATTTGGTTTAAAGAGTTTATTTGAGGCACTTCTTCGTTTGTCATGTACTCTATTATATTTTAGTGTACAAAACGCGAGGTGATGCACTGTACCGTCGAATCACTCAAATTGAGCATTTATGCAATTTTTCGCCGCGAATGATCGTTTTTGAAATTATCCAGGACCAACTCAATGGTAGTACGTTTTCCCATTTTTAAAACTTTAGCTTCCTGTTCGATTTATACAAAAAATCACATTAAAAGCAATTTTAAGCATTTCAAATACTAGTGGAATGGCGAATAAGAGAAGATCATAATATATGATCAACGATGCTGTGCGTTGGTTAAAATAAGCTATGAGAATTTTTGACGATTCTGAAAACCAGTTGCATAAAACAAAGCTCCAAGTATACAAATCTCTGATAAGACCTGTGCTATGCTATGGGTGTGAAACATGGACCCTAACCCAAGCATTCGCAAACATAAGAGACATAAGACAGCGGAAGCTGCAATGGGCGGGTCACATGAAACGTGTGGACGAACAACGGATACCCCAAAAGGTATTTGTTGGGAGAACTGAAGGGCGGAGACCAGTAGTGAAACCAAGAAAACGCTAGTCTTATTCGGTTGACGAAGACAACGCTGCTCGGATTTCGAAATTGCTGGATGCGGTCAATGGACCGAGACAATTGGAGGTGCTTGTTGCAGCAAGCGAAGGCCTGACAGGGGCTGCAGCGCTACGAAGAAGAACATTTTTGTTACTTAATTTTTATTTCTCTCCCTCTCTCTCTCTCTCTCTCTGGTAAGAGAGAAAACATATTCATTTTTATTTTATTGTACCTACTTTTTTACAGGAGCACCTAAACTTACTGTCTGCGTCTAAATTTTGGCGATATTTGCTTCTGTTTGGAAGTTACAAATTATTTAATATTTGGAAAGGCACTGGTTATAATAAGCTGTGAGCCACTGTAAAAACCAATCCACTTAATTTGAAATTATACTGAACCCGGGATTCCTAGTATGGTTCGTCATCGTGATGATGTTAATTTGATCTAACTGACGTAAACTTAAAACAGGCAAATGAAATTACAGCAAATTATTGGGCTTTCCTCAGGTTAAAATCAAATTTAAAAAGAAGCTACTTTTTAAATTAGAGATAAATAGGAAATAACTGATTTATTTTAGGATTTTAAAAAGAACGATTAGCAGGAAAGTAAAAACGAATATATCAATATAAAGGGCATATGACTCGAATAACCTGCAATAGAGCTCCTATAAAACAAACTAGATTCAATATAGGGAAGACAAATTGCAAAAAAAAAACTGGTCGATGTCACACTTGCACGAACATTCGCAAAGGCAGTAGTTTCACGACCACAGTAAGAAAAATGCTTCTGAAATTGGAAAGTGGATCCAGAAATGAGTAATGCGGGAGTTTTTATGGACGGAAGAGCACTTTCAGATGGTTGGTTCAAATGAATATGTTCCAGAAATAAAAAGGGAGATAAATTGCGCTGCGAAACCTGAGCGCATCAAATATCAATGGAACTATTCCTCGCACCATCAAATTCCATCAAATGTTTGTAGACTTCAAGGAAAAATATGTTACGAGTAGTATTGACAGAAACTCCTGGTAGAAAACTACGTGGCTTTAGCGATCAAGCCGACCTCTTCCACGTGATAAAGCTTCGAATGCTATTGAATCATCTATGGCGCGACAACCGAAGCCGGGCCTTGGTCCCCAGGATTAATCTCCTCCAATCATCACGGTTCTGCGACCTCATTCGCCAGTTGATCACTCCAAACTAGAATCTGCTGTCAGCTTCTATCGTGTCTTGCTATCGAGTCCTCGGTCTTTTCGCTGGACGTCTACCTTGTGCTCTACCCTTTAATATTCTTTTGGGTAACCGGTATTCTTACATTTTTTCTACATGGCCAGCCTATTGCAATTTGCGAAACTTTACGCAGGCAGATATAGATGGTTCATCAAATAGTTCATACAACTCATTGTTGTAACGTTGTCTCCAGTCTGTTCGCTATTTCACTGGGCCGCAGATATTCCGGATCCCCGCCGTAGACGGCCCCAAGCCCGTTTGAGAAAGGAGGAGGGAATCCTTCGTTTCCCTAGCCCACAGCTTCCACGATTCCTTATCCTAGACCCCACGATGAAATGGTAGTAAATGTTCTCGGGGTCGCACATTGGGTTTACTAGTTCCCCAATAATGGGACATTAAATGCCGAGAAATGCTAATAACTGTAATTACATCTACAGCTCTGCTACCAAATCCTACTTATACTTCCTTTGTAGGGACGTAAGAGGGTGAAGGCGAGCTTTCCCCGCCTGATAACGGAATCGAAGTAATAACCATGCCGCCAGACTGGAGGTTGGGCGACGAGCTAGCTCCCCGTCCCTGTAAAACCCTAAGATGTTTCGAAACCTGCAGAAGGGCCTCGGAATGGATTGGACTCACGGCAACAACGTCGCAAACAGAAAAAGGAGTATGGCATTGGATCCTGGAATGTCAGAGCACTCAATTACCCTGGCCTGTTAAGCCTTTTACACCAGCCTAGTCAATATAAATTAAAAATACAGGCAATCTAGGAAACGAACTGGCCTGGAAGTAGTATTCAAGACATGACGCACACAATATTCAAAAGTGGGAAGCCTACTGGAAAAAGAGATTTTGGAGTGGCTTCATTGTGGATAGGGAGTTCAAATCGCACGTTATTGATTTTAAGGCAGTCAATGAACGGTTGTGTGCGATCCGTCTAAAAGCGAAATTCCTCAAAATCTGATTGATAAATGTTTACGCCCCGACTGAAGAAAAGGACGAAGAAATAAAGGCGTTCTACAATCATCTAGAAAGACTAGTCGACTCATTGCCTACAAACGACACAAAAATAGTTCTGGCTGACTTCAACGCTAAGGTTGACAATGAGATATCTCATCGAGGAACGACTGGAGGATATAGACTCCACGATGAAACAAATGACAAAGGCCAGCGCTTGATTGACCTTGCATGTAGCAGAAATCTAGTCATACGTTCGACTTGCTTCTCATATCGATGCATTCATAAAATGACCTGGATATCACCGAATGGCAACACACAAAACCAGATCGACCATGTTTTGATCCAACAACGTTGGGCCTCGAGTATACTTGACATCCGTTCATACCGAGAAGCCAATTGTAACTCAGATGATTACTTGACCAAACTAACCTATCGATATCGTATGACAAAGGCCCGCTAAAAAATTTGACATCGAAAGGCTCCAAACGGCGTCTGTGGCCAAAAATTTCACGGAGACCCTCGATAACCAGTTGGTTCCAATCTTATCAGACGCATCGCTAAAGACAAGCAATGAGCTCTGGATGGATGAGAAGGCGTCTATTAAGGCCGTGGCAGAACAGACGATCGGACATCAAGCCCGGCGCAAGAGCAATGATTGGTTCGATTATGAGCGCCAGGATGCGTTAGACAAAAAGAATCAGGACGAAGAGAGAACACTATGAAAATCTCAGAAGAGTAGCGAATAGGATAATTAGAATTAAGAAAAGAAAATACTATGACGACCAACTGAGAAGTATAGATGTAAGTCTAGCGTGCAACAACACAAGACAAGCATACAAAGTAGTGAAAAGCCTAAAACGTGGTTATCAGCCCAAAACCACGCTCTGTCGTGATGACATCGGCAATATCATCGCTGATGAATTCAAGATTAAGGAAGGCTATTTTTCGTGTTTGGGAGGTGAATGCCATTTACGCACAGAGTGTGGGACTCCCATGCTCGCAAGAAGGCGACTGGACTACCCACTAAACACCTCCCCTGTCAACCTCTCAGCCGTTGCCCTCATTTGCTCGGAGAAACTCATCTTCGAGTCGATCAGTAGCCCCAGATACTTCACCGATGGCTTGGATTCGATTCGCATGCCTCCAATACTGATCATCCTTACTCTAGGGATTCTCTTTTTTATCAAAATGACCACTTCGGTTTTCTACAGTGCTAAACTGAACCCGCGAGCAGTCATCAAGTCCCTCACTCGGCACATTGGATGACTGCTCGCGGGTTCAGTTTAGTACTGAAGAAAACCGAAGTGGTCATCTTGACAAAAAAGGGAATCCCTAGAGTAGGGATGATCAGGAAGGATTGGCATCATATTTCAAGAATCCCCTTAATCCTCCGCACAGCTCCAGAACATCTGAGCCTATAGTCATTCTCGAAAGCTTCCATTCGCCCCATCAACTCTGAATGAAGTTTGTTCCACCATCAAAGCTCAAAAGAATAATAAAGCGCCAGACATCGATGACATTCCAGTGGAGGTCATCAAATATGGTGGCAGCAGTGTTCGTAAAACTATTCACTAAGTCATCCAGCATATTTAGTAACAAGAGCATATGCCGAAAGATTGGCACAATTATATTCCCTATCCACAAAAATTGTGACAAGCTACAGTGCGAAAAGATCTTAGAAAATAAAATCGATTCATACGCCAACAGTATTACTGGGGAGTATCAAAGCGGTTTAAGAGCAGGTAGATCGACGATAGACCAATTGTTCACAGTCAAGCAGGTACTTGAAAATTGCGGGGAGTTCAACACAGACGTGCACCAAATTTTCGTTGACTTTCAGCAAGCACACGACGATCGTAACGTACTGTACAAAATAATGCTTTGCATACAGTATCGAAAATGAGAACGAATTTGGATATCTAGGCGCCAAAATAACGGGAACCGGTAATGAAAGAGACGAAATACGCCGAAGAATACAGCTCACAAATAAAATATTTTTTTCAGTATTGACGATCTTGAAGAACAGTTGCATACACAGGAAAACAAAGCTCCAAGTATATCTCTGATAAGACCTGTGTTATGCTGTGGGTGTGAAACATGGACCCTAACCCAAGCATCCGCAAATATATTGAACGCATTTGAGCGACGGGTCCTCAGGCGAATAATCGGAGGGAAACTAGACGGGGACCAATGGCGAATTCGATTCAACCATGAGCTGTATGAAATTTTTGACGAGCCCGAGGTCTCAACGATTGTAAGACTGCGGAAGCTGTAATGGGCTTCATGACTCGTATGGACGAACAACGGATACCCAAGAAGGTATTCGTTGAGAGAACTGAAGGCCGGAGACTAGTGGGGAAGCCAAGGAAGCGCTGATCTGACTCGGTCGACGAAGACAGTTAATCGCTGCTCGGATTTCAAAATTGGAGAACGTGGTCAATGAATCGAGACGGTTGGAGGCGCTTGTTGCTGGAAGCGAAGCCCGATAGGGGCTGTAGTGCTACCAAGAAGAAGTGGATATTCCGGAGCACTTCGCGTTCAAATATGGTCACTGCCTTTTAGGATTTGCTCGTCAAGGTCCATGTTTGACTTCCATATAACAGCACAGGTTTGCCTAGCGATTACGGAACTTATTTTGCCTATGCGCAACTTTGGACCTAAGAATGGGAAGTACGGAGTAATAGGCTTTATTTGCGGCGTTTAATCTCGTTCTTTTCGGCGCTTCTGCTATTCAGCTTGGCTCCAAGGTAGAAAAAGTTATTCACAAATTCAAGGTTATAATCACCTACGGTTAGATTTTGTCAGACTGGAGGGTTTTTCGTCGTTTGAGTCATGAATTTAGTTTTAGTTTCATTAACTCGTAGACCAATTTGATTTGCTTCAGATTCTTGGCTCGAAAATGCTCTTGTGGCATCTGAGATTTACCATGCCATAAAATTGATGACATCAGTATATGCTACCAACTGTACTTGAACATTCATGTACAAGAGATTTCAGCTAATGTCTACCTGAAGACGTGTTCCAGCATAATATTAAAGAGCATGTGGGCAATCCGATCCCCATGTTTTAAGCCCGATTCCATTATGAAGCTGTTCGTTAGTTTGCCGTTTACTTTGATCTCGAACTCTGTGTTTAGTATCGTGACCATGCGGACTAGTTTTGTTGGGACGCCAAAGTCAAGCATTATTTTGTATAGGGCATTTCTGTCAATATTGTCATTTATTTGTTTGAAGTCCATTAAGAGTTGGTGCACATCGATGTGAAATTCCCAGCACTTTTCGAATACCTGCTTAACTGAGAATATTTGGTCTATTGTAGAACGCCCCCTTCGAAAGCTCCCTTATCTTCGATAAAGCTTTCATAGAACGGCTTTAATTTTCTTTCTATGATTTTGGAGAGCACTTTACAAGACGTACGCAGTAGAGCGATGCCTCCATAATTTTCACACCTTAACTTGTCCCCCTTTTTGTGCAGTCATATTATAATTTTCCGTCAACCCTCTGACCATATTCTACATATTCGTCGATGGAGAACGTTACTTAAATAGGGACCCCGGCTCTCGACCAGTTCTGCTGATATTCCTTCTATTCCAGGAGCCTTATTTTTTCCGAGGTCCCGTACTGCAGCCTGTACTTTGTCTCTAGTTGGTGGTGGGATTGGGATCTATTGCTTTGCTTCGGGAATGTTCACAACTTCAGTAGTTGTTGAGAACGCTGTGAATAGCTTTTGGAAATATTGCAGCCATCTGTTTTTAATTTCGGCTGGGCTACCTATGATTGCTCCTTGTGCACTTTTACAAAAACTTGTTGTGGATTGAAGCCATCTCTTAGTTGTTTTATAGAGGCATACGCCGATCTGACTTCATGTAGGGTCATGTTTTCGTTTATCTGTTGAATCTTGGTATTGATGGTCAGTCGTTTCTTTCTTCTGCAAATTTTTTAGCTTGTCATCGAAGGGTTTTATTTCGTTCTTCTTTGGCCCGAGTTGGTCGCTGGATGTATTCTTTTTGCGCCTGGTTCCTTTTTTTAATCGCTTCCTTGCATTCTTTGTCGTACCAGTCGCTCCTACCATTCTTTGGCTGGTGCCCCAAGAACTCTTCGGCCACTTCTGTTACCGCATCTCTTACTGCCTTTCACATGGTTTTGATGTCATCATTACTTTCTCTCGCTTGCGGGGAATATGTTGATGAGATTTTCTAGTGCTGACTATATGTGGACGTTACTGAGCTATTATTTAGCTTGTGTATCTGGTGCCTTGGGGTAACTAATCTTTTTTCCTTACCGCTCTTGAAGATGCGGTATCGGATCTTGACCCTTATAAGATAGTGGTCCGAATCACAGCGCCGGGAATGCTGATGGCTGCTAGTTTTTGTATGAAAACATGGTCGATCTGATTGAATGTGCGACTGTCTGGGGATGCCCTCGTTCTCTAATGGATGGCTCGATGCGGGAAGTGTGTAGAGCTTAATGCAAAGTATCTGCTAATAGCGAACTCGTATCAGGTGTTCCCTTTTATCGCTAGTCACTGCATGGAGGTTGTGCCCTCCCGTTGTTCCTCAATGGGCCGTTTATCGGCCTATTTTTGCATTAACGTCACCCAGAACAATTTTAGTGTCGTAAAATTTGTACTTGATTACCTCCTCCTTGACTTCGGTAGGCGCGCGACAGTTGACCAGCTAGACATTAAAGAATTTTGTCTTGATACGAATCGCACAGATCCTTCGTTAACAGGCTTAAAGCTACTCCCAACT
This sequence comes from Odontomyia ornata, assembly GCA_963969285.1. Classification (NCBI taxonomy): domain Eukaryota; kingdom Metazoa; phylum Arthropoda; class Insecta; order Diptera; family Stratiomyidae; genus Odontomyia; species Odontomyia ornata. The sequence continues at coordinate 437,743,508 of OZ017739.1, read as the reverse complement.
TATGGCTTCCCTGCGATTTTCCACTTTTTAACTCGCTGTGCGTTCGCATGTCAAATATGTATTTTTTTTCCTTCTGCCTAACCTATGTTAGGTGTGTATTGGCTATGGCTTAGACGCACAAGCCATCGATATATCGATATGTCTTCGCTGCGAGAATGTTGATTCTGAGTTTCCTTATTTCATCTAGAAGTTTTCGCAAGGCACCTGATTTGTTCAAGGATCTAACATCCCGAGCTCAAAAAGAATAGTCTTTTATATGTTGCGATAGTCGTTGCCGTTTATCCAATCCGATCAAAGGCATTTTTCCTGGTTCCATAACGAGTAAATACTAAGTGGAGCGTTGTCAGCGCTTCAACTTAGTCGGTTTTTGGTCCACGAGTGGTATTTTATTTCCCACACATCCGCCGGCTAGCCGGTTAGGACACCCTCTATCCTCCACCTGAAGACGTCTCCGATGAGGGACCGAAAGCCACACACGGATATTTCACTAGATACTCCACAATATTGCATTATTGAAAATCAGCTCCAAAATATTTACATATCAAAATTTAGATTTCCAATGAAACCTACCCACCATTTAGATTTCAAGAGTGAAACATGCAAATAGACTGCAGCGATTAAAAAAAAAATTTAGTTTTTCGATTGGAATTCAAACCGCTTCATTCACTAACATTGATATCAAAACAAAACATTTTCTTTTTGATTGTCATATCAAAACTTCTGAAGTTAAGATAAAAATGCAAATTTCATGGGACTGAAGGAAACCAATGAACCCATTTTGAATCTACAATTATTTAAAATCTTTCTACAACTCGTTTCGACGAAAACGAATTATCATAATGGAAAAATTCTTTCGTTACTTGAAAAACTGACTAAATATGTATAACGGTGATCGGAATATTTGTCTGATTTCATAAAACCCATCCAGAACTAAAACGCGGTCTGTTGGGACCTCCTTATCAGAGGAGAGATACCAAATTTTCGATATAAATTTCAGCCGTTAGCTGATAACCGATATTTAATCTTTTTCTCATAATCGTCCACGCAATGCCGGTTCGTCTATTTCCATATTGAGATAATTCGTTTTCTGTTTATTTATACAAAGGGGAATTTCACATCTGAAGGTAATTTGGCGCGGAAAACATATTTTGAGCCCAAATCATAAAAATCAGCTGCTTAAAATCCCAGTAAACTACTTATTTCACTCATAAACTAACCCGCATCCAGCCCAAAAAAATTGCATTCATTTTATAACTTCGCGTCGCAATGTCACCTATTAAGTAAATATTTATCACATGATTCTTTTTCACAGCTTTAAGTTAACATATGATAAACCTACACCAGAATCATCTCATAAATATTCTAATTTGATTTGATCTTGACATTAAACTCTCCCGAAGGGATCTAAGCTGAATCCTTCCCCTAAATACACACACTACTACAGAACTGAGGTGTGTACAGATACGAATTATTTTATGTCAAACTGTCAATCATTTGGGCACTTTTCGTATTGTTTCCACTGCTGTCATGTACAATATGATTTCTTCTTAGCTCCTTGCGCCAGGGCAAAAAAAATTCACTCCACGGATTAAATAACTAAAAATGCAATGCAGGGGTCCAAGGAAAAGAGATTTCTTGTTTGCGACTGCCAAGTGAAGTCACAGCTTGTGTATTGTTGGAAGACTCACCCGCCAATGGTCTCCAATCGGAATCGAATTGCTGCAATAGAACTTCGGACTACCTGCAAACCACTTCAAGCGCACTAACAATCTGGGAAACGTCAATGAGAAAATCTCTACGTAATGTCAGGGGAGAACCTATGCGCGCCGACTTTTCACGTACATACACCCTCCACGGAATTATTCGTGTTTACTTTTCCAATATCATCGACGAGATTATGAAGGTGTACCGCCACGAACTTTAAACAGAGATAGGTCGCTGATTCGTGTACGAGATGACGATTTCCGATTAGCTCAACAAGGGTTGCTTGCAATACGGATCTGGGGGATTTTCCGACCAAGAAACTCGATGTCAGCTGCGAATAAAACGCGCGCGCTGCACAACACGAAAATCGCGAAAAATCCACCAACAACGTACTCTCGCGGTGATGATGTGATGACGACGATGGTGGTATTACAATCAAAATACGTAAAAGCCACGTCAAAAATTCTTTTTTTATTTCTCCACTTTACATCTACTTCGCTACACTTCGGTGGACTCTGCTCCAACCCGACCCGCAACGAAAGATACTATTTCGCTAATTTGCTCTTTCGACGTAAGGTCGGCTCTCGACTCTCAACTTTCTGTTACGTTTCTAAATTTGTTTTTCTGATATCACTCTTTTGCCTTTTCTCTGCACTTGCCATGCCACTGCTCGGGTGACTACGACGGCAAATACGAATTGATAACGAGCACACGGCTCCGATACGATTACGGATTTTGTTTGACAGCAAAGATTTTCCATTTTCCACCTCTTCCAATAGGATAGGCACCTAAGCCGATATGTGTCGTATGGGATCGTGTACGTATATTGCATTCGTAGGTTGCGTACGCATTTGTATTCGAAGGTGGAGTTAGTGTGTTGGTTTGTGATGGGCGAGTGTTGGTCAACTTAAGATTCGTCATCACGTTGTCAAATTTCATCAACGATGAAAATTCGCGGATGTGGGGAGAGAACAGTAATGAAAATTGAAGGACGTGAGATGGGTATGCGTCATAAGCGTGATGAGAATCTATATGCAATAGGGAAAATAATGAAATACAGAATGAATAACTGGAGTACGATTCTGCTGATTTAGATGATATTTGATAATGAAGTTTGTTCCCACTTAAATTTTGTTTTTACCCGCCTAAATTTTGTTTTTACAGGTAGAGATATCCCTACTGAATTAGATATTGACTATCAAGTGATGAGCAGAAAACAAGATCACAATAACTTAAAATTTTAAAATTCAAACTTTAATTTTTCCAAAAAGTTTGGAACACAGCATCATACAATAAAGTAAAATTGTTTTCCGATATGAATGGCAATAGATCTCAGCATTCATTGCTTTCTGGATATTCGCTCCACTATTTATCGTAAGATCGATTGAATTGATTCCTAAAACCATTGAAGAACTTCCTGATGAATAGAATTTAGCTAGTTCAATTAAAATGATTAGATCCTGACATAAGAGCCGCTTTGAGAATTTAGAAATCATCATCCACTCGCTATACAACCAACTTTCGAAATTAACGCACAGCACTCAATCGTTCATTCACACACCTCGCTCAATATAGCTTGTATATACTCTACTATACAACAATAGATTGCCCAGGGAAGCACCACAGAGCTCTGCGTACAAAGCCGAGCACCCTTGTCCCTTCAATCCCTCAATGTATCCTATAAAATTTTACATTTCATGTTGGAAAAAATGAGAAAATATACGGGAAAGACACTATGTTAACAGCTGCTTCTGAATTCAATGTGGAAACAAAATGCTACTGGCCAATGTGAAATAATATTTCCTAGAGGAAAATGATCATGCTATTAACAAATTAAGCTGGGATGACTGTAGAGTTACTGGTAAATCAGTGCAAAAGCTTGACGGTGGTGTATGTTACATGATGTCAAAATTTGTTTGCAGAGACAACATATGAAGGACGGATGAAGAGTACGAAACTTAATGAAAATGTGGGTGAAAAAGAAGTTTGGATGATTTCTTTTCATAACAGAGATTTATGAAAGATGGATAAAAGTAGGAAACTTGATGAACATATGGGTGAAAATGACGTTTGGATCACTTTGTTTTGTTATAGAGATTTTTTGATGGATTTCTGTGTATGCTTGAGATAGCCTATCATCCGAGGGATTGGAGAAATGTTTACGTTTTTACGAATTTTCCGTTCAACGTAAATTTCTTGATTCTACTTTCGGTTTTTAAACTTCAATTTTTTTAACAATGTAGTTCATCCATTTTATCTTGCCCACCTGGGGAAAATTTATTCTGGCGCCAAAAATCAATTTCAACCGTAGGTTCACAATGTCGCGAGTGGAGTCATTACATAAAAATCGATTGGAGAATTGTCGCGAGTGAAAACAATCAATTTCAAAGTTATAGTGGTCGTTATAAAGGTGAATTTTTATTACAAATTTTAGTCGAAAGAAGTAAAGTTTTCAAGATTCATGCATGTGTATATTGGTGTAATATTTCTAGTTGCACCAATGCATGAAGCTTGAAAACTTTCCATTGAAATCTGGAATTTTTTCAACAATAAGTTTCTGAACCAATTGATTATTTCACGTTTTTTCTGGGATTTTGCTAGGGTTTATTAAATGCAACAGTTACATAAATTTTCTTGTTGAATCCATAATAAAATAATAGTGTGCGTAACATATAAAAATGTAATGACCAATTTCAAGATTTCGCCTAATCAAACGAGATTAGTTGAAACTGAAATTGTTTAACAAGTTTTTATATGTTACCAAGGTAAGAATTTTGGCGTGCTAAACGAATCCAACAATAATAAAATTATTACAACTTTCGCTTTTAGTAAGTCCTAAGCAAAATCCAAGGAAAAACTGAAATAATCCAGTGTTCGTAATATTTATAGATCAAACAAAGTTAATATTCCAAGTACTTAACTGCATGCCAGATGAAATATAAATATTTAAAGTAGATGAGTATTTGAGCAATTTATTTGTCCGTTGGAATCATGCTTCACTATAAGAATTTTGAAGGAAAATATTTCACGAACTTTTAAATACCTAGCCTTACTTTGTATATTGAATGGAAGTTCTATCGCTTGTAGATTCACTTATTTACAAAAGCTAGAGATTTAAAATAGTTCACATAAAGCACAAGGTTGTGTTGCAAAATTTCTGCTTCCCTTCCCTCGAACCCACGCGCTGCCACTGGTACAACTTATACATGTAGTCTCTAGACTGAGGTCAAGAACTCAGCCTTTCGAAAGCCCATTAATTTTCTAACTGCTGGCTAATAGCTAAATTTAATGCGAAGGTCAACTAAGGATCTCGCTATGACAAGTAAGCTTTCATCCGGGTTTCATTAATAAACTCAGGCATCCAACAACTGGACACCACCACAAATTTAGTCATCAATTACTTATATTTTTTGTGTGGGGTAGCTCTATACCTAGTCTTACACTCGTTCCACCATGCATGCTCATTGGATGCATGCAAAGTAACTCCAAGCAATAAATTTGAAAAAACCTTGCTTATTGATAAAATATTTTCTAATTTAGTGCTCTTAAATTGTATTGGTCTAAATTGTTCTTGAAAATCATTTCAAATAAAAGAATATTTCCTGAGACAAATGTATTAATATTAACTTTATAATTATTAAACTTGAGTAATTAGTACTTTTCAACTAAACTGGAGCAAAAAATAATTATAATATAAAATGTATAAAATTACAACATAAATCTTTAGCATCCATTAGAAGAAGATAGTTGAAATCATCTAGCGTAATATAATATAAAGTTTTTTTTTTCAAATTTTGAAACTAATAGATTGACTTAACGCTCATAATAAATTAAATTCCAATCAAATTGATAAGAAACAAATACTAATAAAATAGTCAAATTCAAAGTTGAAATGGGCAAAAATATTTTGTGAATCATGTACTGCATATTATTTGTAATATATTTTTGGTTTAATAGTGGACCCGTTGCCCTAAACAACAGCTTTAATAAAGAATTCTTTTATGTGAAATTCACTTGGTGGGATAGAGTGTTATCTAGAAGTTATACATTTACAGTATAGGAAAATAAACGATCCAGGTTTGGGCTTTAGTGCAATATTGGTTTCGTGTGCACTTGGATCAGTCGCTCAAATATTTATTTTACAAGTTTAACTTCCACTCCTGATCAAATCTTCTTCCTTTGTCTACTTCCTTTGAGCGGATGCTGTTTTAATTTTTATCAATATTTTCTATTTAAACTTTACAAACATCTGCTCAGCTTATATTTTGTTGAAAACACACACCAGTGAACTCATTTCAAGTCTACTTCGTTATATTATTTTTTGCGCACCAATGTTCATTTGGACTTTACCACAACTGATTATAAGAAAAGACAAACGAAAAAATACCATACCAGGTGCAAGTTATGGAATAATTCCTTTTAGATCAACTTTCAATAGATTATAGCTTATGGAGAAGCTCATACGCACTAGCTTGCTTCTGTCCTCAAACAGGTAAATCTAGTTTTCGTAGACGTGACGTTGAGATTTCTTTCTCTCCACGTAGAATCCTTTCCATCTAAGAAAACTGCATCTGCCTGTTTGAGGACGGCATCAAGCTGCTGCGTATGATCTCGTTATTCGGTAAATTTATACGCTTCAGGTTGCTACCGTCCTCAAACAAGTAAATCCTTTTTTCTTAGAGGAAAAGAACGTAACGTTTAGCGAAAGAAAACAAGACCCATGAGTCCTGAAAATTTTCTAACAATCTGATCCCACGCACTGCAACAACCGCGTACTTACCAGATGCACCCCAGAAATTTTCCTAAGTTTCAACCTCTTTTGTATGTTACCAGTGCTTATTTGTCAACGGCCGAGAATGGAATGAACTCAGAGATACACATACATTGAAAAAAGTTGTATCGTACACATAGATGTCAGAGAGAATGGATACGAAATGCATCGAGAGAATTGAAGCACTTTATGATGTAGCGTGAAGTTGGCGCATTATTAGCTGTTGATTCGAATTTCAAATAAATTTGACGTGACGTCTCCTACAAATTTTCGTATCTTGAACTAAATCAATTTTCCGTGCGGGTATTCTAACTTGAACGTCATAAAAGATTGAACATGGCTTACCCTAGGAAGGATACGTCTCTGATATGCTTCCTATAGCTGTTTTTACAGTCTCACACACTTCACTACATTTTTCACCCGCGATGCGTAACAAACTTTCAGTTTGATTAATTATCACATTTAGGACCGTTTAGACCCTAGACAGCTAACCTCAATGTTGAAAGAGGCCAAAATCGTATTTATGACTACGTCTAGCCTGGCCCAATGATCTTTTCCAAAGTTGAAGGTCCTTTTTACAAAAACTCCTAAGATTATGAGAAAAGAAGATTGCCCACCACACCATAAACACATGTTTTAACAATTTGAATAATGCAATCTAAGACATTTAAATTTTGAATTCATAAGAAACTATAGGGTAAACAGTGTTGGAGGAGGTGGTACCGAAATATTGGTTAGAAGACCCTATTGTTTGTAAAATATTGAAAAAGTCGAATTCAAAAACTGTGAGTTTCTTGAAGTATCCATTATCAACGTTTACTACCCAGTGGCGATAGCCTTTTCGTTATCTCTGCCTTTGCAACTGGTCAAAACGTTTTCAAGCTCAAGGAGGAGCTCAATTCCTTGTTTGGAACAACCGAATTGAACAGGCTGCGTAGTTATTATATTCTTGCTGGTGACCTGAAAGCCCGGCGTACATCATGGCTGGACGGCAACAATAATCCAAGAGGTATATTCCTGAAATTGTGGATAACAGAGAATCAAATTGAGTACAGGTGCAATCAATCGGAGCCCCCGATATACACTAGGACAAATTCATGTTTGGACCTTGTAATTATTTTTTTAAACTCATGTAGGATTCGGGTGCCGATTTTCTGGTACAAGTGTTAGTGAGCTGTAAACAAAAGCGACTAACTTCACTTACCGAAGCACGTACGTGTGAGGGATCATATGAGGTGGGTTTTTGTGGAGCTACGAAGCTACACTACAAAATATTTATCACTCGTACTCTACTCTACGAGACGTACCATTCAATTTTTATTATCTTGAGAAATGTTATATTATGTGTTAATCAAGCTATTTTACAGTATTTAAACAATTTTTTTTGTCTCGTTAAAGTTAGCAGACACGGAGGCTTGAAACAAACGCTAACATTGTATAAAAAGCAACTGTTACTTTTTCTGAAGAAGGTCGTTGCATTACAATGGGAATGTCAAACTTAAAGGTGTTAAAGTGGCTGAAGTGTACCACTCATCACTGCCCAAAGGATGGAAACTTGACGGATATATTTAACTTTAATTTGGTAAAACAACAAACTAAGCTCTCTTCAGGAGTAGCCGCTCCTGATCACTACAGGGCTGCTCGACTGCTTATGTTTATTTCAACCTCTGCATTGCTGATGTAAGACTTGAATTGAGCTCTAATAGTCTTCAACGAAAACTGCAGGTGCTTCCTTACGATAGCCACTATAACGCAATCGTAATGGAAATCAATCATCAAAGGGATGATATCTTCCTAATTCCAGTTCAACATGAAAATCATCGGTTGAATTTCAAAAAACAGGTTGCAGGAAGTTTCAAACGAGGTTTAATGGTGATTATCAGAAGCAATGTCCTCCTTCAGATGATTGCAACTCCTGCTCAGTAGTTCCTAATAACAGGAATCTAGCTAACGATGGAATATGCCTCCATTTGTGGAAGATAGAGCAGCTGACGTTAGAAACCATTGAGAAAGTAGTTCCCAAGATTAAACATCGAAACAATATGCAGGGATATGAAATACCAACCATTGCAAGATTAAAAGCCTTTTTCTCACCCCTGTTAACAATATTTATCGGCAATTTTAGGATAACAATAATCCCGCGTTAGCTTTGTTGAAATTCCACCCGAAGAATGTCCGGAACGTAATCTGTTCATACTTCAGGAGTGAAAAAATTATTCAAACCTCATTCATGGCACTTTTATATTGCTGCTTGAGAGATCATGACTAATTGAGAGAAAATATATTTCAATACATTTAATTTGTTCAAAACAAATGTACAAGGGTTTTTTTCTTTTTCTCTGTATTTGAAGCAAATGAATATTCCGCAAAACAGTCGAATCAAAATGGTAACAGGTAGAAAACCAGTTTCTTGATATATGGTGTTTTGTTTTTCGACAAGATTCAATTTTGAATTATTTCGGGGAGATTTTCCGTCGTTCCCTGTCAATTTTTTTATATTGAGTTCGGATGTTCAGGTTTAGACGCCGATGATGACGAGTCACCGAAATGCGCCTGGCACCTCAGATGAATAAGAACTGGATGGGCTAAGCTCATATAAAACGGATAGGAGAACATGCGACCAGTTTCTGCTCTCTTCCAAAGGATCTGTCTGTCATTTCCTCTCCCTCTGCCTCTTGCCGCTCACTTTCTTATTCCAGAAGCTCACTCAATTGGATCTGTCTGGCAAATTGACGGATCCAAATTGAACGCCAAAATGGCAAATTGCAAGTTTCGTCGCGAATTTTATCCGATATTAAAACTGTGAAAAGTGTTCGCGATCTGAATTCGTTCCAAGTGTTTGAACATTCTATTGTACTTTGTCATCCAAACAACTTTAATGTGTGACAATGTGAAACTAATTTACAATTCCAAAGTGAAATGTGTAGTGCCTTCGTGTTAAAATTATAGTCGCAAAGAATCTGTAGGTGTTTCCTTTCACAGATATGTAGTTAATATGTTAATGTTTTGCAAATGCCTGGCACAAGACAGACGGAAAATCATTCCGACATACTTCAAATTAGAGAACAAGTTTGAAGCAAATATTTTTTAAGGGGAAATTTATTTTATAGTTAGGTGTCATCAAAGTACTTGTATATCTAATCGTTTTCATATCGCAGTGGTCAATTCTAAAAGCCCGTGGCAAAAGCTACTGTTATGGACATGCCCTCAAAAAGAAATTATGAATAAAGACGCTAATTAGAAACTCGCCAGTGAATTGGATTCACAGGAAAAGTGTGATTCTTACTATTGTAACTGAAGTTGATTACCATGAGCTGAATTATCACATTGTTTACTATGATGAACCACACGGACATTCGTAAATTGAAAATAAATGAACCACTTTAAATATTCTTCTTCAAAATAGAAATCCAATGATTTAAGAAATCGAGAGCGCAGGAGTGTTCTCTTACCAGAAGGGTTTTGCATTCAATTTTCAAAAAGACTTCTACAATGCCATTCATTAACAAATTCAATCTACACTTTAATTGTACACGCACCAGAACTGGTGAGTATTCAATTAAAGTTGACGGTTGCCTCATCAGCTCTGCGGTTTCGGCAAGTGGTAACTGGGTTTTTCCTAAAGACATCTAGTGTACTTGCAATATGTTGAATAAAGTCCATATTAGTTTTATAATTATACATTTTTCCGTTAACTTCTAACCACCCAAAAACCAAATAAAAAATTTAAAAGTCATTTATAGAATCCATCTACTCAGTGCAATCCGGAGAGTAGGTAATCTGCGATTCCTTCACTTCTCCACGTTGTTTATTTACATTTGTTCAGAATTGATAAAAATATGCTCCCTTACTCACACACTGCGAACCTACACACACCCATACTTATGTACACACGCGCAATGAACTGGCTGACGTCATCAGAGAAATATTCAGAATAACGAGCTCCACCGGGTGACGTCATTTGCAGGCATAGCAAATCCAAGCGGTATAGAATACTTGATTTATTCTACATTGAAGCTGTTGGTTGCCATAAAACAAATAAAAGCAATTTGAATACAATGCTTTTGATATGAATTGTTTCGAATGAATTTGTTTGATTGCAAATTGAATATCCGCCGGCACGGCACAACCAACGGTTCTCCCTACACCATACGTAGGAGCCAATCGACATTTTGAACGTTACGTTGCGATGAGATGTTACGTAGCATAAATTCGACCTTGTGAAGTAACGTCATCACCAAACATTTGCAATCGCATAGCAAAGTTACACAACATACATATGTATATGTTTGAATGGGAGAGGAGTTGCGCGCTTTGGCTGAGTATGTCTATTGGATTTTCAAGTTTTGCTTACCAGACTCCTATTGGAATTGAATAATTGGAGGCATCTAAGTGTGTCAATAAAAGACAATTAGAAAGAATCATTGAAGTTTATCCGTCATACAAATTAATGAATTTAAAATGATTTTCATCAGTTTTTTGTCAGTGCTTTATTCAAACTTCACTATTTTCCGATCAGTCTTTCTTAGAATCACCTTTCCAAGCGGCTGGCCGAACCCTTCGTACAGCTGGAACACGTGCAATCCGCGAACAACTGTTGCATAAACGGTTCCGCGCAACTTCTGACCCATGTATGGATTTGCCTATGAATGAAAAGTACCTATGTTTATATATGTACATATTTCTACTATAGTTTCGTGTTGTTTTGGAATAGATTTCTAGACATAAATATTCTTCATTATGAAAGTCAATTAAAGTTTGTTATATGGTTATTAATAAATATATATAAGAAAAATATGATATAACATTCGAATTAAGGTAAAAGACTAGCTTTACATCCTAGCGGCTGGAACTTTGGGTAAAAGTGGAAGACTCAAGTTTTTTTTACAGAAACTCCCTCAAGGATAAGGTTATATATATATATATATATATATATATATATATATATATATAGATACGTGCGTCTACGATGGCCCTTATAGATGAAACAGACATGCTGTGAGTCAAAAAAGTTTACATACACCTGAACATTTTAAACTATTTGTCCTGTATCTCGTAAGCCATTTTGGATATTTTTTTTTGTTATTTCTATTGTTTGAAATCCATAAAGCAAATAAATTCAAATTTTGTTCTGAAGAACGATTGTCAGCAAGAATTATCATTGTCGTAGTAAAACTCTAACGAAAATCTCATCTAAAAAGTTTACACACACCGTAGAGATTTTCAAATTTCTTGCCAATTAAAAAAAATCTACAAGCAATTGAGTATTTAGTTTAACCTGTTTTCAAGTTGACAACAGCTTTCAACCGATTTGGCATACTTGCCACCAATTTAGAAGTTTTCTCCTGTGTTATCTTTCTCCACTTGGGGGATCTAACAGATCCCATAAATTCTAATAGGTTGGAGATCCAGAGACTGGCGAGGTGTATACAGCTAGTTTGGAACCCTATAAAGGCATCGCTTTGGAGAATTTTCGAAGAATGAACAGGGGTGTTTCAAGACCCATTTTTTCAACACTCGCCATCAAATCATCAAATTGTTCTATAGGATGTCATGTTAGTTAATTGCACTATCAATGAACACCAGCAGCGCTCATGCGCCCCCACACAAGAATATTTCCATCTTCATGTGTGATTTTTGGAATTGTGATGTATGCCTTGAGCTATTTACTAGCTTTTCTTCGTACTTTTGTATATGTTATGACAAGAGGTCGAAGAATATGTTACACCTGATACAAGCTACACATAATACTCTTTATTATGACAATAATGATATGCAATTTACATAAAGACAGGGCCAAAATGCACGTGGCTCGGCACACACTACTCAACCGACTGCACGAGACAGTTCTTCACTATAGTCTAGGTTAAACACGTTCATACTCAACACAATGCTACAGCCTAGGTCGAATATGCTTCACTATAGTAGGACTGCTACTCGTAAAAATATTCAATTTACTCTCATCAAAGAATCGTGTTTTAAAATGTTTTTGTCTTCAACTAATATTCAAAACTCTATTGAAATTGGTTTTGTCCGTCCATCTGTATATCACAGCAGTTTTTCTTCGAAACTATAGCAGCTACAGGCATAAAATTTTGTAAGTGAACCAGAAGTAACGATCCTATTGAGTATACGAAGTATTGAAGTATGAACTTTCATTTGTAAACTAAAGTAAACTATATTATAACAAAAATGTACGGAGCTATAGCGTCATGCGTGTGTACATGTCAAAGTATGAAAAACGGGAGAAAGAGATTTAAATAGATTACCAAATGATGGTGAATGCACACACAGTACTCCCTCCCAAGTGTTAGTCATATGACACGGATCGTTTGCACATCGTAACGTTTTCGCTTTCTACTCGACGGGTAAGTTCTTATCCCTGCAAGCGGAGGGTTCACTGGCGTAAGCTGCTGTTTACATGACGGGAGGCGTGCGCTGGGTAAAGACTGCTGTAGCGCCAATGGGCTCGCATGATTCTCTTTGGTAGGAGCTACGTTAGGCGCTCCGGATGCCGAGGAAGCTTTTGGCGGACAAAAGGCTCTCGGTGATACTCGGTGTGTCAACGGGTTGATGCAAATTCTGCTCAAGCTCTTCGAAAGCCGGCTTCAGGCGTTCCATTGACATGTTGATATGGCGGCCATTAACATCGATATTGTATAGTAATTCTGACAGACGCTGCAGCACACGATGAGATCCTGAGTAAGGCGATGACAGGGGTTTACGGACTACATCCACGCGCAGGAAAACATGTGAGCTTCTTGTCAACGAAAATTGTTCGATCGCTTCGGTGGGCCGTCAACACTGGTAGAACTTGTGACATATGCTCATGCAAATCGAGGAGAAAACTATGCGAGCGAACCGAAGGAACACCGGGACTGATGAAATCACCTGGAATCAACAACGTGGTACCATACAACAGCTCTGCACACGATGCATTGACATCCTCTTTGTAACTGGTGCGTAGCCCTAATAATACAGTCGGGAGAATATCCGGCCAGGAAATGCTACCACCGCGACACATAATTGCGGCCTTCAACGTACGATGCCAGCGCTCCATAATTCCGTTTGATAAGGGGTGATACGGTGACGTTCTGATTCTAGTACTTCCAGAGAAAGCGGCGAGAGACTTGAACAGTGATGATTCGAACTGGGTGCCCTGATCTATCATGATAAGGCGAGGTGTACTGTAATGGGCGATCCAGTTATTGAACAGCGCTTTCGCCACGGTTTTCGCTGTCTGATCGGCGATGGGGACGGCCTCTGGCCACGTCGAAAAACGATCGATCATCGTTAGGCAATACTAAAAACCTTGCGATGGGATGAGCGGCCCAATGACGCCCGAATAGATGTGCTGGAAACGGCCGTCGGGGATCAAAAATGGCTGCATGAATGCTGTTGAAGTTCCATGTCACGGCTTTGCTCTAGAGTGAGCTCATTCTCACCGAAAATAAATGGCATCTCAATAGTACCCACACGGGAAAGTGCGTCTGCGACCTCGTTGCTGGCTCCGGCAATGAAACGGAAATGGCGGCTAGGCAAAATTTAAAAATTTCTTAAAGCTAACAATTTATTTTGGATTTTTATGACACCTAAAATCAAGGTAGACGTTGATGAGATCAGGTATTAAATGTATCAGAACTAAATTCGATTCCTATGAACGCTGCCGATTTTAGCAGTAGTGGTTTTGGCATTGTAGTAAAAAATTATGTTTTAATATAAATGGTACAATGTATTCAAGAAACTGACTAGTGAAAAATTTGAATTGAAAAAATTTTCCTTTAAAAAGGGTGAAGTAAAAAAAAAGGATGGAACAAATTTTCTGGAAGTGGTGCCAAATCAATTTCCCGATTTCAACATAAATACTCCCAACATCTGCACCATCACAAAAGAATCGCGGAAAAACAATTGGCACCGCTTCCATAAGATTTTTTTCATCCTCACCATTTCTGAGCTTTTCACAAAATTTGAGCTTTCTACCTTCTATAGTTTCTGAGGAAACTTGTTGTGACGTACGGACAGACAGGTCACGAAACTAGTAGGTCTTTGTAAAAAATGTTTTTACAAAGACCTAAAAAATACTGTTATGTCAACCGGATTTTTATTTACTAACAATGAGGAATAAGATTCCTCATTGCTTCCTGATGAAAAAATTGTCGAGAAACCATCAAGGATTGACAGGGTGAACCCTGATGCTCTTCTGTGATCCTTTAAAGTTTGTTACTTTAAACACACGTCCCAATTCGAGGATGGAGTCAGGCGATATGGGGCTTGGCTGGAATGTTAACATTTTTCGGTATGGAATAAAACGATGAAAAACTAGTCAGCAGTGTAAAAATACTTGCAAAATTTATATTATTCCTTTGTAAAATTTCAAGGCTGTATCTTAGGAGGTAAGTTATTAACTCGTCTCAGTAAGAAGTTATGAGAAGCTTACAGTACTAAAACTGCTAGAGATACAATAGGCAGTTCTTGTTGGAAATACCAAGGAGCGAACGCAAGTAGGAAAATTACACTGTTCTAACTCTGTTGACTAAGTTTACTCATTGTTGCTCGAATTTCAAACCTACGGGTTGCAGACAATAGTACTAGATAATTGGAGGCACTGTTTGATAGGGGCTGTAGTGCTCCGAGGGCTACAAAAAATATGCGGCTCATATTATGGAACTAGTTCATTCTATGTTACATTTGAGGTCTGTTGGAAAAGTATCCGAGTTCGTACCTCATTGAAGTTAACAATTCTGATCTTTTTGAAATTATTGCTGAGTGAATTTTTTCACATCTCCAAAATGGGAGATTGTGATACACCACTATAAGTCCAGTTTATTTTAACATAGATTTATGTGTTTGAACGAAATAATTGAAATTTTAATTTAATGAGTATATTTATGGTTTCTAATTACCGTATTTTGACTACGAATTATCTCAGGACCAACTTGAAACTCTTCATCTGGATCCCAAATGCAAAAATCTGCATCATACCCTTCTTCAAATTTTCCTTTTATATTATCAATTCCGCATAATTTTGCAGGATTGAGACAAAGTAGTCGGTAAACATCCTTCAAACCTAGTCCATACTGTTTTGCTTTTGTCCAAAATACAGGTAACCCTGGAAGATGTTAAGGTTGTTACTTTCAGGAGAATATCAAAACAAGATCCTGCTACCGAATTGTAACGAGGCAATTCCACAATATGCATTCAAAAAATCTCCACGCTTTCGACCATATGTTAGACACTTTAGACCAGGCGTTGGTGATATATGGTCAGATACAACAAGGTCGATGTCTTTATTTATGATTCCTTGCCAAAGTTTATCCTGATTAGTTTGTTCTCGTATGGGTGGAGAACTTTTAAATTCAGTGTGTCCATCTTCTATATTTTCTGCAGAAAGAGTTAAATAATGGTGACAAGTTTCTACAGACAAATTCGCTCCTCCTTTTTTACAATCTGCTATTAGTGGCAGACATTCGGCGGAACTTAAGTTTAATATGTGTGTCCGCAAGCTATAAAAGGAAGAAAGTAAATTTTAACTTGTGATAAATCGGTTTAGATTATTTAATGATTAAAAATTACACTAAATTAATTAAATTTAAAACTAAATAAGAAATAACGACTTTGAATCAAATAAACGAAATTATGCCTATAGTATCAGGAAGCAAGAATTCTAAATCCTGTGAATATCAATTGTCGAGTATCATGGAAACAAGACGGTAGATACATTAGTGAGGGGTTAGTGGGTCTATTCCGAAATTTGAAGGAGAGTAGAATTTACTTTATCTTAAATTTCTTCAGGGTAACGGGCATACTATTAGATCAGACAACCGAGACAAGGAGATAAACTATTGTCCATTAGGGACTATTGGGTCCTCTACTGAAACCTATGGATAATCGAATATACTTTGGAAGCCTGTGATAAATCTGGCTGGTTTGCTTTACGTTTAAAAATTTCCCGGAGCTAAATCGATCAAATATTCTGGTGTGGGGTAATGCAGAAGGTACAAGGACACACTAAGTGAGCAAACGAGTAATTCATGGTAAGATTGCTTCGACCAAACATTTATAACAGCATTAATATGAAAGACCACCGGCAAAGGTACCAAATCACTTAATAAATAATTGAATAAGAATAACAAGTGAAAAGCTTAAGGTGATTCGAAAACATTTCGGATAAATTCAAAGGTTCTTAGTGATACTATTGAACGTGATAAATTTTCTTTTCTAACAAAGTCCACCAAGTACTATAGTTAAATTCTTAAAGGACAGAATATTCCGACCTTTTAATTGTAAGTTTGCAATTTTATTCCAGTTTATTATTATTAGTATGTAAACTCTTACGCACTTGTACTTTCTTGCTAGCTTTGTGATAAGTTTAACCGCATTCGTTTCCAGTGCTGGAGGCCTAGTGTCCAGATAACTTTTGTATTTTTTAGGATGATCTTTTCAAAAAACATCCATTGAGTGAAAGACAACTTAATCATCACAATTTACTTACCTTCATCTGCTACCAGTTTTTCTGACTCCAGCATTTCTGCATGAAACTTTGAGGAAACATAAAATACTATATAGTAGCACAATATTATATGCAACGAATTTTATGTTCGCTGATACACATACCGCCAAAACACTTCCGGTGCCGTCCATCTTCTTCAGTGCTGCGTCAACTTCGTTTTCTCCAACTTCAGGGAAATCCGCGTCTCCACTTGGGAACAAGAAACATTTGATGCCAACAACACCAGCTCTTATCAAATTTCTAATATCGTTAACATTGCTTGGAACCAGCCCACCCCAGAAGGCAACATCCACTTGCAATTTCCCTCTCGCCAAAGCCGTTTTGACTTTGAGATTATCCACAGTTGTTACTGGAGGTGTTGAGTTTCTACATTGAAAACACTTTACTGAAAAGCTAACAATTCCTTGGAAATAATGAATACTACGTTGGTATATCAGCAATTGTTGTGAAGCCTCCTGCTGCAGCTGATTTTGTTGCCGATACAAATCCTTCCCAATCTTTCCGACCAGGCTCATTGATATGAACGCTCGGGTCGATCAAACCGGGCATAAGAACTTTGTCTCCAAAATCAATGAGCTGATGATTAAAACAACTTTCAAGGCATATCCTTAAATTTTAGGTTAAGTATAAATCTACTTACTGATTCTGTTTCGGTACCATACAAGAAACTATTTACTGCATCAGGCGATCGGAATATCTTGCGTATCTTTCCATCGTTTGTAATTAAAATCCCGCCATTCACTAAATTATCTTCGTCGGGGAGGAAAATTCTCTTACTTAAAAACAAAATATCCATTTCTTATTTGCAATTGGCTGAGGGACCTTTGAGGAAAGCACTTTCTTCCGCGACCGATTTGTTATCGATGCTCGAATATTGCAGTGTGAATTTGTGTAACAAAAATAGATTCTATTCCCGCAGAATAATGACGACCACATCGTTCTTTGCGTACGAGAAACGATTTAGGAGTAAAAATAATTCTACAAGCATCAGGAATGATGAAAAATTAAATTAGAGAGTATTCGCCGGCTGGGAATGAAAGAGCTGTTTACAATCATTTTTCAATGTAATGAAGCAAACAGTACTGAGACAGTAGGTTAGTTTACTTAAAGAAAAGAGTTACCCGAGATAACTAAACTGTATTTCTAGTTACGTAATAACTAAACTTTCACCGAGCGGACTATGCAATAACGAGCGCAAATATCATATAAATTTTTTAATGAAAATAGGAGCCTTTTCATTACATGAAAAATTTATTCCTTAAAACCTTAATAAAAATATCAATCCCCAATTACTGCATGCAATTAATGCAGACGTCAACATTGTGAGAGCCGCAAATTGCATTAGGATTATCTGGTCCTTGAAATGCAGCTAGATTGTCATAGTGATCTTTTTTTTTATTATCACTAACGCTTTTCAGATCCCAATAGTTGTCAAAACGCTCCATGTCTCAGTGGCGTAGCGAGGCGGTGGTGTTGGGGGTGTGACACCCCCCCAAACTCTTGTACCGTTCGGCATTTTCGTCTGAGTCGGCATACTCAGTAAATTTGACTAGGAAGTCGGCATTCGGACAACAAATTTTTTAATTTCGGGTATTCGGATCCTGAATGAGAGTAATCAGGAGAAATGAGATTTACGAGTAAGTTCATATTTTCGCGCGCAGAAATATCAGTGCCCTCCGCGCACCAGCAAAGGCGTACCGAGTACACTCGGTATACTCGTTTATATTTCAGTCGGCTTGTCGCCATATACAATCTGACAGCTGACGAAGCAAGGCTCGTACTGTGGCGTCGCTATAATACATATCTCGACTGTGTCACTCTTTAGCTGTCTCTAGCCTGCCGACTGTACTATACTCATACTATACTTGCTATAATAGTTGCTCATGCTCGTACTCGCATCTCAATACGTATATTCGCTATAAACCGATGATGGAGCCCCAACATTTCCGTGTGCAACATGTTGGGGCTCCATCAAGTCCGTTCGAAGTATGCAAGAAGAAAGCTCCTGAGCCTCCTGCGCCACAAATACCATATTCAGCTCCCCAACCAATTGATGGAGGATCACCAAAGGCAGACGCTGTCCAAAAACCACCTACCGATGAAAAGTTATCATCGTCTCCATCGCCCAAATCTTCGTCAAATCTACCGTCACTATCGCCGTCATCTTCACCACGGCCCTCATCGCCAACATCGAACAACGAAACTGAAGACAAATGTGCTTGGATTCAAGTAGCTGGCCGAGTTGCAGAATTCTTGAAAAATTACGAAAAAGTGGAAAATATTCTGAAACAACTGAAAAATGATGCAGTGCCCAATCCGAAATTATTCATGATCGATATAATTGACTGTCTGACTACAATTCACGAAGAAAGTAGAATGATTTTGAATTATGCCAAAAAAGAGGAGAGCAAATTGCAATTTGAAACACTCGCTTTGCATGTGGGGGCGAAGTTTCGGTGGAGCATGATCCTAGTAAGCGCAAAAAAACATTGACAGAAAACGAGCGGAAGTATTTAATTGCTGTTGGACCATTTCAACCGAAACTGAGGGTTTTTCCTGCCAATCCAAGTATACCAGCAAACAAACAGTGTCGAATGAGCTCTGTATGGTATTCTGAATATCCTCTACTGGAGTACAGCATCAGCGAAGATGCAGCATTCTGTTTTGCTTGCTCTCTATTCCCTGAAGGAGTCGGCAGATCACATTCTCAGCCAGAATGGGTGTGTGATGGTGTGCGACAATGGCACAAGATGAAAAGTCGTGGAGCTGACAGCCCAGGCAAATTATTCACGCACTACTCCTCAGAATCTCATCGAGCAGCTATGAGTGATTTGTGCCATTTTATCAATGAAGGAGCTCATGTAGATATTCTACTGGACAAATCCATCAGAGAAAAAAAGATACTTGAAGAACAAGAAAAAGAATACCATAGGAAAGTTGTTGAAATTCTTGTCGATGTTACAAAAACGCTTGGTAGACAGGGTTTGGCGTTTCGTGGTCATGATAGCTCCGGAAAAAACGAGGATGGAAATTTCACTCAAGTCGTCAATTTGATTTCTCGACATTGCCCTGTAATGGAAAAGTGGTTGGCTGAGAAGGATTCAAGATCTCGGCATGTCACGTAGCTAAGCGCCGAAAGTCAGAATGAATTCATCGATTTATCAGGATCTGAAACACGACAAGTCATTTTGAAAGAAATCGAAGATGCTGAGTTCCTCTCAATCATGGGCGACACAACACCAGACTCGTCACACAAAGATCGTCTTGCCATAAACATCCGATACGTAATTGAGAAGAATGGAGAACCTGTGCCTATAGAGCGATTGTTGAAGATGGACGTGTTGACGAAGAAAACTGGAGAAGAACTGGCTGAAAAAATGTTCACAACTCTCACATCTTCAAGCGTACCGGTAAAGAAACTCATTTTTCAATCTTATGACTTTGCAAGAAATATGTCCGGCGAGTACAATGGCGCACTGCGAAAATTATCAGAGAAATGTAACAAAAACGTCTTATATGTTCCTTGTCAAGCTCACAGAATCAATATTTTTGTGGAGACAGCTTGCACTGCGAGTAGTATCATCAAAGAATTTTTCGATATTTTGCAGGCTTTGTATGTGTTTTTCGCAGGAAGTACCAAACGTTTTCGAAGTTTGATCGAAGAGTTGGCAAATATTGAAAATGTCTTGCTTCTGAAAAACTTATCACTGACAAGATGGACAGCTCGGGCTGAATCCATTAAGGCTGTTTGGATTGGTCTTGAAGAAATTATTGATGTTTTGGAAAAAATTAAAATGAACAAAAATGATTTCGATAGTAAAACTCGCGCAGCTGCATCTGGCCTCCTCAAAAATGTTTTACATTTTGACTTCATTTCATCTTTATTTTTCATGAAAAATGTCATGTTCAAAATAAAAATTCTGACGGAGTCTTTGGAAAGTGAAAATTTAAATGTCGTCGATGGTTTGAAAATGATAAAATTTACTTTGAAATCATGCGAAGAAATGAATGATGTTCACCAGTTGAATAATTTGATCGAAAGCTCTGTATCATTCGCGAAAAAACTCGATATTAACCCGGAAAACGACTTCGCTAAGCAACATAAAAAACGTCGAGCACCAAAAAAACTTGATGATAATCCCGAAACTGCGTTTACTTTCGATCTTTTCACATTTTACCGTAAGGAGTTCAAAGTGGTGTTTGATGTGTTTACGACCAGCATCCAAAAAAACTTGGAAGAATCTCTCTCAAAATTTGAACCGATTCAGAAAATTTTTGAAATCCCAGCCGACAGAAAAAACTGTACAATTGAATCAATTAACTCCATTGTCGAATTGCAACCCGAATCCTTCAAACAAGAACCCGAATGCATTCAAGTAGAACTACCAGCACTTCTTGATTTGTGTGATCAATGTGAAAATTTTGTCGATATTTCGAAAAAGGCGTATAATTTACGACAGATTTTGCCGTGCGCCTACAAAATTGTTCGATTAGTCTTGACTTCGCCGGTTACTTCGGCTTCATGTGAAAGATCTTTTAGTAAACTGAAATCAGTTATGAATTCCCTTCGAACCACAATGGGCGACGATCGTCTAGATTCTTTGATGCTACTTTTTTCTGCAAAGGATATTGTGGATGAAATGAACGTTTCTAAACTTGTACAAACTTGGTCCCAATTGAAACATCGAAGAGTACGCACTTGACTTTGCTTGTAGTTTCGTGCAAATTTCCTGTTGTTTTTTAATAATACGAATAAAATACGATGTCATACGAAACAGAGGTGTTGTTTTCTGATCGAGTCGGCATTTCGATATGATTCACCCCCCCACACTCATGAGGCTCGCTACGCCCCTTGTCTGACGAAACCTTTCATTTTTGGCGTCATAGCTTTCAAAAGGTATCACTTGTGTTGCTGGTGCGATTTGCTGACTTCCAAGAGTAGATGTCAAACCTGATAAGAGCCTTTCAAACTGCTCTGAGTTCATTGTCTCCGATTTGCGATTGCTCACCTATTCTGAGTAGGCACAGAATGCTAAATTATCTCAGAACTAAAGTAAAAATGCCAAAATAACGTTTAGTTGGCGAAAACAGGAAAATTGGTGCAGAAAGTAACTTTGGAGCGGCTACTAGAACAGTTGGAACAGATGCGACTTGGAACCGTGCTGGAACTTAATAAAAACTGACGAACCGGCCGTGATGGCGACTGGTTAATGATAATGTCATTCAATTTTCACAATGTTTTGTAGTTCATCCTCGTTGACAACTTGTTGTGACAAAAGCCTAAATAGTATGCTTCATTTGATATAAGCTACACATAATACTCTTTATTGTGACAATAATGATATGCAGTTTACATAGAGACATAGCCAAAACACAAGCGGCTCGGCACTCACTATTCATCCGACTGAACAAGACAATTCTTCACTATTGTCTACATCGAACACGTTCGCACTCTACACAATGCTACAGTCTAGGTCGAATATGTTCGCACGCTTCACTATAGTATTTAAGATACCAGACTACAGAGTTGGGATCAAAACTTGATGGACACAATTTATGGTAAAATTTGTACTATAAAAGAGTAAGACCCTGTGGCGATGAGCGTTTTAGGCGTTGTTGGGAGAACGACGCCAACCACACATATCGAAACACATCGTGTGGCAGCCAGGCCGTTAACGTACAACGCGACGCAGCACACACAGTCGATTATTATGTTAGTGCTTCAACGAGTAAGACAACGAGAAACGAATACGACAAACGAGAAGCAAATACTATGTTTCGTTACTCTTGTATAGTTAATAGGAAATAAACGATACTAAACTCTAATCTAACCGTACTTGCATTATTTCCTAAATTAGTGACCCGACGATGCCGGACACATTACTCAACGTAGATGGAAATGAAGTGCAAACCCCCAGCATGTCCATGGCAGTGGAAAATGACGCGCAAGTTAGTGCAGTTACATTAAAATTGCCACCCTTTTGGTATAGCAAACCAGACGTTTGGCTCGCGCGCATCGAAGCCCAATTTCGCCTACACAAAGTAACTACCGACGCGGCCCGGTTCGACAGGGTAATTGCGGGATTCGAAATGTAGACATTACTGCGTGTCGCCAATATTTTTGAATCACCGCCTGAATCCGTCAAAATGACGCGTTAAAGGAAAGGCTTTTGGCTACGTTCGGTGTTTTGGACGAGGAGAGAACGCGCCAGGTGTTGTTTGACATGGAGATGGAAGGCCTCCGAACTTCCCAGTTCCTGCGTCGATCACAGTGCGCGGCAGGCAAGTCTATTCCAGACCAATTGTTAAAAACGCTGTGGCTACAGCGACTGTCACTCAATGTGAGAGCCATTTTGGTGGCTAATGGTAGCGATAATTCAGAATAACTGGCAGCAGCTGCGGATCGAGTAACTAGCGTCATGGCCTCAGGCGTAGCATGCATTCAAAATAGTGTAACCTCACACTAAACGCCAGAGTATGAGCAATTAGCGAAAAATATTGCGGAGATAGGGCCAGAGCTTAGCCGAATTCAAGCATCTACAAGACAAAGCGTCACTTCCACGTGTAGTTCGTGCCACTTATCATACCGGCCGGCTACTCCATCCAAGGTGAGTCAAATTTGTTTCTACCACTAGCGATTCGGCGCCAAAGGGTTGCAGATCGCCATGTGTTTTCTTCAAGCGGCAGGCAGGAAACGAATCGAGCCGCTAGCCCAACAGGCGACAGTCAAACAAAGCTGAGATTCCTTATCAATACAGATATATATGTCGTTCCAGTATCCCGCAAGCACCCCACTCATTCATCGTCAGCCTTCAAGTTATTTGCAGCGAACGGAGCTCCATCGACACATACAGTGACCGAGCTCTAACCCTCTCCTTGGGTCTACCGCGAGTTTTTCAGTGGCGATCCACCGTATCCAAAGTATCACAACCTATTCTAGGTGCAGACGTTATTCGGCATTTCGGGCTGGTGGTAGATCTCAAAAATGGCAAATTATCAGATCCCAGTAAGAACGCCTCTGCTAAAGGAAAAGTCAAGGAATACAGCCAAAAAGAGATTTCCACCGTGAATGCAACTTTAACGTATGCCTCACTCCTCAGAGAGTTTCCGGGACTCACTAATCCTGCAGTAGCTGCACATGCTCCGTCTCACGGCACGAAGCATTATATTACAACGACAGGCCCCCCAGTGGCAGATCGGCCTCGGCGATTAAATCAAGAAAAGCTACAAGTGGCACGGCAAAAGTCCCTGGGCAAGGCCTTTGCACCTTGTTCCGAAGAAAAATGGTGGCTGGCACCCATACGGGGACTACCGCCGATTGAACGCCGTAACCTTGCCAGACAAGTACCCGATGCAACATTGAGGACATCTCACTGAACTTAAGCGGCGCATGGCATTTCTCAAAGATCGATTTGTTCCGAGCATTTCACCAGATTCCGATAACTGAAGAGGATATTCCAAAAACTGCAATCACTACACCATTCGGCCTTTATGAATTCACAATAATGACATTTGGTCTTCGAAACGCTGCACAGACGTTCCAGCGATTCATGAACGAAGTGCTTCGTGGACTAGCTTTTTACGTGTGCTATATTGATGATTTATTTATAGCCTCAAAAACGAAAGAAGAGCATGTGCAGCACCTACGACTTGTATTTTAGCGTCTATCGAAAAACGGAATTGTTATCAATTTAGTCAAATGTGAGCTCAGCCGCTTAGAGTATTTGGGGCACGTTATCGACGAAAAAGGTATAATTCATCCAAAGTCACGTGTGGACGCTATTCGAAATTTTTAAAAACCAACTACGGTTAAGGAGCTTCGGCGGTTTTTAGGAACAATAAATTTCTACAGGCGGTTTGTTCGCAATGCTGCGGTACTACAGGCTCCATTCAATGACTTGTGGGCTGGACGTAAAAAGAATCACAAAATCGTCGGCGAATGGATGCCGGAAACTAGTGATACGTTTATAAACTGTAAAAACAGTCTCGCTAATGCTGTTCTGTTAGTCCACTTTTGAGCCAATGAACCTCTCAGACTCACAACCGATGCATCTGACGTTGCAGTAGGCCCCGTTTTAGAGCAGAAGCAGAATAATTATTGGCTACCATTGTTGTTTTTCTAGAAGAAGTTGTCCGCTCCCGAAAGTTAATATAGTGTATACGATCGCGAACTTCTGGCTAAATGTTCCAGCATCAGACATTTTCAACACTATTTAGAAGGTTCTAGTTTCTATGTCCTCACGGATCACAAATTGCTAACGTATCAGATCAGACATCTCGATTACATCTTGCAGTTTTCAACAGATATCCGCTTTATCGCGGGCGCAAGAAATGATATCGCTGTGCGCTCTCGCGGCTGCAAGAGATTACGATGCCCACAGCAATCGATGAATCTGAACTGATCAAAGAGCAAGAACGAGATGTCGAACTGCAAGGACTACTTCGTTCTAACACTACATCCCTAAAACTTGTCCGCCAGCCTATAGGCTCTAGTGATGGAATAGTATACAACATCACTGCAACGATTAAGGCCCTTCGTTCCGATGACGTTACGAAGGAAAGTATTTGACATGTTTCATCAGCTAGCGCATCTCAGTGCACGTGCCACAGGCAAGGCTATAGCTCAGTGATACGTGTGGACAAACTAAAAAAAGGATTCCGCGTTTGAGTTCGTTCATGCGTTCCATGCCAGCGCTCCAAAATTACTCGCCATCAAAAGAACCCAGTACAGCCTTTTCCGATGCCTGATGCTCGCTTCCAACATATCCACGTCGATATCGTGGGGCCGCTTGTTCCGTCGCAGGGTTATAAATATTGCTTGACACTCATCGACTGATTCTCTAGGTGGCCAGAGGCATTACCCATTGCAGATCAGACCGCAGCTCGTTTCGGCACGCCTCAAACAATCAGCACCGATCAAGGTACTCAGTTTGAATCGGCACTGTTCAAAGCCCTGGCTGCGTTTATCGGAAGTACGAAAAACAGGACATCACCGTATCACCCGGCATCTAATGGATTAGTCGAGCGCTGGCATCGGACACTGAAAGCTGCGATTATGTGCCACTCTAACAATTGTTTCTGGCCCGATACCCTTCCCACCGTGTTACTGGGACTGCGCACCAGCTTTAAGGAAGAGCTACAGGCCTCGTGTGCAGAGTTGCTATACGGAACTAACTGTCCATTCCGTCACCCAGCACGATTTTATTGTTCACCTTCGGGATATCATGTCATCAATCAGGCCCGTGCACACTTATCGTCATGGCGACAGACCAGTTTTCATCAACAAAAGGCTGAGTACATGCACACATGTTGTTCGCAAGCCACTTTCGCCCCCGTATACGGGACCACATCTTATAGTGCATCGCCTATCGAACGTCATTTACACGATCGATGTAAACGGTCGACAAATCAACGTGTCGACGGAGCGCCTCAAACCCGCGTTCATTGAAGCTTCAGCAGACGAATATCCTCGCGATCATACATCAGAGCCGATAAGCGTAAATTCGACACTCTATATGTCAGTAGCTACGCAGCCAGCCCTAAGCCAGACGACAACCAACCGGGCTATTCCTGCTCATAAACACTTACAACCGACCTCGCAGTGATCGCCTCGTGTGTATATATAAAGCATCACCCAACACCAATCAATACGCCGCCCACAGGAACAAGAACATACCCACCAAGCAAAAAACACGTATGCTCCAGGCACCATACAGATCATGACATTTTTACTACCTCACCAATGTCACTCGGGAGGGAGTAGTGTGGCGACGAACGTTTTAAGCGTTGTTGGGAAAACGACGCCAACCACACACACCGAAACACATTGTGTGGCAGCCAGGCCGTCAACGTACAATGCGACCCAGCACACAGTCAATCAGACAACGAGAAATGAATATGACAAACGCGAAGCAAATATTTCGTTACTCTTGTATAGTTAATAGGAAATAAACGATAGTAAACTCTAATCTAACCGTACTTGCATTATTTCCTAAAATCCTATCCCTACCGGATGCACGTGAAATTATAAAGGCAGAGTTTTTTTTTATATAAATTATTACTACTATAATCAACAATGTTCGGGGTGACAAACCTTCGCTTCAGGGACCTTTTGTAGATATGGGATTCAAAAGTTGCCGAAAAACTGATTTAGTTACGTTGCAGTATAAAAGCTGAAATTTTAATATGTGAATTGAATGAATGTGAATTTAATGAATGTGAATTATGAAAGTATTTAAAAATGCAGACACTTCTAAAGGAACGCTGTCAGGTATCTAAGATAATTTTAAAACTCCAAAATGAAGAAGTAATTAATTTAAATGCAGTTAAACTATAGAATCTTGTGTGAGAAGGCATCAAACATATTTTTGCAATGCCATTGATTGAAACTAGGAATAATTGATTTATGTTTAGTTAACATTGATTTTACACTTAATGCTTGACTAATAAATTCATTTTAAGTTTCAGCCTGTTTGCTGCTTTCACTTCTTTCATCATCATCATCATCACCTGAATTATATATTTACTTGATCACTATTTTTTTAAGGTTTAATAAAATTATTTTATAAAACCTTACTGAAATCGCGATGCTGTATGGCTGTTCATCCGTCCATGTTGCAGTAAGATTTGCCATAAACCGCAGAAGCTAGAAACATGAAATTTTGCACGTCAAAAGTGGTGCTCTCTTTAAAGTTTCATTACAAAAAAATCATAAGTTATGTGTAGGCGGTGACTCCTTAAAAAAGATTGTTTACCAAAGGTAGCCAATATGGGTATCAAATGAAAGGTCTATATGAGAACTTTCCACAACAGGTCCTAAACTGACACTTTTTGCTTCAGGGCGTGTAGGGGGAAGGAAAACGTATGAAAATTCGTTATCTCTTCCTTAGCGATTGGTCATCTTCGATCCGAAAACTATGAAACACGGATGGACAGACAGACACACAGGTCACCAAACTAATAGAGCTTTGTAAAGATATTTTACAAAACCCTAAAAAGTCAAAAATTAAATACATATATAGCATAGGCGCAGATCCAACTTCCATTATTACCAGCCTTGAAACGGCGTTAGAACTTACTTATCAATACTACCATACATTGAAAATTAAATGTTGCAAAAACGAAGTCAATATTCTTCACCAGAAAGCGTAAGCCTGCTCACCTATCCAAACGACCAATAAATTTTTTAGGGCAAACCATTCCCTAGAGTGAGGATCTCAATTATCTTGGACTTATATTCGACAAAAAACTAACTTTCAGAAGTCATACTGAGCATATTCGCTCCAAAGTGTTTAAGGCCGTGCTCTCGCTTTACCCCCTTCTTAATCGTAATTCGCGTCTCAACACCAGAAACAAAGTCCTTATCGTCAAAATGGCAATCCAACCGATCACCCTATACGGTTCACCTACCTGGATCCAATGTGCTAAATATCTAGTAACAAAGCTTCAGATCACCCAAAATAGATACCTGAAAATGGTACTTAATAAACCGTTTTACTTCTCTTCTGAAAAACTACAAAGCCTTGCTGTCGTTAGTCCAATTTATAAGCTCGCTGCATCGCGCCGTGATAAATTTATCGCGAAAGCAAATGACTCGCCCAATCCACTAATTCGTGCCCTGGCGAACTGAAAACCAGCAGTTGCTACCACCTATTTCTTTGGCCGTAATCATATAAACGTATGACCTTACTTCCTATGAGGTCGGTTGATTAATAAAATTGTCCATCAAACTAATTCGGTTTATTGACATTTATTGTTACTCAATTTTGATATCCAATGAATAGGGATTATATAAGTATATCAGTTTAGAGAATGATAACTTTTTGCCCTATCGACATCAGTAAAAAAATCTTTTTTTAACGTTCACACTCTGGACTACATTAAATAAAGATTCGGTTGAGATTATAGAACGATTTTTTGAATTTCGCCTGCGGATGATACTAAAAACTGAATTTAACGATTACGTTAACGTAGTCCCAGAATAAGTATCGAATGTGGGCTCTTCTATTCTCTTGAATATGGTACTTATATTTTCTTTTTTTCAAATGTGAATTTTCCGCTTTGGCTTAGTCCACCCGATTACCAAATTTCGAGTGAATTAACAGTCAATTAATTGCCAATCACACTAAAAGGCAAATGTATGTAATCATTACAGAATTAACTTTTGTGCAATACAACGTTCGCAACTCCTGTTTTATCTTTTGTGGCTGATATTCTAATAAGACCATCCTGGCGTAAATTGCTATGCTCCGCATCAGGCATAATATGTTTCGACAGAGTTGCTATCTTAACCCAAACCAAGTTGGGTAGGCGGAACTACGCTCATGTTGGAAAGGTTTTGTACTCAACCTACAACATGCAGACGCAAATAATGAATAAGCTCAATCAAAATTTTAAAGACGTCTACACCAAATTAATAACGGTTTAAAAGAAAAACCATAGTTACTCCACTTTAACTTGCCGCCATTTTGTTGCAATATTATTAATATCATTGACTGGATGAAATTTTTGTCATTCATCTTATCTTAAAATTTAGAGTCTTAGAGTGTAGTTTCTGGTTCGATGAAAAGCCCGAATAGTAAAAATCCGTAAATTGTTTGGTTGGCTACTTCTCCTAAAAACATAAATTTTAAGCAGTCACTATACCTTTGCTTCCGACCAAAATCTAGTTCAGATTCGCGTCTGGCTATTCTCTAGCTTTGCTGAAATATTCGAATATCCGCTCATTTTGCCGTCAAGGCTGAGTCTTGGGTACAGAATGCCAGGTACGTAGTAGATGAGAAACGACTCTTGGGGCCTGGGTTAAAGCTCGCCACTGCGAACGCAAATATCCACCTTTAGCAATCCGGAACACAAACGCGATCTTATGAATGGCAGAACAAATACACCGATTTGCGATTACTTTTTTCTGAAAAAAGTCTAGATTTTGAAATCTCCGACAGGCCAAGTCAACGCGAAGTCACACAATTTTCTTTTAACACACGGGGTTATAGCCTCAATATTATGAATCCACTCTCACCGTTGCGATTTGAACAAAATCCTTGATTTGGTCGTTGAATTGCGGGGAACTACTAGTTTTCCAATGCAGATGAAAATCACGCAACGGGAAAATGTTTCTAGCTGCGCCCCGTTTGATATCCTTCATTGATGCACTCTCATCAGAACTTCTCCTGGTCGACTCGCATGGTCTTTGTAGACTCTTACACCTTGTCAACAAACAAGCTATGCAAGACCCCGGAGCAAAAATAAATCCAACCCAAACATAAAACGAACTCCAAACGATAGAACTTAAAATCTTCCACGCTGAAAACCATCGGCGTGTGGCAGATGCTCGAGCAATCTTTTGCACGGGATATCTTTCTAATCTTTTTATCATTCTCGCCAACACTACCACATACTCCGCTCACGGCTAGCCAAACTAATGCAGTTGCACAAAGTACTTCACTTCCCACCTATTTTCAGTCAAAATTCTTAAGCGGTTTGCTTCTCACTATCCTCTTGTGGCTAACGGCCAAGCAAACTTTAACTGTGCACTCGAGCCTGTTTTCGCGTGGACTAATTAGCAATTCGAAAAAAAAGTGGTGAGCGACAGTCACTTGTCGAGTGCAAAGGGTGGTGAGTGACAGTCACTTCTCGAGTGCAAAGGGTTAATATACACATACAATAACCTTTTTTGGGATGCAACATATTTCACACTTAGGTAATACCACTGTGAACCTGGTGCTCATTAGTGGACAAGGAGGTGTATCTGTTTCAGGTTGTGCATCGATTTTATATTCAACTTCCGATGGAATCCAAACAGGAAATTTACACTTTCAAGCCATGTATAAAAACTTGCGTTGTGCACAAAATAATAGCAACGAAAGGATTCCCGCACAATCTTTGATAGGTATTCCAATCGTGACTCTCTAGCCTCGCGGCATTTTTTTCCCGAGCTTCCGCTTCGTCCTGTCATGGCGGCAATTCACACCGGACTCTCGAAATCTAATGACAACCGTGCGCAAAACTCTCCTCCACCACGCGGGACAGTTGTCAAAAAACCTCCCAAAATTCCAACTCAAAAAACTAACAGGAGCCGATCACAACTTGTCCAAACAACTGGTCCAATCAGTATTTTTTGGACATAACTAGTAATCCAAGCGTTTCTTGACGGTTCTTTTCATAAACGATATAAGTGGTGCATCGAATCAGGGCAATTACAGGGTGTCTTGTGCCGCATTGTAAACTTGGGATCTTCAGGAGAAGAGTTTCTGATGAACATTACAACATTTTATGGTGTATTGAGGAGGTTTTGCAAGAAAGACGATCAGGCAATCTACTGCCTATTTTAGATGCTTGGAATTGGAAAAGTTTATCCGCTTTCTGCGAAGAATTTATCTGTCTCTAATTAATCTAATATCTTCTTATAATCCGCAATTGTGTCCCCCATTCCTTCATTGTGTTCTCTCAAAAAGGGAATATATATTTGTACCATACAAACAAATAAAATAGCGTTTTGGAAAATAAAATCGATTAAAGCAAGATTCTGGAGCACCAGACATCATCCACCAAGCAGTATTACAGTAAAGTAAACGCATGTTTCATTCCTAAATATAGTTTTTATGTGTACCTTTTAAAATGTCTTTACATGATTTAGATCAAAGTAGACTACATGAACTTAATTAAGAGAATATTTTCAATAACAATAATGATAGCATTCGATCTTAAACAAGATCCGATAGATTAGCAATGAATTATTGGTAATATTTAAACAAACAATTTCAGACAATATTCACTTACATAGATAATTTTTTATCATATTAACAATATTTTTCTTTGACCATTTTGATCATATTATAATGCTACAAGAATGACAATAAAACACGAACAAATTTCTATGTACAATACTTTCCGGTTCCATTTTGTTTTGTCTCAATTGACTTACAATTCAAACGTTTCTTAACGAACGCATCTACGTAAATATTTTGGAATGGTTTAAGTACTATGCCTTTTTCTGTACACAGTAGTTATGCCAATTAATTGGATAAATTTAACCTAACGAGAAGAATAGATGCCTGGTAATTTGAAATGTTACCAACAAATTTTATACAACAAAAGATTGTATATATTTAAAAAAAGCACAATGAGATATGTCAAGTGCGTTTTGTTCTTAATTCGGACTAAAATCATATTGGTAACAAAAGGAAATATTTGATATAAAATGATCATTGAATTTTTTTAAGTCTTAAAATCACAGTTTGGTATGTAGACTTTTCATTTCGATTTATTCTGTTTTCGTAATCAGTTAACTATTTATGTATTTATGCTTGTATATCAAGCATCTGGAAAGTGTCATATTCGATATTATTTAAGTATAAAAAGTTAGCGTGGATATTAATAATTTACAATTTAGAGTTGGGAGTTTAGCGTAAGAATGTACAATAAATATAATGAGTAACATAGTGTTGTAAGTAATATTTCGGATTCGAACTATTCTTAAATTTATAGATTTAGTAGCATCATATTTGATGCACGTTCGTTCATGAGCAAGAATTTTGCCTTCAGCATTTTATATCCAGGTATTAAAGCTTGGCACGATATTTTACATGGCCAGGTTTCAGTTCTTTACTTTACTGGAACAGTACAAAGTATATTTTTTACGTGAAGATGTGGCTTTCAAACTAATTTAATATGCACTAGAGATGGATTCATCGACTAAAAATTAAACCATCGTAAATCAAGGCTTGTAAAGATTGTGTTTATCATTTGTCCTTATTAGCAATGGCCGGTTTCTAGTCTGATTTTTATATACACATCTCCACCTTCCCCTATAGTCATACCCGAGAAGCATGCGGTTGTGGTTGGCTCGATTGATGGCGATGGTAGTAACCACCATGATTTAATTGCTGTTGTTTTTGTGGTGGTGGTGGCGGTGGTTGCTGTTGCTGTTGACTACCATTTATTTGTTGTGCACCAGAGCTAATTTGTGTTTGATCTCGGATTTGAACTTGAGTTATGAACGGACCCCGACTTCGACCACTTCCTCCTCCATTGGAAGAACCCATGCCATTCAGTGTGGCTGATTTCCATTGGCGGGACGGCGAAGGAGCACTGTGTTTTCGACCGTCACTTGGAAGCTGCTTAATTGTATCGTATTCGTAGAAATTTGAGGCTGGACGAGTTTTGATTTGTGACTGATGATGCTGTTGATGATTGTATATATTCGAATTTGATATTGTCTCGTTGCGTGCGCTTCGTTGCGAATGATAATGCTGATGCCTTCGGCTGGTTTTGAGAAATATGAAAATAAATATAGTATTTATTAATGAAATCCATAACTTAGATATATTGGTATCATGACAACACACTATAGAATACTAGCAGCCGGAAAGGCACATGCTTGTAATGGAAACACTTGACACATAGGTAGTCTAGAAAAGTAGAAAGGAGGAAATGCAAAAGGTTATTTTCAGGAAAGCTTGGTTAGTTGATTAATAAAAGATGAAGGTGAATGTTAAATGAAGTATACATTGAGATGTTAGAAAAAGTTACAAATTGTGTACCACTTTGAACTAATTTCTTCAACAATAATCTACAAGTGTGTATTCATTGTACAACATATTCTGGGTACAGCATGTATTCTCCCGTTTAACGCTTCAAACCGATCCTTGACAATTTGTTATTTCATTAAAAAGCTGTAATTTAGATTTTTCAACATATATATTTCTGGAGTAAGTTGCTCCTTTCTTCAGTGAAACAAGAATTTTTGCCGTTTTTTTTTTTTTCAAAATTTAAAATATTGCATTACTGAAAATTTTGCGCTTGAAGACATTCATATGATGCAAACGATTGGCCCCTTCTTATTGAGTTCAGTAAACGAAGTTTGAAAGGCATACTTTTACGCAATGCCAATAAATAAACTCAGTCGACGAAGACAGTTCATCGCTGCTCGGATTTCGAAATTGGAGGACGCGGTCAATCGACCGAGACAGTTGGAGGCGCTATTTGCAGGAAGCAAAGGCCCGAAAGAGGCTGTAGTGCTACGAAGAAGAAGAATAAATAGGCTTTCATTCATTCATTCATATTGGCCATTTTACTTCCATGAAAGAAATCTCAAGAAATTTTGGAACTATTACAGAAATAGGTGATCTATGATGGTTGATTTTGTGCTAGGTCAACAGAGTAATAATATAAAGGAGCCTTTATTTTTACGGGAAAACCCCGCATTTCTGCAACATGTCCATACGCTGCACAAAAGAGGTAAATCTTTTCAGTTAATTAATAGCAAGCATCCTGGAGTAAGCTCTGAAAAAATAAAGGATAGATATTCAATGTAATAAGGAAGGCAAGTACGTTGGGTTATCGTCTTTTATGACTCAAGTTGAATAACTCGCGTGGAAATCATTTGTAGCCGCCACACAAAATCTCATTTAAAATTAGAAGTCGGATGACTACTTATACTATGTTAGTGGGCCATTCTAACTGCTCTAAACAATTTCATTCCTCAAGCAAAGAAAATCAACTTTTCTTAGAGGGAAATGACGTGTCGTCGAAGGGTAGAAAGAAAGACTTTAAGTCCCGAACATCTCAAAACGGCTCAGTCGCACGCACTGAACTAAATTCATGCCCATCGGGTTTACCTCATAAAAATTTAGAAGCCTCAAAGCAAACATTCAAGGGGAAGCTTTGATATGAGAAGTTGGAAATGTGTAGTTGGTCTCGGGAAGAAACCAATTCCAATACACTGTTTCAGTACGCCATAGTATACTCACATAGTATCCACACTCAATCTACCCTCCGGAAAAATCCCAATATAAGGCGAAGAACGACGACAAACCGTCGGTACCAGTTAGGTAGGTAAATGCTGACGCGAGGATTTAGGATTACCAGATCTAAAAAAATCAATAACCTTGCAGAAAAACAAATTAGTTCTATGCAATCTTTTAGTTTTTTATTAGAATCTGGCAGAACTCTCATATTCTGAAATGCGTAAAAGAATACGTGCGGCGGATATTTTATTTGCTTTTTTTTTAATACAACACACCGCGGCTCAGCTGACGTGCCCCGGCTCAGCTGACCGGCCCCTGGGAAATTTCAGAAAGTGTGCAACACAGGGTAAATGGAAGGTGTGGATACTATTTGAATGTACTATGCAGTATGCTGCTCGTCCATACTTGTCGACGGATGGCAATCTCATGAGCTCACTTATACACGCATGTTGAAAAAATGTGTATCGTGTGTGCACCTGCGAAAGGTATTAGTATTCCTGTTTTTTGACAGAGATATCAACCCTGCCTACGACTAAGAGTGAACTCACCTTGTTAAATACTTGAGCGTTATAAAGATTTAGGCTGAAATGCAAGCATATGTATGTGCACTACCTCCACATTTTATCGCTCACTGCCAAAATAACCAAGAAGAATAATGAGAGCATTTCCGTTAATACATGCAAACGATGGAGAGCATATCCCAAGAGTCCATATCATGGCAGACTACTGCTAGAGACTTCCAGAAGAAAACAAACCATTTCTTCGCATAAATTCTTAAATTAAGCCTTTTTTGAAAAAGAACAAGTTAAACATTCAATCCGAGCTTGTTTTGACTTTCAATAAAAGGATATAGTAAAAGTAGTTAAATGTGTTATCTTGTTTCTTTTGGAATTAATATACCAAAAAAGAAATGCGGAATAAAATCTTATAACTCTAGCGATCTAGAGGAAGGACATTGCCGTAGGCAACGACGAAGAGACGAGCAAGGCGAGGATGAGGCGAGTGAAACAGAGACGAGCGAGACAGTAATAAGCGATGCAATAACAAGTGAGGTGATTTCCCTCAAAACCCATCCATGCAAGAAACATAATAACTCTCATTTATAAACTCCTGAATAATTTTAACTTTCAACCCCCCTTCTGCAAACTCCTTCTCGGCTACGTATTTGACAGAACCTACACTGTTAAAGTTTTGAATCGCAAACTCAATTCTTCTACAAATATTACAGAATCCCCCAAGGCTCCGTTCTTTCAGCTATTCCTTTCTCTCTTCACTTAGCTGCCATCCCATCACCCCTCAACATCTTACTATTCATTCGACTCCTTCAATACGCTGACGACAATGTTGTTTTCGCATCAGCAAAAAACCTAACTCTACTCCAATCAAAAATTAACATTTATCTCCATCAACTCCATTCTTATTTCGAAAAATGGAAACTACTCGCATCGTCATTGCGGGAAAAGCTCGTCTCTCCCGTAGGATTCGATGCGACGCAAACAATTTTGTTCTCAATTTCACCAACATCCCTATACTAACTAAGTAACTTACCTTGGAGTCACTATCAACAGTCGACTTGCACCAATCCCACACATATCAAAAACACTGGCTAAATCGACTGGAGCTTTCTGTGCTCTTTACCCTATACTAAGACACAGCCCCAAGTTTCCTACAAATCCCTCATAAAACCCATCCTCAGCTACGGCTTCGTTTTCTGCTCCAATCTCTCCCCCTCCCGAATGGACCGACTCAAATGCAAAGAAAGGAGACCCAACTTCTACAAATTCTTCCCAAATCAATCCATTTACGAATCGACAATTTCCTCTCCACCATACTGACCCTATCTAAAGCCATTCTCGATTCCAACCCAATTATCCAAAACATTGCTAGCCTTGAAGATTCCATTATCTTTAGCCCACTGAACTTAGTTAGAGTACCTCATTATCATGACCCAATGTGTCGGCACTCCACAAGGTGATATGGTCATTATCACGCTTTAGTCGTGTGTCCGACCACTCAGCTGCGGTACTTTCTGATTTTTTAAACCAGCACGTATCATAACTGAACGGGCTTATAGTCTGTCCGAAGAATCACTTGAACTAAATCCCGTTGCCGTCAACGAGAGTCGAACCAAAGGCCTTCGGCTTACGGGATGAGTGCTCTAACCACTACACCACGCGGACGTGTATCCGCTCTGTATCATATTTTGTTTTTGTTTTGAAGTTTTCAATTGACTGATACTCCGAATGTTATCAATTTTTCAGGAGACATGTATCTATTACTCATACATTTAACAGCCTCCTTTTAATTTATGGACAAGCATATAAAATTCACTAATCATACTATTATTAACATAGAAGATTGTTGTTGCTCTTGTACTCTTAAGGGCTGGCCCAGTCATATTAGGTAAAAAAAGGGGTCAACCTCGGAATGAAAGATAATAAGCTGCAAATTGGTATGAACCTTTGTTTTGTCATTCTAAATGTTGTCTCAAAAGTCTAAATCGTTATCGTGTTCGCGTCTCAAGATATTCAAGGTCAAAGGTCACAAAAATCGGTTTTTCGCGAATATCTGGCTTCCTATCGGTTAAATGAGATTTGCATTTATTATAAAAGTTGTAGGCTATAAAATTCCCTACAACTTTTGTTTAAACTTTTTTTTCATACGACCAACCGTTTTGAAGGTAGAGCGCGAAGAGTGCACATCGTACAGTCATATACGGCCTAATGCAAGGTCAAGCGTGAGTTATGGTTATCAGTACGTTATAAAGTCAATTATTTACTTGGAAATTATAATTATTAAACAATGCCTATTATTTATGTACTAACTATTAATTATTTATATTTAATTAAAGTAAGTAACTTGATTATTTATATATAATTATTCATATTTAACTATTTGACAAAACAAAGGTTCATACCAATTTGCAGCTTATTATCTTTCATTCCGAGGTTGACCCCTTTTTTTACCTAATATGACTGGGCTATACAACTTTTCAAAAACTTTGGTAAAAGTTGGAGCCGAATTGCGACCTCTAACGTGGTCAACAATCTCGTTATATACATACACACATATACAGATGTATATATATAGATATATATATATATATATATATATATATATATATATATATATATATATATATATATATATATATATATATATATATATCTATATACACATATGTATATATATATGCATATATATGGATATATCTGTATATGTGTGTATGTATATAACGAGATTGTTGACCACGTTAGAGGTCGCAATTCGGCTCCAACTTTCACCAAAGTTTTTGAAAAGTTGTATAGCCCAGTCATATTAGGTAAAAAAAGGGGTCAACCTCGGAATGAAAGATAATAAGCTGCAAATTGGTATGAACCTTTGTTTTGTCAAATAGTTAAATATGAATAATTATATATAAATAATCAAGTTACTTACTTTAATTAAATATAAATAATTAATAGTTAGTACATAAATAATAGGCATTGTTTAATAATTATAATTTCCAAGTAAATAATTGACTTTATAACGTACTGATAACCATAACTCACGCTTGACCTTGCATTAGGCCGTATATGACTGTACGATGTGCACTCTTCGCGCTCTACCTTCAAAACGGTTGGTCGTATGAAAAAAAAGTTTAAACAAAAGTTGTAGGGAATTTTATAGCCTACAACTTTTATAATAAATGCAAATCTCATTTAACCGATAGGAAGCCAGATATTCGCGAAAAACCGATTTTTGTGACCTTTGACCTTGAATATCTTGAGACGCGAACACGATAACGATTTAGACTTTTGAGACAACATTTAGAATGACAAAACAAAGGTTCATACCAATTTGCAGCTTATTATCTTTCATTCCGAGGTGAAAGCCCTAATATGACTGGGCTATCTATGATTTTTCGAATAAGAGATGTCCAGTTGCGTGGAGGTAACACAAATTTTTCACATAAATACTCGTACGTTGTCTCTCTTGCAATTCTCAGTTTTTTTTTATCGCTATATTTATAACTAATCTTGAAAGTTCTCATCAAGACTTTAAATTTGATATTCATATCGGTTACCTATTGCAGAAAAATTCTTTAGTCAATTTTTTGTGTGATATCCGCAGGCCAATTCTCTTTTTAGGTCTTTGTAAAAAAATTAACACAGACCTACTAGTCTCGCGATTTGTCTGTCTGTCCATGCGTCACAGCAAGTAGAAGCTAGAATACTCAAGCATTATGAAAAGGTCAGAAGTGGTGGTCTCTCAAAAGTTTAGGTCTTACCAAAAATTTCAAAATTTTTCAAGGGGATCTCCCCTTATAACGAAGTAGCCCTTAAAAAATTTTTTAAATCAAAGGTAGTCGAGTGGGGTATCAAATAAAAGGTCTTAACTAGAACTTTTAAAATCTGCAAATAATCACGGAGGTAGGTCTTTATGAGCACAAGGGCAATAAATACCTCAGAAATCGAAATTCACTGATTTGTAGACTTTACATTTTCGCCCATGAAATTAAAACGGTGCCCTTAAACTGCTTGAAATTTTAGAATTATATAGATTGATATAAGATATTTTATGGAAATCGATCCATAGTCAAGTGAGTTATAGCCATTTCAATTGAATGGGATTCCAGCAACAATAACATGTGCTAATAGTTGATACATATTTTAAATTGACCTAGGCACTTTTATTTTCTTCCAATTTTCATGAAAATTTAAGGAATAGTGTTTAATTAGAATGTGTTCAATCGGCCGAGCATTCAGAAAAATTATTTAATCTGGATCTAATAATCTGGATTTCTTATCCAAGTATTGGATGAATAATTCAATTTATCGATTCACGCTATTTGAAAGTTTGTTTCAAACCCTAGGACGGTTACAAAGACCTTCTGGTAGGAGCATTCTTCTGCTTACTCAATTTCTTTTTCTTGAAAAGCCGTTGAACGTTGCTTGCTCATTTAAAAAAACCTTGCTTGCTCATGTAAAAAAACAAGGCCCGACGGGTTTTAAAGAAAAAAGTATTTTTTTAAAGTTTCACTTCCACGATTTACGATGGAAGAAGAGATAAACAACGTATTGAATTTCCTGGACCTCAAAATTATTCGCAACAATCAACACCTAGAATTTGGCATCTACAGGAAACCTTCAAGCACGCAGCGGACGATCACTAGTGATTCTAACCACGCATATCTGCAAAAAATGGCAGCCAATCATTCGATGGTTCATAGGTTGATAAAAATACCGTTGAGTAGTGAAGAATTCAAAAAAGAACTCGAGTACATTGTTAAGACAGCAAAAATAAATGGATTCCCAGCAATAATAGTGGATTAATTAATTCGCAAAAAAATGAAGCGGCAAAGACAGGACGCACTAACAACGTTGTACACACAAAATTAGCAGCTTGAACAAATCCGTAGAATCTCGGTACCATACTCTAGCCTAACGAAGAAAGTTAAAAAATTATTTAAAGCGCATGATATTCAGGTCGTCACACACAGTAGAATCCATCAAGTGAAGACGATGTTGGGATCAGCTAAGGACAAAAAAACCGAAGGAGGAAGTCAGCGGAATTTACCGGGTAAGCTGTACACAGTGTTCACACGTTTAT
Organism: Odontomyia ornata; assembly: GCA_963969285.1. NCBI lineage: Eukaryota > Metazoa > Arthropoda > Insecta > Diptera > Stratiomyidae > Odontomyia > Odontomyia ornata. Next base: position 437,703,184 of record OZ017739.1, on the reverse strand, counting down.
ATCGGCCAGACGAAGCGATTAATCAAAACAAGATTTAAGGAACATATTAAGGAGGCGGAAGCGGCAGTCAGGCACAACAAAAGCAGCAGTACAATGAAATCATCGGTAGCACGACATATTGTAGAGCAGAAGCACAGCATGAGCGACGAGAATCTTGAGTTAATCAAAGAACTCAAATCTACATACAAATTGGACGCCTAAGAAAGCCTGGTTATAGCAAGACAACCACAGGAGATACTATTAAACACCGATCTAGGAAATAATTTCTCACCCCTTATGAGAGTAATTAGCCGTAGAAACCAATTAAGGAAGTAAGGGTTAAAATTGTAAAAGTAGTAGGAATATAAGTAGCTTTAAGGAAAAGGTAAGATTAGTTATTGTACCGCTGATGAAGAAGCAAGTGTGTGCTTCGAAACGTCGGCGTATGGTCAAATAAATAGTACAACGAATAAAAAAGGGAAGTAATAACTTTTTTGCTTCGAAACGTCAGCGTATGGTCAAATAAATAGTACAACGAATAAAAAAGGGAAGTAATAACTTTTTTTATATTTTTGGTTTTTGGCAATTATTTTGATTATTTATTTAATATCCGCAGGCAACTTCTCTTTTTTTTTTTCTTTTTGGTTATTAAGATACGTCTTGAAAGAATATCTGCCGGATATAATTGGGAACACACGTGTTGTCAGATTCTATCTTTTACAGTTGCTTGAACTTGTGAGAAGGGAAGTTTAATTATTTGCTATCAGTGCCGCGAATTTAGAAGGAGCTACAGCTACTCATTGAAGTAGAGTCGTAGAATAAGTCCAGAAAATATTTTTCCTATGCTTATTTGTAAAGAATCTTGTACTGCACTCGACCTCTTTTGAATTGGAGCAACCTGAGTTTCAGAACAAACTAAAAATACCTTTGCACTTCCTTGGTTGCTTTCGGATCGTAAATAAATGCAGACTGCATACAACTATGAAACTTTAGTGATTTAGGGACAAAAGACGGTGCATTTTCTTAGGAATATGAAATATTTCAATAGCGCGAGCTCATTTCTGCATACTGTCTTCCTTTGTTATACTATAGTTTATCTGAAAGTGGGGTATTCCAATTTAGCTTCAGTTCTGGAGCATTGATTGGAGAGCACTTTCTTTCTCGTTATCCGTCGTTCATTGGTAAAACATGAAATCTTGAAATTGAATTCATCAGCACATAGGTTCCAGCTCAAGCCTAGAGTTTTAAATGACATTTGACGACTAAAACACAGTTCTATCGAATACCATGGCTCGATATTTTGATGGTACGCTGCAAAATCATTCAGAATTTTCGGCGCACTATACGTACAAATGAAAATATTCTTCTTTAAGCACAATGGTAAGTTGTTTCTGCAATGCATTAGCTTTTTCCATATTGTTCGCTTGGTTAACTGATCTTCCACGTAATTTTTCTCCAGTTCATTTTGTAAGTCCTTCTAAGTGGTGGGTATTCCAGTGATACGTTTTATATAAGAGAACGGTTGGTTCTCTGCCGTTTACTTCCCATCGATCACACGTAAAAATTGATATCAAAGTCAAAAATGCTAAGTTAGCGTTGATAATTTCATCATAGAAAGTCTTACATCCAAACAACGCTTGTAAATTATTAAAATTAATTGTCAAAATTCGTATTCCCTGTATAATGTGTTTCGTACTTAAGAGAGACTACCGAGTTATTCCAATCCAATCTTAAAATATGTAATAATCTTAATTAATTTGACTTTGCTATGGTTTTTTTTTTTATCGAACGTATAAATTTAGAGTGCCTTATACTCTTTTAAAATTTATAACGAATAGTATTGAATAAAGCGCTTTGACATTGACTTTTAGACTACTGAGTTGTTCTCCTAAATCATGCGATATGATGCTTTTAGACTATTTTTTGCTGGGCGACGTGAAGTCACTCATCTATGTCGATAAAACAAAGTCACTTGCAATACCGGAAGACACGTTTACACATGTTACAAGTGGAATACCAGCCGAGATGCTCGAAAAAATGATTCAAAATAGGATCACTTGGATGCATCACTTTAAACATAGCTTATATGTTAGAATCTTAAAAATTTAAAGCAGTTTTTAACGACTTAAACAAAATTTCATAAATATCTTGAAATTCTTCAGTGTTTTCTGAAAATTTGCAAACCAGACACTTACTCGTTAAAAACTCGACCATTACAAAGTATATAAAGGTTGATTCACCTCGGCACTCAAATAACTATTCCACAATTTTAAGAAAAGTTAAACATACGATTTAAGCACTAAACCAATTTGACTACTCGTTTTAATTTAAGACCAGCTTATTGTTAACTTTCTCAGTGTTAGTAAGCAGAAGCAGTAATTCAGTGTATGTGCACTGGCGTAAGCGTTTTAACATATATTTTCAAATGAAGCTATCAAATCAGCTAGATGTTCAAGAATAAACTAGTGCGTTTCCAACTAGGTCGAACATATACTTGTACTTTAAAAAGGATCCTAAAGATCTCACTAATTTAAAAATACACAGATAATAATAGTAGGACCTACTTATATTAGCGAAAGCATTTCTATAAAATCTAATAAATTCAAAACTATTTTTGACTAGGTCGTTTTTTTCACTCGCTTTTTTTTAAACTGGAACGACCTCTAATTACCTTTCTTCTTCAGCCTTATTGCGTTGATGCATAACCTGACGCCGCATATTTTCTAATGTCGATTCCGAAAGCTCATCTTGTGTCGTTCTACAGAGTAGAGAAGGACCAAATTGGGCGAATTACGAGTTAGTGATTATATGGAAATAACTGGAGTGAATGATCATACTGTGTCTAGAACCTACACTCGTTTGAAAATGTAACGGGGATTTGAAAATTTATACAATAAACAATAAATTCAACTGACTATTAATAATTGTGATTTGTGTAATGCATTGTGTTATTTACATTAAGAAGTTATCATTTCTACCAAACTTTTTGTGAGAATTCTTATTAGTTTTTGCATATGAATCAAAAATCTACGTGATGCCAAAAATGATGTGGGATAACTTCATGCTTTAATGCTCATGGACAAATGACTTATAATTCGGTTATAACAGAATTGAAGTTACCTTATTTGTTGCTGATGATGATGAATTTCATCGTAATTCACGTAGTGTTGATACCTATGATTGAATATATCGTTTTGTTGAATTCCGTTATTTGGTAAATTGCTTGGAGGTGGGGGTGGCTGATAACTCGGCGGGCCACCTTTCGGCCGATCTCGATCTCGTTCTGTTGGTGGTTGATTTTGTGACACAACTTGCTGATAATGTTGTGGTATTGCTGCACCAAATTCACTAACTGTTTCGATCGGCATAACGCCATCTTTTCGATGCTTGCCAAACCTAAACATATGACCGATGCCTTTCAACAAACCTGGCTTCTTCGCACGATTCTTGTTCTTGCCTTCATTAAGTGAACTTTGGAAAGGACTGTTTCGATGCGCAAAGCCGCCATCTTCACCTTCCTCAAGGAGCCAGTGCTTGCGTGGTTCTTCAAAAATACAAATGATTTTTCGAATTTTATGAGTTCTTATCGAGTTTACTTACTTGATCCATCTGGCGCACCAACAACGGCAGCACGTAAATTCTCTTCACGTCCTCGACCGCGGGGTGCTCGTAAAGCACTCGGGCCACCTCTTGGCTCATCGGACATTTGAATCTCTTGCACCATAGTTTGTAATGATTCCAAACTGGAAGATTTCTTCATGCCTAATGACGGACCCAAATCTCCAACTTTATCCATTGCCTCTGTATTCAAATCAGTGTGAGTTTTTGCTTTGTGACCAGCACTTCGAACAGATGAGCCAGTCAATCGCGTCAGAGATTCTACCGATCCACTTAAAATTGCGGACTTAGTCAGTTTCAAACGACGTTCCCTTTCGCGTTCTTCACGCAGTTTCTTATTTCTTTGGTATGTACCCGTTTCGCGTGCATCCAAAGCTGCATGATGTTTTTCAGAGATTGAACGACGTCCAACTGCATCCCTACTGAATGCTTCAGCTGAATTATTAGTTTCAAGACTAAGTTGTGAAGAATATGTTGCATCGCAATTTTGAGTGGAGCTCTGACTTTGCGGAGTAGGGACTGATTCGGTATTTGGCCGAGGCGGAATAGTCCTAATAAAGAAATTTTAGGACATTTTTATATAAAGATTTAAATTCTTAAGCTTAATCATTTATATTTTGTATATGCATAGCTAAAAAAAATGTGAACAAATATGTCCAATACCATAAGACTTTTGTGAATTGCACTATTTAGTGCATAAATGGATTATTTTATTTGGAGTACTGTATTAAATAAAATAACATTTTAAGATCGGCAAAAATACAATTTTAGTGTCTTGTCTATTTTTACTTTTAGTTTTAATTACTAATATACTAAATTCAATTCTTATTAAAACAAAACTATGAATAGCATACAAAAATTCAAGAAAATAATTCAACGATAAAAAAACCTCTGGAGAAAATAGAGGGATGAATGCCAGTTAGAATATTAAGGGAATTATTTATTGATGAAGACAGCTCCTTATTACTCACATTTGGAATTACAGCACGCGGTCGATGGACTGAGACAACGACTAGGAAAAGTATATATCAGCATTAACAAGTTAGGTTGGAAGACCTATGCTCATGTCAGAAGGGTTTTGTACTCAACGTACGATATGCAGACACCAATAATTAATAAACTCAGGAAAAACTTTACATGCACAACAAATACATTCTTGCTTAAGAGAAAAACAATTGCTACTCCATTTAAATCGGCCGCTATTTTGTTGTAATGTTACTCATATCATTGACTGGATGGAATCTTAAAGATATATTTCTTTTTCATTTGCTCTGAAAATTTGAAGAAGATCCAATCAAAAGTGTAGTGTCTGATTCGATGGAAAGCCCGAATAGTAGTAATCGCAGAAAATTCAAACGGCTATAACTTCCGTCAATATGATTCGATTTTATAAAAACGTACAGAATATACTTTATAGGACTACTATTATTAACAAAGTTGAGTGGATTTTGACTTCTAAGGTATTTTTAATTGCAAGACCACGCTCTGCCGTGATGACATCGGTAAAATCAACGGTGATGAAAACAGGATTAAGGAAAGATAGGCATTATAATTCAAGAGAATCCTAAATCCTCCGCACAGCTCCAGAGCATCAGAGTCTACAGATATTCGCGGAAAGTTTCCACTGACCCTACCAACTCTGGATGAAGTTTGTTCCACCATTAACGCCCAAAAGAATAATAAAGCGCCGGGCATCGATGAGATTCCATTTGAGCTCATTAAATATAATGGTAGCAGTGTTCAGAAAGCCATCCATTAATCATCCAGCACATTTGGCAACAAGAACATATGCCGAACGAGTGGTGCCAATTAATTATATTGCTTATCCACAAAAAAGCTGACAAGTTACAGTGCGAAAACTATAGAGGCATATCTCTACTTTGTACGGCGTACAAAAAATTTTCAAAGACTTTAGAAAATAAAATCGGATCATACGCCAACAGTACTATTAGTGGGGAGTATCAAGGTTGCTTTAGAGCAGGTAGGTCGACGATAGACCAATTGCTCACAGACAAACAGGTACTTGAAAAATGCTGGGAGTCCAATAGAGACGTACACTAAATTCGGTCCCTTTAAGCAAGCATATGACAGAATTCATCGTAACGCACTGTACCAAATAATGCGTTGCTTTGGGATCCCAGCCAAATTAGTCCCTCTTACTAAAATGACAATGACCTCCCAAGTCCACATCAATAAACAACTCACCGACGCCTTTGACAAAAGTATCGGACTAAAGCAGGGAGATGGGCTGGTTCCATTGCTATTCAATTTGGCTCTGGAGTATGTCATAAGAAAGCTACATGTTGAAACAAGAGGTACGTTACATACAAGTCATGCCAAGTGGTAGTCTATGCGGACGACATCAACATTTTGTCACGGTTGTTAACAACCGCCAAAGAACTTTTCCTGAAACTCAACAGCGAAGCAAAAGTAGTAGGGTTGCAAATCAATGAGAATAAAACAAAGTTCATGACGCAGTCGAGGAAAAATACCCAAAAGGTCACACTTGGCTAATACAATGTCGAAAATGTAGGCAAATTTGTTTATTTAGGCGTCAAAATAACTGGTAATGAAAAAACGGAATACGCCGAAGAATACAATTCACAAATAAAATATTTTTTTTTTTTCAGTTTTGACGATCTTGAAGGCCAGCTGCATACACCAGAAAATAAAGCTCCAAGTATACAAATCTTTGATAAAACCTGTGCTATGCAATGGTTGTGAAACATGGACCCTGACCCAAACATCCGCAAACATTTTCAACGCCTTCAAAAGACGGGTCCTGAGGCGAATAATCGGAACAAAGCTAGATGGGGACGAATGGCGAGTTCGATACAACCATGAGCTGTATGAAATTTTCGACGAACCGGAGGTCTCAACGATTGTGGGACAGTGGAAGCCGTAATGGGCCGGCCACGTGAATAGTTTGGACGAACAACGGATACGCAAAAAGGTATTCATTTGGAGAACTGAAGGGCGGAGACCAGTGGGGAAAACGACAGGAGACGCTGGTCTGACTCGGTCGACGAAGACAGAGAGAACAGATCCCTTTGTTATTTTTTATAATGTGATTTCTTTGTTATTTTTTATAATGTGAGGAGAATTCAAGACAGCAGCTCCTTGCTCCGATCTTTTCCGTGTCGGCATAATGGGAGTGAGTGATAGTTCGTACAAACATTTACTGGGCGTAATCTCTAACCGCTGCACGTGAGTTCTCTGTGAATTCTATTTGTCTCATTGCTTGCACATAAATATCTTGGCTCCGCATCAAGAACAAGCCATACTGGAGTTATATATTGTTCGGAAGCTAACACTGCAGAAACAACAGCTCCAACTGTTGAGACAAACCCTTCTAGCTTCCGGCATTATCATGTTCCAGATTTGGACGTTGCGGAAAACTAGCCTGGTATCGCATTCGGGTCAAATGGCTTCCTATTCCCAACACAAGCGGCTTTAAGCCACGCTTTGCCAATGACTTCCCCAGCTTGATATCTAGTAAACTTTTGGTTGCTATGATTCCGCATCCATGTTTGTGCTTCTTGCTTAAAGTAGGCTTTAAGCGGCCGAAAAAAGCTCCAATCCAAAGACTTGAAAACATGTGTACAATGGCTAGGTAGACTGTCACGGCTGACAAGGATCTCTAGCATTCTGGCGTCAACGTCAAGCACATGTGACATGCTTTCATAGACCACTCCACAAGGTGAAGAGCTATTAAGGATTCTTATTGGAATTTTATTTCTTTATTTTTCCTTCTTGAAAATGTATTAAACTTAAAATAGTAAGAATAGTAAATAAGTAAAGTAAAGTAAATTTTTGCTCAAAGACTTAGAGTTAAGTAGGACCAGGATGCCTGGACAGGAAACAAACGATATCTCGCTACTGGTATGCGTTAAAAAGTGCGCTTTAAAACAATTTTCTACGCGTGTGTGGCAGCTTAACCATCCCCACAGGAGATTTTTGGTTGGAGATTGCTTGCGGACTAGAAAGAACGACCCATGCAAATTGGCCGACCTCAACTGAACGTGAAAAGGAAAATCGAAGAACCAATTATACATTCGATACACGGACAATATCGAGCAATGACCCGTAAAAGTAATGTTGAATGATCTTTTAAGGCTTCAACTATCAGTTGGTGTATTTCATATAATCAAATATAATTGTTTTGGATGTTGGCCCCAGGTAGCGCATGAAATTAGTATATTTTTACAACATTCAGAGGTGAATGATTGGAATGGAGCTTTTATTAACAATGTACCAATTGATTAAGATTTACGAATACAAAAAGTCTGAAGAACGAATACAATTAATTGACACAATAAATCTTCTTTTACTACTTATTTATAATTTACCGATGAACTTGATAAACGAACTATCTATTGTAAAAACAAATTCTGAGATTTTCCTATGTCTACACAGAAACGTTTTTCAAATGGATCGAAATTTTCAACCAAATTACTCATCGTGAAGTACCCGAAATCATACATCTAATATCAAACGCTCGACTCAACGATGCTAATCTACTTGTGAACTTGGAGGCGCAAAGTACGTTTGATCCCTTTGTGCGATACGATGGTATTAGGGTCCGTTTTCTCTTATGTGCCAAAGGTAATTTAGGTTCCGTGCGCGTTTAGCTGTTACATTCCGGGGAGCCGGGGGTAAATCAAGGGTTGACAAGTGGCGCAAAACCTACCCCGTCTAGTAGATTTTATATTAATTTCAATAAAAACAGTGAAACTTGCATTGAAACCCAAGACTGCCTTTTTCCATGTTGCCAGACTTGCTTTTACGGCCTCATTTTTCAGGTGGTACGTGAAAGCGCCGTTGGGATTTTCCTTTACTAATTTCACCCGATTTAACTTTAAGGGCCGCATCACGGAATTGGTATCGGTCCAAATTGCTCTGCTCATTGCGGTTGATGACCTTTTATATACACAGGGCATCCTTTTAAATGAATCATACTCAATGGCTCTGAAAAAAATATAAAAATTATTGGTTGGTATGTCAATATGGTCCGTGGATTTTGAAGCCACATATTCGGCATCTATATCGAAATATGAACCGACGTCTTTCCTTTTTAGTTTGTACAGATGTCGTATGACTTTCCAAACAACAAAAAATATGTAGTATATGCAAACCTAATCTTGTATGTTCACAATGACGTCAAATTATTCCCAAAAGCTGTAACTGCACAAAAAATCCACGAAGGAACTTTGAAGGAAATTCCAGATACGCAGAACTAGAATGGCGTTTTCCGTTTCATCAACCGCACTGGCTAAACGCTTAACACTTGACTGCACTGAGATAAAACAATAACTTTGGTTAGGGTGAGATTTTAGAGCAAGCGCGGCATCCCTCCAGGCGCGGCATCCCTCCAGGCGCGGCATCTCACCCGAGTAAATACATTTGATACCCTACTCGACTATGTTCGGTGAACAACAAATTTTAACGGGTCACATCGTTATATGGGGAGACCCCCCTTTAAAATCACAAGATTTGATGATCTTAACTTCTCAAGTTTCTTAGAAAACTTGCTGTGAATTACTGATGCACGGGCGGACAGGTAGATGCAAATATTAATAGGTAATTGCATTTTTTTTTGCAAAACCCTAAAAGGTTACTATACATCTGAATTCTCCTCGAAGTTTATTGATTGCCATCGTTATTTTTATTGGCACGACAGCTCAGATCGGGTGCTGCTGTCCAGAGTGTGATTCTAACTTGAAAGATACCTGAGACAAATAACTGTGATACCCAGGCAGATGTACACCGGAAAGACAGATCGCATATTGAACAGGGTTTCAAAAACATTTCTTTTGAGATTGTCATCCTTACCAGAATTCAAACTTTTAAGCCGGTGAAGTAACGCGGTTCGCACTTTAATTTTTCTACGAACTCTTTTCTTCTTATGTGAATTAGATCCTCCACAACTAATAAATTCTAGATTCAAAACTGAATTGATACACATACAAATGGTGGTTTTCAAATTTATACGAAATATCGCATCAATATATGAAAGGGGGGATCTCCTTGTTTCCCCAACCCACAGTTTGCATGATTCCTCAACCCGAATTCTACAACCAAATGGTAGCAAATGGTCTCAGGGTCGCACACTGGGTTTACTGGTTCCCCAATGATAGGGCATCAAATATCGAGAAATGCCAACAAATGATTTTTAAAACGCAAATACGAACACACTGCGACAAGATCTCCGAAGGAACTTCAGGCATGCGCAGAACTAAAATGCTCATTTGAAGGTATGTCTTTGCCAGGAACACATGTGCTAACTCATTTCTGCGCTATGCAAGAAACTTCCATGCACGTCAGCGTCAAATGTCCAAATGATGTGCGCCTGCGCGAGTATAATAGAAACTACCTGCTAAACTAGTTTTAGGAAAAATCGAAAATTCCTGCGACTGCCGACCTGGACAAAATTGTCGAAAATCGCAGTGTGCGGGCTTCCATTTAACCATGTGTAACTTGCGACAGAAGTGCGGCTAAATAGTCGTAGTCTGATGCATCCCTAAGGGTTCGGCCACATTGCGATTTTACTGCCGTAACCAGCGATTTTTAGACGCAAATACGAACACACTGCGACAAGATCTCCGAAGGAACTTCAGGCATGCGCAGAACTAATATGCTCATTTGAAGGTATGTCTTTGCCAGGAACACATGCGCTAACTCATTTGTACGCTATGCAAGAAACTTCCATGCACGTCAGCGTCAAATGTCCTGCGCGAGTATCATAAAAACTACCTACTAAACTGGTTTTAGGAAAAATCGCAAATTCCTGCGACTGCCGACCTGGATAAAATTGTCGAAAAACGCAGTGTGCGGGCTTCCATTTAACCATGGGTAACTTGCAACAGAAGTGCGGCTAAATAGTCGTAGTCTGATGCATCCCTAAAGCTCTGCTACTAAATCCTCCTTGCATCTCCTATATGGGGACGTAAGAGGGTGAAAGGCGAGATTTCCGCGCCTGATAACGGAATCGAAAGTAATAACCATGCCGTCGGAATGGAGGTTGAGCGACGCGCTAACCCACGTCCCTGGAAAACTATACATTGTTTTGACACATGTAACCAAGCCTCAGAATGGTTTGGGCCAACGACCTCGCAACCGAAAAAAGGACTATGGCATTGGATCCTGGGATGTTAGATCACTGAACAACACTGGCGCTGTTAAGGATCTTTTATAACAGCCCAGTCAATATAAATTAAACATACTGGCAATCCAAAAAACGAATTGGATTGGAAGTAATATTCAAGATATGAAATCGCACACAATATTCAAAAGTGAGAAAGCTGCGGGAAAGCAAGAGTTCGGAGTGGCCTTTATTGTGAATAAGGAGTTCAAATCGAACGTTATTGATTTTAAGGCAATCAAGGAACGGTTGAGCAGGATCCGTATAAAAGCGAAATTCTTCAAAATTTGGCTGATAAATGTACACGCCCTGAGCGAAGAAAAGGACGAAGAAATGAAGGAAACGTATCACAATCACCTGGAAAGACTAGTCGACTCATTGCCTGCAAACGACACAAAAATAATTCTGGGTGATTTTAACTCTAAGGTTGGCAATTTCGGTACAAGAGGTACGTTACTATACAAGTCAAGCCAAGTCGTAGCCTATGCGGATGACTTCAACATTTTGTCACGGTCGCTAACAACCGCCAAAGAATTTTTCCTGAGACTCGACAGCGAAGCAAAAGTAGTAGGGCTACAAATCAATGAGCATAAAACAAAGCTCATGACGCAGTCGAAGAAAAATACCTCACAAACACAAAATATCATTCTTGGAGAATACTATATCGAAAACGTGGGCGAATTTGTGTATCTAGGCGCCAAAATAACGAGAACCGGTAATGAAATATACGCCAAAGAATACAGCTCGTAAATAAAATATTTTATTCAGTTTTGATGATGTTGAAGACAAGCTGCATACACATGAAAATAAAGTTCCAAGTACACAAATCTGTGATAAATAAGACCAATGGGCTAGCCATGTGAATCGTATGGACGAACGACGGCTACCCAAAAAGGTATTCATTGGGAGAACTGAAAAGCGGAGACCAGTGGGGAAACCGGCGAAACACTGGTCTGACTCGGTCGACGAAGACAGTTCATCGCTGCTCGGATTTCGTTACTGAAGGACGCTGTCAATGGACCGAGAGACTTGGAGGCGCTTGTTGCATGAAGCGAAGGCCCGAGAGGGGCTGTTGTGCTACGAAGAAGAAAGTATCTTTGATATATCGAATGATCTACACCCACTGCAGAATTCATCACTGAATTAGAGTGTTTTGTATCTTAAGATTCAGATTTAATAAAGAAAAGATGTAATCTATATTTTATTGAATTGATTAATGTTTTAATTGAATCCGGCTTGAATTCTGGGGAGAAAATATCGCTTCTAGGTTATATACATATGTTATAACTATCTTAGCTTATTTGAATCATTGGACTGTTCGTTTTCATTACTTTTTATGGCTGATGTTCTAAAGAAAAGAGCAATAATTGCAAACAAATATTGTTGAAAAGCTTATTGATTTTTTGGAATTCAAAGTAGAATTTGCTTTAAAAATTCTCCAATCGTAAATAGAGATAAAGAATCGTTTCTTAATGGCATTGAGTATGCTTTGAATTGAAAGTAGATTTCAATTGGATAATTTTAAAAATTAAAGCCTGATGTTATAGTTAAATACATACTATTCATCCCATGCTTTGAATGTGGAATAATTTGCGAACCAGGAGTGTTTGAACTACACTCTTTTATATAGATTGGCGGAAGGGAATCTTGCAGATTTTTGAACTACATACAAGCTCACTGTAAAAAATAATAAAACATTCTAAAGGGGGGTCCAACCATAATGCACGATGTTAATTGTGAGTCACACCTTAACGTCAATTTTTTCGCCCAACTTAATTTGACATTTCTTTGCTTCAGCGTTTGACAAATTCAACCATGGAGAGGTACAGAATATAGTAGCGCGTTTAGGTTGTTGAAGCCTTTTACGAAAATGTGCGTTCAAATCAAAATGCATTTCGTGCACTTCGTGATTTTTTTGGTCAGCATAATCGACCAAATGTGTCCACCACCGGGTTAATTGTGCGCAAATTTCAGTAAACCGGGTCTGTGGGAAATGTGGAATCACCTGTGTATGCTCGCCCAGTTCGTTCTGCGGAAAACATTGCTGTTGTACGCGATAGTGTGGGAGAAGAGCCGTCAACCAAGAGCCGTCAACTTCGACTCATCGTCGTGCCCAACAATTGAACATCTCACGAACATCACTGATGCGAGTTTTGAATAAAGATTTGAATTTACACGCTTACAAGGTTCAATTGACTCAAGAGCTGAAGCCTACTGACCACTTCAAGCGTCGGCAATACGCCGAATGGTTAGTTGAACAGACAGAAGGGAATGGTCACGTCACAAAGAAAATCATCTTCAACGACGAGGAACACTTTCACCTCAGTGGATTCGTTAACAAGCAGAATTGCCGCATTTGCGCAAATGAGAATTCACGAGTGATAGTTGAAAAGCCCTTGTATCCACAAAGAGTGACTTTTTGGTGCGGTTAATGGGCTGGCGGCGTCATCGGGCCGTACTTCTTCGAAAATGAGGACGGCCAAGCAGTTACCGTGAATAATATTCGCTATTGCGAGATGATACCGGACTTCTTGTGACCAGAAATTGAGGTTATGGACCTGGACAATATGTGGTTCCAACAGGATGGTTCCGCTTGCGACACAACCAACGAAACAGTGGCTCTTTTGCGCGAGAAATTCAATTGACGTGTTATCTCACGTTGTGGCGATGTTACTTGGCCGCCACGATCATGTGATTTGACACCGTTGGACGACTTTCTCTGGGGATATTTAAAAGAAAACGTGTACGTCAATAAGCCAAGAATAATTCAAGAGCTAAAGGATGAGATAATTCAGCACATTAACGACATTGAACCTCAATTATCTCTCCGAGTCATTGAAAATATGGACCATCGGATAGAAGTATGCCGTCGTAGCCTTGGCGAGCATTTTGGGCGATATTTTGTTTTATACATAATTTTCATAGATCCTTCTTTTATAATAAAGAATATTAACAAAATTCTCCGAAAACTTTTTGTTTTATTTACAATTAACATCGCTCCTTTTGGTTGGACCACCCTATTCAATATCTAGTTCACCCATTTCATAATATGTTTTCATTTTCTCAATATGCCCATTAAAATGAAATAAAATGTTCGATTCTAGAATAAATCGTTCCTTTCTTAAAAGAAGGCACTATCTATTGATCAAATTATTGCATTTGAATCTTATAGCGCATATAGTTATAAATCAAAAGCAACACCTCTTATATCCTTAAAATTAATAAATAATATTTCTACAAAAGCTAACATGAACATTGGCGAAAACTTTACTCACGGAGACATGGGTTCCGGATCATCCTCAATCAAAACTGAATGATTAATTTGATGCATTTGTTGATTTAAAGCTGGAGTCCACGAGTCATTTGTAGCCATATAATAGCTTTCGTTTCGTAGACCATGCGTTAAAAGCGGTGATGGGCGTTTATTGCCCGGATTCGAGCAAACACCACCAGTTAACCGATCAAGTACAGGATTACTCCATCTAGAAGTACGAAATATGTGCTATCAATATCAAGATCAAGTATGGAGACCATATAATATAGTAGTTACCTGTTCAAATTATCTTTGATTTCCTTTTTGTCCGGACTTAGATAAATCACTGTTTTCCCTGAATTCTCACTTGTATTTGAGCTATCATGCTGATCGAGTATTTCCCCAGAACTATGAGGTCGTGTAATTTTTCGGGCAATAGTTAAGCTTATGACGCCTGGAATTTTCCCTTGTGTATAAATCATAGCTCTTCGCAATGTTTCCATAGCTTCAGCATTGCTTTGTCCTAGTAGGGAAATTCCATTTATGCTCAGCAGTTGATCGTTCATTTTTAATCGACCATCTCTCGACGCAGCACCACCATGCAATACATTTTTCACGAAAATTCCCAAATCACCATCATTATTTTTGGTTGAATTCGGGCCAGTTGATGTTCCTCCTGCTGAACTAGTTTTACCCTTGACACTGACACCAAGTCCAGCTTTTTCAGTGTCATGCACCGGTATGTGTAGTGTTAATATTTCGCGATTACGCCAAGCTCCACCGGATTGAATGCTATCCTGTGAATTGATAAATATTTAGAGATGTAAGTGTACAAAGTTTTGTATAATATATTTTTAGTTACTGTTGATGCAGTTGATTCACTTCCGCCATCTATAAAGTTTTGATCATTACTTGAATTTGTTTGTATCGAATTAGTATCGTTCGATCGTAGATTTAGAGATTTCGTGGACGATGTTGGTAAAATTGGTGCTGGTGGTTTTGGCGGTTTATTCGGTAATTCTTCTTGTTCCTCCGAAAGTTTCTAAAAAAACAAGTAAGGGACCAGTATTGAGAGTATCTTTTTTTGTTTCAAATCAAGTAGATAAATTAAGTGGCGCCTTAACTGAAGGGAATAAGGAATAAGACTGGATTGGAGTAATTGCATGATAACAGGAATACAAGTACTGTTCTCATTTCCAAAGCAATCCGTCTTTGATACTCCCTTAACTTTTAATGGCAATTCAAAGATTAAAATTAGTTTTCGAGGCTTGATACCAAGCAATTTTAGATACGCATTAGCGAGCTTTCTAAAATGGGCAACACTCATTCAATTATTACTTACAATTTCTCGTTCATCCACCTCAGATAGCTCCTGCTGTCGTGATACAACTAACGTGACTGTAGCTCCAGGCTGAGTTGCTCGTAATATGCTAACCACATCTGATTGTGATTTTCCAGTCATAGGCATTCCATCTACTTCCAACAATCGATCGCCAGGTTTCAGTCTTCCATCATCAATGGCAGCACCTTTTGGCAAAATATTCTTAATATAAATTGGGCAATGTCCCCCAGCTGGATTATCGCGACTAGTAACTGTGAAGCCCAAACCATGCAGTCCTTTCTTCAGCACAATCTCAATTTTTCGTCCTAACTTCCGCGTATTCGCTACTTGTAAAGAGGTTCCAGTGGCAGCACTTGGAATTTTACGAGTTGGAGAGACAGTAGCGACTTTTGTACCCCCCGATTTTTCCTCCGCTTCTATCATCTCGCTAATTTTCGTATCTTTCTTGTTTCTCCCAGCTATACTGTTTCCTCGAAGTACTCGGACGCGAAGTTCATTGCAAGCAAGACTTTTACGAAGATGTTCTTGCATTTTGGAGTCATTAAGTCCGACCAGTTTGGTTCCATTTATTTCTAATATTCGATCTCCCTTTCGTAGCCTTCCCTTCTCCGCTCGACTTCCGGTTTCAACATTTTGTACGAACAAGCCTCCAGATTCATCTGGCACAGCGGTTAAACCGAGAGGGCCTCCACCTTCATTTATAATGAGCAACACCTCTCCATCCTTTTCCCTGATTGACTCATAAGCTTGACCGAGTGGTTCTTTCCGTTTTCCCGCTTCACGAGGTAGTGACTTTGTCGAGTAACTTTGCGTAGCTAATTTCTCTGCTGCATCCAGCCATCGACAACCATTTCCATCACCCAAAAATTGCATAGACAAACGTCCTGATCTCGCGAAACTTTGCGATGAACCATGCCGGGTATGGTAGTGCTCATCATCTTCCATTTCCCATTGTGGTGACAAATAGTTAACTTTTTCAAGTATCCTTTCCGGACTATCTCGCCCGCCTGCAGGTGCCGCCGCTGACCATCGTTTCGTTGATTCTGACTGATTCTTAAGTGCTTGAACTAGGTTTGGATCACTGCTACGTCGAACTTGTAGCCCTAGTCCAGTGTGTGGAACAGAAGTTGTACTGGTCACCTCAATATGAGGTGTTGTGTTATCAACATTAGTCCTCGTTCGGGCATCAGGATTGTTTGAGTCCCGAAATATATCCGGACTTCCAGTGCCCACAGAAGAACTGCCACTAGCACCATCACCTCCACCTTGTTGCACACCTGGATCAGGACCGGCGTCTTCAAAACTGGCCAGGATTTGCTCTCGGTCGTCCGCCACATCGTTCAGGCGATCGTCAGGGTCAAGAATGCCAGACTGTGTTTGTAAATGATGTACTGCAACCCATGAATCCGGTTCCTGAAATAAAAAATTGGTAAAGTTAGAGCAAAGAACATATTGATTTCTTTTTAAGTAAATTAAATTAATTTGAAAATGTCACATAACAGTAAAGCCTCATCACCGTCTATCGATTAGTTAATCGCGCAATTTCCTTTCCAGAAAGACTTGGTAGGCAGAAGCGTTTGGTAACTAGCAAATTCTATTCTGGTCAATGCATGAGGTTAATTGACATGCATAGCGATTAATCGCCGTTTCTCAATGGAGGCGTGATGTGAGTACAAATAAAATTACTTAACAATACTATAGGTTCCATCCACGTAGAGTTTTATTTTATATTTCGTAACTTCTTGTTCCGATTCTATGGATTATTGCGACAGACGGTTGAATAAATTGTATGCGACGATATTGTGCATTGTCGTCTCGAATAATTAAGTTAGCCATTAAGAGCAGTTGAAGAAATATAAGAAGGTCATTGTACAAGCTTATATGTTTTTGTTTACCACTGAGAATACGCTTAACATACTTACAATTATACGTACAAATTTTACCTTTAGCTTACCTTAATGATATCAGATGTTCTCTTAGGCAGAGTCAACGAATATGATTTTTGGAGGTAGGTGTGCTGAAGTCCTTTATGATTTTGCGATACACGATATGTGTGTCGCCAACCGAAAATTCCGGTTAATTTATCAGCCAAAGCCGGACATTTCGGAGGTACGTCAAACATTTTAACGCTTAATTTTTTCTTTGGTATAACTTTGCTTATTCAAAATAATTTTAATTTATTTGTTAAATTGATAACAGTCGATAGTTAGTATGATTTTTAATTTTATTTTTTTATTCATCTCACTTTCGATCGTAAAAGTTCTTTTGATTTGTATTTATCGATTTTCATTTTGATCTGATTTCATTCCAGCGCACTATGAAGATTGATTATATAAATATTTCTATTTTATGTTTTTGAATGTGGTTGAGATTTACTCCCGTGTAGAATTGTATTATCAACATGATTATTGTGCCACTGCTCATGAAAATGTTAGTGAACTTTATTATTTCGAAACCATATTGATGGAACTATATGCAATTGAAAGAAACAAGTTGGGTAGATAGACCTACGCTCATGTCAGGAGGGGGTTTGTACTCAACTTACGAAATGCAGTCACCAGTAACGAATAAAGTTAAGAAAACATGTCAAAGAGACGATCACGTTTAAAAGAAAATCCATTGTTTCTCTATTTTCAACAGTCGCCATTTTGTTGCATACAAACAAAAATCACTCAAATCATGAATTCCCAAAAACATGTATGTTATCAATCTTATCTGAAAATTTTAAGAAGATCAAATCAAAGCAGCATTGTCTGATTCTATGGAAAGTCCATAAAATATCAAAAGCGTGTGTTATTGTTGTTGTAATTGGAGAAATTTCAAATGGCTATAATTTCCGTGAATATGATTCGTTTTCATCAATTTTACAGAATATTAGGACCTTTTAAAAGGCTACTTATATATTGAATTTCGTTAGGTTTAAGGGTGCCCATCCGCTTTTATTGGGGAAAATATAAAATTCGAAGATCATACTATTATTAACAAAGTCGAGTGAATTTTGACTTCTAAGGTATTTGTTGTTGTTGTCCTCATAAACACCTGTTCCCACAGTTTTGTTCAGATTTTTCGGATCACAGGTGTCCAATCGCGAAGGGGGGTACACCAATTTTTCGTGTGTTTCCCCTCCCTGTGCGCCCCTCGAAGCAAAAAATGTCAGTATAAGACCTGTTTTGAAATAATCAAGAATCATCAAGACCTTTCATATGATACCCATATCGGCTACCTTTGATGAACTTTTTTTTTAGGGGTCACTCCCCTGTATGGGGAGACCCCTTAAATACCTTATAGCATTTTTTTGTAGTTGAACTTTGAGCAGGGCACCACTTTACACCTACATACAAAATTTTATGTTTTTAGCTTATATGGTTTGCGAGAAAAATTGCTGTGACACACGGACGGACGCACAGACGGATAGACAGGACGCGATTATAGTAGGATTTTGTCAAATTATTTTACAAAACCATAAAACGTATAAGATCATCAGAAAAAAGTAAGTGAACATTTTTCCTGAATTTTAAGAGTATATTGATTTTAATACGCATACAGGATGGTCCAGAAAGTTAGGTGGATTGAAAAAATTCGTGAAAAAAACGCAAAAATTGTGCACAAACAAATCTTTATTAGAATCAAAACAAACATCTGGGAAATATTTTTTAAAAACAACATCATCAAGATTTGCACCGTCGCGCTGGAAATACTCCATAAATCTGCACGACAAATTGGTAAAAACTCGATGGCACATTGTGCGTAGAATAGCGGCCATTTCTTTCTGGATATTGTTCTTCAAATGGGCAATCCTAGTTGGTTTATTCCAGTAAATACGACCCTTTATGTAACCCCATAGAAAAAATCCGAAGATGTGAAGTATGGACTTCTGGGTGGCCATGCAATGTCACCTCTGCGCTAGATGAGTTTCCCTGCAATGAGTGCTCAGATGTATGGCATGTTGCCCCGTCTTGCTGAAACCATGTCACATGGTTATAGGCTTCACATTCTCGCAGTTGCGGAAAAAAAAATCTCGCAACATGAATGCGTATCAGTCGGAATTTACAAATACATTTCGCCCTTGTTGATTCTCAAAGAAATAGGGACCGATGATCCCATGTACTGACCACCCAAACGGTTACCTTCAGCGAATGCAGAGGCTTCTGACGTTTCGAATGTGGATTGGCTGCGGCCCAGTATGGCAATTTTGTATATTGACGTGCCCATTTAAGTGAAAATGGGCTTCGTCAGAAAACAGAATATTGTTGAAACTTTGAAAGTACTCGATAAAAGCACAACGTAAATTGTGTACCACTTGAAACATACCGTACACTTTATAACATCACCGTTTGGGGTATTGAGTATAGCAAATGTTTCAGTTGTAAGTTTGTTTCACAGGAAGTTATTGTTGATTTATGTCACTCATTCTGAAATTCGACAAACGAAAAAATCACTAAAAAAATGAAGTGATATGCCATTGGAAAACGGCGTTATCATCAGCTGATTTATACAATTCAGGCGTCCCCAAGCGGATTTCTTCTGAAACCAAATGGAGCCGCGTTTTTTGGAATAGATCACGTACTGGAGTTTAAGCGAAAATCTCAATCTAAAAAATAAACTAGAATAGCTTGGAACCACTTGATTGAAGAATGAGAAAGTCCCAGGATGAAAGCGAAAGAGCAAATTCAAAGCATTCGTGATAAAAATTGTCGATTTTTTAAAGGGGTGCGAACCAATGAATCATGGATTTGCGAAACGTATGTGTCATCCATAAATGTTTTGCTACCCAACCTCTATATGAACTATGGCAACACCATCTATCTTCATTGTTATATGCATGTGTGTAAAAACCCTTAGGGGGTCGATGTCGGCCCTTGAATAAAGTAAGACGTATAATCGAAGACCTTGGTGTTCGCGTTTTAGTTTTAACCCTGACTGTTGACAAAATCAAAAGTGGAATAATCCCTAATTTCACGAGCTATTTTCTTAAAAAGTCGTGTAGTAATGGCGATGGCCGGTCTGACGGTGGCGGAGCTACGCGAAAAACTTCGCAAAGCCGGTTTATCTGTGTCCGGCACGAAGGAAGAGCTTATTACGCGGTTGCGGAACCGTGAAGGCGAAGTAGAGTTGTTCCACGAGGCCAACGAAGATGGCATGAAGGAAGTCGAGAATCTGCGAGGTGATGTAGAGGAATTGCAAAAGCAATTGACGACCCTATTACAACAGCTAGCTTCCGCCATCGGCACCATAAATTCGTTGAAACCGGTGTCAAATGTCCAGGGTGAAAAGTGTTCGAAGATGGCAACCAGCGTGGCGTCGGCATCTACGTCATACGTATACTAACGACGCAGCAGTTCCAGTTTCGTCTGTGCCTCCTGCACCACTTCAGCAACATGCTACAACATGGAACACAATCGTTCCTGTCACGAACGGGCATCATGTTTCCGAGATAATGTCAATTGTTCCTGAATTTGAACCATGTCATGGTGACATGGCATCAACACATTTCATCGATTGAGCCGAGCTATTGTGAATGGATGGGAAGATCGTTTGATGCTCCTAGTGTCATAGCCAACCTTAAGTGCACGGCGAAGATGTAGGCTAACGCGCAACCAGTGTTTCGTACATGGATGGAATTCCGCTCGGTTTTTTGGCAGATTTTTCGCTTTACATAAGTGCCGCCGATGTGCATATGAAATTAATGAAGGCGAAAAAATTGAAGGCTGAATCGATGGTAGAGTACTATAATCGAATGCTTTCGTTGGGACGCCACGGTGGTGTCGACGACCAGTCATTAATCTGCTATATGATTAACGGGCTGACGGACGATAATTTGCATCGGATATTGCCAGTCATGCGTTTTCCGCGATGTGCTGATCTGTTACAATCGTTTTCGGGCATTGACGCATGCGCTGTGGTTGACAGTGAGACTAATGTCGTGAATTGTCCAACCGGGGACAAAAACATTTCCGTGCAAAAAGTGATAACTCACGATAAAGGTGGCCCGGTATTTTTAATTATCGGGATCGGGGACACGTTTCACGCGATTGCTCAAAACTGCCGGGGAAAAAGAAAAATTACAATTCTGTGAACTCCATCAGTGAACCACCTGGTGATCTGGTTACAAAGACCATCACCGTGAACGATATCGTGTGCGAAGCGCTTATAGACTCGGGCAGTTGCCACTCATTTATAAAACGGAATATCGTGGATCAATGTATCGGTACAGTTAAGCCGTACAACAAGACGATAATAGGATGCATTTGAAATGAAAACATTAACCATCAGAATTGACGAGCAGCAATTTGTGTGTGACTTCATGATAATAGACAACCCAATCTCGGTGTATGACGTCATCATTAGCACCGATGTACTTTCGCGTGGCTGTATAGTGATTGGCAAGGGCAAATGTTATGCAATTAATAATGTGTGCGAAAATATCAATGATACTTTGAGCAAGTTCGAAAAACAGCGAGTCGAGGCGTTACTACATGAATATCGTGGCTGTTTCGCGGACAGGTTGAATGACCTTGGAAAGTGTAGTATTATGAAAATGAACATTGTTTTGACGTCAGACATTCCGGCAAATAAAAAACCGTACCGTGTTCCCATCCCTAAACAGAAAATAATCGAAAGTATCGTGAACGAGCTACTGCAACTCGACATAATCCGCTCGTCGATGTTGCACTATGCTTCACTCATTGTCTTGGTGCGGAAGCAGAATGGCGAAGACAGACTCTGTGTCGTCTTTCGTGAGCTAAACACAGTCACCCAAAAAGAACCATGTGTAATGATTTTCTACCTTTTAGGTTCGAACGCGGAACCGACCTCTCATCGGTTCGAGACGTGCAGTCTTGGAAATGACAACGGACTGTACCCTTCAGGTCAACAAGTCCGGTCACACTTAGTCTACTCCGTGGTGGCTGCTTGTAGGCTAGCTAGTTCGGAGAGGAGTTTCGGTCGCGGGTCTTACGCGAGCAGACTAAGTCCGAGTTACTTAACTCAGCCACCGGTTCACATGCCCGATTTCCAAACGCGTCAACAACTACTCATCCAGAACGGGAAACCTACGTTACGTTAATTCTGGATGTGATCTCTCCACAGATCTCAAATCAAAAACGCTACAAAATCCCATAGGCGCGTTACCGAATCACCGACGCGATACCAGAAAATAAGCTAACCTACCTCAAGTCCAAATAACCTACCCTAAGAAAAAAAAACGAGCGCAAACAAGGGTACCGCGGACCGTAACCGAAGCGAAACCGACCTCAGCGGATTTGGCGAAACCCTACCCTCGCGACGGCATACCTACTCTACACTCACTTTCCCGCTGAAACAAGAAGAACCACCGAAAAAGAAAGTCGTGTTTACTTTTAGCAATTCATGTTATATTATTATTACTTTTAAAATTAGATGTAACTTGAAAATTAACAGTCTATTTAAAGAATAATCTGTTATGTTGGCAACATGATTGAAATTGTTCATCTATAGGGGAAGTTACATTTTGTTTTGTCAATACTTCTAATAGGTTTTGCTTACAATTATTTAGCTTAGTTTGTAAATACGTCGTTTTTCTAGTTATAATTTCTGACATTCAAACCTCCTTTTTGCAGATTTCATTTAAATAATGCAACTTTGTTATTTCCTTTGCTATTAGATGATAACGTGGCAGTGTAATCAAGAAAATATCTTTGGTTCAACTTCATTAATTGCCTTTACAATGTAACATCTTTTATATTTTTTAACAATTAAATTTTCCTGACATTGTATAAGTTTGATCTTCTTTAAAATATTACTTATATTTGCTAATTGATTCAATAATAAATAAAAGATGCAAATTCTTATCTTAGAAATTAAACGATTACTTCACTAATACAAAAATCGGAGAAATATTTTGATTTTCATGGCTTGTTGCACAACCGTTTCATGCATACTAGTGCGATCCCAGCCTTTTTTTTTGTCACGAGATAGTTTTTTTTTGATATTAAAACTAATTCTTTCTTTGTTTAACATTGTTGAAGCGATTGTTTTTTTATAACAACTGAATAGATATGAAACTTGTGTCTATTGGTATCTATTTGTATGTAAGAAACGATTGTCAAGAAATCCCTTAAAATTATTTAAAAAAATAATAATACACAAGAGGAATGTATTATATTTATACTAAAAGCGAACTATTCTACTAAATAATTAAACGAAAATAAATCAGCAAAAATTCCTAAAAATATTCATATGCAATAACACTATTTCTTTCAAATGCGAGTCATTGTAAATGCTTTGTTTAAGTATTCACAGCGAATTTGATATTTTTTTCTTCGTCTTCGCTGTCAGTGAGAAAATTTTTTTCACTTTCCGAATACTTTGGAGGCAGAACGGCAAGTGATGGATAGTTTAATTTATCATTCAATATGATTTCATGATTATTTGGTACGTCATCTCCAATATGTCTTGCTGATGAATCCCCATGGCAATCCCACAAAGCGACTATTAACATAATAATCGGAAAGCACCACATCCACCAGGGCATGCTTTGTCCCAGAAATTCTTTTGCAGACAGTTGACGCTCAGTGATAACAGTATCGGTAACAATACTCTCCCCTAGTTCACTGTCGTCTTGCTTTAGAAACGACTCCAATAACAACCAGTCATTAGCATTAAGCGCTTGTGAGTCGCTGGGTAACAATACCATACCCCTATCTGATTCCCCCATGAAAATTATCCAATTGTTGATATAAGGAGCCTGATTTTGGATTTCTGACATCCTTGCACATCCCAAAAAGCAGGCATTGCGCCGTTCATTTTGATCGTATGCCTCCGAACATGAGCTCCTACATTTGCCTTCATACGCGTCAATGCTTGGTACTTTATTTTCATCTGTTACAGATACTAAAAATACAATATTAAAGTATTGACATCCTCTCTGGCAATCAGCTTGCAAGTCCCTTTTTAGGTCTCTGCAATCATTGCAAATACTTTCACAACTCGACGGCGACTTTTCTAAAAAATTCGCTCCAAACACTCCTCGAACCAAAAAAAAGAATCAAAACAATCCAATATATGACCGGCGAGCCATTCATTTCTTTTGCGACAATTACGATGGTTGACAAGAACTCCTGGTAGCCAATAAGAATATAATAATCCTATTTATGATTCATCGCTCAATGTTTAGAGGCTAGCGTTTGATCAAGATTTATTCCATCGTTCATTTTTAGGACGTCTTTCGGCTGCCATTTTTAATAAATTATTAAATCCCATCTCAAGACTTTGTCGCGCCTGTGGATTTGGTGTTGGAATTTGTAACGCTTACGCCCTTGCATTCCCATCGAAACTCTCATCTAATGCTGATTCCGATCTTTTCGTTGCCGATGCACTTTTTTAAGGAATTCAGATAAGTTTTCGCGGTCCTTTTGCAAAAATCCCGCTATATCGGTTATCATATGCTTTCCGTTGTAAATTATTGTTTAGTTAACTTATCACCACCGACCACTGTGCCATAAACTACACTAATTTAAATGCACTTATTTTTGTATGCACCGAATTCCGTCACCTTTTTTCACTGGCAGCCAAACCTCCTTGCACTCGCCATGTGGCTGTCAAATTCTACCGGTTTTCTCATCGGACAAAACAGATGTGTGGAATGGAACGCCACATGGCGGCAATGTGCATCTCCATTTGTCGCCAGTGGCATAGTTTTTCGATGGCCACGGTGGAGGGGGCATTCCCAGATGGATATGTCTCGAAATGCGTCGGGGTTTTGTTTAATATTCTGTCTCAAATATTTAAATCCACAGATCTAAATATTTGGAGATAAAAAAAAATATTTTCTGCGCAACGATATCCGCACGAAAGATGAAGTCCGCTTGCATTTCGAGGTAATACCCATCTGGCCGAGTGCAAGGGTTCGGGATCGGAATCACTTCGATTCCCGGGCGTAGGCGTCACATTACACATGGTCCATGCCTGTGGTCGACAAAGTTTTGTTAACGTTGGCGGGGAAAAACTACTTCACCGTGCTTGATATGATGTCTGGTTATTACCAGTTGGAGATAGCGGAGGAGGCCAAACAGTACACAGCGTTCATAACTCACCATGGCCACTTTGAATTCAATCGAATTCCGTTTGAGCTTCGAAATGCCCCGAGCAATTTTCAACGACTTATGGCGAGGCTCATAGACTCGATGAATAGCAAGGTGATAAGCTATGTGGGTGAGGTCATCATTCCATCTGAGACTGTTGAGCAGGGGCTGGAGTAGTTGAAGGAATTCCTAGAAGTGATAAAACGCGAAGGTTCAAGTGTTCAATTTTCCAGAACACAGTCCTTCGACATGAACTAACGGCTGAAGGAATCAGGCCCGGGAAGATAAAAAACGTGGCGGTGCAACAATTCCCTAGTCCATAGAATGCTACCGAGGTCAGGGGTCTCCGGCTTCTTTAGCAAATTTATTCCGAAGTATGCCATCATAGCCGCGCCAATAACGCGATTGTTAAAAAAGGATGTACTATTCAACTGGTCGACCAAATGCGAGGAGGCACATCAACAGCTGGTGAGGTTGTTGACTGAGGCACCCACCCTAGTCATTTACGACGAGGCATCAAAGTATCAGTTACACACTCTTGTTGCAGAATAATGGATCGGGACAGATGAATCCCGTTGCGTACTATAGCCGTCTGTGCAATCCAGCGGAGAGCCGATACCATAGCTACGAGCTGGAGGTGCTCGCGATCGTCGAGGCGTGTGAACGGTTCCGAATGTACTTGTTGGGAAAGGAGTTCGAAATAGTAACTGGTTGCCAAGGCATTGCCAGTCTGAAAGCGACGAAGCCTCTCATTCCGTGAGTGGCGAGATGGTTTTGGAAACTACAATAGCTCAGTTAACAGATTGTATTTCGTCCTGGAATAAAGATGCCTCAGTTGACGCATTGAGTTGAGCGCCTGTGGAGCCATCGACTGAACTGAGTGGAGTAGAGGAATATGTTGGTAGTGTCAACTTGTCGATGGAGGATTGGGTACGCACTCTACAGCGAAAAGATTCAGCCGTGTAAAACATCGTGGACGTGTTCGAGATGAAGGCGGAGTCTGAGCAGCGGGAGCAAACTCGCAAGGAATATGTTATAAAGAAGAGCCGTCTCTTCAGAGTTGATAAAGAGGGGGAAAATTGCTCGTTGTTCCGAAGGGCATACGCTGGCGGGCGGCGAAGCTGTGTCACGATGACGCCAGGTTCCCTCGAATGTGTAACTTCACAAAGAACTACACGAAGACATGCATTGACTGCGCGAGAATAAAGGAATGTCAGTTACATGGTATGGACGTTCCCCGATTACCATTTGAAATAGTCCATATGGATCACTTGGGTCCGTTTTTTAGAAGTCGCCGCGGTAACGAGTATGTGCTGGTCATGGTAGATGCGTTAACTCGGTACACGGTCATCAATCCAACAAGGTCAACGAAATCGAAACCTGTCCTCGAAGCAGTCAATCAGCTGACGATGTATTTTGGTCTCCCGCGTGTGGTGGTCATCGATCGGGGAACAGCGTTTAACTTGCATATGTTTGAGGATTACTGTAGTGTCAACGACATAACCCACATTAAAACCGCAACTCGAACACCTCGAGCGAATGGTATTGCCGATACTGGCTTGCCTTAAAATGGCATGCGCTAAACCAAACACCTGGGATGACGAACCACGACAGCTTCAATGGACGCTGAATAAACGAGTGAGTGCAACGACGAAGTATTCTCCAATTGCGCTAATTTTCGACTACTCGGTGAAAGACATCAGCGGCAACAGGCTTCTAGCCGCCGTGCAGGGTACTAATTTGGACGAGAAAATGATAGACAAAAGAGAAGACGCGATCAAAAATAAATCCGAGGCTGGAAAAAACGATTTGACAAGAGACATCAGGAACCAAGGCAGTACAAGGTAGGAGAGTTGGTCTTGGTTGAAAGGGCTATTCCAGCTACGAGAGAGTCCAACAAGTTGGAGGCTGGGTATCGTGGCCCCTGTATGATTAAGAGAGTTCTGCGACATAATCGATATACCGTGAAAGAGAGCGAAGCACATCAGAAACAGCGACCATTCAGTTCGGTGATAAGCAACGACAAAATAAAGCTCTGGTGCGAACTGTCAGGAGATCGATGACGATTAGGATGACCTCGCAGATGAGGAATTCGACACATCCATTTAACTCGAGGCGAGTTATTGTCAGGAGAGGCCGACTGTTATCCATAAATGTTTTGCTACCCAACGTCTATATGAACTATGGCAACACCATCTATCTTCATTGTTTTATGCATGTGTGTAAAAACTATTAGGGAGTCGATGTCGGTCCTTGAATGAAGTAAGACGTATAATCGAAGACCTTGTTGGTCGCGTTTTAGTTTTAAACCTGACTGTTGACATATGTTAAAACAACAATGGAAGTTTCGACTTCAAGGAAGGAATATGAGTGCGACTTTTCTAGCAGAGCCGATTCGACCAGCACGGAATAAAAAACTAGGCAGTGATAATAAAGTCGCGGCACGAGAGGGGTAGATTAGTTCAGCTTCGTCAGTCATAACGTTTTATTTAAACAAAACCCACACACCAGGAAAAGATTTTCTAAAAAATGAAAAACGCATGATCTAGTGGTAAAAGTGCTCACTCCGTAAGCCGAAGTTTCCTGGTTCATATCCCGTTGATGAAAACAAGATATATTTCTAGTGATTCTTCGAGCGGACTATGAGGCCGTTTTGTTATGATATGAACTGTTCAAAAAATCAGAACTTATCACAGCTTGGTGGACGGACACAAGGCCAAGCGTGATATTCACCATATCAATTTCCCGATTTACGAAATGATCAAGATAATGAGATACTTTAACTATTTCTAAGTGAAGACCCGAAAAGGGCTGTACTGCTGAAACAAACAATGACAAAAATCGTGTTAATGATACAAATTCTTTAGTGTTTTCGGGTTACCAAAAGTCTGCGGCAAGTTGCCAAAAATTTATATGTTTTTTTTCTACGGGACGCATAGGTGAATCGTTGAAATAAACTTACAATCGCCCACTAAACAAAAATAAAAACAATCTTTAAACGTTTTTAAGACGGGCCTTGAAAAAAAAAACATGTAAAAGGTAGCCTATGTGGGTATTAAATGAAAGAGATTGATGAAAACGTTCCAACATAAGATACGAAAAATTCTTTCGGTGCAGAATCCTTATCAAGGATTAAGAATATAACAATAAGGTCCATGATCAAACTAGCATTTTTGACTCATTTTTTCGTTCTAATAAGCAGATTCGGTTTTAACAATAATTTTCCCACCTTTATCAATTATTTAACTATGAGTATGATGTCTCTATTATTAATTTTGTATAACCATACTTATTGAATTTTTTTCAAATCGACATCAAAACTTTTCCTAAACCGATTTTCGTTCGTTGCCTTCAGTTCAACTAGCAATAAGTATTATAGTATATCACTAATCCGATTATCAATTTTCTCCTGTCTATCGATTACCATTGATTGCTACCTTGAGAAGGCTGTATTTTGAAATCGACTATTGTCATTCACGTAATACTATTATTGGCATTTATTTAAACCTTATCACAGTTCGATGTACTTCAGATAAACGTGAATAATGTCTCCATGTTTATTTCTAAAGTGTTTTGTCTAGATATGAATAGCCTCGAACTCTGTTGAAACTCAATAGGTTTACTTTGAAATTGACTAGGCCGGGAGATATCATAAAGTTATATGAAAAAACAGAAATGTTTAATATAGAAGCAAATCTGATTTCGATTATTTTATGCGTTTTACGCATCATGCTTTTAATCCTATCAAAGTAACGGCAGAAATATGAAAGAGGTTTATTTATAATTGCCAATGAACAATTGCGTGATAATAAAGATACATGAATCACAGCAAATAACATGCTCGCAACAATCTTATCAGTTTACCTTGATTACAAAGTTAATAAAATGCAATGACTGTGATACGCGGCGTTTGCGAACATAAAAGTAATAATATATGCAATAGGAAATGATTTTTTGTTTGCTTTATATAATGAGGCAAACTCAGATAAGATAGTTTGCCTTATTCAATCTAATAATTTTGATATTTCAACAGATTCATTGAAATTCAATACTCAAACAACAGGAGCCGAGATCAGAGCTTCCAATTGCAGAAACAACGTAAAATTATCACAACCGAATGTTACTGAACACTGCTTCAGTCTCATATTGCAGATATTCGATACTTTGATTTACTCCGACACTCTCGTAAACACAAGTGTATTAACAAATATCAACTACACAATTTTATATCGGCCGCCAATCGGAGTCTATTACAAAACGAATAAAAAAAATTAAAAAAAAATCCTTTAGACAATAAATCAATAAATGACATAGTCGGATAACTAAAAATTTAACGGACAACATTTGTATCTGACCCAATATAGCGACGAATAGGAATGGTAGTGATATAGTGATTGCAACAGTAGTCAAAAGATACAGCAATACAATAAAATTGTTTTTTTAAGCTGCTCGAATCGGTATGAAATAAAAAGCTTGTAATAAAAAAAATTACAGAACGTTAATGATACGGCGGCGGTAAAATGCGCTGCTACTACGCCAAAGTCTCTTCGATAGATAAAGACATGGTGGATTAAAACGCAGCAACACCTCTAGTATCTGTGTATGAACACGACTTCTAGCGGATCAAATTTCGAAATTACTATCGGTGGATTGACTACTACAATAGAAAAGTTTGCGTAATAATCAGCACTATTGGATTGTGTATGGTTTGGTGTGATTGGTGAGAGTGTTACTGGTTTTCGCTTATATTTAAAAAATTCTATGAAGGTAAGCATAACCATGTAAGATTAACTCAGAAATGTTCCAAGACTGCAGCTTGATTTCATTGCCATTGCTTAAAGTTTTAAGTGAGCTCTTTGAGTGTAGTTGATATAAAAGATGGATAGACAGAAGTACGCTCCTGTAAGAAGATTTTGTACTGAACATATGATATGTAAACACCATTAATAAACACACTCAAGAAACACTGCGATGCAATCTACATGTTCCCTGCATCTAAATCGGCCGCCATTTTGTTGCAATATAACTAGTATCATTAATAGAATCTTAAAGACATTTATTTTTTTCATATTATCTGGAAATTTTGAGAAGATCTAATCAAAATAATAGTGTATGGTTCGAAGAAAATATTAGCAGAAAGAAGGGAAATACGAGTACGTGTGGTCGGCTTGGTGACTATGACAGAAGTGACATTTTATTTAAAATAGGTTATGAAGTATATAGGGGAAAAATAACTCTAACACTCCTCCTTAGGACGATGATTCTTGTTGCACTCCCATTGCTCCTCTGAATTGTGCATGTTCGGTCTTGTCCAGGAATTTTGTAAGAACATCTGCAACTTGCTCAGTGGTGCTTATGTAATCAACTTTTATTTGATTTTGGTTGAGTACATCCTGTATGAAGTGATGATATATGTCAATATGTTTGGTTCTGGGATAGAACTCGGCATTTGAGGCGATCGCAATTGTGCTTTGGTTGTCACACAGAATTTGAAGTGGTCGCTTCTTTTGACCAAGTTGAGTGACAAGCCCATCCCACCACAGTGCCTCTTGTAAAGTAGCTGAGAGCGCCATGTATGCAGTTTCATACGACGAAAGCGTCACTGTATGCTGTCTTTTGGAACTCCAAGATATCGCTTCTCCTTGAGCAATGAAGACGAATCCAGTGGTTGACCTACGATCATCACTGCTAGCTGCCCAATCAGCATCGGTGTAACGTATTATGTTGTTACCATTTTTACTGAATTTTAATTTCATTGAAGATGTACCAGGCAGATAGTAAAGTAAATGCTTCACAGCATTCCAATGTCGTGGTCCAGCACTGGTACTGAATCGACTAACAATGAGATATTGTTATACACATTCCAAGAATTTGTTTCGCCGTTCCAAGCTCTTTAATTTTGAATTGTTGATGGAGTTGTGTTTTAATATGTTCAAGCCAGTCGGTTTTATTTGAGAAGAGCAAAAAATAATCAACGTATACAACTATGATAAGCATATTTTTATTTTTTGCTTTAACATAAATGCACAGATCATGCTTAGATCTTTCGAATCCAAATGGTTTTAGTGTTTTGTCTAGCTCTTGATTCCAGACCCTACTGGACTGCTTTAGTCCATAGAACAGCATACCATCGATTGGCTTTCTCGACTCTGGTAGTACGCAAGCTGTTCCATATAAATTTCTTCCGAAAGATTTCTTTGAAGACAACCGAAAATTGCGTCCATCTATTCAACCTTGAGGATTGATTCAGCTGGAATTGCGAAAAGATATCGCAGAGAACTGTGTCGGACAACAGATGAGTATGTGTCCTCAAAGTCCACTTTCTTTCGCTGCGAGTATCCTTTTATGACCAACCTTGCCTTGTAGCAATCAATTTGTCCGGTGAGGTTACGTTTTGTACGGAAGACCCATTTAGATTTAATCGCCTTTCGATTATTTGGTAAGGCTTTAAGTGCCCATGTATCATTTACGAGTAGTGACTGCATCTCTTCTTCTATAACCAGCTTCCATTGGTTCGGATCAAATCTGGATAATGCTTCTTCTAGCGTCGCCGGGGCATATTAGAAGTAATTCTGGTACGATACAGATGCTAAGAAACCTTCCAACGGTTCTATTTCATCTTCAGGAAAGGAAAAAGAAGAAGAATCATCTTTTTTTAATAAAAAATCAGTATACTTGGCTGAAGTTTTGCGCTCCCTTTCGCTGCGCCTCAACACTTGCTGTTGCAGTGGGTTAGAGTTGGATTGTTGAGGCAGCGCCGAACAATCTGAATCAATTGATGCGACTGCATCTTGAAAACTGTCTTCGTGTATTGCATCTTCGTGTTCGTTGCTAATAACGACATCTTTGACCAGATCGTGATGATTGTTTTCAGCTTCACTTTGATTGGTGATCTTGGGTAGTTGCATTTCGTCTTGATAGTTGAGTTCAACTTTGTTACTTGTTGTTGACTTCTTAAATGTTTCGGATGCGTAGAGCTTTGAGCACCTTGCTTTACGGCGAACGTCATGAAGTCTTGAAAACATGACAGTACTTCCCAATCCATTTTTGTTTTTAGGAAGTATACAAAAATTTACTTCGATTTGTCATCAACAAATGCTATAAAATAACCACTTCCACCAAGCGAACTGTTTTCCATGGGTCCACATAAGTCAGTGTGCACTAATTCAAACATCTCATTAGCTCTGCTGCCGCACTTACTGAATGGCAACCTTTGTTGTTCGCCAATGGCGCACACCTTACTGTCTTTGTCAATTTTGTTGGTGAAATATATTCCAGTTGCCAGTCCACTGCATAATTTGTCGAAACTTTCGTTGTTCAGGTGGCCAATTGGACGATGCCAAAGATCTTTAGTGCATTTTTAACTACACGCAAATGCAACATTCTTTGACGATTTTGTGTCCAATTTAAACAAGTCATTGACGTTTGTGCCTGTTGCAATTACTTGTTTTTTTTTGTACTTATAACTTTGACCCATATATTGTTGAACTCTACGGTGTGACCTTGTTTCACGATTAATTAAATAAAAGATTGACGGATAAATCAGGAATTAACTTCACATCATTGACCTTAAGTGCAGACGTATTGCAAGCTGGTCTTATTGTTACCGTTTCACGCCCTTCTGCCTGCATCTTTTTTTTGTCAGTTTATTCAGCGCGTACGAACACTTTCGTCAGTGCATTCGTGGAACAAGAAAATCGTCTTGTTTGCTGTTCAGGCTAAATTTCGTGGCCCAGCCAAGCTGTGGATGGACTCGATGAATTACGTATTTGAAAATTTTGATGATTTCGCGCGTTGTTTTGAATCAGAGTTTTTGTGTATGGGAAATGAGGCTGATATACACTACCGAATGACGAAAATTATTAAACAGCCGAGTGAGATATTGACAGAATACTATTACAAAATATGCACGTAAAGCAGAAAAGCGGGATTAAGTGAATCGGCGATTGTCAGATATATACGCGAAGGACTAAATGATCTTCAAATACAAAATGCAATCGCGTGCTTGAATTTTGCAACTATGAATGAACTGTTGAGTTGTCTAGAGCAATACGAAGCCAACAGCCGGAAGTCAGCTGTAATGCTATTACCGAAATCCTTTACTGAGAATCGGACGCCGAAAAATCCTCAGCGGAGTTTAATAACTTCGTCGATGAAATCGATGCTTGTCAGCTCTCGGAAATTTTTCAGAAAGTTTGTGCTACAATTGCTGGAAACCCGGGCATATCTCTGTTAAGTGTCCTTCGCTTACTGCAAATAGCGCCACCATCTGTCTCGGTCCATTGACCGCGTCCTCCAATTTCGAAATCCGAGCAGCAATGAACTGTCTTCGTCGACCGAGTCAGACCAACTCCGCCGTAGATGGTCCTAGGCCCGTTTGAGAAAAGAGGAGGGAACCCCTTGTTTCCCCAAACCATAGCTTTCATGATTCCTCATCCCAAACCCCCCAATTAAATGGTAGTAGATGCTCTCGGGGTCGCACATTGGGTTTACTGGTTCCCCAATAATAGGACATTAAATGCCGAGAAATGTTAGTAACTGTAAATGCATCTACAGCTCTGCTACTAGATCCTACTTACACCTCCTTTGTGGGGACGTAAGAGGGTGAAGGCGAATCTTCCGCGTCTGATAACGGAATCGACGTAATGATCATGCCGCCGGAATGGAGGTTGGGCAACGGGCTAACTTCCCGTCCCTGGAAAATCCTACAATGTTTCGAAACCTGCAGATGGGTCTCGGAATGGATTGGACTCACGGCAACGACCTCACATACGAAAAAAAAAATTATGGCATTGGATCCTAGAAGGTCAGATCACTCAATTGCCCTGACGCTATTAAGGACCTTTTATAACAGGCCAGTCAATATCAATTTAAAATACTGGCAATCCAGGAAACGAATTGGACTGGAAACGACATTCGAGACATGAGATCGCATACAATATTCAAAAGTGGGAAGCCTACTGGAAAACGAGAATTCGGAGTGGCCTTCATTGTGGATAGGGAGTTCAAATCGCACGTTATTGAGTTTAAGGCAGTCAATGAACAGTTGTGTGCGATCCGCATAAAAGCGAAATTCTTCAAAATCTGGCTGATAAATGTTGACCCCTCGACCGAAGAAAAGGACGAAGAAACGAAGGAAACGTTCTACAATCACCTGGAAAGACGGTCGACTCATTGCCTACAAACGACACGTGATTTCAACGCTATTGGCAATGAGTTATCTCATCGGGGAACGACTGGAGGATATAGCTTCCACGATGAAACTGATTTACTTTGCATGCACCAGAAATCTAGTCATACTTTCGACTTGCTTCCCACATCGACGCATTCATAAAATGAACAGGGTTTCACCAGATGGCAACACACAATCCAGCTCGATCATGTTCTGATCCAACAACGTTAGGCCTCGAGCATACTTGACGTTCGTACATACAGAGGAGCCAATTGTAACTCAGATCATTATCTGATCAAACTAATCTATCGATGTCGTATGTCAAAGCCATATTCGGCGAAGACCAGCTCGCTACATAAATTTGACATCGAAAGGCTCCAAACCGCGTCTGTGGCCAAAAATTTCACGGAGACCCTTGACAACAAGCTGGCTACCATCTTATCAGACGCATCGATAAAGACGAGCAACGAGCTCCGGATGGAAGTGAAAGCGGTCATTAGGACCGTGGCAGTGGGCATCAAGCATTTATAGATCAAGGAAGTAGCAAATCTCTAATTCGTCAGTCACGGGCATATAATTTAATGGAGTGCTCACCGATTGTGCTGAAGGGTTTTGTTGGTGGAAGCATCGACTGTACAACGAAGATGCAAGCGATGCTTATGATTGACGACCTTATAAAAAAACACCTAGCTTTACGTCGTTGAGGATCACCTGATTCCTAATAGTCTTCTCCTTGGATTAGACGCATTGTGCAGTGATTCTCAGAGAGTGGTGATAGAATCGGATGAGTGCCGAATCGAAATACGAGAAACGGCGAACATTAATTCTGCTGCTGAGTTGACTGCTGCCGAAAGCCAAAAATTCGAAATTTTGTTGCTGTTTTGCCGATAATTTGGCAGGAATTAGTCGA
Organism: Odontomyia ornata; assembly: GCA_963969285.1. Classification (NCBI taxonomy): domain Eukaryota; kingdom Metazoa; phylum Arthropoda; class Insecta; order Diptera; family Stratiomyidae; genus Odontomyia; species Odontomyia ornata. Next base: position 437,667,708 of record OZ017739.1, on the reverse strand, counting down.
TGCTCAACCAAAACGATGAATATAAAACTGAACTCTGACGAACCAGTTCATGCCCGTCCTTACCGTATTCCTATGATAAAGCGAGATAAGGTTGAACTTCTAGCTAACAACCTAATCCGTAAGAGTAGTTCTATCTATTCTTTACCGATTGTTTTGGTGAAGCAAAAAAATGTAGAAGATCCGCTTTATAAAGATTTTAGAGCGATTAGTGCCCTAACTAAAAAGAAACCGTTTCTGGTGCTCACTGTTGAAGGGCAGTTGTCGCCGATCGTAGGAAATAAATATTTCACGACGTTTGACATTTTATCCGGCTACTATCAAATTCCTTTGGAGGAGGAATTCCGCTAATACACCGCTTTCGTTACTCACCATGGTCATTTCGAGTATAATGTAATGCCATTTGGTCTTATTTATGCACCTATGGTTTTTCGAGAAATGATCCTCGAGCTAATCCGCCGAATGAAATCGAGAAAAATTATAAGCTACATGGACGAAGTTTTAATCGCGAACACCAACATAGCCAAGGGCATGTCTACCTTGATACAATTTCTACATATTCTGAAGGAAGCCGGACTTACACTTCGGACGTACAAGTGCGTGTTCTTCGCTACCGAAATTAAATTTTTGGGACATCGAATAAACTGTGATGAAATTTAACCAGGAAGTGAAAAGATCGATGCTGTAAAAAACGTTCGGTCGCTGAAGAATGTCACAGATGTAAGGCAATTTCTGGGATTAACTGGATTCTTCCGAAAATTTATCAAGGAATATTCTGGAATTTCGAAACCGTTGACGACGCTTTTGAGAACGAAGGATGGACCGACATTTTTATGGAACGAAACTGCAGAGGCAGCATTCAACGAGTTGAAAGCTCTACTATGTAATGAGCCCGTACTAGCACCTTATGATCCAAGGGCGGATCACGGAGTGCATACCAATGCTAGCTCCGCAGCCTTAGCTGAAATTTTAATACAATCGAGTTAACATGGAAAAAAAGGGCCAGTGTTCTACCACAGCCGGCATTGTACCGACAGCGAAAATACAGTAGTCATGAGTTGAAGGTCCTCGCAATTGTTGAGACGTTAGAGCGTTTCCGATTTTACCTATTGGGTAGACACTTTCGAGTAATTACCAACTGTGGTGCAATAACTACGACTAAATTAACGAAACCGCTTAATACCAGAGTCGCTCGCTACAGGAGTATGATTTCGAGGTAGTGCTTCGAGCCGGAATCCAGATGCAACACGTCGACGCGTAAATCCGTCAGCCAAATGAGCAACAATATGAGGTGAACACAGTTGCAGAGAATATTTTGATTGTTGAAATTGATCAATGGTTACAATGAATTGACAGGGCCCAAAATTGAAGGAAATAGTGAGGTGCTTTCGGGGGAACGCATTCCGGAGCAATCTTCACAGCTTAAATAAGATTATATCTTGAAAAACGGTTGACTAATGCGTGGCATCGATGGAAATTTCAAGTTTGTGATACCGTCAGCTGTTCGTTGAAGGATTGTCAAGAGCTATTACGATGACGTAGGATACTTTGGAATCGAGAAAACAATTTTGCGAATTAAGGAAAGGTTCTCGTTTTCTCGTATATTTCGATACGTGAAGTCATATATTGCGTCATTCCTGAATGTTGCTACAACAGGATAGCTGCGGGAAAAATTGAAGAGCGCTTGTTTTGTGAGTAAATCGAACCAATTTCATTCAAAGTTCTTCATATCGATCATCACGGGCCGTTTCCCAACAGTCGTCGAGGCATCTTCACGTTATCGGAATATCAGATTCTTTCAGCAAATTCACTATGGTCCGAGCGGTAATGTCAACAAATACTAAACATATCGTGGCAATGCTGAGCGATATTACGTCTTACTGTGGCATGTCCCCTCGAAGGATAACAGTTGGAGGTACCGCCTATACGTCAAAATAATTTACGAACTTCTGCGAGCGATATGACATTCAACACATAAAGTACCATTTCGGATACCTTGAGCCAATGGACAGATTGAACGGATAAATTAGTCTATACTTTCTTTTTTCACGATGTTTAACAACGGTACGAAACGAATAGAATGACCTTCTACCGAATTTCCAGTGGTCTCTTAATACCCAATGAATTCTAACCCAGGATTTACAACGAATCAGATTGTTTTCGATTTTCGTTTGCGAGACATAACCGCCAATCGCACCATTCAAGCCTTAAACCATGATATGAATGACGTGCCACAACTACCAATCACACATATACAACAAGAAGCTGCTGACCAGATTGCAGCTCAGAGAGAGCGATTGAAACGACGATTCGACGCAAAGCACACTGTAGTGAAAGTAGGTATAGAAAATGTCCGTGAAGGGCTGCAGCGATGGTCTGCTGCCTCAGCGGGAGAGGATAATAAGGTACACCGAGATTGGCCTTGTCTGGGGACGTGTGAATTCGCTGGCAGGCTAGCGTTGCGGTGTCGTGGGGAGGGTTCTTTTCCCCAGCACGAGGACCCACTACAAAAAAATTTCGCATGCACGAATTTCTGGAGTCAAATAAATGTCGACCGAAGTCGAAAAAGAGGTAACCTGCAAGGGTCAAAGGTTATTGCTGACTCAGAAGACAAATAGGGCCTTGGGGAAACGGACGGACTTGAGGGACTTCGTCAATACCGACGATACTTATGGCCAACAAATAAGAGTGGGGCATCGAGATAGAGGTGGTGCTCCCTCGCACCCTCCTAACCGAACCAAGATCCAGACATAGACGTGGCCATGTATTTCCCATTTCAGTGAAAAACTCATACAAAAGCCCTTTGTATGACTCTTTCCCTCAAATGAGAAATAGAAACGTAACCGATTTATGCTATAGCGTTATGCAATGAAATCACATAACCCTATATCACAAAAGGGCACGCGAGTGGAAGGCCACTCTACCCGGCAAGAGCCCTTGTTAAACAAAAGAAAAGGAGGAGCGCGCCCGATGCTAGTGGAGGAGCCTGGCATCGACGCGAGTCCTATACCCGGTCAGGCCGATTGAAATGGAAAGACCGACGGTGTACGTTTAACAATTCATTTTATTTTTTTCCAGGATAAAATATTTATTTTATAATAATCTATACGTACAAAGAATTATCACATTAATGGTACAAAATAATAATTCTTCAATCAAAGAAAAAAAAATTTTATATATTTAATTAAATGAAATCAGTTTTCGTTTCTTTTTGCAGCAAATCGGATCAGAGATAGAATATTATTTATGACTATTAAATAAATAATATGGAAACAGTGAGATGGTGGGGTATTGAAATCGTCTTGAAACTTTATTTTTAAATTAAATAAAAATGGGCCTTTACTTTGAAAATATTATTATGTGAATAAGAAAATCTTAAATAAACATCCTATATTTTCAAATATGTATGTGATAAAGATTAAGTATAGAAAAATATTAACTTATTAGGTTAGAAAATGCTAAGTATGCTTTTTGGCCAAAAAGAAATATGTTCATAAACTTATTATCATTAAATTCAAGGAACGAATTTTAATAATCAAATATTCTAGCTTAATGGAAATTTTAACCGGTTTTCGAGCTAGATTCGATAAAACCCGAATTTAAGTTTGTGATATTGTTTAATGAGTACAACAAAAAAAATAGTACCATTTGAAGATTTTTCTAGGAACAAAAAAATATTAGCTATCTTCCAAGTTATTTTTAAGAAAGACGTTAGGACCATTAATTTGGCAATAATAACTTTTTCAGTGGATAAACCATTGAAAACCTGTCACTTCGCATCTTTCACCCATGTAGCCTTCCTTGCATTCGCATGATGGATGCGAATAATTAGCTGCAGCGCAATCAAAACAACGTCCAGCATGCCGACGATACAACTCGTCAAATTCCTTTGAGCACTCCCGATGCAAAACACTCTTTATTAACGTTGAATATTTCTCGGACACTGATCGGCGATTCAAAGAACTATCCTTTCGCATTGAAGATGACGAAACGACAACGGGACTTAGATTAGCCAGAGTAAAGTGGTCGGTCTCCCGATGCAAAAAGAATCTGCTCGAACAATAATCGTCCACTCAATCCCGACGCCTAGTTTACAGCACTCGGGGGCACGGCTCACAGCTCGCAGCTTGCAGCTCACGACTCAATTCGCTCCATAGACAATTTGTTGTGTTATGCTCTTATTATGCGTAGTGTTTATCCCTCCTTAGTTGAAATGGAAAGCAGCCCCACCGTTTGTTGTGCTAAACGAGTGTATGGTTACAACAAGCAAATATTTCGATGTATTCACACCGATTCACAACTATGAATTGTTGAGAGAGCAGCAGCAGCAGTAGCCGAAGAAGCCCGTAGTGCTTTTGCTCTATTTCCCACTTCGCTATATGTAGCTTTGCAGTCAGAGAGAAGCGAATAACTGGCTTAAATTCGATTAGTCCCAAGTGGAAATTAGACAATGCACATTCGATTGTTAAATCCAAATATCATAGTCAAAATTATGCTAAAGACCCCACATCAAAAGCTCTGCCATATGTTATTGGATCATTGGCTATTTCCTTAGAAAAATTCGCACCCCAAAAGTCTGACCAATGCAATCAATCACTATCAGCATAGTTTCACATAAATATTACAAAACGCTCCATAACCAGATCCGTATTCGTGCATTAGGTACATTTAAAGAACTTTTCACACACACGACCACTAATTTTTATGAAAGCTTTTAATTGCTTTTCGGTGCTTCTATTTTTCACAAATTTACACCTCGAATTGATTTCACGAATGGGGTGTCAAGATCCTATACGCAGAACGGAAGACAAATGGGGCCGCTAATTTTCACTTTCAAAACGGGCTCCTGAAAACTTCAAGCAGTAAGCAAATCAATTCCCACATCTCACAACGATTTTCGGATCCAATTCGATCTAATTTCCCCAATATTTCCGACGTTAAAACCGGCCAAGAAAATATTGCAGTTCTCTTCGCGTAATCCCTATCGCGATCGTCTATCCACTCCACGATCCGTCCAAAAACTTCTCTTTACTTTCGGTTCCCGTGTACACGGTAAATCCATCAGCTGCTCGCTCAGCCTACTTAGCTTGCCTTCGGATGGGTTAGTGCACTTAAACAGTGCTCCCATGTTCAAAATTTTAATTGGCAGATTTAAAATTCTAAATAGTAATAAAAGTTAAATCTCATGAAGAGTATTATTAAAGGGAAACGTTTAAAATTAATATAAAGGAAAATTTATGTAAAATTACATTTAATAATAATAATAATAATAATAATAATAAGAAAGGAAACTTTTTTTACAAATAACGATTATGAATGGAAGTAATAATAATTTTTCTAAATCTGCTATTAAAATTTTGGATAGAACATAGGAAGGTTTTCGAGCAGTTTGCTTGTGTGACTGTTCAATTACTACAACAAGCAGTTGCACACGTACAAGGAACGAGATTTAAACGTCTTGGAAAATAATCTGTCAGCGGCGGGTCAATCTCAAAAGCTGGAACCGAAATACCGTGGGCCATATGTTGTGGCCAAGGTCTTGAGACACGACCGCTACGTATCGGACGGACGAAATAGGCGAAAATTCAGCTCTGTTTTTACTACCGATAAAATGAAACCCTGGTGTAATTTGAGTACGATGAGGATGACAATGATGAAATCGAGCCGATTCCAAATCAGGAAGGGCCAAGCTGTCAAGCTATTGAGGGATCTGGCAATGCCGGATAATATTTAATAACGTCATGATTGCCGAAATGCAGACAGTCGACCCGTGATCGCGAATAGAGTCAGTGTAAATAAAGAATATAATTAAGTAGTTAGTCAGCGTTTTTTTATCTTCATTTATGCCATTCCAACAGTTCTTTTACGAATCCGTGTTGACATTCCGATAGGTCATGAATTAACTACCAGGGATTGAGGGTTATAATCTGACGTGGAAGCCGGGGTGTTATGGACGGTGGAAAAAAAGTCAGCAGACATGCCAGATGTGGCCTGGCCACTGAAGACTGTTTGGTCTAGGTATGATAAGGAATTGATGCTCTTACTCAAATTTCTTACGGAATTGACATAGCACCATGAAGATTTTGGATTATTATCGAAAGAAGTTTCAATTGATTTGAGGTAAGACTGAAGGTTGGGTGATTGAGAGGTCATCAGATAAAGTAGTAAAGTTAGTGTCTCCGTTCCAGCTGACGCAAGGCAAATTGAAGTCCCCACAGATGATGCAATGAGCGGAGGTATTGGCGTTGATTATAATATTCGCAAATTCATTGAAACGATCTTTATAGGTACTTAAAGATGAGCATCTAAAATGGACGTACGAGGTGTGAAAATTAAGTAATGAGACTGATTTTATTGCCGCGTTTGTGGTAAACCTGCGCCTTGGCATTCCCTTCATCTCATTCCCCGGCATCTTCCCCCTTTCCATTGATATATTTATCATCGCTCTAGCTTGTTTAGTTCGCCTGCTGTGTCGTGTTGAGTAGACGTGTGTTGGTGGTGCTCGTCACGAAAATGGAGAAACGAAATCAAGAGCAACGCGTCGTGATAAAATTTTCCGCCAGATTGGGCGACACAGCTTTGGATACGTACACTAAAATTGTAAAAGTGCATGGTGATAGTGCTCTTAGTCGTGCCCAGGTGTTTCGATGGCATAAAGAGTTTAAGGAGGGGCGTGAAGGCGTGTAAAACGAGGCGCGGAGCGGGAGACGAGTCGAGGTGCGGACTGACGCGAATGCGCAGCGTGTGCGCACCCTAATGCGTGAAGATCGGCGTTTAACAGTTTGAATGTTGGCCTCAAAACTGGGTATGAACCGTGAAACAGTCAGACAAATTTGAACCGACGATTTTGGGATGAAAAAGTTGTGCGCGAAGATGGTTCCAAAGAACTTTTTTGAGGATCAAAAGCAGCATCGAATGACCGTCGCAGAAGACTGTTTGGAACAAGTAGAAAATGATCCCCCGCTGCTTGATCGAGTTATTACAGGCGATGAGAGTGGTTTGTCCAATACGACAAAATCGGTCGTCAAAGGAACCCATTTTGAGTCGATTGCGGACAACCAGGCGGCCGTGATGAGGGTACTCGCGGACATCCCAGTCGAAGCGTTTCAGAAATGTTACGAAGCATGGAAAACGCGCTGGAATCGTTGTATAGCTGCCCAAAGGGACTACTTTGTAAAAGATGGCAGAGTTGTAGTATAATTTTTAAATTTACGGTTTTCATGGAATTAGTCTCATTACATAATTGTCACACCTCGTAGATACATATGACGAAAAGCGAAGAGTTGTGCGAAGAAATTTGAACGGCCACTTCCTCCGATAGATTAAAGGCTTTGCAGCTGACACAATGCATTTGGGTATTCGCCGCTTGATTTACCTGAAATCTGCAGATCACGATCTTCTTTGAAAATCAAATGGTGAAGGCAAATTTCGTTATTTGCGACTCGTCAGTAAACCAAGTTTCTATGCGGCAAATAATATTATCATTCGCCAAAAACGAAGAAAGTTTGAGAGCGTCCAGCTTGGTTTTTGTACTAAGAACATTTTAGTAATAAAGGTGTATATGATTGTTGGATGTATCCACGTTCAGAATGTCGGCTGCGATGTGGCAAACGACCGAACATTTTTTCGCGATTGATAAAAATACCCGGCGACTAAAAGTCGGAGTTCAACAGAACCTTCATTTTTGCTAGAGCTGTTATTTTAAAAGACGCTATGACCCGATTCACTTGTTTATATCTAGTTGCTTTTTTATTGTATTCAGCTTCTCTTTTCCATGAGATGCTTTTTCAAGTGTTGTTTAATCTTAACATAAAGATTTAAACCCGGCAACGGAGGATGATATTAATTCATTTTCCATTTATCATAAATTAGACTTAAAAATTTTTTCTTCAAGCTTATCCGATCACTAAAATTCAACATTCATTATAATTTCTAACAAAAACTTTCGCTCTTATAAAAAAAATTTCATCGTTGTTAAGTTGGAGAGGAGGCTTGGCGAATTTTCAACATTTTTGCTGCAAAAAGTTAATCAAATTAACATCCATGCACATTTTTCACGAAAGTAAAACGGTGAAGATACTGATGGTGATGGCCGATGAGGCTTAAGTTACTACTCATGTTCATCCAGTTAACATGAATTTTATGTAAAGCTTTCAAAGTGCTTATCATGCTAACGTTGAATAGCAAATGAATAGGAAATGTATGCCATGATGGATGTTACTCGTAAAACGAAAAATGAACGCGTGCAACATATAATACAGTTTAGCACGTTAAAATCGTTAATTGCTGCACGGAAGGCTTGAGGACAATTGGCTATGAGTAATCATTTTTCATGCTGTTGACACTCTCTATACGTTTCGTTCAGCGTTTGAGCTTTGTTTTCAAATACGACTATATCTATAATCATGGAATCTACCAGAAAAGTAAGCAAGATATATTTCCTGGTCACTTTACTCTACAAAACCGCAAAAAGCAATTAAAAGCAGATCTTAGTGCAAACCCTCTAGAATTCCGGACTATCATCCAACTCCCGAGTGGACAGGTTTGACTGGCAATCTTTTCCGCATTTTACCCAGCCCACCTGAGATAGGTCCACACGTTCATACTTAAGAAACAAGTTCATCAAAGATAAATGAATCGAATAAGAAACTCCACACTCCTTTCTACTTGCAAAGAGTCAACCAGAAAAACACACCTGAGTACAGTTTTGTAAATTAATCGATGTACACATGTATCCTGAACGAAGGTGGGAGAAAGATGAGATCAAATTAATGGAGCACGTACACATGAGTGAAGTTTTTGTTATCTTTTCACATTGAATAGTGTCAGTTCGACTGCGAGATACTCCTGCGCCAAGAACTAAGATTTATGTCTGCATAATGAAGAAATTTCAAACGGGACGATTGTACTCTGGTATTTATTGTCTTGCAATGCTTGAGATGACCCCTTTTAAGTTTCATTGAAAAGCCAACGGCAAAAAATAATATAATAGAACTTTTTTCTTCGTTACAAACAAAGAAGTGTTGGACGAAGAAACAGATACATTTTGACGAATGTATCAGATGACTGACTGGTGGATAAATACTCGTGCAGTGTTTGTTTTTCTCGCCGTGGAAGCTGACGATACACCTTTGAATGGGAGATTGTATCTGAAAAGTTAATGCATCTTTGACTTATTACCGTTGTGACCTACTGAAATATTTGGGCAAATGAGTTGCAAAAAGTGGATTCAATTAATTTAAACTACTTGCGAATACGACTTCATTAAGTTTGGCTTAGTTAGAAATCATCTTTTTTCACTATGCATTAATCAACTAGCTTTGCAATTTGATTTTCATCTTTTAATACTACCTTCCACCGTATTATATTTACAAAGTAAACTTGCAATGAAAAAAAATGACATACATTGAGAATTTTTCAAGCAGAACTTTCTAACACTTGCACACTTAACCACAATCTAACGTACTGAAAACGTATCAATTTCAGCTTTCTCCTCACCTCTAAAACATACTCATTGAGTTGCTTCTGCATTCCCAATTCGCGAAATCCAACGAGAAAAATTTGCAAATTATATGCTTGCACTCCCCTGATTCCATTGAAATTACTTTGTTAATGAATGTTATTATCAAAGCAAGTCCCATTTACCGTTTATCTAGTTCTTGCATCTACCGAAGAAAATCCAAGGAATGTGTTGATAATAGAATAAATTGTACTTGCAATGCTTTTACAGGTACCTGCTGTAACCCTTGCATCGGCAAAGTGCATGATCAATGCAGACCTCAATAAATTTTATTTTGCTGGCATCCATTACCGCGCCATTTACCACTCCCAACAACACTATCTAAGATCGAACGAAGATTGCTAGATATTAGTTGAATTACATAAACATGCAGAAGGACAAGTTACGTGTCGAGATTGTGGTTAGTGGTGTTACCATTTGGGAAATTGAAGGCACAAAGTTTTCAGTGCAGTTTTAGGTAGAATTTTTGATATCTTATTAACAATATTTTTTGTGATGATGATGAGATGAGTTCTGTTTGACCGAATTCGGCTTAAAATCCAGTGCTCATTTGAAACATCCTTTCTAAACTTATGAAAATTCTTTGTGTGTAACTACATAATTGAATTGCTTTAATAAATTTTCTAAAAAATTATGAGGGAAGAAAAATGTTAGAAGAAGGTGGTTTCGACGTCTGTACTGATTCTCCTCCTCAGGCCATCACTCTTATTAGATACACACCGGTGATGGCGACCATCATGCTTCGAGGTGAGAGATCTATTTTTAATTTTCCTACTTATGCGAACTCAATATGTTTTTATAACTAATCCATTAATTTCAAGCTATTGGAGCTATCCGAAAAACGGGATCTATACCGGCACGAAGTAATAAAGCTGACTTTAGAGCAAAAAAAAAAAATAGTGCGTGGAGTTCCTTCGCGCGGAAGAAGTGAAACTTCGTAATGTGGAAATGAAAATAGGAAGGGCTAGAAATTGATTTTCAGTGAACTCATATTGTTTCTTTAAGAAAAACTTTATTAATATTGCTTACAATAGTAGTTTGTGGTCTAGTGGTTAGAGCATGAACGCATAAGCCGAAGGTCCCAGGTTGAAATCTCGTTGGGAGCAACGTGATTTAGTTCAAGGGATTTTTCGGACAGACTGCGAGTGTTCACTCAGTGGTGATATGTACTGATTTAATCAGATCATATCATAGCTGAGCAAGCACACGGGAGCATGGTACTGTTCAAATCAACTTCCAAAGAAATCAATACGGTCATGAAAATGAGATACTCTAACTATCTCTAAGCGAAGGCTCGAGAGGGGCTGTAGTGCTACAAAGAAGAAGAAGAATATTGCTTACAATTCACAGTTTATCGCATCTTATAATTATCATTTTCGAATGGAGAAATATCCAAATCTATAACATTGACAATGGGATTATAATAACTAAAGTAAGATACGAAATGTTTGAGTTTAATTTCACGACGCTCACACTGTTTACTTCGCTGCATAGCAAGAATACCACGCGCGCATGTGCTGATCTACCGACTCACTCTCTTTCTCTCTCTCCTACTTTCTACCATTGTGTATCTTTCTTTCTCTCTCCCTCTTGCGTTGGAATATAGGACACTACTCGTTGCTTTAACAGGTAAACTCCGCGCATGCGTTCGAGTGCCACGCATTCACTCTCGCTCTGTCTCTTTCTACTCCTTCTCCCCAGGAGCGTTGAACGTTTAACGCAGCAGTGCTTTCGTACCCCCTTTATGGTAGCGTTAAACGTTTAACGCAACCTTGTTGGAAGTCGCATTAAAAGTTTCACTTCAATTATCGTATAGATTTACATTAAGTTGATGATAAAGGGTGAAATGATCAATCTAAAAAGTTTAGCAAAATCCTTTTTTTATTTGTCGCGATTAGTATAGAAACATTTTTTGGAGTGAAACTTTAATGCGACTTGCAACAAGGTTGCGTTCAACGTTTAACGCTACTATGGAGGGGGTATGAAAGCACTGTTGCGCTAAACGTTCAACGCGCCTGGGGAGGGGGAATAGAAAGAGACAGAGCAAGATTGAATGCGTGGCACTCGAACGCATGCGCGTAGTATACCTGTTACAGGCCAGTGCAAGCGTTAGCAACGAGTAGCGTCCAAAATTCCAACGCAAGAAGGAGAGAGAAAGAACGATACACAAAGGTAGAATGTAGGAGAGAGAAAGAGAGTGAGTCGGTAGATCAGCACTTGTGCGTGGTATTCTTGCTATGCAGCGAAGTAGACAGTGTGAGCGTCGTGAAATTAGCTGAAATACGTACTTGTTGTTCTATTTTAATTTATAATATTCATTATTTCATTTACTTGTTTTTTTAGTTTGATTTGATGCCATACAATTTAATAGGGTAGTATTTGATTTTCAAATTTAGTGGGTAAGAATTGTAAAAAATGAGTGAAAACAATCCTACGGACAATGCGACGGATTTAAGGTTATGTCAAGGTACATCTCTTGTGAATATCAATTGATTGTTAGGTTTTCTCTTTTGAAATTACATTCTGATGCATTCACATACATTATTGATACAAATACATTTTCCAGGGCGAGACGATGAGGCAACCACAAGCACTTCCACTGGTTCAAGAGGTCCACGAAGGAAAAATGCACAATATTACCGTGATTATAGAGCACGGAAGCGAACGGAGCAGGAAACAACGTCGTTAAATAGAACTAGTGACCCTTCTCCTGATTTTTCTACAAATAACGTCGCAGGATCAGTAACATCGAGGAAAAGGAAATCAGCCGCGGAGTACCAGAGAGAGTACCGAGCACGTAAAAAAGCCAAACGTGACAATAAACTCATTGATTCGCTAGCTATAATTCCATCAACTTCGACGGGGGGATTTACTACCACTCATCAATCAACTATAGTAGACCAACTAACAACTGCTGGGCTCTCTATTAATTCACAAACGACTGCTGGGCCTCATATTAATCCACAAACGACTGCTGGGTCTTCTATTAATCTACAAACCACTGCTGAGCCTTCTATTAAACCACAAACGACTGCTGGGTCTTCTATTAATCTACAAACGACTGCTGAGCCTTCTATTAATCCACCAACGACTGCTGGGCCTTCGACGAATAGTGATATTGGTTTTGCAACGCCAACAAGGAGGAAAACACCCGCAGAATATCAGCGAGAATATAGAGCAAGGAAAAAAGCTCAACGGGAATATATGAGGGCTGCGAAAACCAACGACGGTTCAATGGAGATTGCTGATGTAATACCAGCAATATTGGTGACGGAAATGCAGCGATAAATCCACAAGTCCCATATACTCAATTCCATCAGCATAAGAAAGCTCACAACTACATGAGAACAAAATTCACCGAGGACAATTTTTGTTTTGCATGCTCGATATGTGATCGATTATTGTTTAAACAAGATTTGAGAGGACTCTCTTCAGATATTGGTCATCCACTGCAGGTTCACAAGCTCTGGCAGGCGTTACTGGTGAAGTGATTATTATGAGCGGCCTGTGATCCTTGCAGAAGATTTTAACGTGAATTTCTCGTTACCTGAAGCTGAAACATGATTAACCTTCCTTAAAGACAAATTTGGATTGGAAATGATAAATGGTAGGAATGATCTAACAACCAAAGGGGGAACTACCATTGATGCAGTTTTTGCACGAAATATCGAAAAAATAGAACTCAGACATTTCGTGTCGTACTTTAGTTATCATAATCCCATTGTAAATATTATAGATTTGGATATTTCGTACAAATGTCTTCAAGCTTTTAGACGATAGGTAATTGCGAATAACTTTGAATAAATTTATTATTAGGGAAGTGACTGAAACTTATGTCCAATCGCCAAATTGAAAGAATAAGGCCACCATGAATTTAACAAAAAAGTTTACCGCCAAATTCAATACGCACCTTTCCGCCACAACGCATTAAATGTGAACCAAAATTTGACATTGTATGTAATGTTGAATAATACAGGGTTTTCCAATAAGAGGTGTCATTTTGATATTAAAAGAAAAATGCCATTTTTTAATATAAATTATCGGACGTTTATTTCATTATAAAGAGAAAGGTATGCCGTTAATAAACGAAAATAACATCAGGCAAATGACCACCACGATCACGCTTACAGGACCATATCCTTTTCATGAAATTTTCCATAACCAAATCGCAAAGTGGCTGCCCTATGTCCTCGATAGCCTCACGAATTCCGTCTTTGAAGTCTTGAATCGACGCTGGGCTGTTGGCGTAGATCTTCTCTTTCACGTGGCCCCAAAGGAAGAAGTCGCAAGGTGTTAAATCACAAGATTTCAGTGGCCAATTGTGATCACCTCTTCGAGAGATAACAAGGTCCGGAAACTTTTCCCGTAAAAGATCAATGGTTTCGTTGCTTGTGTGACACGTAGCGCCGTCTTGTTGAAAGTAAACGTTGTCCAGATCAATACCATCTCATTTCGGCCATAAAAAAATCATTAATCATCTCTCGATAGTGCAATCCATTCACCGTAACTGTCGCTCCAGCCTCATTTTCGAAAAAGTAAGGTCCAATGACTCCGCCGGACCATAAACCGCACCAAACAGTCACACGTTGAGGATAGAGAAGCTTTTCAACAATAACTCTTGGGTTTTCCGAGCCCCAGATGCGACAATTTTGCTTCTTGACGAAGCCACCGAGGTGGAAATGGGCCTCATCACTCAAGTTGATTTTTCGATGGAATTCCGGATAATTTTCATGCATTTCAAGGGCTCGATCAGCAAAGACACGACATTGTTGATGATCGACCGGCTTGAGGTCTTGTGTTAACTGAACTTAATAAGCCTTAAGACCTAAATACGGTGTAATGACGTTTGTGCAATGCCTAATTCCAAAGAACGACGAGGAATGGACAAACCTGGGTTTTCTTCAACACTTTCGGCTACAGCAGCAATATTCTCGGCTGTTCTTGATTGACGTGCGCGGGTTTTATTCTTCACACTCTAAGTTGTACCAACAACTCGAATTTTTCCACCAATTTCTGTATTGCGGTCCGACAAGGTGCTTCACTACGACCCAAAAATGTTCGAGTTTTACGAACCGTCTCTGCCAAATTTTCACCATTTTTATAGTGAATTTTAATAATTTCAATGCGTTGTTGAAGCGGGTATCGTTCCATTTTTATTAATGGCATAGTTTCTACTTGTCAAATGTCAAAAAATGGCAGCATCAAAAGTGACATCTACCGAAATAGCGGGCTATTCAAAATAATACCTCTTATTGGAAAACCGTTTATAATGGAACCACTACTACATAAAATATGCAGTTCACGTCATCTATGAGAAAAAAAACGACATGAATTATCGAATAACCCAATACTTTTAATGAAAACCATTTAATAAATTTTCATGATCACTAGATTTGCAACTTGCTGATAATATAACATAACAAATTAGCATTTTTGATTTCTAAAAGGTCTATCGCATGTTTTGATAATTTATTGGGCTCAATCTCGTCCAAATAGTCGATCTTCTTCTTCATCAAAGAGTGAGTAATCTGTAATACTTCTTCTTTTGTTTGTAGCACTACAGCCTCTCTGCAGCCTTCGCTTCCAGCAACAAGCGCCTCGAACTGTCTTGGTCCATTTACCGCGTCTTCCAATTTCGAAATCCAAGCAGCAATGAACTGTTTTCGTCGACCAAGTCAGACCAGCGTTTCCTCGGTTTCCCCACGGATCTCCGTCCTTCAGTTCTCCCAACGAATAACTTTTTGGGTATCCGTTGTTCTCCATCTGGTTCATGTGGCCAGTTCATTGCAGCTTCCGCAGTCTTACAATTGTTGAGACCTCAGGCTCGTCAAAAATTGCATACAGCTCATGGTTGTCTCGAATTCGCCATTGGTCCCCGTCTAGTTTTGCTCCAATTATCCATCTTGAGACCCATCTTTCGAAGGCGTTCAGTACGTTTGCTGGTGGCTGGGGTTACGGTCCATGTATACAGTTAGCCTTCAAGATGGTCAAAACTGAATAAAATATTTTATTTGCGAGCTGTATTCTTCGGCGTATTTCGTCTATTTCATTACCAGTTCTCGGTATTTTGCATGTCAATACACAAATTCGCCCCTATTTTCTAAACTGTATTCACCAAGTGTGATATTTTGGGTCTTTAAGGTATTTTTTTCTCGACTGCATCATAAGCTTTGTTTTATTCTCATTGATTTGTAGCCGCACTAGTTTTGCTTCGCTGTCGAGTTTCACAAAAAGTTCTTTGATTGATTGATTTTGATGAAGGATGGCGCCAAGGCGTATACTACCTTGAGATCATATGAAGCGGTTTACGAGCGTTTTTCTAATGTGTGAATTGATTGGCTTGGCAATTCCCCTGATTTAAACCCCGTCGAAAATGTGTGGTCCAAACTTAAGGAGAATATCTTTAGAGATCCAAGACCACGAAAATAGGCAGCAGCTGATTTGCAGACTACCTAAATAATTTATGTGAAAGTTTCAGAAAACGATATTCAGATTGTATAGAAAACTAAGGAGAACATACTTCATGCTAATTATTTATTTTATCGCCAAATGTGCGTACTTGATAATAAAATTATAATATTAAGTCAATCTCATTAATTTTAAATTTTATACAACAAATATTGGGTGTACAACTTAATAATCAGAATTTGACGCTAGATGTCCGTACTAACAAATATCGTGAAAGCTCGAACTTTATATATATATGTCATTTTGAAGGTACATTTGACAGCTATCAAAATCAGTCAACAAAACAATTTTATCTCGTATGCATCATTATTTTTCACGATGAATAACTTCGAAAATTGGAGAATGAGACAGCATTTGCGGGGGGTTCTGTTGGGTCATTTATTTGCAAAGAAAACTAGTGTGGAAAGTCATCGTTTGCTTGTAAAAGTTTCTGGCGACGATGTTTTAGCGAAAATACAGTGTTTTGAATGGTTTCAATGCTTCAAAAGTGCCGATTTTTACATCAAAGACAAAGAACGCCCAGGACAGCCAAAAAAGTTTGAAGACGAAGAATTGGAGATGCTACTCGATGAGAATTCGTGTCAAACGCAAGACGAACTTGCCAAATCGTTGGGAGCGACTCAGCAAGCCATTTCGAAACGTTTGAAAGCCGCCGGATACATTCAGAAGCAAGGTAATTGGGTCCCCTATGAGTTGAAGCCCAGAGACGTTGAACGGCGCTTCTGTATGTCTGAAATGCTGCATGAGCGCCATAAAAAGAAATCATTTTAGCATCGGATCGTGACTGGGGATGAAAAATGGATCCATAATGACAACCCCAAGTGCAAAAAGTCATAAGTGAAGCCCGGCCAACCAGCCAAATCAACGGCGAAGCCAAATATCCATGGCGCCAAGGTTATGCTGTGTATTTGGTGGGATCAGAAGGAGCCGTTATATTATGAGTTGTTGAAATCGGGCCAGACAATCACAGGTGACATGTACCGAACACAATTAATACGTTTGAAGCTTACGATCATCGAATAACGCCCGGAATATGCGACCATACACGAGGCTATAATTTTTCATCATGACAACGCTCGGCCGCATGTTGCAAGAACCGTGAAAAACTATTTGGAAAATAGTGGATGGGAAGTTTTGGCCCACCTGCCTTATAGTCCGGACCTTGCTCCGTCTGACTTTCATTTACTTCGCTCGATGCAAAATGCCCTCACCGGAATACGCTTCACTTCCGAGCAAGGCATCCGAAATCGGATAGATTCGTTTTTGGCCGCCAAGCCGGCGCAATTTTTTTGTTGTAGCTTCCGATGGACAATACTTTGAATAAAATATATTGTAAGCTTTTTCCACAATAAAGCATCACATTTCACTAAATAAACTCCGGTTATTACGTTGTGCACCCAATACTATAGTCAGAAAGTGTGCTGCTCCCTATATATATATATATATATATATATATATATATATATATATATATATATATATATATATATACATAGATATACATATATATATGTATATATATGTATAGATATATATTGTATATATATATATATATATATATATATATATATTCATGTACACGTATATATATATATATATATATATATATATATATATATATATATATATATATATATATATGTATATATATATATATATATATATATTATATATTACATATATATATATATATATAATACATATATATATATATATATATATATATATATATTTTATATGTTTATATATATATATTTTATATGTTTATATATATATATATATATATATATATATATATATATATATATATATATATATATATATATATATGTATATATGTATATACAGAGGTGGCCAAAAGTGATCGGACAATACAAGAAACAAGCAATAAAATACTTTTACGAGCATAAGCTTTGAAATGAAATAAAAATTTTTCCCTTATATAAAAGTTACTTGTATTCTCAATTAATTGCACAAAAAAATAAAACAGAAATAAAAAGAATTTCACAAGAAAATTAACAACTAATTCAAATTCACATTGCATCAAGTGGACAAAAGTAATCGGACATTTTGAAAAGGGTGAAATTAGTCATTGAAGTTTGGAGCAATTCTTTTCTTTTCATTTCCGAGTTTAAAAGGGAATTCCCCTAATTATATGTTGATATGTGTTTTTCTGATATCAGTCATTTACTTGTCAGTTTTAAGTGAAGAAAGTTAAACATGGCTAAGAATCGCAAAGAAACCTGTATACATGAAAGAAAAGTTATAATAAAGTTGTATAAAGAGAATAAATCCTTTTCTGAAATATCAAAAATAATTGGAAGAAGTCGTTCGACAGTTTTCGATATCGTGAAACGGTTCAGAAAAAATAATCAGGTGGAAAACGAAATTAGGAGTGGTCGACCATGTAAACTAACAGAGACAGACGCACGAAAAATCTTAAGAATCCGACTACAACGTCCAGAAGTATTAGGGATCAATTAGCAGATGTAAATGGTACCAATGTTAGTGCCCGGACTATTCGTAGAGCTCTCAGCCGTGCTGGTTATCAAGCGAGAGTACCTCGAAAGAAACCACTAATTAGCAAAGTTAATAAGAAGAAAAGATTATGCTTTGCAAAAGAATTTAAAAGCAAGCCGCTCGACTTTTGGACTCGTATAATATTCTCTGATGAGAGTAAGTTTAATATCTACCACTCCGACGGCAGGTTGTTGGTGTGGAGAACTCAAAATAGTGAGCTTCATCCCAAAAACATTCAACATACAGTAAAACACGGAGGTGGCTGTGTAATGGTCTGGGGTTGCATGGCTGCCAACGGTGTAGGAGAACTTGTTTTCATTGACGAACCTATGGACAAACTAGGTTACTTGTCGATTTTGAAAGAAAATTTGAAAAAAAGTGCATAAAAATTGGGTCTTGATGGTCATTATTTGTTCCAGCAAGATAATGACCCAAAGCATACAGCTCACGATGTTCGTATGTGGCTCCTTTTCAACACTCCTGGTCAATTAAAAACACCACCGCAATCCCCAGACCTAAATCCCATCGAACATCTTTGGGATCATCTGGATAAAAAAATAAGGAACCATCACATTACTAATAAAAGTCAACTGAAGACGGTGTTATTAGAAGAATGGGACAACATTACTCCGGACGTTACCCGTAAGTTGGTACAGTCTATGCCCAATAGGTTAACAGAAGTTATAAAACAAAAAGGATACGCAACTAGATATTAAAAGCCAATGTCTAATGGAATCATCAGAAAGAAAAGTATTACAATTGAACGTCCGATTACTTTTGTCCACTTGATGCAATGTGAATTTGAATTAGTTGTTAATTTTCTTGTGAAATTCTTTTTATTTCTGTTTTATTTTTTTGTGCAATTAATTGAGAATACAAGTGACTTTTATATAAGGGAAAAATTTTTATTTCATTTCAAAGCTTATGCTCGTAAATGTATTTTATTGCTTGTTTCTTGTATTGTCCGATCACTTTTGGCCACCTCTGTATATACGTAGATATACATATATACATACATAGGTATACATATATATATATATATATATATATATATATATATATATATATACATTCATGTACACGTATATATATCAGTATATATATATATAGATATATTATATATTACATATATGTATATATATGTATATATATATATATATATATATATATATATATATATATATATATATATATATATATATATTTTATATGTTTATATATATTTATATATATTTATATATATATATATATATATATATATATATATATATATATATATATATATATATATATATATATCGTCGTCGTGGCTTTAGTATGTGATAGCTGGGTCCCTTGCGAACAGTGTGGCATTGTTTTCGTCGGGAGGGCATGTTTCAAGCGCGTGCTACGACCATGAGTGAACGTCAAGTGCCGACCGGCGTCGCGTAAGATATTGTCATCCGTTTTTAAGTGTGAAAAGGCGTTAAAAGCATGGACATTTTTCTGCGTTTGCGAAATCAGTTCGGTAGTGAGTGCCTGCGTAGGGCTGCTGTGTTTAAATGGACCAAAGCATTCAAGGATGGTCACGAAACCGTCGAGAATGAGCCGCGTGATCGTCGACGGCGAACCAGCATCACGCCAGACAACATTTGCCACGTAGAACAACTCATTTTGGAGGACCACAGGATGAATGTTCGAGACCTTCATACCGCGCTCGATACAATGTCGGAATTGGGGTGGGATGTACTGGATTACCCCTCCTTCAGTCCGGATTTATCACCCTGCGACTACCACATGTTTGGACCACTGAAAGACCACTGAAAAATTCTCTTAAATGGGAAATATATGGCCACATCTACATTTGGATCTTGATCCGGTTGGGAGGGTGCGAGGGGCACCACTTCCACCTGGATGCTTTATTCTTATTTGGGGGGCCATAAGTATCGTCGGTAACGACAAAGTCCTCTCAAGTCCGTCTATTTTCGCCCGGCCCAGTTTGTTATTGGCTCTAAGCAAGTTCAACCCTTAGCAGGTTACAGGGATAAGATCTTTTCAATTCGTGAATGCGAAATTTTTTTGTAGTGGGTGCTTGTGCTAGGGAAAAGAACCCACGCCACGAAACCGCAAAGCTAGCCTACCATCGCATTCACGCGTCCTCAGACAAGGCCAATCTCGGCGGATCCCACCATCCTCTTTCGCCGAGGCAGCAGACCATCGCTGCAGCTCTATACGGACATTTATATCTACCTACTTCACTACACCCTCGGAGGTCAAAAATTCAACACCGACGATCAGGTAGAGAAGTTTGTACGCACATGGCTGTCCGAGTTGCCCAAGGAATTCTTCGATGCCGGCATCAAAAAGCTTCCGGAAAGGTGGACAAAATACGTAACTTGTAAGGGGGAGTACCTAGGAAAACTGAAAATTCTTGTAAATTTTTTCGATAGTAAATAAACGTGTCAGAGCATTGGTCTCGATCATATTTGAACCACCCTCGTATATGCATACCTACACATATGTATGTATATATAATGGGGTGATGGTGTCAAATTTGCGTTGCTGGAAAATCGGAGCCATGTCACATTATGACATCCATGCGGTAAGGTCAAAAGTATTGGTCCTACAACTGGCAGTCATAGTTGAAAGGTGTTCGCCCTAACTGCCGAAGAGAAATTGAATTATGAACATGTTATTTTGTTTGGGCTAGTTTAAAGTCACCTCTTTTTCAAAAGATAGCCGATATTGACTAACAAGAAAGATTTTCACATTTGCTTTCTAAACTTGTTGTTAAAAACGCTCTGCCAAATTGCAGGGTGAGAGCAAAAAAATGTTGTGGCAAAAAAGTTTTGAAAAATCGTAGAATCAAATCGTTGTATAATAAAACAGATAGCAGATTAACAAAACGATGACAGTTTTAAAGATATGATAAACATTGTATATTCTTTTCAACCGACTTCCAAAAAATAAAAGGTTATCAATTCATGACGTAAATTTTTTATTGCCTTTTTTTTATACATGTTCACGCAAAACTTTTGAACGGAGATATATAGAAGAGTCCTGTTTTCGGCAAATTATACGTATTTAAAGGATAAGAAATTCAACTACGGTATAGGACTTTTACCGTTAAAACCAAAAAACTTGCGACTTTCACCCCGATTTTTCAGCATAACTGGTCAACGTGTGAAAGTATTTTGATTGTAGAGGTTTTAAATCAAGGACTAAAATGTTTCGGCAAAGAATTGTAATCCTTTCAAGAACTCCGTAGATATTAACAGTTCAATATGATACATTGATGTCGAGAAATTGAATTTTAATGATTAAACGATTTGATTTAATGATTGGAGTTTCGCATTGCAGTCAAAATATTATATTTTAATATATATGGTACAATGTATTCAAGAAACTGAGTTGTAAAAGTTTCGAAATGAAAAAAAAAATATGCCACTAAAAAGGGTGAAATTCAGAAAAAAAAACCGGCTTCAATATGCCCTAGAAAGGATGAAATAAATTTTATGGGAGCGGTGCCAAACCAATTTCCCTATTTCAACATAAAAACTTCCAACATGTGCATTATCACAAAAGAAACGGGTAAAATTGATATGGCACCGCCTCCAAAAAATTTATTTCATCCTTTTTAGGGCATATTGAAGTCGGTTCTCTTTTTTTTTCTAAAAGTGTTCTTATTAACATAATTTGAGGACTCCATGCATGAATTTTATTTATTTACGAGCCCTATCTGGCGGAGGTTCTATTCTATTAATTTTCTAATGTATAATATTTAATTATTATTCCAATGAAATAAAATTGACACAATTTTCAGTACCCTGTTCATTTAATGAAGTCTCAAAATGGAAAAAAATATATATTAATAACTAACAATACGCGCAATCAGTTCGTTGGCTTTCTATACACAGAAAAAAAACGCAATACCAGCCGTATTTATATTAAAAGGTCATCAACTATTAAATTCTACAAAAAATTTTTAATGCATCATCAAATAGAAAGTTCCGAGTCATCATTAAATCTTTTTCTCGTGATTAAAGCCGTGCATTTGCCTAGCCACGAATATTTTCCATTTTTGACTCAACTTAAGATACTTTGCCAAAAACTCGTAATGAATGTACACAAAAGTACGTACTCATTCTAAATGCTATGCAAACTATACATACACATTGTATCTATTCTTTGTTGCGGAGAAACATAAATTGGATAGAGTTGAAAATATAAATAAAACATGCTGTTAAGTTTCTGCAATATGCCGCGGCACACTGCTGACTTTGTTGTACCAAACAACAAAACACTTGTACATACGAGTATATTGTATTGTTACCGTAGAAGCAATTGTGTTTATTATTTATTACCCTCCTGATAACACATTGTCGAGTCGTGTTTACCTAAGAAATCAGGTATTTCTACGTCACCCTGCGCTCGGGCATTCCAGAACGAGCGTTGCCAATTTAATTTCAACATTTTATTAAGGTTGTTCAAACAACGTTTGGCCCAGCATCAACAAAGATATAGTCGTGAACATATGTATGAGCAAGTTAAAATACACAGAGCATTGTTACATACCGAAATAAGTTTACTCGGTAAGAATCTTCAATGCCGGTTATTCGGTTACTTTTTTGGAGGTCACTAGTAATAGCCATAATTCTTCGTTTAACTCCACAGACTATTATTCCACCTATTTCTTGGATCGCGGTTCTAGTATGATTGGTGCTGTATATTTTAGCACCACGTTACTGACCATGCGCGTACTCACAGTGGATCTTCGTCAAAGCTTAAGAATGGATACAGTTAGATTTTCTATACGAGTATGAAGATCTATTTGAAGAGAGTATAACAGTAATGGAAGTCATTCATCAAAGATGAAAGATGATGATGAGGAAGATGATCAAGATGACGACCAGCTTTTCTATTTAATGTGTATGAATTAAATTGAAAGACCTAGAACTAATTAAATGGTGAGGAATAAGAAAATGAATGAATGGAGATGGGAAACATGTTTGGTTTTTCTTCTTGCCGGACCAAAGATAGACTTATGGATATTTACCTGGTGTGATGTTAACGGTATTAGACGGAGTGAGTTCATAAAATGAATGAAAAATAAAGAGATAAATAAACCTCTAACAGCTTCCGACAATATTTGATGATGCTAATTAAAGATGAGCTAAAAATGGAAACCGTGGAAGATCATATTAACGTATGATGTCGTGCTGTGGTTTAACACCTGCATCTACTATAGATAAATATATTATATTCTCTTATCCATTTACTAAGTGAGTCCAATATACAATAGATCAAATAAGGCTTTGCTTGGATGTCATAAAATATTTAATAGTAACTTTTTGAAATAAAAACTTTTTTTTTTCAATTTGCGAACCAAGATATTAGAGAAAATTTTGGGTACTGAATTATTAGTGACTTGGGCACTAATCAAATCTCGAAATCCCAGCACACATTAACAAAACGTAGAGAAAGTCTATCGAGACGGCAGTACATGTCTTAGTAGGACATTTCGAACGGTCGCTCACATAAATAAAGTACACAATTGTGGTTTTCCTCGAAATCGAAGAAAATATTAAACCCTCTTTGAAGTTTGGAAGTTAACTTACAATTCAATCAACTGATTAAGGGGTTTTCAATTGTTGCGGGTACATGTTGCCGGCCTGTGACGGCCATGTTGTTTTGGTGGCGTCTGTCTAATCTTTTGTTTATTATTTAGTCACTGATGCCAAATCACTATTGCAAGTTTCACGATTGTGCATTGTGCAAACTATAAAGCTTTATTATCAAAATGAATGTGCCAATTTTACAACAGTTTGTTTGGTCACAGCATATACGAGAGGGGGGTTTGAAAAGTCTGTACAAAGTCCGAGAGATGGCATCACTGGCGCATATTGTAGCGGACCTGAAAGCAGCAAAGCGCCATCTCTCCATGAATTAGGTCAAAAATGCCGAACAACTTTTTAATATGTATAGCTTAAATTATTATGAATATAATTTTTTCTGGCTTTATACTCGGAACGATAAAGATCAATTTCTGTGCGCTCAATAAATACTATTTTTGATTATCCAAAATTAAGATGTTTCGTTAGTATAGGAAACGACGCGAAGCCAAGGTCCTATAATTGCTTTTGTTATTATCAATAAACGAGTGAAAAAACAAAAAATTAAAACAATTGCGACCGGTGGCGAATCGTCAACGCCCGGAGAAAGAAACATTACTACGGAAACTCCGAATACTTCGCTGAATCTCGCACGTGAATTGTGGCCCGGTAGGGAACCCCCTCGATTAGAAGCCGTGCGTGATGTAAAGTTACCGCCATTTTGGGAGTCGCAAGTCGAACTTTAGTTTTCCCAGATTGAGTCCACCTTCGGACATTACAAAATATATTCAGATACGGCAAAATTTAACGCGGTAGTGACATCCCTCGATATTACCATCTTGAAGCAAGTTGCGGAGGTAGTAAAGCATCTACTGTTCGGAAACAAATGTGAGGAGGTTAAAAACGCAGTTGATTGCCCGATTTGCTGCGTCTCCTGAGCAGCAGATAACGTAAGTGCTAACGGAGCTTGAATTGTGTGACCAAAAACCATCGCATCTATTTTGTCAGATGCAAAACATGGCAGGCTCACAGCTGCCAAAAGATGCTCTACGCGCCTTATGGTTACGACGTTTACCAGTGCATGTACGCGCCATCATGTCCATGTCAACTGAAAGGGACATTGCAAAACTACTCGAAATGGCAGACAAAATTGTCGAGGAATTCAACGCTGCCCTAGCTGTAATAGCATCGACATCAAAAACTCCTACTCCGAGGTCAGATCCAATTCTCGTGGAAATACTAAATCGACGTTCTAAAAATCGATCCCGTTCACGTGCTCGCTGGCGCCCAAGGTCTCAAACACGCACATGAAATCAAGGTACAGATGAGAAAAATTATTTTTACCGTCGGAAATTTGGGAAAAAGGCGAATAAATGCCTTGCCAATTTTCCGAGCAGGAAAACTAAAACCGTCATCGTCAAATACGGTCAGCGATGACGTCCACTTAAACAAGAGCCGTCTATTAGCAACTGACAGCAAACAGGGCTAAGATTCCTCGTGGATACAGGTGCAGAGGTATCGGTAATCCCTAGCCAAGGCAAAACACGTCAGGAAGAACGGAAATTGTACGCTGTAAATGGAACGATACCCAAGAAGGTATTCGTAGGGAGAACTGAAGGCCGGCAGCCAGTGGGGAAATCGAGGAAACGCTGGTCTGAGACGGTCGACGAAGACAGTTCATCGCTGCTCGGATTTCGGAATTGGATGACGCGGTCAACGGACCGAGACAGTTGGAGGCGCTGTTTGCAGGAAGCGAAGGCCCGAAAGGGGCTGTAGTGCTAAGAAGAAGAAGAAGAAGTGGAACGACCATACCACGTTCGGAGAACAGATTCTTTCGCTCGACTTTGGAATGCGGAGGATTTTCAAATGGCGTTTTTGCATTGCTGCAGTAGATCATCCGATACTCGGAGCTGATTTTCTACAGTTTCAATTTGCTCGTTGTCGTCAAGTGGAAGCGGTTGGTGGATGGTAAGACAAATCTCGAAGCGATCGCAACACTTTCAGATAAACCAGCAGAAGCAATCACCACTGTGAACCGACAGATGCCATTTCACAAAATCCTCGACAAATTTCCTGAGTTGACGAGTTTTGTGACAACGCCATAAACCAAAAAGGCCATACTCCAACACCACATACTGACGACAGGCCCGGCAGTTGCTGAGCGAGTTCGACGATTACCGCAGGACAAATATCAATCCGCAAAGGCTGAGTTTGAATACATGGTGGAAAATGGAATATGTCGTCCTTTAAGTGACCCATGGGCTAGTCCACTTCATTTAGTCCCGAAAAAGTCAGGATAATGGAGACCCTGTGGCGACTACAGGAAACTCAATGCAGTTACGATACCAGGTCGATATCCAGTGGCAGGAATGGAAGATTTCAACCATAATCTCCAAGGAAAGTCAATCTTTTGACCATACTTTAATCCGCGCCTATCATCAAGTGCCAATTACAAATGAGGACATCGAAAAGACAGCCGTCATCACACCCTTTGGGCTCTTTGAATTCTTGACGATGCCTTTTGGACTCCGGAATGCAGGTCAAACCTTTCAAAGGTACATCGACATTGTTCTCGCTGGATTAAGTTAGTGTTTCGGTTACCTGGATGACATCCTTATCGCGTCCAAGACGAACATCGGATACATTTACAGGAAGTGTTCACTCGATTAAAGGAACACTGCATCAAAATTAACGTCACCAAATGCAATTTTGGAAAAGCCGAGGTACGTTATTTGGGATTTCTGGTAAGTAGCGAAGGAATCAATCCACTACCAGAAAAAGTTAATGCGATACTGGAATGTGAAAAGCCAAAATGTATTCAAAGTCCACGAAGATATTTAGCCATGATCAATTTTTATCGGAAACACATAATTCCCAGTTCACGACGAACATACTCTGTGTTAAAGGTGAAACAAATATTGTGGCAGACACTCTATCTTGACTCGATGCAGTTACCGGACATAAAACACTCGATATGGCAGACGTAGCAGCGAATTTGCAGAGTATGGAAGAGTGGAAAGCATTTGTACTGTGACTTATCAACAGGTATCACACGACCCTATATACCACAAGCACTCCGACGTCAAGCATTTGATTCTGTGCACCGCCTGTCGCACCCAAGTGGGAACGTTACAAGCCGTTTACTACGAGAAAAATTCGTCTGGCCAAAAATATACAAGGATATTCCGAGTTGAGCAAAATCATGCATTTAGTGCCAACGCTCTAATACTAGCTGACACGTCACGATTTTCCCGTAAAATTTTGCAGACCAAGATAAAAGATTCGACCACATACATCTCGATTTAGTTGGTCCACTGCCAGTCGTAAACAATTTTAAACAGGAGATAGGAAGGTTTTCGAGCAAGGAAAGTCTTTGCGAGCGATCCGTTTGATCAAAATCGGCCTTACGGTGACATTGAAAGAAAAGCAGGCTAATGACCGAGCTGCTATGCGAAGTCGAATGCTTGATACAGACAATAGTCCACTGCTTACGGATTTCTCCATCGAACATGAGGATAATGAAGCTCAGATCCTCACTAATTTCTTAGTTAGAGGGTCAGGCTATCTACAAGTTCCGAGGATCTTCATAAACGCAGACAATTGCAGCAAACAGCGTTAGGAAAGAGCGCAACGCCCGACCTACCTATTTTGGGTAGCGTTGATAAAGGAAAACCAACTATCCTAACTACAAAAGGCGTCAGAATGATTTAGTTTTGGTGGCTGACTTTTACCCAATATAACATGGTGATTTTATTTATTTATTTATTTACACTATTTTACAGACCCATGAATCCAATTACAAAATAGGTAATGAAATATAATATAATACATGGGACAAAAACAAAGTGATCAATTTGAAATAAGAAAAAAAAGAAAACAAGAATATAAAATACTAATAAACTATTGGAAGTTAAGGAGAATATTATGCAAAATGCTTTTAAAAGCGTTTAAGGAATGTGGCAAGGGACCCAGCTGGAGCTCATTGTCACGACGTGATACGCGTACTAAAAATGAATGAAAATATATATCGGTACGAGCAAAGGGCACAATGAATATGTCAGTTGAACGCGTTCTTAAGGTGGGACGTATATAAAGCCTTTCCCGAAGGTTGGATGAAAGAATACCGTGATATAATTTAAATAAGCAGCACAGGTTTAAGAATTCTCTCCTTTTTTTGAATGATGGAATGTTGAGGATCTGCCGTAGGAGCTGTAAAGGAGGTTATGTTTGTAGAATAGATAACGCGTGAATTTACACTGTACAACAGCATCAGATAGATTGGTATAGTGAGGAGACCATACTTGGGAGGCATACTCAAGGATTGACCGGGCTAGGAGTACAAATAGACGGACGCTGGTTGAAATGTTAAAAAACTTGCAGCAGGATCGTAAAATAAAACCAGCGACACGTGAAGCTCTAGTGGTTATGCATGAAATATAGATGTTAAATTTCAAACCTGGGTCAAATAGTACTCCCAAATCTTTAAATTTGTCTACAAGTGCGAGCAGCGATCCATCGATCCGGTATTCATATAAAACTCGATGAATTTTGTTGGTGAATCTCATGTGGCAACATTTTGAAATGTTAAGAGGAAGTAAATTACCTTGATACCAATTTCGGAGATTGACAAGATCATTTTGAAGATATGAGTAGTCTTTGCTGGAGTTAATGGAACGATAAATTTTTAAATCATCAGCGTAAAGAAGACAATCAGAGGATAGGCATTGGGGAAGATCATTAATGAAAATGTTGAATAGCAAAGGGCCTAAAATTGATCCTTGAGGAACACCAGATTTTGGGCTAAATGAGGTCGATGAAAAAAATTATTCCATGTAACGGTGCACGAGCGATGGGATAAGAAGGATAAAATCCAAGAGAGGATTGAATCGGAAACTCGGAACCATCGGAGTTTGTTAGCCAAAAGGCCGTGATCAACACTGTCAAAGGCTTTAGCAAAATCGGTGTATATCACATCAACTTGTTGGCTCTTGTCAAAAGCAATAGAGATGGTATTCGTAAGTTCTAACAAATTAGTTACTGTCGAACGACCTGTGATGAAGCTATGTTGTTCATTTGCAAACAGGATACTGATGTCATCGTACATTCTGTTATGCACAATTCGCTCAAGCAGCTTGCCAAAACAAGACAGCAAAGAAATCGGACGATAGTTCGAGATTTCACTATGATTTCCGGACTTATGGATCGGAAAGATGTTAGCATGCTTCCAGACGTCGGGAAAGCAAGAGGAAGAAAGGCTGATATTGAAAATAATTGATAATGGGGTAGATAATGAAGAAGATAATGACTTAATGAACAGATTTGGTATTCCATCAGGATCCGGACGACCATCAATTTCAACAGTAAGCAGTAGATTTTCAATTTCCGATGGAGAGGTCACGATAGAATGCATAATAGGGGAAGGAGAAGGACACGATGAGTATATAGTGGGGTTCGAAACCTTAAATGTGGAGGAAAAAAACTGAGCGAAAAGGTCACAGATAGCTTGCCCATCAGAAGCTTGGCAGTTATGCCATGAGAAGATATTAGGGTTATGGGAAGTTGTTTTCAGAAAATGTATGTATGTCCAAAAGGGCTTAGGACTATTAGATTGCAGTGATGTTTCAATCATATAATAAGACCGCATTGTGCTCTTAACCGCTTTTTTGGCTTCTCTACGAAGCAGTCGGTTGGTGAGGCCAGTGTCAGAGTTGGAATACTGAAATTTTTTACGCGCCTGGTCCTTCAAATAAAGAGCGTCTGAGACTTCAGCGGAAAACCAGCTGGGGCTCTTTTTCCGAGGGGAACGGCAGATAGGTACATGGTTTGTAATTATGCTACTGAGATTCTCATAGAAAGTTGATAGCGCTGAATTGACATCGAGCTTCTGTAACATTGAATTCCAGTCAATATTATCCACCTTAAGCTGAATGGCTGCATAGTTAGCTTTGTGGAAATTAAATCTTGGGGGAAAAAGGAGTGCGTTTGGACTGAGGTGCGTAAAAAGATAAACGAACCTCAAGTGTAGGATGATGGGGATCAGGTTTTACATATTCGGAGGGGGATTTTGTGATCGAGGAGATAGAGGCAGGATTGGTAGTAAGGATGAAATCGAGAAGTTGATAGTTTGCGTTCGGGATCATATTTAACTGCGATAGGGAGCAAAGCGATCAAAACGAAGCAAACAGGATAGAGAGATCATTGATGGATGAGAGGGTATGAGAGCCTGAGACCCACCTTAGGCAAGGCATGTTAAAGTCACTACAGATTAAAAAAGTGTATAGAGGGTTGATGCTGCAGAAATAAGAAGATAATTCAGAAAATGCGGAAAGCAGCATTGCAAGGGATATACACGCAAAGCAATACTAAACTTAGTGCTTGAGAGATATTGATGAAGACAGTAATGCATTCTACTGGAAGTGACGGAGAAAAGAGTTTGCTATCTAAAGCTTTATGAATAGCAATAAGTACACCACCACCGTCAGATTTACCTGAAACCAAACGATCTCTATCAGTTCGTAGACATCATGTAGTGGAAAAATTTCACTGCTGCCGATATCAGGAGTCAGCCAGGTTTCTGTTTAACAAATGAAATCATCGGCGGAAATGGAAGAGGCAATTTTAATAGCTTCCAGCTTGGTTACCATGCCACGTACATTTTGATAATAAAGGTTGAAGCTATGAGAAGTGTTTCGAATATCAAAATTTAAATTAATATTTGAAAAAGGTTTAGGGCGACCAGTTGTTAAAATCTCGCAAGAGAGCTCACCACACAACGAAAGTTTCTTCTTTTGGTTGCCTCGAAAGGTTTCATTAATGTTCCAGGGGGCCAGTTTGTGGCAGCTGATGATCTTTACTGAATGTCCATATTTCGTTGAGACGTGATGATGGAGTCATGCAAGGGCTATATAGTCCTGTACAAATTTTTAAATTGGAGCATTCCTGCTTAAAAAATTAATTTCCGAAATCTATTCTCTCAAAAACAACTACAAGATTTTATTAATTCGAATTTTCTATGAAAAGGTTGGAAGATTAGGTTTTCGTAATAAGTCACATAACAGCATAAAAATTTAAAGCAAGAATTTTATTATTTAAAACTGACTGACATTATTCTAACTTGACATTTTGCGTTTTCTTTAAGATTCTACACAATTGTTTTGTAAATTTGTAATGTATTCTTTAAAAACCCAACGAGTTAATATGAATGAATGTAATATACACGATTTTTTTCCACTTTTCTAAAATCTCTTCTGCAAAAGCAGTTTCAAAAGAAAGATATCAAATTAATTCTATGGAATAATGCTTTCAATTTTATCAATCAATTCACCTCAGATTAAGCATGAAAAGTGCCCATCCATCAAATCAACGTCATAATGCTGGCAAGGTCGAAAAGTTATTTTCATTTGATTTTCTCTTTTGAATAAAGCGTTGTTAATTCCCTCTAAAGAAAGAGAAACAAAAACACAAAAATGCAAAAAAACTGAAAAAAAATAAAACAAAGTTCAAACGTGAATCAGTATCGATCATGATCACAACTTAATATGTAAAAGCAACATTAAATCTGACTGACTTTGAAGAAACTCCTTTCATTTTTCCTCGAACCACCACCGCCGCCGACATCGCGAGTATCTTTTCATTAAGATAAGTCGACCCATAATATGTATCTTGCATTTTATAATGAGCCCGTATTTTGTGGTAGACGTTGAAAATGAAACAAAACAATTTAAGAAGTTTGAAATATGAAAATCTTAAGTTGAAACCCAAGATCAGACGCGATTTTTGCATTTGAAACGTTAATTGAATTTGTCGGTATTTTAGTTTTCGATTGTTGTTTAAGATATTCTTGAATACATTTTATCTACTTTAAAAGATTGAAATTATTAATCATAGCGAATGGTAGTGAAAAGAATATGCATAAATAAAAATTTGAAAGTTAATAAGATGTACTTTGCTGGGATAATTTAAATTAGACTTGGAAATGTGCATTTGATATTGACATAAATTGAAATATTGCACAATTCTTGTGATAGATACTGGCTAGTAAATTAATATCTTTGTTCAACAAATTTTCAATTGAAATAGATTTGTTTAAAATTTGAATGGTAAGCCCATCATTTTAGGTAGTGGGTATATTCTTAATTTGTTTTCTTCACTTTCTTTTCAGCATATCGAATATATTAATTAGAAAGTTATAAAAATTAGAAAAGAACTAAGGAGATATCAAATAATGTTTCCGTTCTAATCTCCTGTGTGCTAGCGTCATACCTATATTATTTAGAGAATTAAAATTTGTTTCTGAAGATGCCTGTGAAGTAGTTCCGAAATTAATCGTTTTATGGTTTATACGTAATCTTTGTGAACAGGTAACACTAATTCAAACATCATTTTGAGTTTGACATACATATCAAATAAGCATTTCTTTGGGGCTCCAAGAGGAAAATGGATCCTCACTCAGATATGCACGGTAAGTTATTCGAAAAACGTAATAGAATTACTTTATTTTCCACAGTTTGTATTGAAAACATACCAAAGTAACACAGAAATATATTATTTCTTCAAATGGAGATCTATTATTTTTTATGTCATTAGTTCTCGAATCTTACTTTCATTGGTTCTCAAATGAATCGAAGATGGCATCATACGACTTTTCGAAACACGACAGCATACAGCAACCATCCGCATATACAACATCCAATCGACATCACCTACTAAAATCCGCATACAACAAAAGCAACACCCAGAGCCCGACCTGACCGTCGGTATGAATACAGGCGGACCTAGTGCTAAGATTCATTCGATAAGATACAATGGGAACGTCTACAGAAAAATTGTACTTCCAGTGCTTCAATTGCCAAAGATTTGGCCACGTCGCTTCTAACTGCGGATTTGAAGTCAGATGCGTAAAATGAGAGAGACAACATATCTAAGTCCATTGAATGTCCAATCTCGAAGGACAAAAAAAATGATACTTTCTGTGTGGACTGCAATATTAAGGGAACCCCTGCGAGTTTCAGAGATTGTCCTAAAGCAATAGAAGTTGAAGAGAGGAGGAAGAATCTCAAAAAAAAAGAGGAAAGGGGGGATTTCATCACCGCCTCTATGAAAAATTCTGTACGTGAAGGGGTCTGGTACTCTAGCCTTTTGCAAGGTGCAAAGAAGCAGCCTGCACCTCAGCCTATACAACAACCAAAGCAGCAGTCGCAGAATGACCGAAATACGATTTTGAGCACTGACTGCCAACAAATTTTCGAATGTAACTTATTCACACACATTGGAAAAGTAGACTCTTTCATCCCCCACTGTAAAAACCTCACTAATCTTAGTGAGAAAAAAGCTGCGTACTTAGAGTTCGCCTTCGAACTATGTTATCGTGATGAGTTCCATTAAACTCACGCTATAAAAGGAATTTCGTTCAAGAATACTTGAACGCCCATAGACCAGACTTCTTGTTTATGTCGGAAATAAGACTCAAAGAAAGACGGGAAAATACAAGATCATCAGGCATGATGATCCAGATGGAGTTCTTGGAGTTGCTATGGCTCAAAAAGATCACCTGAAAGTCCAAAGGCACTGCCTTCCAAGTCTGAAATGTATTGAAGCAGAAATAATAAGCTCCATGCTGAGCACCTTTGCGTTCGTGGGGATATATGGTCGACATGGATATCCGGTGAGGCACCTCATTGACGACTTGGAAACAGGAATTACTCTGTGCAAAAAATTCGATTTCTATACCATGGAGGTGATTTCAATGCGAAGCATCCCTCATGGGGAAATATTGCATCTAATGGCTGTGGAACAGCTACTTCTAACTTGGTTTAATTAAATATGGATCTCATACTGATTGCCCCGAAAGAGCCGACCTTACGCCGAAGCTCGTCTATTATTGACTTCTACATCGTGTCTGTTAATCTGGTAAATCTGTCCCACAGTTGGAGGAATTTCAAGTGTGGAGTTCTTGACGCCGAGTCTGACTATCTTTTGGTTGAGCTGACCTTAAGAGAGAAAAAGGGTGTGAAACTTAAGGTTGCAGATCCTCATCTTTTGATTCCATACAAGCGAATGGATTGGGCAACAGTAAGTGCTGACCTTGACGGAAAATTGAGGGGAATTTCGATCAATAAATCGAAAATTCTTTCTATTCCTGAAATTTATGAGGGGTCGCATGCATAAACCAATCGAAATCGCTGTTGCACTGATCGACACGGGTGCAAGTATTAGCTGCCTTGCCTCAAGCCTCGGCTCAAAGGTACTGCAACAAAACCCTACGGTAGTAAAAGCCTGGCGCTCTGAAATCAGTACAGCTGATGGCACCAAACATCCTATCCGAGGGAGACTGACAACCCACGTGACATTCAGAGGTCAAACGAAGGATATTACTTTCTACATTATCCCATCACTGACTCAGAACGTGTACCTTGGCATCGATTTCGTCCTTCAATTTGGTTTGGCCCCAGATTTATTCACAGATTGCCTTTAAATACAACCGATAAGCACGAATTAAGGCCTAACCAACGACAACGTCTAGAAGCATCTATGGTGCTTTTCCATCTTACGCTACCCACGGCGTTGGCCTCCCCACACTGGCCTCACATGTCATCGATGTTGGCGATAGTAAGCCAATTAAGCAGAGACACTATGCCATCTCACCGGCCATGGAAAAGTTAGTGTACCTGGTCCTCACCGGTAACCTTGGTGGTGAAGCCAGGTAAAGTCCGTCTTTGTCAATGCAGTGACCATCAAAGACGCTTACGATCTTCCGCTCATCAATGGAATATTGGGGAGACTGCCCAAAGACAATTACATTACCAGTCTCGACCTAAAAGATGCATTCTGGCAAATTCCACACGATGAAGGGTCGAGGGATAAGACCGCCTTCACAGTGCCCGGACGACCATTATACAGTTCGTCACAATGCCTTTTGGCCTGTGTAACGCTCCGCAAACGACGACCCGGTTGATGGACAAAGTAATTCCACCTCATCTGAAACACCAAGTGTTCGTGTACCTGGATGATCTTCTATTCTTCATGGAAACGTTTGACCAACACCTAATACTCCTGCAAGACGTAGCCCTCCACATCAGTAAGGCGGGACTCACCATCAACGTCCAAAAAGTAAGTTTGTCATGAACGAAGTCCGATATCTAGGACATCTCATCGGACATGGCACCATCAAAACGGATCCGAACAAAACTCGGGCGATTGATGAGTTCCCCTTACCAAAAACCGTCAACCAGCTACGACGTTTCCTTGGAGTGTGTGGTTGGTACCGAAGGTTCGTTCGGAATTACCCAACAGTTTCAGCGTGCTTGTCGGACATGCTCGGGAAAGGGAAGCTCATTTGGACCGAGCTCAGTCGCAAGGCATTCGAAGAGCTAAAACAAGCCTTAACATCAGCTTTGGTCTTGCACAGCCCCGACTTTAAAAAGCCCTCCTCCATTCATTGTGACGCAAGTGAACATGGAGTTGGAGCCGTGCTTGTGCAATTGACCGATGAGGAAGAGGAAGCTCCCATTGCTTTCATGTCTAATAAGCTGAACTCGACCCAAAGGAACTGTACTGTTTGGGAGTGGTGATGGCTGTTAAGAAATTCCGGGCGTATATCGAAGGCCACCAGTTTGCAATCATCACAGACCACGCATCGCTACAATGGTTGATGAATCAAGCGGATTTACATGGACGTCTGGCTCGATGGGCTCTTAAAATGCAAGGGTTCAAGTTTTCCATCAAACACCGGAAAGGAACCCAGAACATCGTTCCTGATACTCTCACGCGAATGTATTCATTCGAGGGAGCCGAATTGACAGCGAATGACGAGAACTCCATTGATATAGATTTGGACAGCCCACATTTTGAGCCAGACAGCTACAAAGAGTTGAGGCAAACCATCGTAACCCAACAAACATAGTTGCCTGATTTGAAAGTGAAAGACGGCTACATCTATCGACGAAGTGAATACGCCACTGGTGATCCAGCGCAGGAAGAAGAGTCCTGGAAACTCTGGGTACCGCGCACATGACCATCCTTTAAGTGCCCACGGTGGTTATGGTCGGACGCTTCGGCGACTTAAGAAATACTTCTTCTGGCCTAAAATGTCATCCCAGGTCAAAGACTACGTGAGCGCCTGTGAGACCTGTAAAAGCACTAAAGCGCCCAACCAGCCTCTTCGACCACCTATGAGTCAACTCAACGTTCCAGAGCGCGTATTCTAACGCCTGTACGTAGATCTACTCGGCCCATATCCTCGTTCTACTATGGGACACATCGGAGCTATCGTTGTGTTAGACCAGCTCTCGAAATTCCCACTGGTGGAACCTATTCGCAAGTTCACGACTCCACCCATTGTGAAATTTTTAGAGAGTCGGGTATTCAACGTGTTCGGGGTACCAGAAAGTGTGTACTCGGACAACGGAGTACAGTTCAGATTTCGGCAGTTTAGGGGTCTACTCGAACAGTACTGCGTCGTACACCAACCGACGCCCATATACTCTTCTCAGTCTAACGCATCTGAATGTTTCGAGTCGCACCCTGTTAGCCGCAATCCGTTCTTATGTTCATCCAACTCAGAAGGATTGAGACCGCAGATTGTCCGCTATCACTTGCGCTCTGCGGTCATCTTATCATTCCGTCACCGGTGTCTCACCTTACTTTGCCGCCTTCGGACAGCACATGATTTGCTATGGTAAATCATACAGGCTATTACGGCAATTGAAATCCCGTCGTTGCGCTCGAGCCCCATGAGCGTTTAGGAGACCTTCGCCAACAAATCGGACGGAAGGTAAAGGCCACAGGACTTTAAACACTAAAATAGCATATTTCAATAGTTATAATTTTTTGGACATACTGGTATACAGACATCTAATATACCATAAAACTTAACTTTTAAAAGACATCGGAAAAACATTACTTGCAATCCAAGAAGTTAAGCAATCAACGGTGAACCAGCTAAACGAAATGTTCAGAAGTTGCAGTCTCAAAAGTAAGCTACAGGATATCTTGAATAACCACGAGATTGGCCTGGTAATCCGATTTATTTTCATGAAAATATTCTTCAGCAGTTAATACAAGATCCACCTATCATCATCCTTAGCCTTAGTTTGAACCTATAACGGTCATACATAATTTATTTTTGCATGCAAACTTTACTAGAAATAATGCGCTTTGCAAAATTTTTACGACTTTCATCTCTTACCAAATGGTATCAAAAGATTAAAAATCGAAAAATGTTCGATTAATCGGTTTCGCTCAAGTTAAGACGTTAGCGAATGAACGAAGTGAAATTTTGATCAAAGATTAATGAAGATGAATAAAAGAAAAAAACCAAAAGCTTATTGGAAATCATAAAAGTAATGCAGCGACTCCTTACGTATATACATATGTATGTATGTCAAAACCTCATTGTACACTCCTTAATCATTCGGACGTGGTTGAAAGATTTCAATCAGAAGACATAATTGGTTGCTTATTATGAGTGTTAAATGAACAATTGCGCAACGAAAGCTCGAAACAACAACAATAATAATTTCCGCACAAGATTTTAATGATCTGATACAAGTGCGTACACGGCATCGTTAAGAAATACACATATCGTGCTAATCGTTTAATCATCTCACATAACTTTCATTAAAAACTTGTTGAAATTGCAATTCGATCCAACCAGCTGAGTGAGCGGAGCGAATTCTTCAGCAAAATGTAAAAAATATGAAACAAAATATAACTACCATCTCCAGATGATCGGTTAACGACCTTCACAAGCTGACCAACAAGATATTCAATGGTTGGCTGTGCTGCTGAAAAGTTACCTCCTCCAGCTATCCGGACGGACGGTACCACCGCTTTTTTGTTCACACATGCATTTGATCTTGCAGTTTTTCGTTTTTGCGTTATTGGTTTCGCGTTTGGCCAAATATAGTATCTTAGATGAAAATTAATCAGACCAACTTAACAGTTATGGACTATATCAGTGTAAAAACTGCGAGGAACAGAAGAAACCCGTTGCGTTTGCACTCGTGAATGGACTTCCCATGCAATTTCACCGCTAATGGCCTCCACGATGGCATTCAATAGCGTAAAACGCATTACAGCTGTGTTGTGGTTTAACTATGTAAGACATGTAAGTAAAAGGTTCGGTTTCGCACCAGAGAGGCTTAGCAGACGCTTAAGTAACAAGAGTCAAGTGTAGATTGACCTGTTGGCTG
The DNA here is from genome assembly GCA_963969285.1 of Odontomyia ornata. Classification (NCBI taxonomy): domain Eukaryota; kingdom Metazoa; phylum Arthropoda; class Insecta; order Diptera; family Stratiomyidae; genus Odontomyia; species Odontomyia ornata. The sequence continues at coordinate 437,629,420 of OZ017739.1, read as the reverse complement.
AGAAAAATGATTACTGAATCGATTTTTCACTTTCAATTGTGTAATTAGATATAACTTTGTAGCTATTCATCGCGACAGATGATCCGTTGACTGTGGGAATTGGAATTTTTTAACCGTTAATGCGTAAGTGAGCAAATGGTAACTCTTTACTGTAAACCTCTATTTGGTAAGACATACTTTGAACATGCGTAAGTATTTAGTTTGAGTGAAAAAAAACTTATAAAGGAAAATAAAGGAACGAACTTAATTTTTTTTTTTTACACAAAACTGTCTTCTTTCTAGACCATTAATGAGGAATGATAAAAATTTATTGAATTTTACGGGCTTCATGCATTCAAAAAAATTTACGAAATGTGTCTTGTTGGTACACATGCTTCTGACGTATGCTGACATTTGCAGCCAGTTTGAATGTTTAGTTTATATTCGACAGTAGAAAAGGTTATGTGTGTTTTGAAATTTTGAACAATTTATGACGACAGAAATATGAATCAAAGAATTTGTTTAAGCGTTGCTTGCGAAATGGAAAAAAATGCAGCTCTACACCCGAAAAGTTGGCTATGAGTTATTGCGGGTTGGTACAGACGTTTTGAACGTGACCATGAAGGCTTGGAATGTGGCGACAGCCCTTAGTGATGTGCAATTTGATTACTTTTGAGTACCGAATGATTACTGATTACTCTCATTTGAGCATTCGTTACAGAGTAGTCGTTACATGTGGAACTCCTTAGCGATTAGTTTTGGAACATCATTTTACATGAATGTAACTCCGTCATAGACGGTTCCAAGCCCGTTTGAGAAAGTAGGAGGGAACCCCTTGTTTCCCTAACGCATAGCTTCCATAATTCCTCATCCCAAACCCCCCCCCCCCCCCCCCCCCCCCAATTAAATGGTAGTAAATGCTCTCGGGGTGCACATTGGGTTTACTGGTTCCCGAATAATGTAACATTAAATGTCGAGAAATGCTCATCACTGTAAATACATCTACAGCTCTGCTACTAAATCGTACTTACACCTCCTTTGTGAGGACGTAAGGGGGTGAAGGCGAATCTTCCGCGCCTGATAACGGAATCGAAAGTAATTACCATGCCGCCGGTATGAAGGTTGGGCGACGGGCTGTCTCCCCGTCCCTGGAAAACCTTTAATTGTTTCGATACCTGCAGATAGGCCTCAGAATTGATGGGACTCACGACAACGACCTCGCAAACGAAAAAAGGACTATGGCAGTGGATCCTGGAATGTCAGGATCATTGTGAATAGAGAGTTCAAATCGCCCGTTACTGATTTTAAGGCAGTCAATGAACGGTTGTGTGCGATCCTAATAAAAGCGAAATTCTTCAAAATCTGGCTAAATAATGTTCACGCCCCGACCGAAGAAAAAGATGAAGAAAGGCAGGAGTCGTTTTACAATCACCTGGAAAGACTGGTCGGCTCATTGCCCACAAACGACAAAATAATAATTCTGGGTGATTTCAACGCTAAGGTTGGCAATGAGCTATCTCATCGGGGAACGACTGGAGGATATAGCCTCCACGATGAAACAAATGACAACGGCCAGCACCTGATTGACAACGGCCAGCACCTGAATGACAACGGCCAGCACCTGATTGTAGCAGAAATCTAGTCATACGTTCGACTTGCTTCCCACATCAAAGTATTCATAAAATGACCTGGGTATCACCGGATGACAACACACAAAACCAGATCGATCATGTTCTGATGCAACAACGTTGGGCCTAGAGCATACTTGACATCCGTACATACCGAGGAGCTCATTGTAACTCAGATCATTACTTGATCAAATTAAACTATCGATGTCGTATGTCAAAGACATATTCAGCGAAGACCAGCCCGCTACAAAAATTTGACATTGAAAGCTCCAAACGGCGTCTGTGGCCGAAAATTTCACGGAGACCCTCGACAACCAGCTGATAAGATGGGAGGCAGCTGCCCCCCATCTTATCAGACGCATCGTTAAAGACGAGAAACGAGCTCTGGATGGAAGTGAAAGCGGCTATCAGAACCGTGGCAGAACAGACGATCGGACATCAAACCCGGCGCAAGAGGAATGATTGGTTCGATGATGAGTGCCAGAATGCGTTAGATAAAAAGAATCAGGCGTACAAAGAATGCGCAGGTAGGAAAACCAGGACGAAGAGAGAACACTATGAAAATCTCAGAAGAGTGGCGAAAAAGATAATTAGGATTAAGAAAAGAAAATAGTGTGACGACCAATTGAGAAATATAGATGTAAGTTTAGCGAGCAAAAACACAAGACAAGCAAAAAAAGTAGAGAAAAGCCTGAAACGTGGTTATCAGCCCAAAACCACGCTCTGTCGTGATGACAGCGGCAATTCATCGCTGATGAAATCAATAAGGAAAGATGGGCATCATATTTCAAGAACCTCCTTAATCCTCCGCACAGCTCCAGAACATCGGAGCCTATAGATGTCTGCGGAGAGCTTCCATTGGCCCTACCAACTCTGGATGAAGTTTGTTCCATCATCGAAGCCCAAAAGAATAATAAAGCGCCGGGGATTGATGAGATTCCAGTGGAGCTCATCAAATATGGTGGCAGTAGTGTTCATCAAGCTATTCACAAAGTCATCCGGTACATTTGGCAACAAGAATATATGGCGAAAGAGTGGAGCCAATCAATTATATTCCTTATCCACAAAAAAGTTGACAAGCTACAGTGTGAAAATTATAGAGGCATATCACTACTTTGTACGGCGTATAAAATATTTTCTAAAATCTTAGAAAGTAAAATCGGATCATCAAGGTGGTTTTAGGGGAGGTCGATCAACAACAGACCAATTGTTCACAGCCAAGCAGGTACTTGAAAAATGCTGGGAGTTCAACATAGACGTACACCAAATTTTCGTTGACTTCAAGCAAGCATACGACAGTAGTGATCGTAACGTACTGTATCAAATAATGCTTGGTTTTGGCATCCCAGCCAAATTAGTCCGGCTTACCAAAATGACAATGACGTCGACAACCTCACAAGTCCACATTAATAACCAACTCACCGATGCCTTTGACACAAATATCGGACTAAAGCAGGGAGATGGGCTGGCCCCATTGCTATTCAATTTGGCTCTGGAGTACGTCATACGGAAGCTACCTGTCGAAACGCGAGGTACATTACTATACAAGTCGAGCCAGGTAGTGGCCTATGCGGACGACATCAATATTCTGTCACGGTCACTAACAACTGCCAAAGAACTCTTCCTGAAACTCGACAGTGAAGCAACACTAGTAGGGCAACAAATCAACGAAATTAAAACAAAGCTCATGACATAGTCGAGGAAAAATACCTCAAATACACAAAATATCACACTTGGCGAATACAGCAGCGAAAATTTTAGTGAATTTGTGTATTCAGGCGCCAAAATAACGAAAACGGGCAATGAAAGAGACGAAATACGCCGAACAATACAGCTCGCAAATAAAATATTTTATTCAGTTCGACGATCTTGAAGACCAGCTGCATACACAGGAAAACAAAGCTCCAAGTATACAAATCTGTGATAAGACCTGTGTTATGCTATGTGTGTGAAACATGGACTCTAACCCAGACATCCGCAAATATATTGAACGCCTTTGAGTGACGGGTCCTTAGGCAAATGATCGGAGCGAAGCTAGACGGGGACCAATGGCGAATTCGATACAGCCATGAGCTGTATGAAATTTTTGACGAACCGGAGGTCTCAAGGATTATAAGACGTCGTGTCGCAAGCTGCAATGGGCTGGACACATGAATCGTATAGACAAACTACGGATACCCAAGATGGTATTTGTTGGGAGAACTGAAGGCCGGAGACCAGTGAGGAGACCGAGGAAGCGCTGGTCTGACTCGGTCGACGAAGACAGTTCATCGCTGCTCGGATTTCGAAATTGGCGGACGCGGTCAATGGACCGAGACAGTTGGAGGCGCTATTTGCAGGAAGCGAAGGCCCGAGAGGGGCTCTAGTGCTAAGAAGAAAAAGAAGAAGTTAGAGGACCAGGCAAAGGAAAAACGATGGCCCTTTTTTAAGTGTATTAAAAAACATTAACAAATATAATCTTTTGGGTAAAAGCCAGAGTGAAATACAAGCTCAAAAACATAAGCTTTTGTGTCGTAAGCTATCGTGGTTAAATATTGTCACAGAACCCTGTAAAAACGAAAAAATATAGGGAAGTGAAAACACTTATTAGGCCTATAAAAACCCAAACACTTATTAGGCCTGATAAAAAAAGGAAAAGAGTTCCATATAATTGCAGAGCAGTACAGTTTAAGAAAGTCTATAATGTAAGCAGTAGGTATGCTTCCCTAGAAGGGAAATGTCAATAACTGAAAATTCAGAGAAGAATGAAAAATGAAAAAAAATATCAAAGAAAAACAAAGATCCTCCATGAGCTCTCCATATTTCGGTTCTATTTTGCGCTGATAACCATTTAACCATGCCGTTTATTAAATTTTATTCCTTGCAGTGTCAATATTAGTTTCAAACTCGACGATCAAATTCCGGTCATTCTTTATCAGAATGTCTTTGACGGTGGCAAATCATTTGAATTTATTAAAGAAACTTAACTCGTCTCTTTTTGTTTTGTATGTATTACATCTGAAAAATCAGTGTTCGACTTCATTGCAGACCCTGCACATATCAGAATCTAAACATTTTGCCTTGAATAGTTTCAAGTTGTTGTATCCTTTATTGACCAAGATACTATTAATGGACTTGATAGCAGAACTGCTAATCCCCAGAGTGTGGAACCATGGTTTTTCGCATCGCAAGTGGCGGGCTCATTTCCAGATACACTTTGTAAGTCCATGTCTTTTGTCTAGGCAACGATTTCTCCAGTCACGTTTAATGCTTGAGCTGATATTATCCATGATATCATCCTGCTTCAAGTGGGTGTGTTCCAAAAGACCTCTCATAGCCCCTTCTTTTGTAAAAAATTAACTTCCATAGCCGCCACTATCCCTTTGTGCCCAAGGATCCATAGAAGGTTAAACTTAATATTCGATTGGGTGTTGATCACCTGCCAGATGTCATAAATTTCTTTCTTACGATTTGTGTTGTTGTCGATGTTAAGAAGTGCCACCCTGGGATCTGTAAACCAGTTTAACACGGGGGTCGAGGTTACAACAGGATCCTTCAGGGCTGCCAAAATAGCATGCAGTTCAGCATTGAGTGCAGAAACGCGCTAATTCAGATTGAAAAAAGAAGCGTTGTTGTGCAATGATCTTTGATCCATCGGTAATAAAGATCAGCTGAGACATATTCTTTAGTTGCCCCACAAAGTGGATAAATTTTTCATTAAGTTGGGTGTCACCAGGATTGGTTTGCATATTGCACATCGGATTACCAACCTCCAGAAATACCTTAATGTTTAGTGATCTACTAACTACGACAGTTGGAACGATTTCATCGAAGGAATCCTTAAATTGCTGGTATGCGTGGGCAAAACTAGCGGCTGTGTTCTTTACATCCGCCAACTCAGTATCCGAGAAATTATTAAATAGGGCTTTACTTAGCTCTCTTGCTGTGAGCTATTCGGCTCTATTCTTGGTCATGAGCTCTTCGGCTCTATTCTTGGTCATGAGCTCTTCGGCAATTTCGACTGCCTGTACATTGGCGGAGCTACGTGAGAGTCCAAGGCAGAGGTTTAGGACATTTGCTTTGACGGCATCGATTATGTCGAAAAAATAGTTTGGAGCATTAGCAAAGGTGGTAGGTAATTCTATATTCAAGTTTCGGTCTAATTAAAGCTTTGTATAGGTTTAAGGTAGTAGCCCGCCTGGAGCTGTGGGCTAGGGCATACTCAGGTTGCGCGGCAGCTCTCAAGTTCTAACCTCGGTCGCGGCTTCAAGTTTCAGGTTCTGATGCTGCAGTCGGACTATCAGCCCAACCAGCTGTGACGGGTACTAATTGAAAAATTAGGTAATAATCACATGGTTGAGCGTGATATTGACCTGATATGGGTCGAATTCCGTAACGGTCATGGAACGAGATACCTAACAATAAATCTCAACGCCAAGGTTCGGATTTGGACTGTTGCGCGATGAATTAATATTATCATTATAGATATTGGTTTGAAATTGTTCGTTGGTCTGCACAACATGCGGATCAGGTTTTGTTGGCTCTTTTTTCTGATGATTTCGTCTCTCCATTCTTTGAAGGATCCTGTCCTCTTTATTCCTTTTCCTAAGTTAAGAATGCTGTTTTGCCAGGCGATCTGAGCTCCATTTTTGCTGACGATGCGTTGGAGGTGTTTAGGCCTGTAAAATTTTATCTCTTGTACTTTGGCTGCTTTTACTTTCAAGCTCAGTGAGTCACAGACTCTGTTGAAGTCATTCAGTTTATCTTGTAAGGCATCCAGGGTATCTGGCAGCTTTTCCCCATCTACTAGCATGAGGAAATTGCCGGCGTATTGCAGAACAGTATTCTTATCGTTTGCAAGGTGATGTAGAACAGTTGTTTACAAGTTAAGCATGAGAGGGCTTAAAATGTCTCCCTGTGGCAGGCCATTGTTTACCATGACCCTTCTGACTTGATGCTACCGGCTATCCAGGAACGGTTACCATTAAATTAATGGAGTAGCAGGATTTTTGCTATTCATAGGCATACATTTTTGCTTGGACGAAGACAAAGCAACCAAACTGCCCTCAATTTGGTGATATGGGGTTATGACTTTTGTTAATGATATGTGAAAAAGGTCAGAATCTCAAATAAATAGCTTGGGCGGAATTTTTAAAACATAAATATAAATTTTATTAGGATTTTGTACTAACTTACAAATAAAAATCGACACTTGTTTGTGCATCCATCTGTTCGTCTGTCACAGCAGTTTTACTTTGAAGTGTAGTGATGGCCTCTTGGAATTTCGAGTATAAAAGGGGTAATTTTAAAGGTGGTTATGGGTAGTATCCCTATATAGAGAGGGAGCCCTTAAACATTTTTTACCAACTATGATTATGATGGGTATCGAATGAATGGTATTGTTGAGAGCTTTTCAAAATAGGTCTTAATAATAAGTTATTGCATACAGAGAGGAGAGCAGGGAAAGGGGTAATGAAAAAATAGTTTGTGTCTCCCCGCGTCCCGATTAGACACCAGTGATCTGAAAGATCTGAACAAATTATTGAGGTAGGTCTCTATGAGTAAAACAACAAAATATAACTTAGATGTCAAAATTTGCTCAATTTTGTCGATAACTGTATGAATTGTAATTTTACAGAGATACTCTTACATGTAAACAAATTCAATAAAAAATTTGATATATACAAGGTCGATATAACATACAAATTTCATAAAAATCTAACCATAATCAAAGAAATAAATGCCGTTCAATTTTTCATTCATCATAAAAAAATAGTAGATATTCTAGAGTGTGGGCTTTCTATGGAACCAGGCACTAAAATTTCTATAACTAAATAATAAATGAGTATGTACACATAAGAAAATATCATCATTCAATAAAGATACTTGGGTTGAGTCATCACTCAGTCTTTCCGAAAAAAAAAAATATAAAAACTTCGCATATCCTCTTTTCAAAGGCGGATTTGATTATTCAGATGAAAAGTGAATTTCAAAATAAATAATGATAAAATTTCTAAAAAAATTTCAAAGAATTTTTGACACCCCAGCTCATTAAAATCAACGGATATGCAACTGTATGGGATAATCATTCTCGCCTTTCGATTGTATTTTAAGATATTTTATTGCATAATTTAATCTATGAAAAGAATCAAAAATACTTGTATTTAAAATATTTTAATATTTAATAGACATGAAAAAAAAACGTGAAGCAGATATTTTATGCAAATATTTACCACATTTCGATATTCACACATTATTCATCAAATCTACAATACCGTGTGATATAACAACAAAGAGCGTTTTTTCTGCAAAAATCATGATTGGTGGAGACGAAGCGAAATTTGTATATGACATGGTATTTAGTGAAAGGCCACATAAATTTCGAATGATAATTATACGTAAATAATGAAGTAACGTAGATAATGTGTAAGCTTTAGATTACTTTAAACCGGAATTAATCAAACTTTAAATTTCATACAAAAAAATAATCAGATTTCGGAAAAATTAAGGGAAATACGAAGAAATGAAACTTGAAGACCAATAAATGAAACAACTGAAGTTTATTGACTTCAGAAAAACAATTTTCCTTGTATTCAATTATATTGCGTTAGGTATGGAGGAAAAAGAGTTCATAGTATTTTAAACACAATTAATTTACCACAACCGTTAATAGCTCGTTAATAGTTCGTTATATTCGTGTTCAATTGTTTTCTGTTTCTGTTTTTTTTTCATTTCTGGTTTATTTGTTTTATTGCGTCTTTTTTCTCTGTTTCGGTTTATGACTAGTCTGTTTATTGTTCATGGTAAAAATTAAAAAATTCCAGGCCACGCAGTTGGAGTTGCAAGAAAAACAAAAAATAAGAAAAAGAAAACACTGAAATTTTAAACAATCAGCTAAAAGTTTGTTCGAACCCAGTGAAACAAGGTTACAATGAAATGTTTCTTATTGAGGCGTTGTTACACGTATAAGGTAGAATTTATCGGGTTTTTGACGTTTTCTTGGACGTAGGCTAATTATTTTTTAAGTAGGTCCAATTTTAGCTTAATAAGGTGTAATTATGAAGTGACTGTTAACATATATGCATGTTGTATTTTTTATACACATCCATACGGTAACCTGTACAATACTTAGGTTAAATTTCTTGTAGAATCTGCAAAATTGGTGTTGAGGTAAAGTTCTACAGAGGCGGAAGGAATTTTCATGTTTAGTAAATGATTTTGATAAGTCTTAGAAGAATTCTTCGTCAAAAAATTGGAGAAAATGATTAACGGAGATGGAGCTGTGATTTCACACCACTAATATACTGTCATGGACATTCAAATAAGAGACACCTAATTATTGACCAGGAAAATATTAAATTCGAGCAAAATTGGTGGGGAACGCCATCTCGTATTTCAATGCCATAATATACCTGTATTTGTTGTGAAAATACAACTGCTGTACTTCATTTGCCTTTCTATGTTTTTAGGCTAAATGACCGCATTTTGCAAAAGCAAGTTTTACTTCAGTCATTAAAATGGAGACGCACTTCGTGCTGGTTTAGGAGCACATTGCGCTGTTATTTTGCGACATTGAAGGTGCTTGTGGATGATAGACTCTACACTACCAATACTGATGCCCAATTTAGCCGAAATGTCTCGAACATCCTACGGTCCTCCAAAATGAGTTGTTCTACGCGGCAAATGTTGTCTGGTGTGATGCTGGTTTAAGGTGGACGATCATGCGGCTCATTCTTGACGGTTTCGCGACAATCCTTGAACGCTTTGGCCCATTAAACACAGCAGCTCTACTCAGGCACTCACTACCGAAGTCATTTCGCAAACGCAGAACAAATTCCGTGTTTTTGACGCCCTCTCTCACTAAGAAACGAATGACAATACGTTGTGCAACGGCGGTTGACACTTGACGTCCACTCATGGTCGTAGCGCGCGTGTGAAACATGCACTCCCGACGAAAACTATGCCACGCAGTTGGTAAGGGACCCAGCTATGACATACTCAAGCCACGACCTTCAAAACATTCATGCGCGCCATCTACAGCGTTTGTCTCCATCATATTTGAACACCCTGGTATTAGATGTTATAAAATTAATTTGATTTGTCAATTATGTTTACTTTTTTGCATTTGCTAGTATATCGAATCAAAATTATTCGATGACTTGCGAGAGTCATATAATTTTTCATGCATTTCTCTCAAAAACAAAAAAATGATAAAAAAATTTATCCATCTTTACATTTTTGGCGACGGCAAATTACGATAATCCATAGTGCCAGAGTTGATGGGAAGCGCAGATCCGTTATACAGTTACGTAGTTTTCTTGCTATAATTCAAGAAAAGTTAAATTACTGTCTTCATTAAATATACTTCGATTCTTTTTAAACTTGCAGAGTACAACAACCATACAAATCACTACTTCATTACATAGAATTTAAGGACCCCTATATGTTAGGGGTTTTATTCAGGAAAATGCAAAGTTCTCCAAAGCTATCCATTGCCGTACAACACATAAAGGCCGATTGCTATGATTTTTTATACTTCGAAGACCGCAGGGCTCAAATCCAGAGGATATGGGACATAATTTTTCGTGCCCTTTCTTCTCCTCGGGACACTTTGACTTGGATCATTCATTACAAACATTTGAACTAGAAAGATCTCCTTAGAGCCGCCTATCTTGAAAAAATGTTAAGGGTTCACATTCTGATATGTGGGAGCCCCAATGAAAATCTATCAAAATAATCTTTGACCATCAAGCATTCAAAATGATTCTTCTGTTCGAGCTTTTACAGTTTCTGAGAAATGTCGCTCTGACGCAAATGCATATATCGATCGACAGATAGATACTAATGCATATATCGATCGACAGATAGATACTAATTTTAAAAGGGTATTGTAAAAACTTAAAAAAAAACACTTTCAGAAAGTATTCATTAAAACTTCGATTTTTAGTCAACTCAAGGGAGAGCTAGTATTGTTTTTAGGGCTTTGTAAAACATTTTATCATAGTACCCTATTACTCATAAATTTTGTGTCATTAAGTGCATTATCTTGTTGGATTTTGTTTTGGGTTTCGGTCGGATTTCTTATGAGCTTTGAAGCAAGGATGCCATTAGGCCGCGTTTGAGTACTCAGGCCATGGTCTATTGTACTCGATTACACTCAGCTCGAATCAAATCCTAGTGCAAACATTCAAAGAATAATATAAAAAAACCGCACATAGTCTACTAATGCCCATTCTCATTTGATTTAAGCTTTTTTTGCTTTGACACTATAGGCCCTTAGATAATTAGAGTACAGGTATCTCATTATCATGATCGAATGGATCGATACTCGGGAAGGTGATATGGTCAGTACCATGATTTGGCCGTGTGTCCTTCCACCCAGCTGCGATACGTTTTAAACCAGTACGTATCATAACTGAATGGGCTTATAGTCCGTCCAAAGAATACCTCGAAACCAACGGGGATCGAGCCAGGGACCTTCGGCTTATACAGTGAGTACTCTAACCAGTACATTACGCGGACTATCATTTGATTTAAGCACACAATACAATCTTGTGCCCCTTCTTAAAAAACAAAGCAATTAAGTAAAGCAGAAGAAAAACTATTTAATGGTCCCGGAACAGAACAATTGGATAATTGGATGGAAAACTAAATCATTACTTTGAAAAAAAAAAAAAAAAAAACAACATTTTTTTTTAAAGCCGACGGGACTTGCTTTTTTGAGTCTACTCACCCAAAAAAGCAAGGCCCGATGGCTTTTCAAGAAAAAAGAGAATTGGTCTGCGAGTATCAAATAAAAATAATTGACTAGAAAAACAATTGTTTGATTAATTTACGTTCAACGAAATCAAATACTTTTTAAAGCTTGGGTAAGCTCCTTGCCTCGACAAGGTATTGTTTGGAAAACTATAAAAAGCTAACTGTGGCATTTAACAAACACTTTGACCAAGATCTCGACGCTATTCTTCGGCTTCGACAATCTACCTTAAAGTTATCTTCAGAATCTTGAAGGACATTTTTCAGTCAATGAAAACTGAGCGCAGTCACTCGCTGGCACTACCGGGCCAGTACTGCTATTGAGAGAGATTAAGGCAAGAAGACATGTCAAACCATGCCATGAGTAATTCCATGTCTGTAACACTGTTCCCAGTTGAAATTCATAGTAGAAATATAGATTACGCGACAACTGGGAACCTAAGTTGAGGTGATTTATCGCCTGCTGTTTCGCGATCCAGTAATTTATTTTGTATGGCCATTAGACTGATAAACCATGGTCTCAGAGTTGTGATCTGTTCATCTAGGAGAGGAATTTTTTACTATAAGGATCGTAGTTACAGGTGATCGTGAATCCTATCGAAAACATGTAGGTCACAAATATGTCTGTGCTTCACATCGCGTGTAAGGATGATTGGAGCGGTGGTTTGTGCTTACAGAAGCAGAAATGCACTGTTTCTTCATCACTAGGTCGAGAAAACGAAACCCAATACCAAATATTATTTAACAAATAACAACCAAAATCAGACGCAAGAAAATAAGATGGGGACGTTTTCTGAAGATGCTTAAAACAACTAAACGACAACAATTTTGACGAGATAAAACAAGATTATAAGCCGACCATGTAGAAGTTTATGAATAAAGGAGATATCACTGCTCGTCCAATATAAAGACAAGTCTGATCTTTATTCGGCCAATCAGATTAAGCGTTTTATATCATCGTAAACACTGATAGTCTTGTTCGGATTTCACATTAAATACCCATTCAATGTCGGCAGGTAGAGCAGCGGCAGGTAGATCAGTAGAAACAGCAATCCTTGCCATACAATAAATTCACACTGGCACTCTTTTTGCAACTGGGGTTTTTCAGCGTTTTTGTTGCCAGTACTATCAGAACCATAGTTTGCTATACGAATCAAATGTTAAAAATATAACAATAAGGTTGACAAAAAAGCAAGAAAATCTAAAAAGGATTTTTATGCGCAAAAATGGTAAAAGTGATTGGACCAGGATCATCTCAAGGAGGACTAATATTCATTTTTACGTTTTGACATTTAACAAAATATTGGTCTGACTCGGTTAAGGCAGACAGTTCATCATGGCTCGGAATTTGAAATTGGAGGATGCACGAGAGAGGCTGTAGTGCTACAAAGAAGAAAAAGTTGGTTTTTTGTACATTTCTCCTCTCCTGCATCCCTTAGAGCAAGAAGTGTTAGTTTAAGACATTGGCTATGTTTGGCGAACATTTTTTTGTAGTGGTCATCCCCCTATATAGGGCGACACCTTGAATACCACATAAAAATTTGTTCGTAATGAAACTTTGAAGAGGGCAACACATTTGATCAACTTACGAAATCTCATGTTTCTAGCTTATGTGGCTTGCGAGAAACCTGTTTGCGACACACGGACGGAGAGACGAACAGACGGACTGCGATTCAAGTAGGGTTTTGTAAATTACTTTGCAAAACCCTAAAAATCAGATAGGGTAAAGTGCGCGTAGTGTAGTGGTTAGAGCACTCCTCTCGTAAGCCGAAGAATTCCCGTTGGGGGCAGCGAGGTTTAGTTCGAGTGATTCTTCGGACGAACTGCTGGTTTAAAAATTAGAACGTTTCCCAGCTGGGTGGACGAACACACGGCCAAAGCGTAATACAGACCATATCACCTTGTGGAGTGCCGACACATTCGATCATGATAATGAGATACTCTAACTATCTCTAAGCAAAGGCCCGAAAGGGGCTGTAGTAGTACAACAACTACAAAGTGAATATCTCAATTTGGTACATGACGTACGGCATTGTCGATAAGTTTCAAGGAAGTGTAGACTAAGAGACTGTACTAAAGCCACTGGGCTTTTAGTGTAATTACAATTATTCATTCTAAAGAACTAATTACATAATAGGCAATGCGCCGTTCCAAAGTCGCCGAAGCTCCTGTTTGAAAGACAACACAATGATCCAGAAAGCACAATAATCGTTCTAATTTCAAGTCACCTGAAAAAAACAGAAGCCTCCTCCATCCTTGTTTAGTTTGGATACATCGGCATATATTTGTAATGCACCTGCTTCTGAGGATACTCTGCTAGCTTATAAATATTATGCTGAAGTCTTAGGAGTCCAATATGAACCATGCACTTTTTTTCCTTTTTTTTACTGCGAAGAAACTACCTCAGCCAAGGTAATTGATTTACTTACAATTATGGAAGTAGGAATGAAGTTACAGTAGACTCAGAATGAAAACTTGTGATTTTGAGTCTCTTTTGAAAAAAACATAAATAGCTGATAGGAGGTAAGTTTAAACTTGAGTATGAGGCCATTAAATTTGTTTCTATTAACGAGTGAATTCTGATATTAGCCTAGCAATTGCATACACGTTCCCACTCTTTGACGAAATTAGGTTGTGGCTGCACTCGCACCAATCAAGTGATTGCAAAATCATGAACGCGTAAAGGAAGCCCGATAAAGGAACTCATCAAACAAGTAGATTCAAAACGAATCTGCGACACACACCATTGATTCTCTTCCTTAGTTTATGGCGAATTCAAAAGGGACATTGTAGGGGCGGGAATTAACGGGTCAGTGAACCGCGGCTTACCAATTTTGTGCAAGTAAGTCTGAAAACACCCATGCTCACTCAAGAGCTAGGTCAGGCAGTAATCGTGTGTTCGACTGAATCAAAGCCTCAGATCAGGGTGAATACAAGCAGCCCTTGACGCTGAACAGCCACGGGACAAGCTGGATTTAGAAATGGATTCAGTACAATAGACCAAATACACACCTTGAGAGAAATCATGAGCAAGGCTAAAGAGCACGAACTTACTCTAGCACTGGCGTTTATAGACTTCGAAAAAGCCTTTTACTCGATATACCCTGAGGCGGTTATAAGAGCGCTATACAATCAAGGTATAGATAAAACATACGTGAAAACGCTCTCAAACATAAACAGCAACGCCAAAACAAAGGTCAGAGTATTTGATGACACGCCAGAATTCCCCACACAAAAAGGTGTTGGACAAGGGGACACAATCTCTCCAAGGCTATTCAATGCCGCCCTGGAAAACATCTTTCGAGAACTAAAATGGGAAGAGAAGGGCCTACAAATCGACGGAGAATGCATCAATCACTTAAGATTTGCCGACGATAAGTCATAATTGCTCAGAGCCAAGAAGAACTACAACTCCTCCTAAATGAGCTTAGCGAAGCCAGCAAAAAAGTCGGCCTAAGAATGAACCTAAGTAAAACTAAGGTTATGCCCAATGACCATCTAGGAGGTCAGGTCGAAATAGCACTGAACAACACCTGGCTAGAAACAGTAGAAGAATATATCTACCTAGGCCAGCTAGTACATAAATCCGGAGATATAACACTTGAAATTAATAGGCGAATCAAGCTAGCATGGAGCGAATTCGGGAGAAACTCCACCATATTCAAATCTAGAATGAAACTCCACTTGAAAAAGAAAACGTTTGACCACTGTATCCTACCTGTCATGACATACGATTCTGAGATATGGACGTTAACAACAGGAGTCACACGGAAATTACAAGTGGCACAAAGAGCAATGGAAAGGTGCATGCTAGGCATCACCAAAAGAGACCGTAAAACATTGACATGGATAAGAGGAAGAATTACAGTGACAGATGTAGTCCATATAATTAGGCCGGACACATAGCAAGGCTAACTGACAACAGATGGACTGCCAAGATCACACAATGGTACCCAAGAGGGCTGAAAAGAGCACGAGGAAGACCAAAAATACGGTGGGATCATGACATCAGGAAACTAGCGGGTGTCACCTGGAAAGGAAAGCACAAAATAGAGACGACTGGAAAGAAATGAGGAATCAATACGTAAGGGAGGCTACACTATAATAAAAAGAGGCATATATGGTTGAACAAGCTGCAGATGATGATATATATATATATATATATATATATATATATATATATATATATATATATATATATATATAAATATTTCTTCATGCTATTTATTTATAACGCAATTGTTTAATTTTCAATTACACATCTTCAAAAGATACTTTTGATAGTTAATCTCTGTAAAATTTTAGCGTCAATGCGTCTATTTGAAGTGACTCATTATCAGTGCTCTAGCCTTATCAAGTGCAGACGTCAACCTGATGTGTACACATTTCAATGGAAATTACTTCACCAGATTAATATTTTCTACCTTGACACTGTCTAATCTAAATTCCAAAATGTTAACTTGATGATAATAAGATAAATTTACGTAAGAACATTAGAATAATTTCTCCATATGGATGAATATAAATTAGTTTGCTGTTTCAAAAAAAGAAAATAAATAAATTATTCAAACATATTTAAGTTTCCCTTGTCTTATGTAAACCTCATACATGTTGTATATTTTATTTTGATTTGTGTCCAGAATCTTTGAATATATATTAATTTAAATTAACATTTCGTTGATCTGATTAAATTTATTATTACTTAATTGGGCAAAATATATGTAAATGAAAAAACGTGCGAGTCTATTTAAGTGTGCTAGTTTTCAGTCGAAATAAATTATCGGCATGCACTTGACGGTTTTCAAAGAAGGCGATGTCATGTACTCGTATGTTGTTTGTTTCTTACATTACAACTTGCAAGGTACTCACTACCTTACATGTTATCAAAAAAGTTTACTTGAACAATTTCTTCTTATACGACGCATACATGCGCTTATACGTATCACATACTCGTATGTGAATAACATTAACCAACTACCGTCAAGGTCTCAACGTAATGTAACGAACCCTAAATTACGCTAATTTGCTTTTCAAAATGAAAAACACACAGAAATGAAGAAAATGTACTCAAGCATTATGTCGACTAGCACAAAAGGTCGTTCGAGGCTTCTTCTTTTAATAAAATTTGAGACGGTTGAGAACTTCCGGAGATGATTATTTAAAATTTTCTCAAGACACACATTAACAGATATTCCGGTATGAAGAAATACAGTGTTGTGTGGTAAGAACAAGTGTATTCATTTATGAAGGAGTGTGATGACCTCTTTCCGGTATTTTCACTCAGTATTTACTGGCAATATACGAGTATAGTGTCAATGGCAAACTTAGGGGAATATCTAAGGCTTCCATGCCAGGATGGATTCTGTTATTTTTTCTGCTGTCTGCTTTGGACGCCTGAACAATTATTTTCTCTAACGTTCCTTTTCGGTTGATTTATGTACTGAACCTTGTTTTTTATAACAGTCTACAGTTGAGGAAATAGAAACTAAAAAAAAAGTAATTAGAACTCTTACATTTTTCCCATTTCCATTGAAAAATCTCAAATGCATTACACGATTTCATTCGCATTTTATTTGATACTCCCAAATTTGACTAATTAATTGCCTAAATTTCTCCTGAGTGAAATCCTGCCTAGTGTGTTGGTTATAGCGGTAAGTAGGCTTAAATTTGAATAATTGGTTGTAACCATGTAATTTTGTTGATTTAATTAGACGAACTAAAAGAAAACAAAAAGCAATTAAGTAAAAAATTTTCATTATATTTCTCGGTGGTCCGTTGTAAATTAAATGGAATGCGTAAGATATTGTTTACCGTTGTTGAGAAATTAGTCTGTTTTCTGTTCAATGGCAAATGAGTGAACCTAGTTTTTTGTTATCTTTAGCTTAATATCTTTGGATAATTAAAATCAATGCGAATTTGCTTTGAAACAACATTCCACACTGATTACATTTTCTTAGGCAATTGCTTTGGAATGCAATGACGAAGAAATTATTTGTAATGAAAATTATAGAATGAAGGAATGCATCATGGAATAGACACGCATAGAAGGTAAGCATCGCGTCTCTCCCAAGTTCACCATGCTGTTTCGGGTACTATCAGTTGCTTATTACGTTTTTGTTTAAAACTAGCTTTTGTATGAGACCACGCAACCTCAAGTATTTCGAGTTCTCCCTTAAATCAGAACGCATCGTAGCTGGGTGGACGGACATACAGCCAAAGCGTGGTACTGACCATATCAACTTCTCGAGTGCCGATACATTCGATCAATATAATGAGAAACTCTAAATAGTCTTTGGTCTAGTGGTTGGAGCATGAACGCACAAGCCGAAGGTCCCAGGTTTAAATCTCGTTGGGAGCAACGTGATTTAGTTCAGGGGATTTTTCGGACAGACTATGAGTGTTCGCTCAGTGGTGAAATGTACTGATTTAATCAGATCATATCATAGCTGAGCAGGCACACGGGAGCATGACCAAACCAACTTCCGAAACAGTCAATACGGTCATGAAAATGAGATACTCTAACTATCTCTAAGCGAAGGCCCGAGAGGGGCTGTAGTGCTACAAATAAGAAGAAGAATGAGAAACTCTAACTATATCTAAGTGAAGACCAAAGGGGCTGTAGTGCTAAAGCAAAATAAATGTTAGTTACTAAAATGTCAGAGATATAAGCTTGATTCCAGATACAAAACAAAAGATTATGTTACATATTTTTCTGGCTTTTTGGGGTCATGGACTGGACTTTTGTTCACGGTGTGCGG
The DNA here is from genome assembly GCA_963969285.1 of Odontomyia ornata. Taxonomy (NCBI): domain Eukaryota; kingdom Metazoa; phylum Arthropoda; class Insecta; order Diptera; family Stratiomyidae; genus Odontomyia; species Odontomyia ornata. The sequence continues at coordinate 437,611,320 of OZ017739.1, read as the reverse complement.
TGTCCAAATTTTTCCCCAAAAAGTAAAGAGGTCAGTTGTTCGTGGTCGCTTCGAGTTGCTCTTCGTGCGATGATGAATTTGCTGCAAGTATGTAGAGTATATCGATGCATGATGTCCATGTCTGGAGGACCCATAGATTACCAATAAAGGTCAGTCACCGGAGACATCGGTACAGACAACGGCAGATGAATGGGTATAGATCAACAATAGGATAGCAACAATTGACCAAAGAAAGAATATGTTTAAATAAGATGGGAGGCTGGTAATAACGATGATAATAATGGCATGAAAGAGTATTCAATGTCTAGCAGGGTAAGGAGTGAAATTGCGACCACTGAATAAGTGATTCTGAACATAAGACAAATCAATGATTGACCACCCATTGAAAAACATTTGCCTCTTTTTGGTGTGTTTAATGAATACTAAACTTAAGGAAAGAGGAAATAAATAAATGAATTGTTGCGGTTAAAATATCATTACACCACCTATAATTATCAAATTTTTGATAGGAGACCCAGAAAAAGTGCGTTTTGTGGTCGAAAAAGTGAAAGGAGTTTCACCAGTATTTTGGCGTGCGCCGCTCATTGTTTAATTTTACTCCAGCAGCATGATACTGATAAAAATAAAAGCTGTTATATTTTTTCTATACATGTTCAAACGTTAATTCATTTATTATTGTAAAATCCAACAGAAGTGTTTTGTCAATAAAGTGTGCGAGATTAAACAAAAAGGTAGTGAAATTTTACACTCTGCTTTATGTGATTTCAGTCATGATTTTGCGTGATCGCGAAACGTGTGAAATTAAAACATAAATTTGTGTGTAATGACACTAAAAAAACTTGAAAACTTACTACACTTTTTGTAAGATTTCAGATATTATTTTGGAAAAATACCTTAAGCAAATGCAACCATCTTTCGTGGCCAACTTTAGCATATGCGATGTCTAACATTTCGTTTGTAATGTGGAATGAAGCACTTAAGGTGATTTTTCTGACCACTATGATGTAAAACAATAATGATGTTGAAGGTCGCAAAATATTGGGATGGAATCATTTATATCTACTCCACATCACAGAACGAATACATATACACAGTCTTGTGGAAGCCGTGCATCGTTGCGGACATTCAAAGTCAAAGTTGTCAATTAATGAGTGAACATAGTGAGTGATTGAAGTCAGAAGTTATTGCGGCAGTGATAGTAATAAAAACAAAGTGAAAAGTGCGAGCAGGAGGAAAAACCCAACGAGAAGAAGAAAGAGCAAGCTGGCAAAAAAGCAAGGAGTCGCCTGGGTGAGTGATTTTTGCTTTCATTGGTTGCGAGACCATATTATTTTGATTATTTTTGATTCGCATAGTAATTATTCAAATAGTTGGATAGATTTCATAGTGTTTGAGTTTGGTTTGGGTGGGTTGTGGATATGACGGGTATATCCACAATCGACAAAGATCAGCAGAGCGCTCTGCTGATTGCCCAATTGAAAGCTTCGCAAACTGTGCAGGCACAGCTTAGTGAAGTAATACAGCAGTTGAGGCAGGCTCAACAGCAACTTATTGACGTAAACTTGGAGTTGGCAGAACAACGCCGAGTCAATAAAGAGCTCATGGAGCAATTGAGGGATTTGGCACTGGTCAAATCAAAAAGAAAAATAAAAACAAAAAGAGGAAAGTGGAGTCTTCATCTTCCTTCTCTCCTCCTTCTTCTTCAGAAGAAGAAGCTATGGAAGAGGAAGCTATACAAGAAGAAGATGAAGAAAGTGAGTCCATGCAGGAAGACTCTGCTGAAGAGGATGAAGAATTTCCTGCTCTGCCACCGCCGGGTCCCTCAATGGCTCTACTAGAGCTGGCCATCCCACCGAAAAAGAAAACCACTCCCACAGCACCCACTCCATCCAAATCCCCAGACGACGACAAAAAACGGACAACGGTACCCGTCATCCTTCGAGAGTCTGAAAGTGGACTCAAGTCCTAAAGGACATGAAAGAATTTGGAATTAAACATGAATCTTCCAAAAGGGTCTACTTGGGGATTCAGATAATTCCGAAGACACCGCAAGACCACAGAAAACTGACAGAAATGACAATACAATACCACACGTATATCCTTCCTGAAGAAAGGAATCTGAATGTGGTCATTAGGGGTCTGTATGGACCGTCAGTTGACGACATCAAGGAAGATCCGGAGAGTCAAGGATTTCACCCCATCGAAATCCACTATATAAAATTACGGGATGGGCCATCCAGGTTGGTGAAGGTCCTCTTTCCCAAATCTGAGACTGACATATACAATATAAGGGCAATATGTCACCTCATATGCACTGTCGAAGCGCAACGCCCCCGTTAACGACAAGTTATGTGCCACAACTGTCAGCAGTTTGGACACTCCTCCAAAAACTGTCACGCACAGGCCCGTTGTATTAAATGCGATAGGCTCCACCATGTTTCAACATGCGTTAAAAAGGGAGAGAAAAAGTCAAAATGTGTGAACTGTGGTGGAGAACATCCAGCCAACTATGGTGGATGTCCTCGAAACCCAGTGAATGTCAGGAAATCATTCGCATAAGTTGCAGCTGCAAATAGCAATAAAACCACCACAATATCTACACAAAAACAAAATAAAAGCACACAAAAACAAGCAAACATTCCACAAAACACAAATAACAACATGGACAGACTCTTTGCCACCATGCAGACACAGTTCCAAATCATGATGCAAGACATGATGGCGAAAATGATTCAGGGAATGTTTGCATCACAAAACAGTATCAACAGCACCCTGACAAATAAACAATAATGACCTTTATGGATCATTTAACCATTCTCACATGGAATGCAAATTTCCTGCTTCATAAGACTGCTGAGTTGACTCAACTTATATTTGATTATAAGTTTGACATCATTCTCAACCAGGAAACCTTTCTGAAGCCTGGAAATCGCCTCCGCTTCCCTAACTATTCTCTGTACAAAAATGACAGAACAACGGGTAGAGGAGGCGGAACGGCGATTCTTGTGAGAAGGAATGTGAACCATAATCTCGTATTGACACCTAGCTTACAAACGCTAGAAGCTACTGCAATTCAAGTTCGGACGGATTCTTTTGAATTCATGGTAGTCTCGGTATACAACCGCCCACAGGCATCTACGCTCATTGAAGATATTAAAAAAACTTCTGGACTTTCAGGGTCCCATACTCCTTGCCGGAGACTTCAATGCCTATCACCGAAGTTGGGGAGCTGTGAGAAGCAACCGTGCTGGGACTGAATTAAATGGATTCATCACAGATAATCCATTAAGCCTGCATATCTCCAACGAACCAACACACTACGGCTACCGAAACAGTTACCTTCTAAATATTGGTATATCACGTACATTTGAACACGATGTACGCATCGAAGTCCCCGACGAACTTTCATCCGATCACAAACCTGTGCTCTTCTTAATACGAGGAATATACATAGACGAGCCCCTACAAGTAAAGAAGAAAACTGATTGTCAAGCTTTCCAAGTCGCACTGGCTAAAGAAACCATTATTCAAACACGTGAAACAGCCAGCGACACTGAAAAAATGATAGAACAAATCACAGACAAAATTATACAGGCAAAAGAGAACAAAACAGTCTGACAAGGGTGACAAACCTCTATGAACTCTCTAACGACATAAAAAATTTATTAAGGAAGAGGAATCGAGTTCGGAGAAGGGCTAGGAACACACGCCAGGAAGCAAATCAAATTACGAACAAAATTCCTGATCGGAAATCAAAATTCCGTAATGAACAATGGGAGAGCTTCTTGCAAAGTCTGGAGCCTGAGTGCAACGCTTTCTGGAGGGTTTCCAAACACTTTCGTATTAAAAACAAGCTTATAATACCACCAATTCACGGCCCTTACGGTATCAAATTCGATAGTTCTGGTAAGGCAGGGGCCTTCGAAGATACTCTAAAACAACAGTTCTGTGAAAATTCATTGACGAACATGATCACGTCAATCGGTTGACCAACAGGCTCATTAGGTCAGACATTACAGACTCAGACCGAATACAAAGCACCTGTCTTCAAGAGGTTAAAGACATCATACAAGTACTGAACAGACGGAAAGCACCGGGATTTGATTTATTATCAAATTGTATGGTAAAATGGCTACCGGATAACATTCTCGATGCAATAACAGCGACTATAAACGCAATTTTTATGCTTACGAAAATACCCCAAAATATGGAAATCGGCAATAGTTATTGTTCTTCCAAAACCTGGTAAAAACCTCATGTTTCCACAAACCTGGCGACCTATTAGCCTATGATCCTCTCTATCGAAGCCCATAGAGCGGGTGCTACTACATCGACTAACTGAAGTTGTTATCGAAAAAGAAATAGTTCCAGAGGAACAATTTGGCTTCAAGCCAGCACACTCCACAGAGCTCCTGCTTACTAGGGTGGTCCAACACATCAGAATAGAGTTAAACCGCAGGAAATCAAGAGGTTTGGTTATGTTTGACATAGCCAAAGCCTTCGATAAAGCCTGGCATGCAGAACTTATTTACAAAATGCATGAATCCCAAATGCTACTGCAGCTCATCCAAGTCATCGGCTCCTTTCTAAAAGGCTGATCATTTCGTGTCAAAATTGACAATCACCTCTCAACCATGCTGCAAATTCAAGCTGGAGTCCCACAAGGATCACCCATCTTCCCCATGCTATACAACATCTTTACTGCAGACCTACCTCGGCTGCCTTTGAATGTCCACAAGTCCCTATATGCCGACAATACCTGTATTCTATACTCATCCAGACAAGCAAGAGTCATCACCACTAAACTGCAACGTTCCATAGACATACTTTTAAAGTATTTTCGCAAGTGGAAGATCAAGTTAAACACAGACAAAACCCAGGCATTATTTATAACTAGAAAAACAACAACAACCAAAAACTCTGACTGTTGAAAACGAAAATATTGGCTGGTAAAGAACAGCCAAATACCTAGGGCTGACAATCGACAACAAACTCTCCTGGACCGACCACATACGTAACAAACGAGGACATTGCTACAGTGTGCTATCCCAACTCTATGCGCTCTTTAAGACCAAGAAACTCAATATCAAGAACCGTCTGCTGATCTAGAAACAAATAATACGACCACAGCTACTATATGGTAGTACAGCCTTCTACCAACAAAAAGGCACTGCAATCCATGCAAAACAAAAGCATTAGACAAATCTTCGGAATCCCATGGTATGTTAGAAATACGGACATATACAAAGACTTCAGAATCGAACCTGTCGAAATATACGTATGTGACATCGACAAAGTAGACAGACATCCTAATACTACCCTGGGAATCCTAAGCCGCAAAGCACTTCCAAATGAAATTTATCCAACTATCCGCGCTAGCTTTAAAAAAATATAATTGACTATAAACAAGATCAAAATAATATGATCTCGTTAATCACGTTGAGCGTAGTCTGTGTGGTCTAGTGGTTAGAGCATGAACGCATAAGCGGAAGGTCCCAGGTTCAAATCTCCTTGGGAGCAACGTGATTTAGTTCAGGGGATTTTTCGGACAGACTATGAGTGTTCACTCAGTGGTGATATGTACTGATTTGATCAGATCATGTCATAGCTGAGCAGGAACACGGGAGCATGGTACTGACCAAAATAACTTCCGAAAAAATCAATACGGTCATGAAAATGAGATAGTCTAACTATCTCTAAGCGAAGGCCCGAGAGGGGCTGTAGTGCTACAAAGAAAAGTCAGGGTGAGCAAATAATTGCTCACAGATAGAAGGGAGCTAGGGTGCTAAATCGCACCAGCTTCAAGGAAAACGAGTCCGAGAGAACGAATACACGCTATAATCATTGGAAACATATGACATGCGTTTTCTTGTAGAAAAAATACTAGTATTGCAGTTTGACTAGTGAAATTGCGCCTTGTGCGAAATTTGTACACTTTTCAGAATTGTTTAAATCACTTAAAGTGCAAAATCACACAAAATTGTAGTGCATAAGTCCAAAAAAGGGATTTTCAAGCTTTCGTAATGTAATTATACATAAATCATTTCCGTCTAGGTGTGATAAATTCACGCACTTTTGTGAGCGAATTTACTACTTTTAGTAATGCGAATTCACTACTTTTCAGCGCAATGTTTAGAGTATATTTAAAGACATAACAAAAGCGGAAAAAAGCCAAATGAAGACAGCTGATAGACACAAAGTTTTCGTTGCTGGTCTTTTTTCATGTAAGCAGCTTTATTATAAAAAATATTATTGATTTGAGCTCGTTTCTATTTATATACTGTATAACTGCTATAAACAGGAAATTATAAAACAGAATAATTCATTTCTCAGAGCGATTCAACCTTTTTTCCCTCCGTTATAATGAGAATGAGTTTACTCATGCGAATATTTAGGTGGCCCAACATGGGGATAGTGGCCCTCCCGGAAAAACCATAGCCAACTATTAGCTTTCAAAAGTCAAAAGAGTAATTACCGTATCCACGACAATGTATATGACCGTAAACTATTCTTCTCGACTATCTCCGGTAAAAAGCTGCAAAGAGCCACATCGAAACTCCTCTTTGAAAATAAATAGTTGAGAGCTTTTGTAAAAAATATTTGCCAACAAAACATACATTAGAGTTTGAAATGTGACCATTTTGAAAAGTTTTATGATTCTAGGCTTCCATGTTTCTTTGAAAACTTGTTTTGATGCACAGATGGGGGAAGGGTACTGAGTTTAATTTAATAGTTTATTGGTGAAACATTTTTCAGTGATAGTGAAGGTTTGTTTAAGGTAAAGCCGGTATATGAAATGTGAAGTCATGGTTGATAACAACCTTATCGAAGGGGCTCGTCAATGTATTACTCTTGTAAGTTTCTTATTTTATTTTGAATTCTGATTTCTATTTTTAACACGACTTTCAATGAGAGAAGCTTATCAATTTCTCTTGTATATGTTTCGGATTTGCTATTCAATTTGGCTCTGGAGTACGTCATAAGGAAGCTAGCTACCTGTCGATACGCGAGGTACATTACTATACAAGTCAAGCCAAGTAGTAGCCTATGCGGACGACATCCAACATTTTGTCACGGTCTTTAACAACTGCCAAAGAATTCTTCCTGAAACTCGACAGCGAAGCAAAACTAGTAGAGCTAGTAATCAATGAAATTAAAAAAAAAGCTCATGACGCAGTCGAAAAGAAAATACCTCAAATACACACAATATCACACTTGGCGAATACAGTATCAAAAATGTTGGTGAATTTGTGTATTTAGGCGCCAAAATTAAGAAGACGGGTAATAAAAGAGACGAAATACGCCGAAGAATACAGCCCGCAAATAAAATATTTTATTCAGTTTGACGATCTTGAAGACCAGCTGCATACACAGGAAAACAAAGCTCCAAATATACAAATCTGTGATAAGGTCTGTGTTATGCTATGGATGTGAAGCATGGACCCTAGCTCAAGCATCCGCAAATATATTGAACGCCTTTGAGCGACGGGTCCTGAGGCGAATAATCGAAGCGAAGCTAGACGAAGACCAATGGCGAACTCGATACAACCATGAGCTGTATGAAATTTTTGACGAACCGGAGGTCTCAACGAAGCTGCGATGGGCTGGATACATGAATCGTATTGACGAACAACGGATACCCAAGAAGGTATTCGTTGGGAGTGGGGAAACCAAGGAACCGCTGGTCTGACTCGGACGACGTAGACAGTTCATCGCTGCTCCGGATTTCGAAATTGAAAGACGCGGTCAATGGATCGAGACAGTTGGAGGCACTGTTTGCAGGAAGCGAAGGCCCGAGAGGGGCTGTAGTGCTAAGAAGAAGAAGAAGAAGATGTTTCTGACTTTGTGAAGCGAATTTTTGAAAGGCCTACTAGTTTTGCGTCCTATCTGTCTGTCTGAGTATCACAGCAAGTTTGCTCAGAAGCTCCTGTTTCTGAGCAAACCTTGAAGAAATGCAAGAAGTGATTACCTCTCAAATAGTTTAGGCTTTAGGCCGTTCGCCATACACTGAAGCGAACCATAATTTTTTTTCTTCATTTTATCAAATGATGTTATTATTAGAACTTATAGAGTCTGAAACAAAAAGTCATTCTGTGAATCACGAAGCCCCGGGTGAGGAAAAAACTATGAACAGTTTGGGCCATTCAGCAATATTATTTAACTTCGAAAAAAATCGACTCGTGTTTTTATATTGTCGCATGCATTGGAAATATAGCTTAAGTCATCATTTATGATTACAAAGCCTATTCTACTTTTGAAGAATAAATTTTTAACTGAGGTCCCAACAGAACAAGTTGCGCTCCATAATAATCATGGGTAGGTTGGACCCTGTGGGCATGTTAAGATGCTGCACCCTTTTCCTATTTATGTGAAATTTTTACTTCCCTAATGTACGTTAGATGTGAAGGCCACGTAAAATATAGGTAGATATAAAAGTGTCACTTCTGTTGTAATCTTATTGATCACTAGAAGTGAAGTGAAAAACATGTCCATATATAAGTAATTTGGGAACGCATTGAAAAGATGTTTGAAGGTGGTGTATTTATTGGCGGGTGAAATCAAGAAAATACAAATGTTAAAACAGCTTCAAATAATCAAAATGGTAGGCTCCCAAAAATTATATTTTTTTCCTGTTGCATCCTATTATCGAACGAAAAATCCCTAGAAAAGTGATCAGAATCAATCAACGCCTCGCTTTCAAACGAAACTTCAAACATAGGGCTTATAGCATATTTAACTGTAATTGCTATAAAATTAAGTTAAAATTTTGGCAAAGTTTTTTTTTATTGGCACTACAGCCTCTTTCGAGATACGAGTATAATCAGACTATATCATTATTTTGATCGTATGTGTCGGCTCTCTAGTCGATGATATGGTCAGTATGCTTTAGCAGTGTGTCCGTCCACGCAGCTGCGATACGTTCTGATTTTATGCTATTATGTATCATAACTGAGCTGGTTTATAGTCCGCCCGAAGAATTACTGGAAACAAATTTCATTATCACCAATGGGATCTGAACCATGGACCTTCGGCTTCCGTGGCGCGAATTCTAACCACTACACCACGCGGACTTAAAATTGTCTAAAGTTACAAATCGATATTTGATCGACGATTTCTATCGCACGTATTACAACATTAAATGTCTCAAGATAAAACTAGAGTTCAGATTTTGAGAACATATTGAACTATTATCACCTCAGACAATCGAGTTATTGCTGTTAAAGACATTCTGTGAAATAAACCTATTTCAAACAAAATATTGGCAATCATTTCGTTCCACATTCATTAGAAGATACAAGCTAAGCGAGAAATAATTTTAATTTATTTATTTAAATGGAATATACTTGCAGCCGTTAGCCAAATATGGATAAAATAACAGAATAAATATCATTCAACATTGTATTGCAATTTTTCTAAATGAAGCAATTGCTTCAAAATCGTCATCCTTCACTTGAAATGCATTCCAAGCCACTACTAACGAACATTTTCGATAACTCGCTGCTTCACTATAGCAGACACACTTCACTATTCACCTTTGAAAGGATTTTTAAATTTTTAATGAACTTATTATTTTTTTCATTTTAATTAACAATTAATTCATAATCAACGATGATGAAGGTGAAAGAGCTAAAGCAAGAGATCAAACTATTTCATTTTTTTTTTCTTCAAAAAAAAACAACAATAGATCAACCTCGACACAATCATTTTCAATACATATATAATTCAATTTGCTCTTTAGATTGTTGCTTTCAATTCTCAACCACATTCAAACGGAAAAAAAAGAATTATTTTTATTTGCTATTCATTCATTGAAGCTTTGAAATTTTATCCATAAGAATCTATTTTTTGATTTTATTATTGCACATATCACGTGAATTGTATTATTACCACTTTGTAATAGCACTAGGTACGTATTTCGTATTCACTTATTGTCGTTTTCACATGAATCACAACAAACAACACATATGATTTCTAGAATGTGATTTTTCAGGGAGCAATTCTTGGATGTAGGTGGAATAGGTGTTAGGGTACAATGAGATGGTCGGATCCCCCTAACAGAAAATTCACAGACGAAACTACACTCGATCCATGCATGCAACTACATATTATTATCGTTCGTTTTCAATTGCTCGTAATCGTATCATCACCGAGGAAATCCCTCGTAACCGTCATTGCGCGGCGGCGGCGGAATCTTCCAACAACGATTTTATTCGTACAGTCGTAGCTGCTACCTGCTCAGGTAAAACTGCGAGACTGAGCCACGAATAATCTGAGCAGCAGCAGCAAAGTGCAGCTTTCCATGTTGTATCTGATAGATACTTTGGCAGTGAGCGTAATGGTATGAAAAGATAGTTGAATTGAGCTCCGGGTAGTGCACCAATGACTGGTTGGTTACCAATCTGCTTTCGTTTTTATTTCATTGATATTCTATAGATATTCTCAAACTATATAAGATGCGAGTTTGAGTTTTACGGGATTTATCTCTGAGAAAAGGTTCTTGGGTGAAAATCGTGGTAACGAAGGGAATCTATTTATTTCCAAGCCCCTTATTAAAAAGTATCATCGGTCATTAATATTAATCAAATTCTCTTCAATGCGGGCTTTAATAGATCTTCGGGTTTTGAGGTTTATATTTATGGCTAATTTTTCAAGAGTGGGGATTTTAGAAGTGGTTTTAAGTACCCTAAGGAAAACATGTTAAGTTAGCGGAAAGAGCTTCCGTAAGCAGGACTCTAAAAACCTTCGACCAAACTGAGTATAATTACGTTTACACTGCACAAAAATGAAATCAATCACGAATTCAATGGACCGATTTTGACACTTGAATATGCACTATTTCGAAAATTTTAATTTACAGTGAAGAAAACTCTCTGGCGTAATAAAGTTCTTCTTTCTTTATTTTTCTGAGACTACTGTCGCGGCCACAGTGTTAAGGCTCTGCAAAATTACACATCAACCTGATTGAATGACACTATAGTATTACTTCTTGTGTCCTTTTTCTCATTTTTGTCTCCACTCCTTCGCAATTACATATTTTTATTCCTTTTATTTTCTACTACTATTTCTATACTATTCCTCGACCACGACAACGCCGAAACAGGACTCGAAACCGCAAACAAATGTAGAACCGCCATCGCTCGCTTTAACGACTCTGATGGAGCCCCGACGCCAAGGACATGTACTTCTGGGCGCAGCCGTCGCCAGGCTGGTCACCAGCAATGGGAAGACGACGGATTGTCGAGCTGTGCTGGATCCGGGGTCACAAATGAACCTATTCACCAAAATAATCATCAAAAAATAGGGTTTATCATCAACACCACACCTTGCCCTCATTGAAAGGGTAGGCGGTAGTACTGAGAAGGCATATCATAAGGTGAACCTCGGCCTAAGATCCAGATTATCAGGATATGTCGCGCAGTTGAAAGCCTACGTCATGGAAAAAATTATATCACCGCAACCGTCTCAGAACTTGAGCATATCGGGATGGCACATTCGCAAAAACAGATCCAGACTTCCACCGAACGGAGCGTATCGACATGTTGCTGAGTGCCGAACACTTTTACGAGGTCCTAGCCATTGGACAAATAAGGTTGAGCCCACAGCTCCCAGTGCTACAGAACACGCACCTAGGGTGGGTTGTTGCCGGAAGAGTGATCACACCTTAAGTGTCTTCCGTGACATGCGGCATCTTGGCAGAAGATAACCAGCTTAATCAGCTCATCAAGCGATTTTGGGGGGTCGAGGAAGTACCGGATCCTCAGCACAAGCTTAGGTTAACTGAAAAAGCTTGCGAAGCACATTTCTATCAGACAATGAGAAGACGTCCCGAGGGCCGTTTCTTGGTTAAACTTCCATTCAGCAAGGATCCTGAGACGTTAGGTGGTTCCCAAGCGATGGCCACTCGCAGATTTATTGCCTTGGAGCGTCGACTGGAGAGGAACCCTGATCTAAGACTTCCATACATGGAGGAGTATATTCGGCTTGGGCATATGAAGGAGGCGACGTCGTAGCAGCGGGAGGAATTACGATATTCCTTCCACATCATTGTGTCCTGAAGCCTGGTAGCAGTACAACCAAGACGAACACAAACGTTTCGTTGAATGATGTCCTTCATACAGGACCTACTGTACAGGATGACCTTTTTCGATACTCCTGCGTTTCAGAATGACTTGTTTCGTAGTCACCGCTGACATCGAGAAGATGTATCGGCAGATAATGCTCCATCCTGAAGACCGTCGGTACCATGGCTTAATTTGGAGAAATAGTTCAACGCAACCAGTGCGATACTATCAGTTGAAAGCAGTAACATACGGCACGACGTGTGCCCCGTATCTAGCTACAAAATGTCTGCAAGTTATAGCACAAGAGAACCAGCAGAAAGGTCCCCTGGGCAATAGCGCGTTGGAGAAGGATGGCTATATCGACAACGTCATGACCGGGGCAGACAGCTTAGAGGAGTCACTTCGCAAACAGGCGGAGCTATGCACCATACTCTCGAGCGCAACCATCCTCTATTGTTGAAGCAGATTAAACCTGAGGACCAACAGGTCCAGCTGGACTTCAGTAGTTTATAATATTAAGACGTTAGGAGTCACCTGGGATCCAACCGATGCGAAGTTCTCCAAGAGGACGATGGCATCTGATATAGCCTGGATGTTCGATCCATTGGGCATTCTGGCTCCTGTGATAGTAGCAGCCAAGTTATTCCTGCAGGAATTATGGCGATTGGAGTTGGACTGGGATGCAGCATTACCGGTGGGGATCCATACCCAGTAGTCCAATTTCCGCAGTGGTCTGCCATCATTGCAGGCCCGATTTTCTCGTCAAATCAGTGCAGGCGAGAAACTTGTGCAAGTACAGTTGCACACCTTTTGTGATTCCTCCGAGAAGGCATATGGCGCAGCGATATACATGCGGTCAACCCTGAGGAGCGGTCAAGTCGCCGTCAGGTTGCTGTGCGCCATGTCAGGAGTGTCCCCGATCAAGACACTTACTGTTCCGCGCCTGGAGTTGTGTGCGGCAAAACTAGGCGCTGAGCTCAAAAAACGAGTTAAGACAGCGCACAATCTGCAGGAGGTTTTTTAGGTATTCTGGACCGATGCCGAGATCGTCTTGGCCTGTATCAACTCTACTGCATCATCGTACAATACTTTTGTGGCGAACAGGGTCTCGGCCATACAAACCCTTTCAAGGCCGGACCGATGGGGACACGTAGCGTCTGAAGACAACCCAGCTGACATTCTGTCACGTGGGATGGCGCCGGCTGAATTGAGCCGCTGTAGTATGTGGCTGCAGGGACCACCATTTTTATCCAAGGCAGAATCAGTTGTGCCTTCCGAGTATTGGAGTGGGGGCCCTTGCGACTAGGAGACAAAACAGACCAAGACCGCTCTGGTAGCGGCAGAGGCTCCTGAAACACACTTCATCCAGCAGATCTAACACGGCAACTCCTTCAAGAGGCTGCAACGCATAGTAGCCTACATGATGCGATTTATCTGTGGTCTCAAGCCGACAGTCAAGCAATCTCAACTGACAAATCAAGCGCCCACGAGTGATGAAATATCCACGGCCCTGGAGATTTTCGTGAGGTATGTATAATCGCCAACTGAGAACTGCGAACTTTTGGATATCAGGTCGGGGTCAAGCCTAAGCTGTTTTCACAAGTCATGGGAAACCTGCCAAGTGCACGTATTCAGCCAGCCCGTCCGTTCATCAACTCCGGCGTGGATTTCTGTGGGCCTATAATAATCCATTACCGAAGTAGAGGTACCCGACCGCAAAAAGGGTACTTAGCCATATTTTGCTGTTTCTTTACGAAGGCCGTCCATCTGGAGCTAGTCAGCGATTTAAGCACAGAGGCATACCTCGGTGCTCTCAAACGTTTCATGGGACGACGAGGACACTGCCGAAACTATTTTGCGACAACTCCACCAACTTTGTGGGAGCTCATAACCAGCTATCAGTATTGCTGCCCTCATTATATTCCAACGAAGCGCGTCAAGAACTAACGACGTGCTCCAGCCGGGTTTCGATTTCCACTTCATCCCTCCACGCACGCCTCTTTTTGGCGGCTTGTGGGAGGCGGCGGTCGAATAAGCCAAAAATTTGATCCGTCGACGCGTTTCGTCCGCGGCTCTCAACTAGGAGGAGCTGCATACCTTGGTGGTTGAGGTAGATGCTAACCTCAATTCTAGACCACTGACTCCGATGTCAAACGATCCCAATGATTTGGCAGCCTTAACTCCAGCACACTTTCTCATCGGAAAACCCCTCACAGCCATGGTGGATGGTCGCACAGAGCCAATCACTGGAGGTCTCCATGCCCGGTGGAAGCTAATCAATCACCTCAAACTCGAATTCTGGAGACAATGGTCGCACGAGTACTTGGCGCAGTTGCAGAATCGTGTCAAGGGGAGACAGTCACACCCCAATGTGATCCCGGGAACAGTGGTCATCATAAGCGAAGATAACACCCTGTCGATGAAGTGGCCCTGGAGCAAATAATCAAAACGTCCGAAGGCGCCGATGGTTTCGTACGAGTTGCTGATGTCAAAACCGCCTTTTGAACTTTGAAAAGGCCAATACACAAACTCGCCCCGTTACCAGTACTCGACGACACACAATCTAACGAAGAACTATCACAAGCAAATTCCCCCCACTTGACGAAGGAACGGTCCCCGATCAGCGGCGGCGACATCCCGAGGACAAGGTAGCGATCGATGCGAACCGGCAAGTCAATTATGGCGCTTCTCTGGATGCGCCTGCAAGCCCCCATAGCGCACGCCTCTCCAATACAAGGCTCAATAACCAGACCCCATACGGGTCTGTATTTTTAACCATTAGGTCGAGTCTACTTATCGAGTGGAAGTTGCTTATGGACTCTTTCAACGACTCCACGCATTTCACTGAGTCTGCATCTGAAATCGAGGAATTGCGACGACAACTACAAGCGCAAGATGTTTCATGGACCGATCAAGTGACCGACCACAACATCCACCAGTACACTATCGACTACCTGGGCATTCTCGGATTAGTCATACTGGTGATCTACTCCGCTGGCGTTCCTGCAAACAACAACCCAACCTGCATGTCCAACCACTGGTGCCCGTTACCTAGATGCTACAGCCTACCGCACACCTTGGAGGATGTTGAATTCTTAACAATCCAGAGCGTCCGTCACGGCCTAATCCGGCAACATCAACGCTTCAATCAACTTACATAGTTATTTAAGGTTAATTAGCACTGTAATAACTAGCCCATTCGCACTGTAATAATTATTTGATTGATTTATCAATTGATCGATCATTTTAATTCAATTCACCAAATTCAAATTCAATGCGCCACAAAGCGAAAATACTTTAAGTTTCGAATACCATATTTTTATTTTAATCAATCGAGTAACCCATTTTTCATTCATTTTTTAATTTGTCAAAGTTTATTCATTGTTCAATTGTTGGTTGATCTGTATCATAGCTGCTGAACGTTTATTAAAAGGTTTTTAACGAATTTTTGAGTTTTTTGCTGAATGTATTAAATAAAAGTAATAAAATCAAAGTTCGGGACAAAAGAGTCCCGGCGCAAATAAGTAGGATTTGTAAATTTAACATTTTCGTCAGTATCCTTAAATTGGATGAAATTATACATTTAAGTAATTTTTCAAAAAATTCTTATATTCTGTAAGTTCCGATAAAATTTAGAGAATTTATAGTGGTTTGAATTTCCTCCGATTACAACAATCATATGTGGTTTTTCTACTACAAGGGTTTCCATTGAACCCGACACTACACTTTTGATTGAATCTT
Source organism: Odontomyia ornata (assembly GCA_963969285.1). Taxonomy (NCBI): domain Eukaryota; kingdom Metazoa; phylum Arthropoda; class Insecta; order Diptera; family Stratiomyidae; genus Odontomyia; species Odontomyia ornata. Next base: position 437,595,517 of record OZ017739.1, on the reverse strand, counting down.
CACCAAATTTTCAAATAAGGTGAATAACAAAAATACATTCATGATTCCGCTCAGCCAATGAGCGCCGGTCAAAATGAAGTTCTTTTGAAGCAAGAATATATTTGTTGCACGTCATGAAAGTCTTTCTTGAATTAAATCATTCTACATAGCTGCATATTTGTAATACCATAACTGCGTAATCTCGGGAAGAGATTTACCATTTCGTCGCTAGCATAGCCTCACCCTGTTACTAAACTTTGGGGATATATAAAAAAATCATGTGAATATGAGACTACTGACTGAGCGACTGATAGGTCACCCTCGCAGAAAAAAAAAGGATCAATAGAAATCTATTGAAAATCCAACCAAAAAATTGTGTTATTTTATACCACCCGGTAGCTCACGTGCGATGGCTTGGGGGGTAAAATTAGAAGGCATGAAGTCAGAAAGAAAAGAAAGGTTTAGTAAGGGAACATGTGTCAACTCCGATTCCCCCAGGATATCAATGCCCACACACTCACCTTCTGAAATTTTCTTGAATACATTATATATAAAAAATATATATATAAAAAAATTTATTTTAAGTTAATTACAAAATAATTGGCATTCTTTATTAATGCATTACGTTTATTTGTATATTGCATTCAGTTCTATTACTCTTTGGAAACAGAAAAATGATAACTTTAGATGCATCAATAAAAACTTCTGTTCAGTATTGAAAGTATAACTTAGTCGGCGAGTTCGTACTATAAGGAAACTTTCACCACAACAATGTCTTATAACTTCACAACTAACAATTTTAACGCAGAGACAACTCGATTAACTACAGAGGTGGCCAAAAGTGATCGGACAATACAAGAAACAAGCAATAAAATACTTTTACGAGCATAAGCTTTGAAATGAAATAAAAATCTTTCCCTTATATAAAAGTTGCTTGTATTCTCAATTAATTGCACAAAAAAATAAAACAGAAATAAAAAGATTTTCACAAGAAAATTAACAACTAATTCAAATTCACATTGCATCAAGTGGACAAAAGTAATCGGACATTTTGAAAAGTGTGAAATTAGTCATTGAAGTTTGGAGCAATTCTTTTCTTTTCATTTCCGAGTTTAAAAGGGAATTCCCCTAATTATATGTTGATATGTGTTTTTCTGATATCAGTCATTTACTTGTCAGTTTTAAGTGAAGAAAGTTAAACATGGCTAAGAATCGCAAAGAAACCTGTATACATGAAAGAAAAGTTATAATAAAGTTGTATAAAGAGAATAAATCCTTTTCTGAAATATCAAAAATAATTGGAAGAAGTCGTTCGACAGTTTTCGATATCGTGAAACGGTTCAGAAAAAAAAAATCAGGTGGAAAACGAAATTAGGAGTGGTCGACCATGTAAACTAACAGAGACAGACGCACGAAAAATCTTAAGAATTGTTAAAAAGAATCCGACTACAACGTCCAGAAGTATTAGGGATCAATGAAAACAAGTTCTCCTACACCGTTGGCAGCCATGCAACCCCAGACCATTACACAGCCACCTCCGTGTTTTACTGTATGTTGAATGTTTTTGGGATGAAGCTCACTATTTTGAGTTCTCCACACCAACAACCTGCCGTCGGAGTGGTAGATATTAAACTTACTCTCATCAGAGAATATTATACGAGTCCAAAAGTCGAGCGGCTTGCTTTTAAATTCTTTTGCAAAGCATAATCTTTTCTTCTTATTAACTTTGCTAATTAGTGGTTTCTTTCGAGGTACTCTCGCTTGATAACCAGCACGGCTGAGAGCTCTACGAATAGTCCGGGCACTAACATTGGTACCATTTACATCTGCTAATTGATCCCTAATACTTCTGGACGTTGTAGTCGGATTCTTTTTAACAATTCTTAAGATTTTTCGTGCGTCTGTCTCTGTTAGTTTACATGGTCGACCACTCCTAATTTCGTTTTCCACCTGATTTTTTTTTCTGAACCGTTTCACGATATCGAAAACTGTCGAACGACTTCTTCCAATTATTTTTGATATTTCAGAAAAGGATTTATTCTCTTTATACAACTTTATTATAACTTTTCTTTCATGTATACAGGTTTCTTTGCGATTCTTAGCCATGTTTAACATTCTTCACTTAAAACTGACAAGTAAATGACTGATATCAGAAAAACACATATCAACATATAATTAGGGGAATTCCCTTTTAAACTCGGAAATGAAAAGAAAAGAATTGCTCCAAACTTCAATGACTAATTTCACACTTTTCAAAATGTCCGATTACTTTTGTCCACTTGATGCAATGTGAATTTGAATTAGTTGTTAATTTTCTTGTGAAAATCTTTTTATTTCTGTTTTATTTTTTTGTGCAATTAATTGAGAATACAAGTAACTTTTATATAAGGGAAAAATTTTTATTTCATTTCAAAGCTTATGCTCGTAAAAGTATTTTATTGCTTGTTTCTTGTATTGTCCGATCACTTTTGGCCACCTCTGTATGTCTTGTTTTTCTCGAGTAATTTCGACCCGCATTGGTCGTTGTTCAATCACTAACTGAGGCAACGCCGCCGGTTTCTTTTCTTTTCTCGGCCGGGTTATGCGCTTGAGATTTTTCAATTCAGCACTGGATTGCATCATCCTTTCCGTTGTCGGCGAAGCTTCACCAACCCACAGGGGTGCATCATTCGCATGGTGTGGGGCCCGTATCAGAGAGGTGTTCTTTATTTTGAATGTAGGCGGGAACAGTAATTGAAACTGTTAATTATAAGCTTAATTATTTATTAAAGCCAAAGGTATGCTAATGTGATGATTAATTAGAAGCTAGAGATAAGATAAATGTAATAAAATAAAGGGAATCGGTAGAGAAATGTTAAAGGTAAGTATTTATGTAATGTGATACGCATTATGAGAGGTGGTAGTCTGAAAGACAGTACCCGAATCAAAAGCAAAGCCTTATTAGAGGAATGATAATTTCGGAAGTGCCCTGTGAAATACATTTACCGATTGTGCGGACTATTAAATTCGTAAGCGATGTCAAACATGCGCATTTAGTTTGGGTCACTTTTGGATATAATGATTGTGCTTACTCTTAATTTGGTTGCTAACAGAAAATCATTCGGGACGAAACAGTTTATTTAGACTATTTTTGTGCAGTTGAATACGAATATTTTACAAATCGCACATCGCATCATATTTTCATTATTCTACTCAAGGACACGAACCTTGATATTTCCATTTCAAAGAAAAGAATTCTTAAGTTCAATTTTATAGCTAGAAATTTCAGTTTTTGGTTTTCCAATAAAATGTATACAGCATGCAGGAAAGTAATCTGTAATTTATAATTTTTTTTCTGTAGATTTTGAAATAATTTAAATGTCGTTGCTGATGTATATTTGACTATTTTTTCCTTGCTTGCATACGTTTCAACTTTTATTTATGTGTGTTTTTTAATTTGATTCTATGTTCAAATAAACTGTTAATTTTTACTTTATTTCATATCATCATCATCCTGATCGTCTCTATTTCATTCGCTCACTGTTAGTGTTTTTTACTTAATGATTGTGGCCAGACACAAGCAGAGAGCTTCCCGGCAAGAATCTAGATAAGACTGTGGCTAGCCGGTCCAGAATACTACTCCAGGAAAAAAGAACTCCATCCCATTTCGAATATCTGCACCTGTAGTGTCTACCGCGGTATTGACAATGTTTCTGAGAAGCGATGATTTAGTTCAAACAAATTAGCTGGAATTAATGTTACAATAGAAAACTTTAACAGGATGAGGATGTTAGGATGGGCTCATTGGGTGGCCAAAATATGTCAAAATCAATCTTTCAATCACATTGAACTGGTTAACTATAGTGCCGTTGTCAAGCTATGTGCCTTCTTATCATGTTTAAAATGTGCAATATGTACATTAAAAGACTCAATAAAATATCTATACATCTATCAAAATAAGCAGTGCAGATTACTTTCACCTCAGCAAGCACTATTTTACTGCGATTTCACGATATGTTATAAGTGTTGGAGAGAGAAGACTTATACCAACAAAATTATTTATGAATTTTAAATATTCATGTTATTTTTATATTTGAAATTATTTTAATAATTTGAAATTGTTTATTTAGATTAGAAATTGTATATTCCACGATGCAGGAGTAATTTCATTTCTATGGCTAGATTGGTATTAACTTCTTGACTCAGCACGGGTTAAACAATATCTCCACGAAGAAAGCATAACTCACATAAGATTCATGAATTTTACTTTTTCAAAGTTGAAAGGTTCGATGCACAAGAATTAAATAAAATAATTAAGAATGAAATCAGTCTAAATCAAATAATCAAATAATTTCATACTTGCATTATCTTGATTTTTTGTCCTCGTTTTTGGAACGATATGTACATACCTGTAAGTAAAACAAAAATAAATCGTTATTAATTATTTATGGAACAAATATCTTTAAGAAATTAAAAAAATGTCTTGACATTTCAATTCCCATTGAAGAAGATTTAGAGATGCTTTTTGAGTTTCGGTAACGCTTTTACCGCCTCAATTTGAGGGGGTCAAATTTGATTAGCAGTTATTCGGACGGAATCTTAGAAGAGTGAATAAAACCATAATTTTTGGTGGAACCAGAACGAGGTCCAATTTAGAGAAATATTTACGGATATACCAGCCTCATATTATGTTCAACACTTCAGAGGCGCTTGTAGCTGCAAGAAGTTTCTATTGGGTAGTTTTTTTCTGAAAAATTATTAGAGAAGAAAAATGTTAGAAGAAGGTGGTTTCGTCGTGTATACTAATTCTCTTCGGGCCATCACTCTTGTTCGATACACACCGGTGAAGAGAATTAGTACACACGTCGAAACCACCTTCTTCTAACATTTTTCTTCTCTAATAATTTTTCAGAAAAAATTATTAAAATAAGCAACTCAATCATGTAGCTACGAATGAAGAATTTGCATAAGTAATATATATTGCTTACGCATTGATCATCACAACCAAGAAACAAGATTGTAAACATAAGTGCGCCGAATCCCAATTGATGGTATTTGGTACGTCTGGTTAAATGCAATTAAGTTTCAATTAAGAATTTTAGAGTAGGTAATAAAGAACTTTATTATGAGATGATGGCAAATTAATGTAGAGCGCAGGACTAGTATGCATTTAAGACGAAAGAGAAATAGGAGTACCTTTTAAAATCAAATTCGATTCTGGAATAAACTTAATACGCGGCAAACGAGATATTCAACTGTTTTGAGAAATATGCAAAAAGAGGATAACGACCGTGATGGTGGAAAGTCTTCCAAATTAATTATATATTTAACACTCAATTTGTCGTTAGTATACTTTTGTACATTTTTTTAAATTTTTTAACAATTAAAAGCGCAGAACCTCTTTTTACCTGAAAATTTTCAACGACATAATCCTCAAAGCTGATTTTTCCGGTTGATAAACACAAAAAAAAAATTACTTTAGATACCTATTCTGTTTGTAAATCTAATCATGATATTGTTCGTGACAACACAACAGAGAGAATACTCGTAAGTGAATATGCTGTCCACATCAGCGCTATATCCCGAAAATTGATGCTAGAGTGCTTGGCAGTACGATACAAGTTCACCCACCATCAAACATAAACCAGACAAAATGTTTCGATGCTCAACGTTTTTGATATTTTTTCTTTCGCAGTACACCTTTTATCTTCACAGCCTGGGTCGTCCACAAGATTATTGCGACGACAAAACAAGCTACGTTGTTTAAGAGCCTCTAATTAACTCCAAGTTATTTCCATTTTGAAGGGTGTCTGCAGCATAATTCATGAGAGTTAAACTACAGTTCTGTATACCACGTCCCAAATTCTATTTGTTTAGCAAATTAACCAATTTGATGCATTTATTTGTTTAACCCTTGGTGGGCAATATATGACAGGCTCGATAATTTAGAAAGTTTGTTTCAATTTCAATTTATTTCATCCAAAGTTTACAATATTATCATACAAAACGTAACAATAACAGCTGTAAACCCTACAGAGATATTTAAATATCTGTGCGTAAGATTGGGTACTTTAAAAACTAGCTTACATGCTAAGAGAAACAATAGACAACATATGATTAAGTGTCATCAATGTTCATCAAAAAGGGGAAGAAAGAAAAAAAAAGTATGATTACTGTATTTCAACAAAATATAAGATTTAAAATGATTTAATAATTTAATTCAATTTAATTAATTTTATGGAAATAAAATTTGAAACAAAGTAGAAAAACTTCAAGAAATATTTTGTTATGAAATCCACTTCTTCAGTTTATATTTACAAAATTTAGAGTAATGCAAAGTTTTTAGACTATTAGGAAGTTTATTAAAAAGCTGTATAGCTTTAATGTAACTATTTTTACTTCCAACAGTTTTATAAATCTGTGGAAGTAAAATGTTTTTATTCCTCGTAATACTCTTTGAAATATTATATTTAAGTTTTAAATCATCAAAATGAAAACAAAGGGATTCTAGTGCAAACATTTGATCCAAGCTAAGCGGTTTTTTGCCAATTTGAGAATGGTTTTTGAAAATTATTTGAAACAACTTTAATTGAAGTTTTTGCAACATGATTTTGTGTGAAGACGAACAACCGCCCCAAGCAATAATAGCATGATTTTGGAAAATTTGTGAAAGATAAGTCATATATTTCGTTTTATTAACTATAAACTGAATATGATTGAGCCACCGCATCCGATAATCAATAATTATTCCAAGGTATTTACAAGCTTCCACACGACGAAGTTTTGATCCATTAATTTGTATATCTAAGTGTGGTGGGACACTATCACAGTAATTACCGAAAGCAATGAAAACCGTTTTGTCTACATTAAGTGATAATTCATTAAGTGCTAACCATTCAGCAATATTATCAAGGTGATAGTTCATTTTTGTTTGAACAAGTTGCCAGCTTTTGTCAGTAGATATAACTGCAGTATCATCAGCAAAAGACAGGACCGTATCTTGAGGTAAATCTATTAAAAGATCATTTATATACAAGAGAAAAAACAAAGGTCCAAGGATTGTGCCTTGGGGAACTCCTGTTTTAACCTCACAAAAATCGCTAAAAGAACCATTTAATTTAACTCGCTGTTTTCTGTTTTGCAAATAACTCAAAATCAACTTATGAGCATTACCCCTAAGACCATAATTGTACAGTTTATCTAATAAAATTTTGTGACTCACAGTATCAAAAGCCTTTGCTAGATCCAAGAAAGTAACTGCAATAGGAATGCTACGATCAAGTTGCTTATAAATTATGTTGGATAGATGCTGTAGCGCATCACTAGTGCCCACATTGTTCATAAATCCAAATTGCTTAGTAGATAGAATCTGGCAACTGTTGATGAAGTTCAGAATTCTGCGGTATAAAACTTTTTCAAAAATTTTGGCAAAGTTAGAAATCAGAGATATGGCCTATAATTGGAAGTAGTATGTCTGCATAGAGATTTGAAAACTGGTTTAATATCCGCTCGCTTAAGGGCATCAGGCCAGATATATTTTTCAATGCACACATTAATGATATGGACCAAGGGAACAACAATATAATCAGATAGTTTCTGAATCGTTTTCATATTGATATTATCCACGCCACCATTTTTCATTTTCATCGAGTCAATAACACTTAAAACCTCAATCGAGTTGGTTGGTGCAATGAAAATTGACTTAGGATTAGGTTTAGGCAAGATAAGAGCAGAGTTTTTTAGCTTACAAATGTTTGCACTGAGGTTATTTCCGATGTCACAAAAGTAATTATTCATTAAATTTGATATTTCAATATGATCATGAATTTTATTATGCTGTTCATCAAAAATATAAGTAATATCGTCATTTCTTTTCTTGCTTTTTCCCAACATATCACCAATTATATTCCATAAACTTCTTGTATTATTAATATTATGCTTGATCAAATTCCTATGAAACATTTGCTTAGCCAATTTAATAACCTTATTCAAGATTTTAGTGTAGTTTTTATACTCAGCTTTTGCAAATAAACTATTAGGATCTAATTTCCATATCTTGTATAATGCTTCTTTCTTTAGACATGAGTTAAGAATTCCTGCGGTAATCCATTTTCTTCTGGGTTTTTGCTTACATTTGTTAACGGGCTTATTATTACACATATTGCTTAAGTTGATACACTTATGAATTAAATTAATTAGATGGTTTATTGCTTCATTAGGGTTCTGCATTGATAGTATTTCAGACCACTTTTGATTAGCAGCTATTATATTCATCTTATGATAATTCATATGAGAGAAAATTTGAGCTATGGAGACTTTGTTGACTTTATTAATTGATAAAACAAGTTGGGTAAACAGACCTACGCTCATGTCAGAAGGGTTTTGTATTCAATTTACAAAATGCAGTCACCAGATCGAATCAAATCAAGAAACATGTCAAAGACGATTTTATTGGAGAAAATATGAAATACGAAGTTCATACTATTATTTTAACAAAGTTGAACGAATTTCGACTTCTGAGGTTTTTGGTATTGTTATACTCATAAATATCTCCCTTGATAATTATTTCAGATGTCCATCCGCGACGGAGGAAACACATTTTTCATGTATTTCCCCCTGTGCCCGCACTGAAGCAAAAACTGACAGTTTAACAACTCTTTTGAAAAGCTCCCATGAAAACTTTTATTTCATACTCATATCGGCTGCGTTTGATTAATTTTTTTCAGGGACCAGTCTCCTGTACTGTTATCATCGATTAATGGCCAATTTTTTCGAATCCTAGAATGGTTACAAAATCCTTTTGCTAGGAACTCTCTTCCAACTCCTTGACTTATTTCACTTATGAGCATTGATTGTAGGTACTCATCTTCAGTCATTCATTAAATTGAATCAAGTGTTCAAAGCATGCACCTTAAACGTTGAAGTTGGGAAAAAATAACTCAAAATTATTCAATCTTCGCATTAAAAACAGCCACTATTTTGTTTTGCGATTACTGATACCACTAGCTGAACCGATTCTCAAAGATATACATGACACCTATCATTCCTGAAACTTTCATGCAAATTCTAGGAAAACTGTAGTGTCTGAGTCGGTAAAAAGCGCATGTTGTTCCATAGCCATATGTTGCCATAGTAATAAATGCAGCGCATATTGTTCCATAGTAATACAGGAAAATTCAAACCGCTATAACATCGCTAAATATGATTCAGTCTTTATGAAACTTTCAGGATAGATCAATCTTATAAATAGACATCTACTTTCATTGAATTTAATGGTACCGTTCAAGAAAACATAAAATCGATAAATCATAGTATTACTAACAAAATTGAGTGGATTGCGACTTCTAACGTATTTGTTGTTATTGTACGCACCAAGGCCTATAATCCTGATTTTTTTCAGATATTTCGGATCACAGGTGTCCAATCGCGAGGGGGGGGGGGGGACACAAATTTTTCGTGTATTTCCCCTCCCTGTGCGCCCCTCGAAGCAAATTTTGCCAAACTAAGACCTGTTTTGAAAAGTTCTCATCAAGACCTTTCATTTGATACCCATATCGGCTACCTTCAATGAAATTTTTTTTCGGGGGGTCACTCCCCTATATGGGGAGACCCCCCCCTTAAATACCTTAAAAATTTTTTTTGTAGTTGAACTTTGAAGAGATCCCCACTTTACACCTACACACAAAATTTGATGTTTCTAGCTTAAGTAGTTTCCGAGAAAAACTGCTGTGACACACGGACGGACGGACGGACGGACAGACGGACAGATTGGTCGCGAAATTAGTAGGGTTTTGTAAAATTATTTTACAAAACCCTAAAAAGGGGATAATGATCAGTAAACAAGTTTTCATATTTAATAGGTTTCGGCTCAAAAGCGTTTACTTTGATAAAAATGTTATCAATATAGGAACCCTCATGAGCATTAAAAACAGTTGGTCTGGTGATGCTTTGGAAACCAGGTTGAAAACCTTTACCTTGGAGATTGAACAAATGTTCTTGTCCCTCTACATGAAGTTTTATGAGGTCAATATTGAAGTCACCAATTATGAGGTGATTTTTAAAATTCTTACTATTTTCTAAATATTTTGCTAATTCACGTGTAAATTCATTTTTCGGCAAATCATGAGCTCTATATAAGCACGAAATTACCAATTTTTTATTATTTTCTAACTGCATGATTGATTTTAACACAGAAAGTCTACCTACTTTAACTATTTCTGTTACCTCCATGACAAAATCTTGAACGTACACCACAAGACAATACGTAATATTAATGGAACTGTAGTTATAATACATTTTATAACCATCCAATTTGAAAACCTCATGATAATCAAGAATTCTGGTTTCAGTACACACAATAATGCAGGGCTTAACTTCAAGACTCTCAACGAAAACTTGCACATTGGTAAAGTTTGCATTCAAGCTTCTAATATTTACTAACATAATAAATTGGTTATTTTCATTAATGAATTTATTTAGATATTTGAGCTGAGAAAATACTAATTCATTGACCAGATCCTCTTGGATAGATTCAATAATATTTAAACTATGTTGCATTAAAAACCAAAAAGTATTTAAGTAATTTAATTCCTTATAGTATTTAAGCTCTAACTTTAGCTGCAGGTTGCTTTTTTAGTTCAGAATTAACTAATGTGATTGATATTAGATGGATGATCAGTGCTATTTCCTGTATGATTAGTAGGTCGCTTACGACCAATGAAATTTGGGATAGCTGGTTTGGTTGTGTATTCAGTGTTGGATATACAGTAGGCAATTTTTTCCTTAGGTTTGCACAAGCTTTAGTATCGCCAGCACAATGCTCCGTATTGTAAGATTGACCATACTTTATATTTGAATGTGTACAATTCGTGTTTATATACATTATTTCAAATAATATTATAAAATTCAAGCAAACATTTTTTTTCATTCGAGGACATGGTATATTTTTTATACCACTGACCATTTTACAGAGAGTGGTACATTTGAAAGCATGTTTTTTTACCACTCATACAGAGGGGTACATTGCAAGAGGAACAAATCCACTTTGTCCTTCGCTGATGTTTGGTGACACTACAATGAGCGCAGCAGCGTGAAGATGTTCTTTCCGGCAAATGCTGTCCTGTTATTCGATACGATAGGTCGAGAAATGGCTTATTTCTACGTTTCTGAATCAGCGTTGTCGCGGGTTTTGGTCCTCTTTTTGGTGTTGGCAAAGAAATGCTTGTCAAGGAGGATATTATTTCTAGCTTGAAGTCTTTAATGTTCCCTTCATAGTTTTCAAATTTAGCAATGATGTATGCGTTTACCAAAGTCACATCAAGAAATTGATAGAAAATTCTTGGCCAACATTTTCGACTTCTACAGTCCAATTCATAATACTTTTTGCGTTGATAGAACTTATCAACGTTATTCATGTGCCAGTTGTAGTCGCGTATTTTGTGAGGACATTGAACGGTTTGGAGGTTTCCATCAAATTCACGTCTTTGCATTTCAGTTACATTAGGATTGTGAAAGTTCGATGAAACTGTAACCGCTTTTTTATCCATCCATTTCAAATGAAGAAGTTCAGTATTACTGATTTTCCAATCAAAATCACCTCTACGTGAATGCTAATCGGCTATCAAATCAATTGGTAAGTGCTTCCTTTTGGCATGTACGGTTCCACATGCATAAGTCCCTCTTTGTTTCAGTTCAACAAGAAGATCATGTGAGGTTGCTTATAATTAAAGACAAATCTGAAACAATCCTTTCGTTCAAATTTTTTATTGTTGCGTTTTGCTTTTTGCCGGTGAATGCTTCAAAATTATAAGTTGGCCGCTTCTATCACATAGCATCGAAACTTTGTAGCCTCTTTTTATTGGCTTCTTTGACATATATTGTTTCAAGGTACTTCTTCCTTTGAATTTGATTATAAACTCGTCTATGGCAACATATTCACTAAGTTCAAAGCATTTCTGACACTCTAGAACATGTCTTGAAAAAAGTTGCACCCTTTAAAGCTTATTATAATTGGGTGCTTCTCCCTGTGGCATAACAGAGGCATCATTCAAGTGAATATTATTTAGTAACGAGCTAAATCTCTTCACTGGCATCAAATTCGCAATAAACGCATCGTGTAGTTCTGCACGAGTTGATCAATAGTCCCGATAACTTCCCTGACGTTTTACTCCCATCAAAAAAGTGAATACCAATAAATACGCGTATTTCTAGGGAATTTGTTCGTGTCTGGTTTTCCAGAATGTTGAGCATACAAATTTGTTTAAAAAACTATATGGTCAATAATTTGGATCGGTCTCCCAATTGAGATCTGATGGTCCATGATGGGTGCCAGTGAACTTATTTGGAGGATCGACATTACAATCTTTGTTTCAGGTTCGAATGGCGTGAACTGATGCCGGACCGCACTCCACTCGCATATTGGACAAAGGAATGTCATCGCTTTCATCAAAATTATCTTTGGAAGCCTGTCCACATGCAAATGTGAAAAAATTTATCTATTTTTGTTAACTATTACAGAAAATAACTCACATACAACGGCCTTCCATCTTCAATTCGGGTGGAATGAGGCAAGAAACATTCTTTCAAATCACTTGCATAATTTTCGAAGTCTACGGATTCTCCATCAGAGGGTACATCGACATATTCCTCCTCATCTTGTAGCAAGATATATAAAATTTCTTCTTCTGTGAGGTTTTCTCTATTCATTTTCCCTTTCTTTGATGAAACATACGTTTTTAGTAAATATTTTCTACAATGGGCAGTGGTATGCATTTCATACCACTTCCTTGTAACTGTAATACCAACCTTGTATTGCAATTTTCACTCAAAGCAATTACACTCAACAATTTATCGCACCGAGAAACAACTAGGTTTTCACTTTTAAAAATTTTGCGTATTGTGTACTCATGAAAACTTACGAACCAAGTGAGCGTTCTCAACTAGTAATCAAGTCACCGGCATAACGGTTCTACAAAACTCAGAAGTCAAGTTCTAAGTAAATAAATAAAAATTCATTTGATAGAAATGAGATTGTCGCAGGGAATACAATGGTATTGTTACATGTACAAATAATTCTGCGAGCTACTGTCGCAATTGTTTTCACAACAATGAAGAACACGAATTCACTCGAGACCACGAGAACCCAACAAGCATGATCAACATCTGCAAGTGACGTCACTCCATTCATGAATTTGCTCGAATCTACCAGGTACCTCTCGGTAGAACATTCGCCAATAAACGAGAAATGGGTGAATAGGTAGAGACCCTATATAAAGGCGAGCTGAATGAATGGGGGGATCATCATTCATTACAACCGCGATAGAAAACTGCGACATAGTGGAACGCGAAGTAAAGACGATTGATTGTTTGAGTGCGAAGTGATTTAGAAGACAATTGCGATAAGAAATTTATGGACAAGTGTTAGATTTTTTTAATAGTGAAAATTAAAATTAGTGAAAGTGTTAAATTGTTTATTGTGCATTTTTGTAATTAAATAAACTCTTTTAACTTAAATTAAAAGACATTGCGTTTTCACTTTCCCGGAACGTTAAAATTATAGGCCGCGAACCAATAACACGCGACAGTGGTGTCAGAAGTGGGATAGAAAAATTTTGAAAGTGAAAATTTGAACATTTTTATAGTGCACAATAGTAAAATCTAAAGAAACATTAAAAATGCCACGAAGCTTAAACTTCAAAATTAATGAATTGACCATATCGGAGCTCAAGGAGGAGTTGGAACAGCGGAATCTGGCCACACAAGGTACAAAGGCCATACTGATTGCACGCTTGCGTGACGCGATCGAGTCGGAAGGCGTGAATCTGGATTCGGATGAGCTCTCAGATGCGGAAAAAGGCGCAGAAGGTGGAGAAGTAGAAACACCAAAATCAAAGGAGCCAGAAAATGCGCTAATGCAAATGTTAATGCTGATGTCATCGAGTCTGACTGCGAAGCTAGATGAACAATCAACGAAGCTTAATGAACAATCAGCGAAGCTAGACCAACAAGCGATCGAAATCAAGGCAGATTTTCAAAAACAGTCCACCGAAATAAAAGCGGAGCTCGGCAGCCTGAACAAACAAATTAAAGGCGTCGAGGAAAAGGTTTACCAGGTCGAGGAAAAGGTCAGCCAGGTCGAAGAGAGAATGAACCATGAGATGGAAAAAGTGAAAAAAGAATTGGAAGCAGCGAAGGCAGTAGTAACTACTTCACCAGCCCCGCTTATAACCGCAGCGCAAAGCACATCCAGAAATGTGCAAGCACCAATATTCGATGGGCAAACGGTCTGGAGTATTTACAAGACCCAGTTTAAAGCTGCCGCAACGGCAAATCACTGGAATGAGCAGGAACGAGCAACTGCATTAATTCTTGCTCTAAGAGGCCCAGCTGCCGAGCTTTTGCAGACGATCCCCGATGAATTGCACTCAAACCCGAATGCTATAATGAATGCGCTCGACATGCGTTATGGAGACGATCATCTAAAGCAGATTTATCGGTCACAGCTAAGGCATCGGAGCAGAAGTCTGGTGAAACCCTACAGCAGCTAGCCCAAGACATTGAGCGACTAGCACTTTTGGCTTACCCAGCCTACGACCCAGAACATCGAGATGATGCAGCAACAGAAGCATTCATCAGCGCACTAAAAGACCCGGAATTGCAACAAGCCGTGCGTTTAGCTCAAAAGCAAACGGTTAAGGACGCATTGGCTTACAGTCTGAACTTTGAGGCAGCGAAAAACGTGACTCGTACCACTGCCCGGGTTCGTGAGGTAGTGGCAGACGAGTGCAGGTGTGAGCGCGTCGAAATTGAGCGAGACCCGCATGTAAATGGTGCGCCTAGATGCTGGAATTGCGGAGAGAAGGGGCACCTACAAAGAGACTGCAAGAAGCGAAGAAAACCGAGCTATTGTCCAGGGTGTGCAGCTAGAAGGAGATCCAGACCGAGTCAGGAGCCCAGAAAGGAAGCCCTTCAAACAGAGGGGTCGGGAAACATGTAAGAGCCAACTTCGTGGGGCAGAGGTTGGCTAGGAGGATCGACGTCCCCAGCACCACCATCATCGTGTCAAGACTACATCGTGGAGAAGCGGGACAAGGGTCAAGTTAACGGAGAAAACTGCACCATAACAATCGACACTGGTGCAACCCGATCGATTATCCGACAAGACCTAGTTAGACAGCAACAACTTCACAAGGGCAGAATTTTCTCACTACGGACAGCTACGGGAGAAACTGCACCTGTTCATGGAGAGGTCAACCTCCAGATACAGTTGGGAGACCTTGTGTTCCGATACAATTTTCTGGTTGCGAATATTATGGATGACTGCATTCTCGGAATGGATTTTCTGCGACCACATGGAATCACGTTGGATTTGGGCAGACGTGTATTGAAATGGCAGAATGTCGAAGTACTGATGGAGGATCCCAGCGTCCAAATTCCCAAGATGAATGTAGTGGTATGTACTGGCACTGATGTACCGAATTCTTCCGAAAGCATTGTATGGGCCAAGCTTGATGGTGATTCTGGAGCCCACCGATCTTATCTGATAGAGCCAACGAAGACGTCCGCATTGCGCAGTTTGATTGTAGGACGAAGCCTTGTAAGATCTTTAAGGAACGGATATGTGCCGGTTAGAGTCCTTAACACCGCAGATTCAACCACGAGCATCAAAGCGGGAGAAGTCATCGGCAGCTGCCAGCCTGTTTCCACCATCACCTCTTTGGAAGCTACTCACGACCATCATTGCAAAAGTAGGCAAGACACAGACAAAGCCCGGGAATCAACGTCTGCAATATTGAAGCAGGTCAAATTGCCAGTGCAGCTATTCAAACGAGCCTCTGATCTGGTCACCAAGTACAGTGACATCTTCTCAACAAGCCCGGATGACCAAGGCCGCACGAGTCTGGTAACTCACGTCATAGATACACATGGAGCCAAGCCGATTCGACAAGCACCCAGACGCCTCCGTATAGCCAAACAAGGAGAAGTGAGCGCGCTGCTCTCGGACATGGAAAAACAAGGCGTTATCGAACCTTCTGTCAGTCCATGGGCCGCGCCTGTAGTTCTAGTAAAGAAAAAGGATGGTAGCACTCGTTTTTGTGTCGACTACAGGCAGCTTAACGACGTCACTAAGAAAGATAGTTACCCGCTCCCACGCATCGATGACATCATGGACACTTTAGCCGACGCGAAATGGTTTTCTACACTCGATCTCAAGAGTGGCTACTGGCAGGTAGAAATCGACAAGAAGGACCGAGAGAAGACCGCATTTTCAGTTGGGACCGGATTGTGGCAATTTGTGGTGATGCCGTTTGGGCTTTGCAATGCTCCAGCCACTTTCGAACGCTTGATGGAATACGTGCTACGTGGTCTAACCTGGAAAACCTGCTTGGTGTACCTAGATGACATCATTGTCATCGGGAGAACGTTCGAAGAGCATTTGCGGAACTTAGAAGAGGTTTTCTCCAGGCTGCGACTGGCAAATTTGAAACTTAGTCCCGATAAGTGTACCCTTTTCGCAGCTGAAGTAAAATACCTGGGACACGTCGTATCATCAGAAGGGGTCAAAACAGACCCTGAGAAGATTGAAGCCGTGAAAAGCTGGCCAACACCAAACAACAAGCGCCAACTATGAAGTTTCCTGGGTCTGGCAACCTACTATCGAAGATTCGTCAAAGACTTTGCCAAAATAGCTAAGTGTCTCCATCAGCTAACCGAGAAAAGTTCGTATGTCTGGAACGAACAATGCCAGATAGCCTTTGAGACCCTGAAGGAAAAGCTGTGTGAATCACCCGTGCTGGCGTATCCGAAACCCGGAAAAATGTTTGTAGTTGACACTGATGCAAGCAACGGCGGTATTGGAGCTGTACTCTTCCAGCAGATCAATGGCGAAGAAAGAGTCCTCTCGTATTACAGTCGAGTTCTTTCAAAAAGTGAGAGGAACTACTGTGTGACCAGGAAGGAGCTATTGGCTATAATAGAGGCCACCAAGCAGTTCCACAAATACCTATATGGCCAGAAATTTGTTCTTCGAACGGACCATGCATCGCTGAGATGGCTACTTAACTTCAAAAACCCCGAGGGACAAGTTGCGAGATGGATCGAAAGATTGCAGTCATACGACTACGAAATTGTTCATCGAAAGGGCGGAGCTCATGGAAATGCTGACGCCCTATCTCGTCGCCCATGTCCAGCTAACTGCAAGCATTGCCGACGGATTGAAGAAAAGGAACCGCCCGTTGATTTGCGACTGATAACGGCCGAATTCGATGAAGGTTGGTCATCGGAGGAGATTCGAAATGCCCAGCTAGCCGATGAAGACATCGGACCATTGCTCGTATGGAAGGAGACGACTGGGCGACCTGAGTGGAAGGACGTTTCAATGCATGGCGCAACCCTGAAAAGCTATTGGGCACAATGGAACTCCCTTCAGGTGGAGGGTGGTGTACTCAAGCGGAAATGGGAAACGGCGGATGGCAGCTTCTATAGGATGCAAACTATACTACCCAAAAGCCGAATCCGCGATGTGGTAAAGGAAATGCATGAAGGATCCTCGGGAGGCCATCTTGGTGTTAACAAGACCTTAGCGAAATTGCGGGAAAGATTCTACTGGCTCCACGCTCGAGAAGACGTAGAGGACTGGTGTCGCAAATGCACAATTTGCGCTTCCGTCAAAGGTCCAAAACGACGACTGAGAGGACAAATGCAAACCTATAACGTGGGGGTACCGTTTGAAAGGATTGCTGTTGACATCGCTGGACCCTTTCCTGAATCTGAATGGGGAAATCGATACACGCTCGTTGTAGCCGATTATTTCAGCAAGTGGCCCGAGGTCTACCCCATTCCCAACCAGGAAGCAACTACTGTAGCCGAACAGCTAGTGTTAAATTGGGTCAGTAGGTACGGTGTGCCTTGCGAACTACATTCGGATCAAGGCCGAAACTTTGAGTCACTAGTTTTTGGCGAAATGTGCGAGCTGCTCGGAATACGGAAAACGAGCACAACACCGCTGCATCCCCAATCCGATGGAATGGTCGAACGTTTCAACGGCACGCTCAATAAACACCTTGCCAAGATGGTTGACGAGAACCAAAGGGACTGGGACCGACATATCCCACTATTTTTGATGGCGTACAGAGCTGCCGAACATGCATCGACGGGCCAAGCCCCAGCCAAAGTCATTTTTGGAAAGACTATTCGTCTGCCAGCTGATATAAAGTTTGGAACACCCCCCGAGAAACCCCAAACGATCTCGGAGTACGCAAGTGATCTAAGACAACGGTTGAACCAGATACATCGGACAGTGCGAAAACACCTCGAATCGGCTACTGACCGCATGAAGACCAGGTATGATCTAAAGGCAAATTCTACTGGCTTCCAGCAAGATGACTTGGTCTGGCTATATAACCCGCAACGGCGAAAGGGTAGGTCTCCAAAGTTGCAACATAACTGGGAGGGACCGTACCGAGTCACAAAGCGAATCAACGACGTCGTATATCGCATACAGGAACACCGTAAACCGAGAGCCAAAATGAAAATCGTGCATCTAGACCGTCTTGCTCCATATTACATCCAGGGAGAATTGACTACAACTGGCGACACATCTTTTCGGGGCGAAAAGAACTGAGGTGGGGGCAGTGTTACATGTACAAATAATTCTGCGAGCTACTGTCGCAATTGTTTTCACAACAATGAAGAACACGAATTCACTCGAGACCACGAGAACCCAACAAGCATGATCAACATCTGCAAGTGACGTCACTCCATTCATGAATTTGCTCGAATCTACCAGGTACCTCTCGGTAGAACATTCGCCAATAAACGAGAAATGGGTGAATAGGTAGAGACCCTATATAAAGGCGAGCTGAATGAATGGGGGGATCATCATTCATTACAACCGCGATAGAAAACTGCGACATAGTGGAACGCGAAGTAAAGACGATTGATTGTTTGAGTGCGAAGTGATTTAGAAGACAATTGCGATAAGAAATTTATGGACAAGTGTTAGATTTTTTTAATAGTGAAAATTAAAATTAGTGAAAGTGTTAAATTGTTTATTGTGCATTTTTGTAATTAAATAAACTCTTTTAACTTAAATTAAAAGACATTGCGTTTTCACTTTCCCGGAACGTTAAAATTATAGGCCGCGAACCAATAACATGCGACAGTATTAAAAGTAAACCACTGGCCATATGGCCCCGTAAAATTTTTAGAAAATATGATATAAAATATATACCACTGCCCCGCAAAGAGCTAAACGGGATTAGAGCCTTCATAACTGCGGATGATCTGAGTGAAATCTAATAACCATTATGCTGCTATATTGATTCCTGTTAGAAATCTTATTTTTAGTAGAATTTTATATTTGTATTATTTTTGAACATAAAATATATATACTTTTAACTGTTGCCATATACCCACAGTAAATAATAATTTTGAGAATCGCTGCTGTCAACGTTAGTGCAACGTAGCTATGTTTTTTACATCATACCTATGCCGTTCTAAACTGCATCCCAACAAACATATACGAGTACACTATGAATTGAATTGCAGCACCACCCGTACATTTTATGCACCTGAATGCAACTTGGTTGCATTGCATTGCACTTCGTTCAACGCGCACATTCAGCAACATGTGCATATGTAGAGCCACTGTCCATTATGTAGTAAGAGGTTTTTTGTATCCTGGCACAGCAAATATTTATTTGAGTTTTATTTTTGATTTTTACGTTTTATTTTCTTTTTCAAATCTCATTACTTGAAACTGCCATTTAAGCGCAGGAATTTGCAGTTTAGATTGCATTATTTTCAGCAAAAGTGGAATGCCAAGCAAGAGCAAAGTTTTTGTTGTACTCACATGCATGCAGATAAACTATAGATATTTTTTTACTAGCTTTTCATATGAATGTACTCGTATGAATGTTGAGAAGATAATTTCTTAGCATTACACATACATTATTGCACTATACGAGTATACATATGAGTTCGCAATTTTTCCATTTCCTTGCCGAATTGATTAATTTCTTGGATTTTTTTTTTGCTGCTGATAATTATGGAATTTGGTCGTGATTTTAAGTAGAAATCGTTCAATGCTCGTACGAGTACGAGTATTCATTGCATTGTTCGTGATGAAATTCAATTAAATCGCCTAATTGGATATCGCGATTTCAACAATTTTAGCAATTAGTGCAGAATGGCCATCGACATTGTGGCGTGAGTGCAAATTTACAATTTTAAGTAGCAGATTAAGTGTAAAAAGAAATACCAAAGCCTGATACTTGCCTACATAGGCAAGGTATGAGGCAAATTATGCCAAGTATGTTGGGAAAAAGTGTTCAAAATACATACCACGAACGTAATTAGCCTTAAAATCTTGTCTTTTCCTACATGAACGATGGGGAATCTACGAGCAAACAATTTTTTGAAAAAAAAAAAGTAAAAGCAACATCCAATTATACAATCTTTTTGGGAACAAAGTGTTGGTAGGTTGAAAATTTGAAAAGGAAGTACCTAAAAAAATTTTCTGGTGAGTCGACAAACAATGGCAGTTATTAAGTTAACTTTAAATTTGTGTAGACAATGTATGAGGGTTTGCGGTCAGAATCGTAAGAAATCATTGTTATAAAACACTGAAATCGGCTAGGTGCTAATAATGGAAGTAATTAGACACTGTTTGCATACACGCGCAAACAAAATATTGTAATATTATTGCAAATTGCTAGAGGAAAATCATCCCAGCTGGGTGACTCCATAGTGAGACATCAGTGCGAGTAATATAAATTTATGTCTTATGAGGTATCATAATCACAATCGATGTCACTCAAATTGACCATTTCTGCAATTTTACGCCACAAATGACCGTTTTTGAACTGGTCCAGGACCAATTCATGCTGCTCAATTTTAGTGTTTTCGATGGTACGCCTCAACTAGTTATAGCTGTCCGAATTGCAGTGGGAGCTGTCCAAATCTATTTCCATGGCACTATATCCATTCAGCGACAGTTTCGCTTCTTCTGGTGAGAACACTCGGGAGAGGGTATGGGAAACGATTTTCTGTGTTCCTTACCTGTGCTTCATGGTGAATTTGCAATAACTACTAGTCCATGAAGGTCGACTTGGTTCATTGCTAATTGGAATGATGTGTGATCGGTGATGTCCTCGAACTGATGGCGTTTGACATACGCTCGAAATTTCTTGTATATCATCATCACTGCCAGACATTCCTGCTCGGTAGTTCCTCTAGGCCAAGTTCAGCTTGCGTGATATGAAGGCGATAGGAGTTTCTTTCTCGTCTTCCGTTAATTTCACTAAAACCGCGCCGACTCCATGCTGACTTGCGTCACAGATGTAAGTACTTGTTGGAGTTCTTCAAATTCATTTCGGCTGTGCTCGGTCCAGACGAACTTAGGGATGGATCAGCCTACGACTATATAGTCGTAGTACTGTCGCAAGTTACACATGGTTAAATGGAAGCACGGACACTGTGATTTGCGACAATTTTGGCCAGGTCGGCAGTCGCAGGAATTTGCGATTTTTCCTAAAACCAGTTTAGTAGGAAGTTTTTGTGGTACTCACGCAGGCGCACATCATTTGAACATTTGACACTGGCGTGCATGGAAATTTCTTGCATAGCACACAAATGAGTTAGCGCATGTACTCCTGGCAAAGACATATCTTCAAATGGGAATATTAGTTCTGCGCATGCCTGAAGTTCCTTTGCAAATCAAACAAGAAAGTTCACCAGCTGATCGACCAAATTAAAAGAGAGGGAAAATGTTTGAATGAAACAAACAATACTCGTAAACTTGCACAAGCACAATAGAGAGCGCGTTTATCATCATTTGTTTCGATTTGAGATAAAACATGAAAGCGCTATCTATTTAGGACTAAGCTTTCATGCATAAAATTGATTTGCTGGTGTTTTTGCATTTACGTACACTTAATGAAAGGGAAATCTTTTAACCATCTGATCAAAATGAAAGCTCATCGTCTTGCATTGCATTCAAGCGCCTAGGTAGGGCAATATTTGCTGATTCAATCTCTTTCTTACATTTCTCCATGAAAGCGTTTGCGAACGCTTATACATACTCAAATCGATCTTTGAAGATTGAATACCGTTAGGTTGGGAATTTTTTCTATGTGAACTCGCTTGTTAGTCCATACGCTCTGATCAAGGTAATATCAACAGAAATACGTTTAAATTAAAAGAAGGTGAAATTCCTATAGATTCGTGTGGAGATGACAATAAAAAAAATAATCAGAGAGAGGAACGATTTGCTGTGAGGAACCGCAGGTCAGAAAAAGATGCTATTTTAAAACAAAGTGCGGATATGTACATATGTAAATAGATTTAAGCTGTTAGAAGTTCGCGCGTGTAAATAATTCTTTACTTCCTTAAGAACATTGACAGATGGAAGTGGCTCACAGAATGATGTACCAGATGAAGTAGAAACATGCGAGAATGTATGCAGTAGCTGCATAAACAAAGATAATTGCATTATTGAACTAGGATCCCGTTGATCAAAAGTAACAAAAGAACTGTGAGTGACTGAAGTGCTAAATAGATTGCAATATTTTGTTATACTTATATTTCACCTTCTATACTCAGGGATAAAGTAAAACGAGAAAGAGGAAAAATCTGCGAATCAAGATGTCAATAAATGTTTGGCGAAAAAAATGCATAACAACGAAATCTACAGCGCGAGTTAGCGTTATTGTTCACGGAGTGCCAGTCATGTAAATTGAACACACCGAGGAAGAGTGTAAATTGATCAGAAGATAACATTGCAGTCGCCATCGTTTTATACGCGACTGGAGCAAGAGCCTATAAAATGTTTTTGAAAAAAGGTTTTCCATATCCTTCAGCGAGAACTCTACAAAAATGGTACCAAAAAGTGGATATGACCCGTGGTATTATATAGCCCGTGACCCACATAATGAGAAAATCTGGATTAAACGAGACGTTTAGAGCTTGCATCCTATCTTTTAATAAAATGAAAACTAAGGCTACTAATTGCTGCGACGAATCAAATGATATGACAATGGCGCGCGCAATTTAAGTTCAGATAGCAATGATTGGAGGCCTTTCTGGAAATTGGAAACAACCAATTTGACAGCAGAGTGCCTAAAGAAATACTGGTATATTTTGTTTTTTGTTTTATTTTTTGCTTTAGCACTACAGCCCTTTTCGAGCCTTCGCTTAGAGATAGTTAAGAGTTTCTCATTATCTTGATTGAATGTATCGGCACTCTAGAAGATAATATGGTCAGTACTACGCTTTGGCCATGTGTTCGTCCACCCAGCTGCGATACGTTCTGATTTAAAACCAGCACGTATTATAACTGAACGGGCTTATAGTCCGTCCAAAGAATCACTCGAACTAAATCTCGTTGCCGCCAACGAGACCCGAACTAGGGACCTTCGACTTACGGAGTGAGTGCTCTAGCCACTACACCACGCGGACTACTACTGATGCATTTAATATCGACAATTGAAGGAACAGGATTTAAAGTTCACGCAATCGTCAGTGATCTTGAAGCTGGTAATCGCGTTCTGCATAAAGACTAAGGAATATCCCACGAAAAAACATGTAATCGTATATTTCATGAATAATTTATAGTATGGCGAATAATGAAATGTGATTACAGGATAGTCAACCCGGTGGAAGAGGGCAGGAATATTTACTTTTTTGCTGATGTTCCTCATCTTATCAAATTGCTGCCAAACCATTTT
Source organism: Odontomyia ornata (assembly GCA_963969285.1). Classification (NCBI taxonomy): domain Eukaryota; kingdom Metazoa; phylum Arthropoda; class Insecta; order Diptera; family Stratiomyidae; genus Odontomyia; species Odontomyia ornata. The sequence goes on along the minus strand of OZ017739.1, from coordinate 437,571,833 downwards.
CTAGATCACGGGGTTTTATTGAGCAGTAACACAGAAATTAAAAAAAGGAATAATGGAAATAATGCTCGAACTCTAGAGTCGAGAAATTTCCATTACTCATAAACTGGCGTCGAACATACTTTGGGTAAAGAGCATCGAAAGCTAAAAAGTAAAATTCACTACAAAACTGTTTTAACACACAACAACGATGGCTTTGCGTCGAGTTGCTGGGTATTCAGAAACCAAAATTACTTAGAATGCGCGGTTAGAAGGAATTTTTCAGCCGTATTAATATTTTCCAGCATTCCTATATACTTAAAAACTAACAATTGGTTCAATATTTTCAATGTGTGAGTCCCGGAGACAGACTCAAGACAGAGAATGAAGGCATACGGAATGAGCAAAGAAGAGTAAGACAAAGTCTTAGCCGAAATGACGGAGCTCATAAAAGCATGCGAGTCATAGGAAGCAATAGCCTTCTTCCTTTTTAAAAAGGTATTATTCGATATTTTTAACTTTCATGATGAATTTACTTACGTACGGCGTACAAAATATTTTCAATGATCTTAGATAATAAAATCGGATCATACGGCAACAGCATTATCTTCAGAATAGGTAGATCGACAATAGAGCAATTGTTCACTGTCAAGCAGGTACTTGAAAAATGCTAGGCGTTCAACACAGATGTACACCAGATTCTCGTAGACTTTAGTCAAGCAAACGACAGTTTTGATTGTAACGTACTGTACCAAATAATGCTTTGCTTTACCAAAATGACAATGACTTCGCGACCTCCCAAGTCCGCATCAATAACAAACTCACTGACGCCTCTGAAACAAATATTGGACAAAAGCAGGGAGATGGGGTGGCCCCATTGCTATTCAATTTGGCTCTGGAATACGTCATAAGAAAGCTATCTGTCGAAACACGAGGTACATTACTATACAAGTCAAGCCAAATAGTAGCCTATGCGGACGACATCAACATTTTGTTACGACCGTTAACTACTGCCACGAACTCTTCCTGAAACTCTATGGTAAAGCAAAATTACCAGGGTTACAAATCAATGAGAATAAATCTAGGCTCATGACGCAGGCGAAGAATATCTCAAATGCCCAAAATATCACACTTGGCGAATACAGTATCGAAAATGTGGGCAAATTTGTTTATTTAGGCGCCAAAATAACGAGAACCGATAATGAAAGAGACGAAATACGCCGAAGAATACAGCTCGCAAATAAAATATTTTATTGAGTTTTGACGATCTTGAAGATCAACTGCATACACAGGAAAACAAAGCTCAAAGTATGCAAATCTGTGACAAGACCTGTGTTAAGCTATGGGTGTGAAACATGGACCCTAACCCCAAGCATCCGCAAATTTATTGAACGCCTTGGAGCGACGGGTCCTGAGGCGAATAACCGAAGCGAAGCTGACGGGGACCAATGGCGAATTCGATACAACCATATGTGTATGAAATTTTTGACGAACCGGAGTTCTCAAGGATTGTAAGACTGTCGAAGCTGCAATGGGCTGGACACATGAATCGTATGGACGAACAACGAATACCCAAGAAGGTATTCGTTGGGAGAACTGAAGGCCGGAGGCCAGTGAGGAAACTAAGGAAACGCTGGTCTGACTCGGTCGACGAAGATAGTTCATCGCTGCTCGGATTTCGAAATTGAAAGACGCGGTCAACGGACCGAGACAGTTGGAGGCGCTGTTTGCAGGAAGCGAAGGCCCGAGAGGGGCTGTAGTGCTAGGAAGAAGAAGAAAATGCATTTTTTAGTAGCTCAGGTCGTTTATTCCTCGCCTACATTTTTGGCGACCAAGTAGATAGGGAAATAAAAGAAGAAAGTTATTTATTGCAATATATAATCAACATTGCTCGCAAGAAGTTTGTTGAAATAAGCTGTGAGCAAATTTTTTTTACTATTTTTTTTTCTTCCTCTTTACATCTGACAAAAGAGAAAAAAATTACGTTATTATTTTATTCTCCACATTTTTCACAGGGGCACCTATTGCAAAATAACAGTCTGCATCTACATTTTGTCGATATTTGCTTCTGTTTAGAAGCTTCGAATTATTTAACGTTTATAAAGGCTCTGGTTGGCATAAGCTGTGAGCCACTGTATACCAACTGGTGTTTTTTAGTAGCACAATGTGCAAGTTGCGTGCAATTATATTTTAAGTCTGTCCAGGTCTACCAACCAGATTACTCAACCCATTCTAAAATAATATGACATGGTTTCGTTGTTATTATTTATATTCTATAATTTTTCCTCAACGTACTCCACATTCATAAGTACATAAATCCTTCTTTGTCTACATGCATTCCTTGCATAATTTTCGAATTATGCGTTTTTGTGCACCATCATCAAGAAATTTCTTGAATGGTTAATGCCCTTTTCGCTGAATAAACCGAGTCTGCACGTTCGCGACAATTTAAGCCGTAACTGCATGACGTATGCTATTCAAATGCTGGAGGTAAAATGTACCGTCAGGTGTTGAACCCGGCTTAATGGTACCTCCAATTTTAAATTGAAATTATTGAGCTTTTAATTTAAATTAAATTTTTATCAACACTTCGATTTTTAAGGAAAAAATTGAACATATGAAGTTTATTATAACGATTTTTTTGTTTTGATATTTTTATTAATTTTTCTAACTCAATTTACGTTTGTCCCATTGAGTACCCTTTAAAATGAGTGTAGGAGGCATTAAGACCGATTCAATATCTGCTCATGTCTATCATTACACTAATACGTGGGTATAAATGTGCATTGTATGACGATATGTGAGCAAAATTTCAATGAACAGATTATAATCAACCAAATCACACAAAAGGTGCGATCTGAAAAACTTGAGGAATTCTTCATGTTGTCTGCATGAACGTGTTGAACGAAATTGCTGAGTAATGGTGAAAAACAATTCTTTCTTCTCATCATTTGGCCGCAAGATTTAAAATGAGAAGGAAAGATGGCGGTTGCGAAAGAGAATATGCTAATCAGATCATAGGAATCTCATTAAGTTCACGCCTGGTGTTCCAGACCGGACGAACTGAAAAACAAGTAGCACATTCTAAACTTCAAGTACATGTGTCTAATGTATAGTTAAGCTGCTGCAAGTTTGATTGCGATCAAAAATGTAGGAGAAGGCAAACTGTGGCAAACTTTAAAGAACGGGTTGAAGACTTGGTTAATGATTTTCAGACATGCATAGCGCCAAGTTGTTAGCTAAGATCAATGAACGCACTTAAGACTAAAAGTACGTGAGCAAACATGCAGTTGAAATGGTGGTTGCCAGCGTAAAAAAGTGTGAACAGCGCGGCGTCAAGCGCAACAAAATGCGGCGTTTCATTAATGGTTTTGAAAGCTGTTAACAATAAACGTTTCAACATCCCATTAAGCAGGCTTCACGGATTTTTAGAGCCTTTTTCATCAACAAGGCTTTAAAATTATTCACTTGATTCTTGTAATCACATTGATGCCTAAAATATTAAGCAATCGAAAATATACTGATGCGTTAAAAATTTGTTGAGTAAATAATTCTGCAGAGTACACGGACTCGAAGAATAAATTGAATTTATCTTTAAAATCAATGAATCACAAATTTCGTAATCAATGTTGATTGAATTCAGAAATCAGCCTGGTCCCTTTTTCATGAGCGTTTTCTCATCCAACCAAAAAATGGTATTTTCTCTATTCAATTACAAATTCATTTTAGCATTGCTAATAAGAAATGATGAGATGCACACAACTTTCTAATGCACTTTGAAATTTGAAGGAAAATAAAAAAATAACAATTTTCTCTGCATCTTACATGATAATTAGCGTTGATTTTCTCTTTGTACATCAAGCATTAATGTATGGATGAGCCTACGCTAACAATAGACCAGACCACAAAGATGAAATGCTACAAATGAAGCAAACCTCAGCATTAATCGTATGGCAGTTAGTTACCATTAATTTCAGCCACTCAATGCTACTTGTATCTGATCCATTTCCACTTTTCCAAGACAGGTTAATGTCTGAGGTCTGACGAAGATGTAACAATGGAATTTTGAAAAGACGACGAAATGATGACGGTGGAACGTTTTCTAGAGCTTGTGATCGTTTTCTTTGAAAATGAGGTTTTCTGACTTTCCGAAGTTATTCAAGGTTAGGAATGTTACCTGCGACTATTGTTGTTGTGTTGATTCCCATCATTTATAGGAACATTTCCTGTGGGATTTCGATTATGCGTCAAAATGGTAGCTTAGAAAACATTTGTTTAAATGTGATGGACATTCGTTGATTGCGCTGGGATTTTTGGGGACAGAATAATCGCCGTTTTGATCTCATTTGTATTGTTATACAATCAAGGAAAAAATTGAAAGGGTAAAATGAAAAAGCAAAATAATTAAACAAGGAAAACTCTTTCTTCAAACATTTTAAACGATTTTTTTTTGAAAAAATACAAAGTCGTCACTGAATCTAACTTTTAGCTCGAGATTTCACGCTTGGGTGCATTAGAACAAGGTCGATGAAAATATTGTAGCTTCACGCACTTGAACACCGAAGTCAAAAGCATAACTTGTCTTTATAACATATACATATAAGTATGTAATACTTCAGAAGTTAATATCCCATCAAGGTCGTTCGAATGTCATTTGATGTTAAAAACGAAATTATTAATAATATAAAAAATATTATTCTATTGCAAAAACTGATTTATTTAAGCAAATTGACGCCTTCTTCGTTAAAATAGTGTCTCAATTATAGTATTGAGCCAAATAAATGACTGGAAAATCAACCTGCCGCAGTTTCGGGAGCACTCCCATCGGTTTTTCATTTTTCGGGCATATAATGCTATCAAGGACCTGAATTGACAGAAGTCTTGGCATCCAGAATACAAATTACTCTAAAAATAACGCCAGCAATAGACGTATTTCCAAAATGACCCCAGACTTTAATCCAACAGAAAAGGATCACCGACAACAGAAACTTCATCGCAATTCAACATTTTTCAAATCATATCTATCGTTAAAGAAAAAGTCGGACACCGTGTATGATGATGTACGAGTGGCGTCAGTAGTCGCACGGTTAAAGATGATGGAAATGGATTTTATTTTCATATTTGGTGAATCTGTGGCCGTCTTGAATCCCGTGGTTAAGACGTGCACAATGCAATCTTTAAACTCACTTAATGTGGTAAATAACAATTTATTGCAAAAATCTAAATATATAACAGTTCGTTAAATGAAACTAAACTTGTCGGCTTCGCGACAAAAAGCCTAAGAGAGCAGCTGATGGAAAGTCTTCTTGTTGTTAGCTGATTGGTTGCCAGATGTGTAAAGTCAATCTTCCTCGAGATGATGTCAGCGCCACTCAGTGGTGGAAATAGTTTTTATTATCGCCATAGTACCCCCTTTCCAGAATTGACGTCGAGTTGATGTTGGCTTTGACGTCCGACTGTACGTTCTGAGGGGAATGTCATGATGTTGTTCGTTTTCATCTTTTGTAGTATACGCTGGTTTGAGTCGTTCGGTTGAGACGGTCGCATCTTATCCCTTTATCTTGATAATGAAGACGTAATCGTTGATTCGTTTAACCACCTTGTGTGGTCCTGTGTAGGGTTGCTCCAACGGCTGTCTGACTGCATCGACTCGCAGGAAGACATGAGTGCAAGTGTAGAGATCCTTGTATTGGAAAAGGCTTCTTTTTATGTGGTGAGCTGTTGGTGTCGGTCGAAGGAGTCGCATGTGCTCACAAAATTTCTCGACAAAAACGGTGGGATCGGCTGGCATGTCCTCGTTTGTAAAAAGTTCGCCCGGAACACGTAGGTGTTCGCCGTAAAGTAATTCGGCGGGTGAAGCTCCCAAGTCCTCCTTGAGTTACGTTCGCAACCCTAGTAGAACAGTTGGAAGTAGTTCTATCCATGATGTTGGTTGACTGCACATAAGAGCTCAGTTTGAAGGTTCGGTGCCATCGGTCAATCGCACCATTGGACGCAGGATGATAGGGTGTTGTTCTAATCCGTTTCGTTTCGGTCAGATTGGTAAGGGCTCGAAAAAGTGCGCTCTCAAATTGAGCGCCTTGGTCGGTTGTCAACGTTTTGGGAGTTCCAAAACGCGCAACCCAGGTATTGTTAAAAAGCGTTGACGACTGTGTCCGCAGTCATGTCTTGCATGGGGGCTGCTTCTGGCCACCGTGAAAACCTGTCTACCATAGTAAGACAGTATCGATACCCGCTCAACAATGGCAGAATGACGAAGTCGATGTGTACATGATCGAATCTTTGGTTCGGTACGTTTTTTTAGCTTGGCTGGTTCCTGTTGTGTCGTTGGATTTTCGAGCGTTGACAGGAGATGCAGTTGCGCGCCTTTCCTATCGTGTCCTTCTGAATGCTGGGCCATACGTACTTTTGGCGCAGCTGGTGAAAGGTGGCCTTGCCGCTCGGGTGAGCGAGTCCGTGAACTGAAGCAAAAGCCTGTTGACGAAGTTCCGGTGGGACGTAAGGACGAATTTGTCCCGTTGAAGTATCGCAGTAAACTGTTGCAGTACCGATTGACAGCTTTTGTAGTTGTTATCCCGTGTTGTTGCTGTTGTCTAGGAGCACACGAAGCTCGTCGTCTTCTTGTTGAGCCTCGGCTAGTTGAGTTGGGTCTAAGATGAATGGCACGTTGATCGTATTAGTTCTGGAGAAGGCATCGGCTACTAAATTCTCCGAGCCGGAGATGTGGACTATCTCTGTCGTAAACTGAGAGATTAAGTCAAACTGTCTCAATTGTCTCGGATTGGCTTTGTCAAGACTTTGAGCGAATGCGTAGATTAAAGGCTTGTTGTCGGTTTTGATAATAAAATGCCGACCCTCCAGAATATACCTAAAAAACTTGATTGCGGCATAAATAGCTAGTAGTTCACGATCATACGCGCTGTATTTAGCTGCCGTTGGGCTCAGCTTACGAGCGAAGAAGCCGAGTGAATGCCAGTGTTCCCCATCGTGCTTTTCCAAGGCTGCTCCGATAGCAATGTCAGATGCGTCAGTGACAAGTTGAAGTTGTGCCTTGTGATCCGGATGGACGACAAAGGCTGCAGTTGCAAGGTCGCGTTTGCACATTTGGAAATCTGATTCCGTTTGTGGTGTCCAAGGAACCTCTTGCTGTTGCTTAAGAAAGCGTTCAACGATGCCTGATGGTGGACTGAGTGTTTAAGACAACGTCTGTAGAAGTTGCAGGCCCCAAGAAATCGACGCAGCTCGACGATGGTCTCAGATTGCTTTAAGTTAAGCAGCGCAGTGATTCGCTCTTGTGTTGGTTGTGAACCGTTTTTGTTGATCGTGTAGCCTAAATACCCTATCTCCGTTTGACCGAAGACACACATCAATGTTAATGTGCAAGTTATGTTGCTCAAGTCGTTGACGGGCAATGTTGAGGTGTTCTCGATGTTGGTCAGCATTGTCAGACATGGTGATGATATCGTCTATATAGCAGAAAACGAATTCCAGTCCGTAGAGGATGTTGTCCATGTGCCGTTGAAAAGTTTGTGTGGCATTTCTAAGACCGAAGGCGTGACCAAACATTCAAACAACCCAAATCGTGTTGTAACGGCTGTCTTGCTTATGTTAGCTTCGGATATCGGGATCTGATGGGAAGCCCGTTCTAGGTCCAACTTCGAAAATATAGTTTTACCGTGAAGCCGGTCAGCCACGTCGTTGATATGTGCAATTGGATATCGATCCCGTACTGTCGGAGCGTTAAGTTTGCGATGATCGCCACAAACTCTTCAGCCCTCGGGTTTTCTGGCCACCATATGGATGGGACTGGCCCAAGGATCACTTGATGTACGGCAAATACCCATTTTAAACATCCGATCGAATTCTGCTCGTGCTGCTTTCAGTTTTTCGCCTTTCAGACGTCGAGGCCGTTGAAAAACTGGTGGTCCAGTTGTTTCGATGAAATGTGCCACTTGGTTAGCTGGTGCTGATGTGTGTGTTGTTGTTGTTGTTGAGGACGTGGCGTGAGTCGTAGGCTGAATGATAGTTGCCGTTGTGGTAGCCAATATGTGAGCCGGAACACTGTTTTCCACTATGCGTGGTATTTTTGCGAGTTTGTAGAGTTCGGAATCCTCGCTAGCAGCCAGAACGAACCTGATGCTCACTGGTAGTCGTTTTATCCACAATGTTTCGAGGATGTCCTCAGACAAATCCAAAGGTGCGTAATTTTGCATTTTTCGAAGTAGTTGTGACGGTTGTTTTCCGTTGAGGTCTGCTCCTGTGAATAACCGGTTTAGCTGTCGCTTCTAGATTCGGAGAATCTGGTGACAAGATGCCGTTTGAGCGTACAGTATTTGTTCGTGATTGGTGGCGAACGGCTAGTGTCAGATACTTGCTGCAGGATATCGATGTCCAGAGCAGCGATTATCGTGTAATAACGAGCGTTGTCAGACGTTATTCTATTGGTGAAAAATTGCGCCACCGCCTGCACAAACCAAAGCGTCGGGTCGCTTCGCGAAAATGGTGGCAATTTCACGTTTTTGACAGAAGCAACTTCCGCAGACGGTGGAAATTTTGTTGCTGCATAAACCGGTGGCAACAATTTGGGCGAAAATATCATGTCCTTGCTTGGTTCATATAGAGTGTCGAGCAACGTGTTGTTGTCGAGGCTTGCCGGCGGCAATGTATGTTGAACGAACATACCGGTTGTCTCAGTCGATATTTTAATGGATGCTCCCCTAGCCGGGGCTCACGTAGATGATAGGGCCATCAGTTGTAGCCGCCTTGAATCTCGTGGATTAAGACGTGCACAATGCAATCGTTAAACTCACTAAATGTGGTAAATAACAATATATTACAAAAATCTAAATATATAATAGTTCGTTAAATGAAACTAAACTTGTCTGCTTCGCGACCAAAAGCCAAAGAGAGCAGTTGATGGAAAGTCTTCTTGTTGCTAGCTGATTGGTTGCCAGATGTGTAAAGTAAAACTTCCTCGAGATTATATCAGCGCCACTCAGTGGTGGGAACAGTTTTTATGATCGCCACATATCGGGCAATACTAATCAGATTGAGTTAAACTGACATGCGTTTGAAAGTTGCCATTCCAGTATACAATTTTCATATGGGCAGTTTTGTATTTCGTCATTCGTGTCAAAAGTTGTATTCATTTAAAAATGAGTGAAATTTCTGAAAAATTCGTTATATTTTACAATATCACTACGATCAAGGTGAGATTGCATCGCAGGCTCGTGAAAAAATTTGTTGTGTCTACAGTTAAGATACTTTGTCAAAAGCCACAGCCAGGAGATGGTTCGCTCGCTGCCGTTCTGGAAATTTTCATGTCAAAGATGCACCTCACTCATGTCGATCAATCACTGAAAAAGTCGATGAAATCTTACAAAAAATTGAAGAAGACCGACACATAAGCAGCCATGACATTGCTAAGGAACTGAAAATCCATATCCATCACCAAACAGTTTTGAGCCATTTGCGTAAGGCTGGATACATAAAGAAGCTGGACGTTTAGGTGCCGCATGAATGAACACAAAAAAATTTGATCGACCGAATTTCCATTTGCGAAATGCTAATAAAACGGAACAATATCGAGCCATTTTTGAAGCAAATCATTACGGGTGATCAAAATGGGTCAGGTATGAAACATCGTTCGAAACAATCATGGTCAAAAAAAGGTGAATCATCACAAACGACTTCAAAGCCAGGATTGACACCAAATAAGGTTATGCTGTGTGTATAGTGGGATTGGAAGGGAATTGTTTATCATAAGGTGCTAGAACCTGGCCAAAAACTCAATTCGGCTCTGTACTGTCAGCAATTAACCAGATTGCAACATGCAATTCAAAAAACCGGCCGGAATTGATCAATAGAAAGGGCGTTGTCCTCCATCATGACCCGGCAAAAAATGACAGAGCTTGTCTGGGGAGTTTTGATGCATCCACCGTACAGTCCAGACCTTGCATCATCAGACTATCATTTGTTTCGGTCTCTGTAAAACTTTGGGGACTGTGAAAATCACTTGGCCTAGTTTTTCGCCGATAAGCCACAGAAGGTCTACAAAGATGGAATAATGGCTCTAACCAAAAATGGCAAAAGGTCATAGATAATAATGGACAATATGTACTTAAATAAAATCCATTTTAAATAAAAGAAATATCTGATCGAAAAATGACAAAAAAGGCTCAATACTTTTTGACTTACCAAATTATGTATGTATACAGTGAAAGCTCCACTTACGGACAGCTCCCATAAGCGGACATCTCTCTACACCGGACGCTTTTTTGGAACCATATTTTTTATGTGACTCTTCATGTAAAATACGCTCTCATAAGCGGACGCTCTGTCGGACGGACACGGACACCATGAATTGTTACCGACAGACTCAAAACGTTCTCAAGAGCGGACTCGAAGCTCCAACAACGGACAACAATTTCTTTTGATAGCGCGGTAATTCCCCGTACTGTGTGATTTCCCTTTACATGCATACACATGTGCCAGACGTCGCATGTGATCATTTTGAATCTTTAATTTGTGCCTTGAGCTATACTGTTTTTTATCAGTGCAGTGCAGCAATGGCACCATCCAAACGCTTTCTGAATTTAAGACAGAAAACGGAGGTGGTTAATGTTGCAGAACAAGAACATTTAAGTGTTCGCAAATTGGGCGAGAGGTATTTTTTCTAAATCAGCTTTAGAAAAATTATAATACATAAAATTAAATTTATCGATTTTAGGTTTAAAATAAGTAAGACTCAAGCGGCAGAAATATTAAAGCAGAAGGAAATCATTCGTAGACAATGGCAATCAAGCGATAATTTAGATCAAACAACAAAAAAATTAAAAGGTGATGCAGCACAGATTGACAAGATTTGTTTTGAGTGGTTTGCTCGAGCCAGAAACCAGCATGTTCCCGTATCAGGGCCGTTAATAAAAACAAAGACAAAGAAGTAGCTAAAGCCTTGGGATATGACAAGTTTAGTGCATCGGATGGATGGTTACAAAAATGGAGAAAAAGGCATAACATTAGCTTCAAGTGTATCTCTGGTGAGTCAGCTGACGCTAATATGAAAGATGTGGATCAATTTCGACAAAAATTGCCAGCGATGCTATTAGGATACCAACCACGAGATATCTTCAACGTAGATGAAAGTGGTTTATATTTTAGAGCTTTGCCAGATAAAACATTAACTTATAAAGCTGAAAAGTGCGTAGGTGGCAAAATGGCAAAAGAAATAGCAAATATGATAGAAGAAAAAGGAAAGCTTTTGGTTATTGGGAAAGCTGCTCGACCACGGGCAATGAAAAATGTTGCAGTTAATAGTTTGCCTGCTACGTGGACTTTTAATAACAAGGCGTGGATGACAAGGACTATAATGACAGACTGGCTTCAAGATATGGACAGGAGCATTGGACTTCAAAAACGTAAAATTTTGCTTTTTCTGGACAACGCTGGGTCGCATCCTACAGATCTGAGTTTGGAAAACATTAAAATAATATTTTTACCGCCTAACACCACATCTGTTTGTCAGCCCATGGACCAGGGAATTATTCAGAATTTCAAGTTCTTCTATCGTGGTTTAATTCTGAAACATGTTCTTTCAAAAATTGATAACGTTTCCTTCACCTCACAACTTTCAAAATCCATTAACGTTTTCGAAGCTATCTAGTTCATCAAAAATGCATGGGACAAGGTAACTCCAGATACCGTACAAAAATGCTTCACCAAAGCAGGTTTTAAAAAATCTGTAGTTCAACAAGTTGACCTGATGGAATATGATGCAGAAGATGATCTCCCATTAGCAACCCTAGCAGAGTTTTGGAGGAACTTTAAAGAAATTGAATCATCTGATCAACTGGATGAAGACTTTATAAATGTGGATCACACTTTATCAATTGAAGAGGAAGCAAATGAAAATGAAGAAGCCGGAATTGACATAGCGAGTACAGAAGTAGATGATACTTTAGATATAGTATCAGATGACAGTGACGAAGAGGAAAAAGAAGATCGTGGTCCAATCACCTCTTACGCCAGTGCCTTAGAGGCCATTGGAAATCTAAAAAAGTTTTCAAAGGAAGAATTTGTTGCGTTCGAATATTTAAAAAATGTTGAATCACATTTTCAAAATTGTCTTTTGCGAGAAAAACGTGAAAAAACAAAGCAGTCAAAAATACTTGATTTTTTTTAAAAATAATTATTTATATTTTTATAAAATAAAAGTAAGAGCACGTTAGTCGTTTCTTATATACGGACACCTCCCATAAGCGGACAAAATTCTTGGAACCGTGAGTGTCCGCTTATGAGAGCTTTTACTATATATATATACATATATATATATATATATATATATATATATATATATATATTATATATATATATATATATATATATATATATATATATATATATATATATATATAGTGGTGGTCATAAAAATATAGCTACTTACGAAAACTTAAATCTTTTTTGAATAATTTTTCCGGAATAAAATTTTAAAAGATAAAATATGGTTAATGCATAAATATATTTCATTTAAAATACATTTTAATTCACTTTACAAAACAAAACAAGTTACTTTCGCAAAATAAATTCAAAACAAAATAAAATCTTCCAAAATATGTTGGTCACAAAAATAGAGCCAATAGCACAAACAGAAGGAATTCCTGGTTATATCAAATAATTACTATCAAATTTGTTTTGAAAAATGGTTCCATTTAACTTGCTATTCTCGAATCATAGTAATACTTGGTTGCTCTACCTTTATTGTTGATCACTGCCTCACAACATCTAAGACTCCACTAATTTGCGACACCGTTCTGTCGATATTGCCGACCACTCTTTTTGAATTGTTTCCCATAATTGTGGTTTATTTCGGATATTGTACCTCCCTACGGAATTTTTCAGATCATTCTATAAATTCTCAATCGGATTAAGATCCGGCGATTGAGAGGGCCATGACAATAAAGAAATTTTATTGTCTTTGAAAAATGTTCTCGCTTTACCCGAAGTATTTTTCGGGTCATTATCTTGCCAAAAGATCCATTTTAAAGGCATATTATCCTCAGCAAAGGGTAACATCACACTCTCGAGAATGTTGATATATTTCTCTTGGTTCAAGTTCTCTTTGATCTAGTAAATTGGACCAACTCCATACCATGAAAATGTCCCCCATAACTTTATATAACCACCTGCATGCTTCACGGCACTTTTTGTATATTTTGGAACTAATTCTGTATTCGCTGGTCTTCGAACGTAGACCGCTCCATAAGATGTTTCTCCATTTCTTAATATCATCTTGACCGCTCCAATTTTTGTGGCATTTTGCAAATTCCAACCTCTTTCTGATATTATTTTTTTTTCTTAAAAGAGGGACACTTCTAGCAGCTCTCCCATTCAAATTATTTTCCTGTACCCTCAGTCTAATTGTGCGTGCACTTATTTCCAAATTCAATTCAGATTTAATTTCATTAGAAGACTTGAAAGGATCAGACTTCGAAGTAAGAATAATACGCCGATCTGTTTTTGGGGTCGTTTTCCTTGTTGGCCCACGATTTTCTTTTCTTGATGAAGGTTTAAGAGCATTTTGCATCATCTTTCTGGAACACCCGATAACCTCAGAAATATTTCGCTGTGATTTACCTTCATGTCGCAAAAGTTATTATCCTTATTCTTTCGCTAGATGTACAGTGCGGTCCGCGACCCATTTTTACTAAATTTCCTATTTAATGGTTATATTGCACATAAATTCACTATAGTAAATAAGTAGCAACTTTACTCTTACTTGAACTTAAAAAAAATATAAATTCCCAACTTTTTAGCCGGTTCAACACTTCCACTAATATGTCCAGACTGACTTTGCACTGACAGATCAACTTAGTGTAGTTGACAAAGAACTGAATAAGGTTTGCCGGTAGTTCCCCTAATTTGTTATGCATTTCTGAGATTTCACAATAGATGGCGAAGATAAAGCTATTTATGTTTTGGCATAAAATTGAGTTGATGTTTTGAAATCAAGGTGGCTCTATTTTTATGACCACTGTGGCAGCGCTGAATCTTTATTAATTTTCCGCCAGAGGCGTTTCTTATGTTAAGTAGTTTTTAAGATGAAAAATGCCTTTTCAATAAACGTTTGTCAACTGGAAGGTTCGCATTTGAATTTCTTCGCTCTTTTAAAAGGAATATCCGTGAGCACAGCGCCACAGATAATTGGTGACCCCAACGCAAGTTACACTGCGCACAACGAAATCAATTTTACATTGAAATCATGCCGCTTGATCGTTCGCCGGAACGTGCATTAAGTGCTGCAAATCCAGTTCCCGACACACTATCCCAACAAGCCACCACCAGTAGCCGCCATCATTCAGGAGAGCAAATCGATGCCAACCGTGTCGTAAAAGCACCCAAAGTTGCAGCTTTTTGGCCGACAGATCCGGAATTATGGTTCGTGCAGGCCGAAGCACATTTTCACGCATACGGAATATCCACTGACGTCTCGAAGTATTATACGGTTATTGCAGCGTTGGATGCAGCGACCTTGAAACAAGTCTCCGATCTCGTGCGCGCACCACCGGCAACAGGTTTGTACAATGCATTAAAAACCAAATTAGTTGAACGTCTCACGGAGTCGGAGGACAAAAAACTGCACCGCCTCCTGACAGATATAGAACTCGAAGATAGGAAACCGAGTCAGCTGTTAAGGGAAATGAGAACCCTTGCAAATGAAAATCTTGCGGACGACATCCTCCGTGCGCTTTGGATGAAACGTATGCCTGTAAGCGTACGGTGCATCCTGTCTGCAAGTCACGGCATTGACCTAGACCAATTGGCAGAGATAGCTGATCGAATAATTGAAACTTCTTCATCGTCCCATGTGTCAGCTGTAGAATCCGTGGCAAGCGTGAGATCAACAGCACACAGTAGCTTGACCGAGAGATTAAAATCCCTTGAGGAAAAATTTGAGGAACTCGTGACGCTTGTCAAGGAACAAAAACGTTTCAAATCAAGATCGCACCGCTCTAGCTCACGCTCTCATTCAACAAATCGTAATAAAGATATTGGTTTTTGTTACTACCACCACCGATTTGGTTCAGCGGCAACTAAATGCACCAAGCCGTGTGCGTTTAAGCCAGCGCAGGTGTGTCAAACGCCGGAAAACTAATATCGCCATCCGTACTCTGTCCGGTGTACGATGGCATACAAATGCAAAACCGGCTCCACATACAAGAACGAACAAGAGGAGTGCGTTTTCTCGTCGACTCAGGCGCCAATGTCTCTGTCATACCTCGCAAAATTGTTCAAGGACCTTTTGCAGTAAGCACTGTCAAACTTTTCGCGGCTAACAACATGCCTATTAATACTTATGGTGTTAAGTTATTAACTCTTGACCTAAATCTCCGACGTTCCTTCCCGTGGAAATTCGTGGTAGCAGACATTCCGACACCAATCCTTGGAGCGGATTTCCTTCTGAAATACGATCTCTTAATCGATCTTAAAAGACAGCGTCTCATAGACCATGCAACGGGAATCACCACAAAGGGAGGCATACTCAAAACCACTGAATATGGGATCTCCACACTAGACAACAGCGTCGAATGGAGTCAATTCCTACATCAGTATCCTGATGTCACATCCACCTCACGAGCGGCCACTTCTACGTGTCATAACATCGTTCATCATATAATAACACAGGGGCCGCCCGTTGCAGCTCGGCCTCGACGTCTCGTCGGAGAAAAATTAAAAGCAGCAAAAGCTGAGTTTCAATATATGGTCGACCAAGGTATTTGCCGACCCTCACAGAGTCCCTGGGCCAGTCCGCTTCTTATGGTACCCAAGAAATCAGGGGAGTGGAGGCCTTGCGGGGACTATCGTCGGCTAAACGCGGCTACCGTACCCGATCGGTACCCTATTGCCCATATCGAAGCCTTCAGTAACATCCTCTGCGGTAAAACGATTTTTTCTACGCTAGATCTAATCAGGGCATACCACCAAATACCGGTGGCGGACGAGGATGTGCCGAAGACAGCAGTGACAACGCCTTTTGGCTCATTCGAATTCCTGACCATGCCTTTCGGTCTGTGCAACACTGCACAGACTTTCCAAAGGCTCATTGATACTGTGACACGTGGATTAGATTTCGTCTACTGCTACCTCGACGATATCCTGGTGGCATTAGTGGACATCAACGAGCACCAACAACACCTCAAGCAGTTAATGGAAAGACTTTCATCGTATGGCGTAACCATCAATCCAGCAAAATGCGTATTTGGCGCATCCGAAGTAAATTTTCTGGGATACACTATTTCGAGCGATGGCACAAGACCACCCCCGGAACGTGTAGAAGCAATCCTCAGCTACGCAAAACCTCAGATAATCAACGATCTTCGAAGATTCCTCGGGATTATAAATTTTTATCGTCGTTTCATCAAGAACGCAGCTAAAATTCAAGCACCACTCAATGCTTTCCTCAATGATTCGAAGAAAAATGACAAACGCCCCGTACCCTGGACCGAACTTGCTACGATCGCCTTCGAAGAATGCAAAAAGAGTCTAGCAGAATCAGTGACACTGGCTCATCCTAGTGACACAGAATCCCTCAGGCTTACAACCGACGCCTCAGACAGAGCAATAGGGGCCGTGTTGGAACAACAACAACCCGATATGCAATGGAGACCCCTGGCTTTCTATTCAAAGAAGCTTAGTTCGACCGAGCAGGGTTATAGCGCGTACGATCGCGAACTATTAGCGATTTACGAGGCCATTAAATTCTTTAAATATTTCCTTGAGGGCCGAGATTTTGTGATACGCACTGATCATAAACCACTGATTTATGCATTTGCACAGAAACCGGAGAAGGCAACACCCCGCCAGTTGCGCAATTTAGAATACATTTCACAATTCTCAACGCAAATCGTACATTTATCTGGAAGCGAGAACTTAGTCGCGGATGCGTTCTCTCGTTCGGAACAAATCGATATGCCAAAAGTCGTTACAGCACAAGAATTGCGAGAGGCTAAGCAAGAAGATCAGGAGTTGCAAACCATTTTGGAATCCAACACATCTCTAAAACTCCAAGAGGTAACCGTTGATACGAGCGGATCTTTATATTGCGATGTGTCAACTGGTATTATACGACCTTTCGTTCCCCAACAGTTACGAAGAAGAATTTTCAATGCGTTTCATAACCTTTCTCACCCTAGTGGAAGGGCTACATGCCGCACCATACAGCAAAAATTCGTCTGGCCAGGGATGAGGAAAGATATTCCGACATGGACAAGAGCTTGTCTGCCATGCCAAAGAAGCAAAATTCATCGCCATACAAGAAACAACAATTTGCTGTCCCCGCTAACCGGTTCGAGCACATACACCTCGATATAGTAGGCCCGCTTCCACCGTCACAGGGATACCGATACCTTCTTACAATGATCGATCGGTTTACTCGTTGGCCGGAGGCTGTTCCCCTTAAGGAAATCACCGCTGAAGCCGTAACATCAGCATTCTATGCCAACTGGATCGCACGTTTCGGTGCACCACGGACAGTCACAACAGATCAAGGAGCACAATTTGAAGCAGCGTTTTTCAAAGCGTTAGCCAATCTAGTGGGAGCGAAAAAAACCCGCACGACCCCATACCATCCGGCATCCAATGGAATTTTGGAACGCTGGCATCGCGCGTTGAAAGCAGCATTAATGTGCCACAACTCAAAATCTTGGACTGACCTTCTTCCTACAGTTCTTCTGGGACTCAGAACGGCATACAAAGAAGACTTGAACGCCACAGCAGCCGAAATGGTCTACGGTGAATCTCTCCGAGTTCCGGGTGAATTCATCACACACGATGACTGCGATCAGGACCCTCAAATTTTCGTTGACAGTTTCCGAGAACAGATGCGAGAATTGCGCCCTACACCTACGGCCCGCCACGACAAGCGAAAAATCTTCGTACACAAAGACTTACATAAGTGCTCGCACGTATTCTTGAGGGACGACACCGTGCGAAAACCGTTACAGCCACCATATCTGGGACCTTTTCCCATCGTCAGACGAATGAACGATCATCTTTTCACCATCCTCGTCAACGGCAAGGAAACCAACATATCTACAGAGCGGTTAAAACCGGCATACGAAATTAGTGAAAAACCAAATATTAGCGACGATGTTGATGACCGACGTCCCCTGCGAACATATGATCGGAAGAAAGTGACATTCACACCTCACACACTCGGAGGGGGGTAGTGTGGCAGCGCTGAATCTTTATTAATTTTCCGCCAGAGGCGTTTCTTATGTTAAGTAGTTTTTAAGATGAAAAATGCCTTTTCAATAAACGTTTGTCAACTGGAAGGTTCGCATTTGAATTTCTTCGCTCTTTTAAAAGGAATATCCGTGAGCACAACGCCACACCACCACTATATATATATATATATATATATATATATATATATATATATATATATATATACTCGCATCTTTATTGTGAAAAAGTGCTTGCTGTCTGCATATTTTAGATATTCAGAGTGGAATAAAAATATTTTTGGGCCTGTTTAAAGTGATGTTATTTTATTTTCCAGTGAAATCAAATTTACTTTAATTTACACAAACTTTACATCATTATCATAAATTGGCCCAGTTCCGCCTTGATTAAGCTAATAGAGTGCGTGCGAGTCTGTAAAGTGGAAACTCACGGAATGAACTAGTATATTTAATTCGGATGAAAGCTTAACAAATCATTGAAAAGATGACGTCATAAAATTTTCAGACAAATTAATTTTTCGTATCAATCACATCCAATTTGATCGCCTAATTAGTAATTTTGCTAGGAAATAAAAAAAATTAACTTTTGCCTTAGATTATGTTCATCTAATTCCGACCCGATTTTACGTGTCAAATAATCAGATCCATCAATCCAATCTAATGAGCTATCAATTGTTGAGTGCTAATCACCTGCTTTGTATATTCAACCTTCAAACACGTCTCGCGAATGTAGGTCGTCTGGGTATTCACAATTTGCAAAAAATAAACAAAATTAGAATGCATGCTTTGTGAACAAGCGTTCTGCATTAAATTTACATAAAAACAACATAACTCTCCATCGCCACAACATTCCCAAAATAGAATTGTTGTCTTTCGCGTTTTACGGTGGGACTGGGAGAGTGACTGAAGCTTTTAAACCTCAATTGCCATATTATGTCAACATGCGCCTGATTTACCTGAGAAACATTTTTCAGCCAAGACACCCACGTACGCAGTGACCATCCATTGACCCAAACGCGCACTGTCATTCGTGTAGTCTTTGTTGGATATGGGTTGATTCCGTTTTGTTTATAGTCTTGTAAATCAGATTTGGTTGAAGAGGAAGTAATTTCCGGCTGCACTCCGCCGCCGCGGAAGCATTTGCTTGTGTCCATTTTTGAGACGCAACCGTGGACAGGTAGGCCAAAACTCAGGTGAACTATTTGATTTGCTGCGGTTGCAGCGGCGCGCAGCAAGCGACGAGCCACGGACGCAACGGCATAATGACGGAAACGTATGTGACCAGCATTCCAAAAATTTCTCTCGTCACTCGATTGGTATAATTGTAAGGTGAACTAACTGGTTTTCAAGTCATTGTGATCTTTTTTGTATCTTTTTGGGAGGCAGATAATTAGTTCGCTGGTTTGGTGATCAATGCTTTTTGGATGAAGATAGATTTCTGGTTTGCGGTTGTAAATAAAAACAAATCGAAGAACGCGGTCTTGGCGGCAAAGTGAAATTTAATGGAGCGTGAAGCATTGAGGAGGATCCGGAATGGGAAAGGTTTTCTGATGTGAGTGGTAATGAACTTGACTTATGGGCCATAGGGTTCAACTTTATTGACATCGGGTTTTCTTCTTCTTTTGGGTGGATTTATTCGATATTTGAAAAAATCTTTAAACTTTCCTTTTGAAATGAGGTAGTAAATTAAAAATTGATACAAATAAACATAAAAAATTGTTTTTGATTTGTATTCAAACCACTTTCATTTTATCTCGACCGAAATGGAAACTTTTTAAGTACTGCTACTAGTAAATCAAGTTTCGATCCATGGGAAAAAAAGCAACATTTCATGGAGAAAGGTTAAAATATAATTAGGTTGTGAATAGTTACTCTAGTTTCAGAAAACAAAAAAAAAATATTTCAATACTCGACTTAATAAGCAGTTAAAATGGATCATGACAAAAAAGTCATAAATGATTTAACCCTTGTGTCTACAACCAACATTTTATACATAAGCATACAACCAAGATACCCGGGTGTACCATACATTTTTCTATGTTGAATGCGCTTATTTGTTTTTAATTTGTTATATACGGTCCAGAGAGCTCTCTTACATAGATCTATACATGCATCTGTTCGCAGTAGCAATTGCGAAGTCGATTCCTATTGTTAATGCAGAACAGTTAGACTTTCTGGACGTTAAACGGTACTGCGATTTGCTTCGAATAAAGAGTACATCAGAATTCAGGGACTACCGAACAGTTCATATTGATGTTGATACGAGAACTGCATGCTTATCACTTCAGTGGAATATATTTGAATTTGTGTATATAGTTTGTTAGGATTACAAATCCAGTAGTGAAAATATTCAGTATTTGGAAAAATAAGATGATATCCGAAAACATACTTTTTGTGCAGGTTCTAGAAAAATGTTAAAAATTTTATATTCGTAATAATCATTTTGAATTCCTAGTAATAATGGCTGATGGTAAATGGCTAAATCCACGACAATTGGAAAGACTAAGCTTCGAAGAGAAGGCAGAATATATACGACAAAGATTGGCGTAAGTATTACAAGCTGATAGTGAAGATGAGCAAAGGACTACCGAACTTTTGCCATTAGATATAGAAGGTAATCACGAAGATAATAATGTGCAAGTTGAAGATTCAGATGCAGAGGAGTTGCAGTTACCAGATTATAATCCTGCTGATGAAGTTGACGAAGAATTTGAGATAGATCCCATTGAATCTCCTCCGAATAATTACATAGCCAGGGATGGTACAATTTGGTCAAGCCAACCGCCACAACCTCGCCGATTTTTGTCTCATAACATTATCAGATCAACCAAGAGTGGACCAGTACGTTCAACAGAAGGTCTCAGTATTATCGATATATTTAGAAAATTGCTGTCAGCTGAAATGTGCGACATAATTATTCGTGAAGGTGAGGGAAACGCAACAGGACCACTTCGCACATGAAAGCCTATTACTTCATTGGAATTTGACGCTTATTTGGGAATACTTTTGTTAGCAGGTGTTACACATTCTAACAGTGTGCATACAACATACCTTTGGAAAACTAGCTCACATCCGATGTATCGTGCATCAATTGGTCTTTAGCGTTTTTGGGCAATCAGTCGCTTCATTAGATTTGATAACGGAAATACACGCCAGCAACGTAAACAAACTGACAAAACAGCAGCCATATCTGAAATTTTCCTCATGTTGAATAGAAATCTTCAGGATGGCTATATTGCAGGAAACAATGTCACTGTTGATGAACAGCTTTGTTCTTACCGTGCTGGAACAGGATTCACTCAGTATATACCTTCGAAACCAGCAAGGTATAGGATCAAGGTTTGGTGGGTAAGTGACGCTACTACTTCTTATCCCATCAAAGTGCAAATATATACTGGTATGGCACCTTCTGGAGAACGGGAGAGGAATCAAGGTGAACGTGTGGTCAAAGATTTGTGTTATAATCTGTTACGTGGAAGTGGGCGAACATCGTATGCGACAACTTTTTTACCAGTTATAATCTGGCCTCCTCTTTGATGACAGTTGGTTTGTCAATGTGAGGAACAGTAAATAAGAGACGTACATTTGTCCCTGTTGAAGTTTCTAATCCAAAAGGGAGAACAATTGAATCATCGATCTTTGGATTCAGCAATAATATAACTATATGCTCATACGTTCCAAAAAAGAATAAGACCATTCTATTTCTTTCAATTTCTTATTACAATGCAGAAGTTGAAGGTCCGAAACGAAAGCCAAAAATGATTCTAGATTACAACCGAACTAAGGGAGGCGTCGATAACATGGATAAATGTCTTGGCGAATATTCCACGAAAAGTTGAACAAATAGATGGCCTTTGGGTTTTTTCACAACATTATAGATATAGCTGCATTTGCAGCGTTCGTCATCTATATGGAAAATAACTCCCACTTGAAGAAATCGACAAACCGTAGGGTTGAACAGTTGAGCGAAGAAAGAATTGCAGAAATTCGGAATCGATCACAAAATACGCAAATCATGCGATATTTTTCATCACGAAGTGGAATTGAAAGCACTTTGGGTGCCCCAGTAAGACTAACTGCTGAAAATCTTCAACACATCCTGAAGAAGAACGTGACCATTCAGGAGGGAGCAAGCAGAAGGGGAATTGTTACTTATGTCCTAAAAGAAGGGCAACTCGTAAAGCCAGCAAGGAATGCAACAAACCAGCTTGTGTTGAACACTCAGTAGTAATAACTACATGTAATAGCTGCGCAACCTAAAAATGAAAGGAAAATATCTGATATTTTTCCTTTCGATATTGTGTACCTCATTTTTTTTCATACAATACAATGAATGTGACGTTTTTGTTTCTTCTTTTCCATAATATAAAAACATAATCAAATAAAAATATCATTTATATTGAAATAATATTGTTTGTATTCATTTATAATGAGCTAATTATATTTGCTGTTTGGTACATACCCGGGTGTGTTGGTTGTAGATAATGGGAGTCAATTTCAAAAATCGTTATTATCTTCGGTTTAAAAAATTAAACAAAAATTGTTTTTCTAAATATATTAGAAAACCATATTTTAGAAGGCTACTGAAAATTTCGAGCTAATATGTCTCATAGAGCTCGGAATATATCAATTTGATAATGAAAAAAAAAAAACCCGGGTATGTGGTTATAGACACAAGGGTTAATAAAGCAACATGAACTTTTAACCCCTGCAACTTTCCAGATTCTACAGTTTTTAACCCATCCACTAAGTTTGGTGAGCTGTTATAGTTTCGAAGGAAAACTGCTGGGTAATTCCATATTAAGTCGACCAAAA
Source organism: Odontomyia ornata (assembly GCA_963969285.1). Taxonomy (NCBI): domain Eukaryota; kingdom Metazoa; phylum Arthropoda; class Insecta; order Diptera; family Stratiomyidae; genus Odontomyia; species Odontomyia ornata. The sequence goes on along the minus strand of OZ017739.1, from coordinate 437,548,803 downwards.
ACAATCAATTTCGTATCTTCACTACTTCCGATTACAGTGGAAAAAATTTGTAATGTCTAGTAAACCTAAGCAGCCGAACAGCCCTGTGGTGATTGGTAGTAGCTGACCCGGAGGAGAAAAGCTGGTCACCCCGTCGAAGCTGCTTACTTTGTTGTTTTACTATGCTATGGTCAACTACACCCGCCAAATTTCCATAATTTAGTTAAGGATGAGTGATTTGCTTCAGCCACGTTAACATATTAAGGTTTGACATCGCACCTGTGGTTTTTGTGGTTTTTGCCAATCATCTGACATCATTTCTTGCCCTCAGATGCTCACCACTAAGCCATTAATTGCATGTAAGGTGTTACTCCCGCCTACCTTTAGGACTTTCGCAAGTATCCTAGATATGCCTAGTGCTTTATAAGATTTCAAGTGGTCTCTAGGCTGTTGAGCTTCGTCCAATGTTGGGGGATGTACTGAAACACTATGATTGTGAAAGTTGATAAGTGAACGAACCATTCATTTCTGTCACGTTGGGCTGAATATCACTCTACTATTTCAGATCTCATTGATGAAAGTGGTATTAGGCATGAAAATTTCCTCCGCTTTCAAAGCAGATGTGTACTTGGTTTCTGCCGTCTTATTCTGAAGCTTTTTGATATCGAATTTACGTCTTGACTTTACTCTGGATTTATGAGGGCAAAGCAAAGTCACAACTCCCAGATAGCATTCAACTATTAAAAATCGTATTCGGACTCATGTCTACAAAGTTACATTTTGACTTTGACATATACATGTTCTTGGCATTGTACTCATCTTCCATAATTTATTTTTATAGATTTTTTGGTTCATATGTGTCCAATCACGAGGGAGACGCATTTTATGCGTGCTTTTCCCCTCCCTTGTAACCTTTGAAGTTAAAGGCGCCACCTTCTATATGGGGAGATCCTCCTTAGATACCTTAGAAATGTGAGTTTCCTCAGTTTCCCTACTGGTATCCGCCCTTCAGTTCTTCAAACGAATACCTTTTTGGGTATCCGTTGTTCATCCATACGATTCACATGGCCAGCCCATTACAACATCCGCAGCCTTACAATCGTTGAGACCTCTAGCTCGTCAAAAATATCATACAGCTCATGGTTATATCAAATTCGCCATTGGTTCTCGTCTAGCTTCGGTCCAATTATTCGCCTCTGGACCCGCCTTTTGAAGCTTTAGGGTCCATGTTCCACACCTATAGCATAGCACAGGTCTTATCACAGATTTGTATAGTTAACGTCGAAGAGATGAACACGTTATTGGCTCAGATTGAAGCATGCATGAACTCACGGCCACTTACACAAATAAGCGAGGATCCAAACGCTTTGGCCGCACTGACACCTGGGCATTTCTTAACAGGTACAAACCTTTTCGAAATAAAAAGTGACTCCAGTGAGTTGAGCTGTACTTTGTTAAAAATATGGCATCTGGTTCAACAAATGAAACAATCCTTTTGGCGAAGATGGTCAGAAGTGTATTAATGGCTTCAGCGCCAAGAGAACTTCAAGGTAGGCGAGCTCGTGTTAGTCAAAATCGATCACATACCATCAATGCAATGGCCGCTAGCTAGGATCTCGGCAACACACCCAGGACCAGATGGACTAGTGCGTACAGTAACGCTAATGCAACGCTCTTCTCCGGGGAATTAACGGTTGCATTTTGTCCAATGTTTGCGTTTGTCTCAAGCCTCTGTGTCTGCTAACTTCAACGAGATGAACATTTTCAATTACTTTAGAGTAGTTTGATTGACACAATAGAAAATTGCTAAAGATAATAAGAATTGATCGGAATGTCTTGTAGAGTACGCGTGTTTTGTAGGACAGTTTCTGGCACGACAAAGATTCTCCCCATATGATCCCACAAACTGCTAGCTAACCAGCAACCGTATGCGGTCGCAAAGCGAAACTAATCGGTGGCCTATGCCATTGATTTCCCAACATGGCGTGTGCATCCGTGGCAAAAATTTTCTTCGCGAGATCTCGGTGACAGCGACGCGATCGAACATGTGACCATGGCGTAAGTCGGGCATGCTTGTAATTACTCGTATGTCGCGTGGTACGTACAATCACCCGAGTAGAAATTCAATTTAGGCAGTCATTAGGCCTTAATTAGGCATGCCTAAACGGGCTTTAGGTCTTAATGCGGATTCCGCATTAGGTCCTAATGCTGAACGTAACGCATTTCCCCATCACTGCCTAAATTAGCCAGTGATGGGGCTTGCGTAAACAGTTCCTAATTTAGGCTGTGATAGGGTTTGCCTAAGGAGTTCTTAATTTAGACAGTGATGGGGCTTGCCTAAATAGTTCCTAATTTAGGCGCAGTTATGCGACTTGCCTTTACACTTCCTAATTTAGGCAATGATGGGACTTGCCTAAACAGTTCCTCAACACAAACAACTTTCTTGGCAAAATCAACACAAAAAATATAAATTTGTACATAATACTTACCATTCTCTTCACTTCGCAAACTACTTACCAGTTACCACATTTTTCAAGAAAATCGACAATTGATAGAAGATGCCTTATAGCGAAATTTTCCTAGCTTAAGCAGAGCAAAAATTAAGCTGACCAATCAAAATAATAGAGGCCAGTGCATGGCCATTGTCGACATCTAGAGAAATAAACAGAACAGAAATTAGACTCGGCAGGGTTATTTGTAGACCAAGGCGAAGAGCAATCCCTTTCCCGTGTTTCAGGAGCAGCAAACAAACCGAAGCTCCCCCAGATGGTATCCTGCCGAATCTGATGCTGGCGGCATTTAGGCTCGGAATAGTGCTGATTTCCTAGTGGAGAGCTATGGACAAAGGGATAGTTTCGGTTTACATTCTTTAGTGTGTACCTAACACCGAATGAACCGACATCACCTTTCCAAGCCAATCTTAATGCTTTGGAGGACGTTGTCGCGAATGCAGATGGCAAAGTACTCGTTGAGGGAGACTTCAACGCCAAAGTCATCGAATAGGACATAGTTAAACTTATCAAGAAAACACTAACTGACGCGACTCGTGCTGCTGGGGATCGACAGTACGGCATTACGCTGTACCATTGATGCAAAAGCAGGAGTGGTAAGCGCGGTCGCGATGGCTGGTTTTGTTAATGACGCTTGATGTTCGGAAAGCCTTCAACTACGCTAGATGGCTGGATATTCTGAATACGTGGAAACCCCTTTTCAAGTTCCAGAATATCTTATACGGCTTTTGAGGGACTACCTGAAGGACCTTAGCCGCTTTATGATACGATGCAGGGCCGACGAAAGATGGAAGTTTTATCGGGTGTTGCTCAAAGATCTATCTTTGGTTCGGACCTGTGGAACGTATCGTACGACGGGCTACTGAGACTAGAGCTGCTGTATGAGTAGCACTTGATCGGCTATGCGGATGATGTTACGGCACTAGATGTTGGACGCACCGTTGAACAGGCGCAGCTTAGACTAGGTATGCGAATGCGCCAGGTCAGAGACTGGATGACTGCTCGCGGGTTCAATCTAGCACTGGAGAAAGCGGAAGTGGTCATCCTGACAATGCAGACAATCTCTAGAGTAAGGGCGATCAGTATTGGGGAAGTACTAGTTGAATCGAAACCATCAGTGAAATACCTGGGATTATTGATAGACTCGAAGAATAATTTATCTGAACAAATCGGGGCAATGGCTGATAAAGCTCCTTCAGGCGTATCGGCACTGAGTCGACTTATGACCACTATAGGGGGATCCAGCCCACAAAGAAAGCGACTTTTAATGAGATCCGTAGAGTCGGTATTACTGTGCGAAGAAATATGGGGCAACGCTCTCAGCAAGGAGCTGTACCGAAAACGATTGGCACAGATACGGAGAAGAGGAGCACTAAGGATCGCATCTTCATATCCGACAATCCCTGATGCAGCGGTGCTATTCATCGTATCCGTGATATCTATCGCCCTATTTACTAGAGAGGACAGTACTATCTACTAACGCCGAAATGAAGACACAAGATCGGTAGTTGCCTGCGTCCTAGCTGAATAGCTCGAAGGGACGCTTGGCTACGCGGCTCATCCCGGATTTGAGACCGTGGCTCAATTGAACGCACGGCCGGACTGACTTCTACCTAACCCAGGCCTTGAGCGGGCGTTATTGCTTTCAATCTTACTTGAACAAGACTCGTAAATCTTGTTCCCCCGACTGTAGATTTTGCGCAGAAGATGAAGACGATGCCTACCATACATTTTTTGCATGCAAAGTTTGCGACAGGCTGCGCCGGGATCCCTACAAGGAAACAGAAGAGGTTGACAAATGGAACCATGTGGGACATTATGCTTGAGCAGATATAAAGAACTCACAGCAGCCGGTGACGTCTGGGCTGGAGGATCGCTTTTCTAACAATCCTTCTTCTGCCCTCTCCTCCCGCTAGAGAAGGGATCCTCCAACTTGAAGGCATCCCACGGGGTAGCGAAACGAGGCTCAGTTTGAAGTAATGTATCAAATGAATCCAGGCTAGGTTCTCATGTTGACAGGGGAGGTGTTTAGTGCATAGTCCAAACATCTTGCGCTTAAGGGAACCCCACACTAAAGGCGTTAATAGTCTTCACTTTCCAACCACAAAAAAAATTGCCTTAGCATTTATTAAGAATCGTGATAGACAATCCTATCTTCTAATATGTATTTCTATCAAAATTTTATAGGAAGTACAATGCCCTGTAATTTTTGATCTGTGTAATAGTTTATCTCCTTTCTTCCGAATGGGGTATATAAGTGGTTTTTGCCCATCATCTGACATCGTTTCTTGTCCTCAGATGCTCACCACTAAGCCATAAATTGCATGTAAGGTGTTACTCCTGCCTACCTTTAGGACTTTCGCAAGTATCCTAGATATGCCTAGTGCTTTATAAGATTTCAAGTGGTCTCTAGGCTGTTGGACTTTGTCCAATGTTGAGGGTTATGCTGAAGCACTATGATTGTGAAAGTTGATAAGTGAAATCGAACCATTCATTTCTGTCACGCTGGGCTATCTCAGATCTCATTGATGAACGTAGTGTTAGGCATGAAAATTTCCTCCACTTTCAAAGCAGATGTATACTTAGTTTCTGCCAGCTTATTCTGAAGCTTTTTGATATCGAATTTACGTCTTGCCTTTACTCTGGATTTATGAGGTCAAAGCAAAGTCACAACTTCTAGATAGCATTCAACTATTAAAAATCGTATTCGGACTCACGTCTACAAAGTTACATTTTGGCTTTGACATAGGCATGTTCTTGGCATTGTACTCATAATGACCATCTTCCATAATTTATTTTTATAGATTTTTTGGATCATATGTGTCCAATCTCGAGGGAGACGCAAATTTTCCGTACACCTCCCCTCCCTTGTACCCTTTAAAGTTAAAGGCGCCACCTTCTATATGGGGAGATTCTCTTTAGATACCTTAGAAATGTGAGTTTCCTCAGTTTCCCTACTGGTTTCCGCCCTTCACTTCTCCAAACGAATACCTTTTTGGGTATCCGTTATTCATCCATACGATTCACATGGCCAGCCCATTACAACTTCCGCAGCCTTAAAATCGTTGAGATCTCTAGCTTGTCAAAAATTTCATACAGCTCATGGTTATATCGAATTCGTCATTGGTTCTCGTCTGGCTTTGGTGCAATTGTTCGCCTCTGGACCCGCCTTTTGAAGCCGTTAGGGTCCATGTTTCACACCAATAGCAAAGCAGAGGTCTTATCACAGATTTATATAGTTGGAGCTTTGTTTTCCTGTGTATGTAGCTAGCTAGTTCATTCCCCCCAGTAGCCCTCATTTCGGGGGACTCTGGGAAGTCGGCGTGAAATCGATGAAAGCACATCTTTACAAAACCATCGGAAAACAAATTTTAAACGTCGAAGAGATGAACACGTTATTGGCTCAGATTGAAGCATGCATGAACTCTCGTCCACTTACACAAATAAGCGAGGATCCAAACGCTTTTGCCGCACTGAAACCTGGGCATTTCTTAACAGGTACAAACCTTTTCGAAATAAAAAGTGATTTCAGTGAGTTGAGCTGTACTTTGTTAAAAATATGGCATCTGGTTCAACAAATGAAACAATCCTTTTGGCGAAGATGGTCAGAAGGGTATTAATGGCTTCAGCGCCAAGAGAACTTCAAGGTAGGCGGGCTCGTGTTTGTCAAAATCTATCACATACCATCAATGCAATGGCCGCTAGCAAGGATCTCGGCAACACACCCAGGACCAGATGGACTAGTGCGTACAGTAACGGACAATCTAAGAGGCAACACAACAAAGCGCCCCATCGTTACAATCTTCTTTTCGATGAAAAGCACCAGCCTCCACCAGAAAATCCATCTTTAACTACAGAAAACGATGTGACAACATATAAAGCTATCAAGCGTCATACTGGTTCAAACATCCCTACCCTGAAGAAAAGAAGAGTAACCCGAACTTTAGTAAATATCCCAACAATGCTACTAACCATTCTCATGGTGTTCGGGGTTTTCCCATCTCCGGCACTTTCAAGTGCTAATGTGTCGGCATTGAATTCTGGGTTATACATGGAACAAGTTGGGACAGCAAACTTAATCCGAAAATCGTTGCGAATTAACATTGAAATCCCAACATCTGACTTAGACAAGGATTAGACAAATATCCAAAAAACTAACTCCAGTATAACATCCATGTGCACTATAGGAAGGCAAACATCTAAGACCCTACATTGTGAAGATCTTGTTAACCACATCTCAGAATTCAGCGAGAAAACAAACATAAAATAAACCTCCTACGTTTCAAGCATGAGCGAAATAAGCGTGGTATTTTTGGACAAATGCTCACGGCTCTATTCGGAGTAAACGACGAGATTATCACTGATGTAGAGACACTCTTTGCTAACCAAGATAGCTTGAAGAACATGCTCGGTCAGCAAAGCAAAATCGAACTTCAAGCAACAAAAAATTTAAACACAACATCAAGTTAAATCAATAGGCAGCTTGAGCGCTTCTCAACCCAGCTCACGAAATGACTACAGCAAATAAATGAAGCAAAGAGCTGGTATGCTACGACAAATACTAATGAAGTCAATATCCAATTCCTAGCAACTTACCAACGCGCCATCAATTACATTCAAGAAGTCAGCTCCGAGTACAACCATATCTGGGATGCTTTCCACACTAAACAAGGGATTTTTGAATGTATAAAGCTGGCAGACCTACAGAAAACTATCAAGTCAACTCAAGAACTACTACCCGCGCATCTTGTGATTTTACATTCCACTCCGTCCAAGATGATTATCATATGCAAGCACCTTCAGTATTCACGATTTTCTGCCAATCATTGACCATCGTCGATTTGACCTCATCAAGGCCACGTCTATACCTCATCAACAAGAGTCAGATGTACTTTCTGCATTCAGCATCATCAACTCAATCCTAGGAATAAACTACCATGATCAGCTCTACTTCGAAACAACTTGGACTGACCTTACTGAAGCCTCAGCTTACCTCCTGACTACTGTAACTCTCACAGACATGAGAACAAAACCAAACTGTGTCATAAAGAAACTTTATAACCTCCATAATCAGGCTACCTGTCCTGAGACAACTTTCCGCATATCAAGACCGATTTGGCAACAAATGATGTCCCCGAACTCATGGCTGTTCATTACACCTCGACCTATCCATGCACAATTAGTTTGTCAAGGAATCCGCAGCGATTTTTTAATCAACGAAACAGGGATATTCAAGATAACGCAAGACAGTCAATTCCAAGCAGAAGAATACATCCTGGTAGGCGACCGAAGCTTCCCTGGTAAACATATTCCAATTTATTTCTCACCAAGCGTTCCAAAACTGAACCTCTCACTTCATCACGCCGAAGTCAAACTATTGAACATATCTCAAGTAGTCCTCCCATCAGAGTCGTTCATGTCCTTACTGAATGAACAAGAAGAACTGACTGAACAAATTAGCGGAATTTATTTGAAGACAATATCGACCATTTCTATTTGCTTATCCTGCTTGATATGTGCAGTGCTCACCATCACTACTATCTATTGGGTGTGGCGCACAAAATCACTACCAAAATAAAAAGGACCATATCACCAAAAGCTTCATCCACAACATGGTATGATGAACATCGGCTTTAAGACCCTAATGTTAAGAAATAAGCCCGAAAATTATTATTACAAAACCTTAATTATCATTTCTGTCCTAATTATATGAATATATTATGTTAAAACCAATCAATAAAAATGTAAACTTAACAAATTCCTCGAAATTACAAAGTACCTTAAACTGCATAAATCATGAGGTGAACGCCCCGCAATGTATTTTATGTAAGTAAACAATTCGCTCAATCAAGCAAATTAAAGTTCAATCACCGAAGTGGTCATCTTGACAAAAAAGAGAATCCCTAGAGTAAGGATGATCAGTATTGGAGACATACAAATCGAATCGAAGCCAGCGGTGAAGTACCTGGGGCTACTGATCGACTCGAAGATGAGTTTCTCTGAGCAAATCGGGGCAACGGCTGAGAAGGCTGCTTCGGGAATATCGGCTCTGAGTCGACTTATGGCCAACGTAGGGGGACACAGCCCACCAAGAAGACGCCTCTTGATGAGTGCTGTAGGGTCAGTGCTACTGTACGGAGCAGAGGTATGGGGCGACGCTCTCAGCAAGGAGGTATACCGAAAACGTTTGGCACAGGTACAGAGTATCCAACAGTCTCCGACTCTGCGGCGAGAGTGATTGCAGGCGTGATACCTGTCGCCCTCCTTGCTAGAGAGCGCTGCGCTATTTACCTGCGCCGAAACGAGGATGCGAGGGAGATAGTTGTCCGCGAGGAGAGACAGCGCTCGCTCAACGTTTGGCAGCAGTCTTGGGTGAATTGCACGAAGGGAAGGTGGACTGCGCGCCTCATCCCGGATGTGAGACCGTGGCTAAATCGAAGACATGGTGAGACTGACTTCTATCTGACCCAGCTTTTGAGCGGGCACGGGTGTTTTCAGTCTTACCTGCACAAGATCGGTAAGTCACGGTCTCCCGATTGTCAGTTTTGCCCAGGAGAGGAGGACAATGCCTGTCATACACTTTTTGCGTATACAAAACGGGTCAGGCTGCGAAGGGAACTCTACAGGGAGACGGGAGAGCTCACCCCGGTTAATATAGATTCGGTGATGCTCGAATCGGTTGACAACTGGAACCAGGTGGCACATTATGCTCGGGCAGTCCTAAAATATAAAAGGGACTCACAGCAGCCGGGGGCGCTGGGGCTGGGGGATCGCTCTTCTGGCATTTCCTCTTCCCCTTTCCCCTCCCGCTAGGAAAGGGACTCCTCAGCTTGAAGGCGCCCCACGGCGTAACAAAACGAGACCTGGCCCAAAGTGATGTGTCAAACGGTTCCAGGCTGGGTTCTCAGGTTGACAGGGGAGGTGTTTAGTGGGTAGTCCAGTCGCGCATGGGAGTCCCAAACTCTGTGCATAAATAGCATTCACCTCCCTACCACAAAAAAAAAGTTCAATCACACAACCCAATTATATGAAGTTAATGTAAGGCGAAAAATGCGCATTTGCAAAAAATATGTATAAAAGAAAGTGAATGGAAGAATAAAGCCATTTTTTTTGCAATCATTGAGCTATAGCGTTTTAATAGCTTCCTATATTTCACGTTGAAAATTACAGGAACTATGCAGCCACATCTAATTTCACAAATTCATTATAAAATATCCATGTGACAATAATATTATTTGCATCTTACCTCTCTTTGCTTGAGCTCATAGCAGAACGAAAAGTACTGATTTTCCAAAATGCGAAACAAAATAGAATTTTTAATGAAAAACACCTTTGAAGTTCACTTTCTAAACCTTTGAACGGCTAAATTCGAACCGAGAATGAATCTGCGCGTCTACGAAACATAACAGAAGAAGCCTGTTCAAACTTGTAAACACACTTTTTGCGTTGCGTTGGGAACAAACAAGTTAATGTTCCCGACTTTTTTGAGAGGGGGGATAAGTCAATTATTGTTATATAAGTTATTCTACAAAGTTTTCTGCAAAAATCAGTGTGCCCCCTCTTAACAGCCAACTGAAAACGGACCCGCCCTGGTCTATTGTGCGATTTAACACCTTTAGATTGTCCTTAATTAAGCAACAAAGAGCCAGCGTCACTTGCATATACTACAGGTGCTATTATCAAAACAGCAGCGGAGTTGCGAGAAACTTTTTGAATATTGATCTCTCAAATGCAACGCTTGAACATAGTTGTGGTCAACATAAGCATGAAATCATCTTTAGAAAGTAAATGGCAAGGATTGACTTCTGGAACCAAATATATTTTCCTTTGTGTGTGTATGTTGTGTTATTTTTTTTTTATTTTAAAACTATATGCTTAAAAGATTACCCATCATATAAAGCACGAAAAATTCTTCAAATTTTAATTTGATTTGAAATAAAAGTATCATGTTACTCAACCCAAAATAAAATGAATAATAACCCAAAGCCAGAGGGTGACTGCAGTCAAATTAAAATCCCAATAAAAAATCAAATCACAAATTATAAATCTAATCGCATGCCTTGAAGTTTTTAACCGTTTTAAACGATAAATAAATTACACTTTACATTCGTATCACGACAAGTTGTTGAAATTCCAAATGAAAAATGCTTTACTGCATTTGAATGTGCGGTTACATCTATCAGATCTCGCTGTTGTACATTTTTAAACTAACTGCGGCATACACAAATGATTTAATTTCACAGATTTATGGTTTGAGCATGTACTTTTCTTACATCCCAATCAGCGCCCTCGAATAACACGAATTCATGACTTGCACCGCGAACTATCGCGGACATGGATGTAGCTGGTGGATACAACATCCAATTCTTCACCTCAGGCGCAAAGGTTTTAGCACATCGGATTTTAGTTTAGCAAAGACAGCCCGCTTTTCTAGTCGAGACACAAACAGTGTAAAAATGATTCCAAACATCTATAGGCACCAAATACTGTATGATGAAGCAACAATATTTTTGCTGCTACAAACACTACAACAAAGTACAAGTTGGGAGCATGTTTATAATAATTGAAACCCAATATCTGCATGATAAAGAAATAAAATTTCGTCAACATAAAATGCTGATAACAAAAAGCCTCTTGTTTATTTTTGATTTAACTTTACGCAACGAAATGCGTAGAGGAAAGGAAGGGAGACAGAATGATGCGTTTAAATATTTGAATACACTAAATGAGGTGTTTGTTGAAATATCTAAAGTAAAGAATGAGTATGTGACGAAATGATAACAAGTTTTTTTCAAAGACATTGTGATGATGACACCACGGAGACGACCGATAACGCATCATATATCACAAACAAAACCTACATAAACGGTTTTTCATTATTTTCGGGCTTTACTGATAACATTCGAAGTTTTAAATGACAAATGCATTAAAAAGATACAAGGAACGTGTTGGTGGGAAAATTTTGAAAGATGATTTGATTTCAAATGAATGAATGCGTTCGGAAAGTTTTTGGAGCAGTGCTAGGTGAATAGAAGTATGTAAATATTTGGTTTTATTTTCAGGTGATAAGGATGTTTGATAAAAGTACGTTCGGCATGGGAAGATAATTAAAAAATTGAAAAAGGAGAAATGATACTGTTTTGTAACAGTTGAATCCGAAGTATTTAAGTATCTAAGAGGTAAATGTATGTTATCAAATATAGTAACGAAGTAAAGCCATCAAAATTTCAAATGAAGTATAATCTAGATTTTGAGAGCTGGACGACTACTAAAAATGAAAATTAAAACTGAACAGCAAAACATACATTTTTACCAAAAAGTAAATATGGGTGGCATCGACATGAAATATATTGTACAAAGTCGCGCCATAAATTCTGTCCCTAATGTAAATGCGTCTAATTTAAAGGCAAAATGAATAAAATACAAGGATGTGTGCTCATTTTATTTAACACTTACTAAACAATCGTAAAAATATAAAAATTATTCAAAATGTCCACCTTTTGCTTTCACACACTTTTTTAAACTGTCCGGCCACTCGTCTATCGCTGCACGCACCACTTCTAAAGGTATCGAGGCTGCTGTTTTCACCAAATCAGTTTTTAATGCCTCAATATTTCGATGAGGTTTAGCGCAGGCCCTCTCCTTTAAAATGTTCCATAAACGGTAATCCAAAGGGTTTAGGTCTGGACTTCCCGAAGGCCAATCTTCAGCAGCAATAAACTCCGGTAAATTAGCTGGCAACCAGCGCTGTGTTGTCTTAGCCTTGTGTGCGGGTGCTGCATCTTGCTGAAATATCCAGTGGTTACTCGCGAACATGGTATCACTTAAAGGCTTAACTACATGTTCTAAAATGTCATTTTGGTAATTAGCTGCCCGAGTTTTGACCCCCTGTTCACAGAAATGCAAGTGAGTAACGCCATCGTACGCCACTCCCCACCAAACCATCACAGATGCTGGGTAATGTCCTCTTTGTACTTTTGAAATTTTCTCAGCAGTTTCTCGAGAGCTGTGAGCGTAAACTCTGTCATTTTGGCGATTAAATTTCTCTTCCACTGTGAAAATTTTTTCATCCGTAAACAGAATTTGGCGGTAACTACCACTTGCGTGTCGTTCGAATAACTTTTTTGATCTTGTTGCCCTGATGTGACGTAAAGCCGCTGTCAAACGCTAACCGGTAGTTCTTGGATAAGCACCAAGCCCAACATCTTCCTTTATGATGCGAGACATGGTCCGTCGCGGGATTTTCATCTCCCGTGCCATGATTTTTTGCGTGCGGAGAGGATTTCTGCGAATTCTCTCAGCTACAGCTTTAATGGCTGCTTTCGTTCTTGTGACACGTGGGCGACCACTTCTTGGTCTGTCATCGGAAGAGGACGTCTCATAGTATCGCATTATAGAGCGATAAACAAATTTTGAAGTTATTTTTAAAGGTTTAAGATGTCGAAAATTATTTAGGTGTTTTCGTACACTTGTGTAACACGATCACTGCAATACGATTCTCTTTAATACCCCACTCCATGTTTACTGTTAGACGTATTGTGTTGAAATGACTTGCTTGTAATACTCAACGAATTTCTAAAGCTTTATCATCTAAACAAACCAAACAGCACTACTTAAAATATTTTTTCATGACGCACTTATAAGAGGAACAGAACTTATGGCACGACTGTGTATTAGAAATGTTTATTAAGCTAAAATATCATTCACAAAATAACCGTTGCAGTATTTATGATTTTGATACAATTATTATATCGGCGTTAGCAAGAATAGTTAGGACGTCTCATAATGTGCTTGGCTTTAAAAGTAAATGTTCCCAATCTTTCCCAACTTATTCTAAATTTTAAGTTATAAGGCCTTCAGTACTTGTTCGTACAGGGTTTTCCAATAAGAGGTATTATTTTGATATTAAAAGAAAAATGCAATTTTTTAATATAAATGATCGGATGTTTATTTCATTGTAAAGAGGAAGGTATGCCGATAATAGTGGAAAATAACATCAGGCAAATGACCACCACGACCACGCTTACAGGACCATACCCTTTTCATGAAATTTTCTATAACCAAATCGCAAAGTGGCTGCCCTATGTCCTCGATAGCCTAACGGACTCCATCTTTGAGTTCTTGAATCGACGCTGGACTGTTGGCGTAGACTTTCTCTTTCACATGGCCCCAAAGGAAGAAGTCGCAAGATATTAAATCACAAGATCTCGGTGGCCAATTGTGATCACCTCTTCGAGAGATAGCACGGTACGGAAACTTTTCCTGTAAAAGATCAATGGTTTCGTTGCTTGTGTGGCACGTAGCGCCATCTTGTTGAAAGTTAACTTGGTCCAGATCAATACCATCCAATTCCGGCCATAAAAAATCATTAATCATCTCTCGATAGCGCAATGCATTCACCGGAACTGTTGCTCCAGCCTCATTTTCGAAAAAGTAAGGTCCAAAGCCTCCGCCGGACCATAAACCGCACCAAACAGTCACACGTTGAGGATAGAGAGACTTTTCAACAATAACTCTTGGGTTTTCTGAGCCCCAGATGCGACAATTTTGCTTATTGACGAAGCCACCGAGGTGGAAATGGGCCTCATCACTCAAGATGATTTTTCGATGGAATTCCGTATAATTTTCATGCATTTCAAGAACCCAATCAGCACAGACGCGACGTTGTTGATTATCGACCGCCTTGAGTTCTTGTGTTAACTGAACTTTATAAGCCTTAAGACCCAAATCTTTATCCATAATACGGTGTTGTTACGTTTGTGGAATGCCTAATTCCAAAGCACGACGGGGGTTGGACAAACCTGGGGTTTCTTCAACACTTTCGGCTACAGCAGCAATATTCTCGGCTGTTCTTGAGTGACGTGCATGGGTTTTATTCTTCACATCACTAAGTTGTCCCAACAGCTCGAATTTTTCCACCAATTTCTGTATTGCGGTCCGACAAGGTGCTTCACGACGACCCTAAAATGTTCGAGTTTTACTAACCGTCTCTGCCGAATTTTCAACATTTTTATAGTGAATTTTAATAATATCAATGCGTTGTTGAAGCGTGTATCGTGCCATTATTATTAATGGCGTAGTCTCTACTTGTCAAATGTCAAAAAGTGACAGCTTCAAAAGTGGCATCTACCGAAATAGCGGGTTATTCAAAATAACACCTCTTATTGGAAAACCCTTTACCAGGTTACCTGATTTGATAATCGGACTCATATTGTGAATTGATTATTTCAGAGTTGGTATTTTTATTTATCATATTGTCATTTAGTAAAAGAAAATTTAGTATACTTTAATCGCTTCAACGCATTTCAAAAATTTATTTTATTTATACAAGTAAATGAAAGTAAATAAATTCAAATTTAAAACATTTTAAACTCGAACTACACAAAAGATTTATTTTACAATTCATAAATAACAATTTCAGTTAAAAGCAAGATTAAAAATTATATTTATATGGTTTATTTGTTTTTATAAGCCTTATGTGTTTTATGCTGATCATGCATACGAGACAAATGTAGTAAGGGACAGTGCAACAATCTGGTATTACGGGTACAAGGAAGATGAAATTTGAATGTGGATCTAATGTGTTAAAAATCAATCAGAACGTCCAATGCATTGCATTGCAACTGGCAGCACTTTTTCTATATCCTATGAAGTTCTATTTCTTTTTGAATCTTCTTTCTTTTTATTTTTTATTGTTAAGCAAAGTCGTGCTGTTGTAAGTGAAGCTGCTGAACGATAGGAATTATTTTAATTGGAGCTACCGTATGGAAACTGTTCTGCGACACAAAGACTTATAAGACGTGATCACTAAGCCCAACCCTGAAGGCGCCGAAGCACTGGCGACGTGGGAAATCAAAGCGCTCTGACATGAATCAGATATGCGTAGACTACAATCAAATTAGGCATATCCTCAGGATCAATTTGGGAGGAGAATCATGGAAGGCACCTAAGGACGCTCATGAGTGGGATTCTCCAGGGAGCAAAATGCGGGTACTCATAGATATCATGAGCAAGCGTGTTAACGACGGTGATGACAATCGTGCACACATAAATAAAATGATAAATGTTCCAAAGGTTTTTGGCTTTCGGTAAAATTGAGCCCAAATTTGTTTTAATGGCAACACTGATAAGTTCTTTGCTGGAAAGCTACGATGGCATAGCGTTGTCTCTCTAATCACGTGACGAGAGGAATCGCAAGAACGGCACTATCAAAAACAGCATTTCAGCGGAATATCTCAGAAGGTCAGCCTGCAGATACTGTCCTCAAAGTAACGATAGAATTACACAAAGCAATTTTAAAGGGAAGGTTAACTTGTAATTTCTGCAAGAAATCCGGCCACTTCAAACGCAAATGTAGAAATAACATAAAGTGGAAAGCTGCTCAAGGAAAAAGCGTGGGACTCCGCTGCTCAAAAGAAGGCGACTGGACTACTCACTAAAACCCCCACTGTCAACCCGAGAACCCAGCCTGGAACCGTTTGACGCATTACTTTGCGGGCCAGGTCTCGTTTTGTTACCCGGTGTGGCGTCTTTAAGCTACCACCTATCTTTTGGCCGTAACCTAGCCTCATAGATTTTAGCTAGTTATAAGTAGAAAGTTAAGTTATGTTAAGCTAATATAAGTTCAGTAGAGGTTTTTGCCTAAATTTTCCTCTAGCTAATTGTAATAATCTCATAGATGAGATGACTTTGTCAGAACACCTACTATATTATAAGGCCTCTGTACCGCATAAATTCCAATAAAGAAAATTATATATATATATATATATATATATATATATATATAAGCTGGGGGATTCCTCTTCTAGCGGAAGGAGAGAGGGGAAGAGAAATTGCCAGACAAGCGATCCCCCAGCCCCAACGCCCCCGGCTGCTGTGAGTCCCTTTTATCTTTTAGGACTGCCTGAGCATAATGTGCCACCTGGTTCCATTTGTCAACCGATTTGAGCAGTTTCCTTGTAGAAGTCCCTTAGCAGCCTGCTCTATTTTGTGTGGAAGGCATTGTCTTCCTCTCCTGGGCAAAACCGACAATCGGGGGACCATCACATACCCATCTTGTGCATGTAAGACTGAAAACACTCATGCCCGCTCAAAAGCTGGGTCAGATAGAAGTCAGTCTCACCATGCCTTCGATTTAGCCACAGTCTCACATCCGGGATGAGGCGTGAAGTCCACCTTCCCTTCGTGCAATTGACCCAAGATTGCTGCCAATCGTTGAGTGAGTGCTGTGTCTCCTCGCAGACAAACATCTTCCTTGCGTCCTTGTTTCGACACAGGTAAATTGCGCGGCGCTCTCTAGTAAGAGGGCAACAGGTATCACGCCTGCAATAACTCTCATCGCCGAATCAAAGACTGTCGGATACGAAGATGTAATCCTCAGTGCTCCTCTTCTCTGTACCTGTGCCAAGCGTTTTCGGTAAACCTCCTTACTGAGAGCGTCGCCCCATATTTCTGCTCCGTACAGTAGCGCTGGCCCTATAGCATTCATCAAGAGGCATCTTCTTGATGGGTTAGGGTCTCCTACGTTGGCCATAAGTCGACTCAGAACCGATACTCCCGAAGCAGGCTTCTCGGCCGGTGCCCTGATTTGCTCAGAGAAACTCATCTTTGAGTCGATTAGTAGTCCTAGGTACCTCACCACTGGCTTCAATTCGATTAGTATGCCTCCAATACTGATCATCCTTACTCTAGGGATTCTCTTTTTTGTCAAGATGACCGCTTCGGTTTTTTCCACTGCTAAACCGAACCCGCGAGCAGTCATCCAGTCTCCCACTCGGCGCATTAGCATACTTAGCCTAAGTTGCGCTTCTTCAACGGTGGGTCCAGCGACCAGAACCGCAACATCATCCGCATAGCCGATCAAACGCGACTCATCTGGCATCTCCAGTATCAGTAGCCCGTCCTAAGACACGTTCCACGGATCTGGACGAAAGATAGATCCCTGCGCAATACCCGAGGTAACATCCATCCTTTGTTGGCCCTTTGTTGTGTCGTAAAGCAGGCTTCGGTCCTTCAGGTAGTCTCTTAAAAGCCGCATTAGATATTCTGGAGCTTGAAAAGGGGTTTCCAGTGTATCCAGAATATCTACCCATCTAGCGGAGTTGAAGGCGTTCCTAACGTCGAGTGCCACCAACAGGACGATACATCGCTTGCGGTGGCTATATGCCTCTGCCTTTTGGTCCGTACTCACCACCTCTGCAATCGCATCAATGGTGGAACATCCTGCTCTATAGCAGTACTGCCGAGGAGATAAGCCCCAGCAGCACGAAGCACGTCAGTGGGTCTTCCTTTGATGAGTTTCTCTAGCACTTTCCCAGCAGTGTCTAGCATGCATAACGGACGGTATGCAGATGGGATTTCCCTTCCCCTTGGTGATCAGCACGTGCCTCGCTACCTTCCATCATACCGGGAAACCGCCGTCCCGTATGCGAGCGTTGAATGTGCTGAGCAACAAGTCAGAACAATGGTGAAAGAGAAGCTGCAACACCTCAGCTGCAATACCATCTGGACCTGGAGCCTTTCTCGCTTTCAGTGAAAGGACTGTCTCTTCCAGTTCCGGCTGTGTGAAGAGTGGGTACTCGGCTGCTGTTTCACCCTGGACGGCGTCAACACGGGCAGGATGAGCAGGGAAGAGTGCCCAAAATATCTCGTCCATCTTTTCCGCATCATGTACGCAAGGTTTCCGTAGGGCACCAAGCTTCCGCATAACTAGTTTGTAGCCAAGGCCCCACGGATCCTGGTTCACATTGTCGACTAGATCTTGCCAGCAGCGAGCCGTGCTGTTGTTAATCAATTTGCGAAGGCATTTCCTGGCCGACTTATATGCTGCTACCCGGTTGCATGCCTCGTCACGCTTCCGTGCCCGTTGAGCCTCACGCCGAAGCTTGTGACACTCCTTTTGCTTTCCAGCGATTTCAGTCGACCACTAGTACACTGGGGGCGTGCCGTGCCGAGATTTTCGACGGGGCATAGAAGCGTTGTAAGCAGTCGTGATGATGCTCATTGTTGAGTTCACCATGTCTTGAGTTGCCAGTTCTTCCGTCCCCTGCTAGTCTCCCTGCAGCGGGCACCTGCTGTGAGCACCTCGACGAATCTCTCGACGTTCATCCTTCCGATGTTCCACCGAATTGTAGGAAATCGAGAGCACGGACGTCGGGAGACAACATCACTGATCTCAAGCAGAATGCACTGATGATCACTGTCTGAGTAGTCCTCTAGTACTCTCCAATTGTGTATCTTCCGTACAAAGGGCTCCGAGGCGAATGTTATGTCAGGTGTGGTTCCTTCATAGCTAATACGGTGGAAAGTCGGCATATTTCCGGTGTTTAGTACTACGAGCGCCGTCCTGGACACCATTTCTAAGGTTAGTTTTCCCCGCGGATCTGTTTGAGGCATGCCCCATTCGATTGCTTTAGCGTTGAAGTCTCCCCCAACGAGCCCGTTGCCGTCTGCGTTTGAGACAGCGCTCTCAAGCATTTAGCTTGGCTTGGAAAGATGATATTGAATCGTTCGCCCTTAGGTACACACTGAAGAAGGTGGTTCCTGAGCACCGAACCCACACAAAACCATCCCCCCGTCGACAGCCCTCCACCTAGAAATCGCTATTCCAAGCCCAGATGGCGGCAGTACCAGTTTCATCAGGATACCATGATGCCGAACTTTTATCATGGTGTTGCTCACTCAGCAGCATAAAGTCGGCTTACATGTGCCTCGCAGACTACTCAAGCAGATTTTGGACGATTGAACTGCGGTTTAGATTTAGTTGCGGGATGCGGGTCATCGAAGTTCGGATTTTGCCTTGACTAGGGCCCAAAATTCGGCCTTGGATCGGCATCCTTGCAAAGAATACAGTGTGCCTCTTTTGTACACTCTTTTCTTTTATGTTCCATTTCACCGCATTTGTAACATAGGGAATTCCTATCGGGTCCTTTGCATAATTGTGCGGTGTAACCATAGCCAAGGCATTTGAAACATTGAAATCCACTCTACTCTTACTTTGCCCTTATTCAGAAATTGTTCGGCGTCCTTTTCGGCCAAAACAATGCTGGCCATGCGTTGTCCTTTCTTTACTGCGTCGTAGAATGCTTCCCTATTGTCGGCCTCTGCTCCGAATTCGACCAGTATGTGGCCCGAACGTGTTGGTCGTACTGCTTTAATGACTGTGGTTGTGTCTTCGGGCCTTTCATTTTCCCTGATATCCCTGAGCACTTCCGCGTAAGATCGGCCATCTTGGGGGTTTTACGAGTAGTGAATGGTGCCGGGATCTTCGTCGGAGCTTCTTTCTCTTCTGTTTCGCATCAGATCTTTTTTTGTTGGGCGTCCTTGCGAACTTTATTTTTTGGTACTTTTTGAAGGATTTTCTTTGCAGCGTTCTTCGCTCCTTTTGTCATCACTTTCTGGAACCCCTGATCTGGCGTTTCGCACCCATCAAGTGCCTCTTTCTTGCTTCTTTTATCCCGATCACTTTCGATTGGGCTAGACACCATTCTTTTATTGATGTTTGATGGTGGAGCTATCTGCGCGTGCTCTTTAGACTTAGCTCTCAGCGCTTCTTTAGCCTTTTGGTCTTCTGCGGCCTTCTGGTTCTCTTCAGCCTTTAACCAGCTCCTCCGATAACGCTCTATGCGGGCTAGGAGCTCCACTAGATCAAGGAGCCCAATCTGTGAAGGACATTCACGTAAGGAAGCAATTTCATAATAACAACAACGCAATAAGTGCGGGACACTTTGATATGCAACTTATTAATATTATTATTACTAACCCGAAATAAACCCCGCCACTATCACCGCTACCATTATCGATAAAAAATTTTTCGATTCCTACTTTATGAGCCTACAAGAAAATTTCAATTCACTAACAATAATATGGAGAGCAACAAAATTACAAATTTACTTATACCAGTTAGTCTGAAAAGCGGTAATAATAAACCTGGAATTGAATTTCTAAATCAGTTCAGAAAATGAAATGATTGATAATGGCAACATCATTGCTTCGTGAATTAGCGAAGGAATTGCAAGATTCCTGTTGGACCCAAATCTTCCGTTACCGCCATCACAAGAACTCGAGCAAGTAAATGGAAAAATAGGCTCGTCGTGTGGAACGGGGAATGGAATTGGAACTTGATCTCGTTCGAGCAGCGGTAGTATGGAATTTACAGATATTTGGTTCGGGTTGCGCTATCTTTTTATTGCATGTTTAATTGAGGTATTGAAGAGAATTGCACCGCTTTTCGCTGTTTTACATTTGATCCCGTGTCTTGATAAACGGATTGTTAGCGAGATCGAGTCGCTACATGTGCGATTTTTCGAGGAGATTTTCGAATTGAAGACCATTCTCGCGTGAACATGTGAGGTTATGGAGCATAAGGATCTTGTGGGCAAGACACAGAAAGTAGATAGATAGTACAATACGTAGACGATTTTTAAGTGTTTGCTCATTTGGAATTGAAGAAGGGCAACCCTGATAAATGAAACATTGTGCGGAAACTTTTCACTTAAAGGATACCAGTGAAGTTCTGTGTAATTTAATTATAGCTTTCGGGAAGAATTAAAGGTGGAATAACAGTGATAAAATTTTACATATGCTACTTCCTTTTCCCAAAAGTTTCCTCGATCCCATGTCCAGCTGCTCTTTGAAGAGAGCAAAATCGTCCATTAATTGGTCGAAACGGCTTAGTTTGCATCTAAAAAATTCCCATAACACGTGCGCGCTGTGCTCTACTTTATTTCATGGCACCTGCTAGTTCGCCGAAACGAAAGTCTCACTTGTTCGATTAAGTTGCAAAGCCGTAATTTCATTGAGACCAATCAAAAACTTTATACGCTCCAGCTGATGGCGATTAGGACGCTGGAATCAAAAGTTTGGATCGTGGGGAAGGTAAATTAACGTGGTGGATGTATCTTGCCGAGAAATTGAGTGTCGGAAAAATATCTCTTCAAATGAAACCTCAACATTGTTACTTATTGTATGTGACTCGCCGCGAGTTCTGTGGGCAATAATTAATGACTTTTCCGACGCAGTATGCCGTGGTAGTGTCGATTACGAAGGTGCAGATCAAGTTGAGCTCGCGCTGGACGCGGCGCGTCAAATGAAACGCCTACCCCAGGCAGCCAAGAGAAGTCACCAACAACGGCGAAGTACAACAGTGTGGTCACAGAAGTGCAACAATGAGCGGAGTGCGGTTCAACGACTTAACTCGTACGAATACCGGGTGTTAAAGGACCTATAAGAACGTTCATTCTTACTATTTTATCTATCAACCTGTTGAGGACCAGAGATTTTTGCTTGATCAATCAAATTAAGATTCTTTCCGAAGTTTTAGTCTTGTTCAATACTATTTTTTAGGATTTATTTTTCCTTATAATTGTGTTAAATGAGTTGCAGGCCCTTCCCCGCTCTTACAACGAGCGCTCGTCGGAGGAGGGCCGGGTAAGTAACCTTTTGATATTTATTTATATTTATTATTTTTGTTTAAGATTTGAATAAAGTCATGTTACTTATGGCTTTACTTTGCAAAAGAATCCTTGAACATAAATTAGCGTTTTAACCGTAAATATCTTAATACTTTGAATTGAATTTAGAAAATTGACGGGTTGGATCTAGCATTTATAGTTCCACTCTGTTGTGTGAAATTGCAGTGAATAAGAATTATAATTTCAGACGATTTCACACTTAATTCGATTGTACTGTTTAAAACTAAGTAAATAAATAAACAAGAACACTTGAGCCTTGACCGGGTATGGGACCCACCATGTTGGCTTGCCTCTCCACTCATGAGCTAACCATCGGGTGGGCTCACCCCCTTTCTTTGTTGTTACAGGTGCTCTTGCGGTGTAGAGTGGCCTTCCGCACAGGTTTCTTATTTATTCAGTTATATAACATTTTAACATCACTCAGAATCATTTTTATTTTTCATTTAAGGGAAAAGTTCATGCGAATTACGTTTGTATGGATTTTTCATTTAAATAAAAAATATATGGCCACGTCTACAATGAATCTTGATCCGAATGGGGGGTGCGAGGGGGCACCGCTTCCATCTGGATGCCCCACTCTTATTTGGAGGTCGTAAATATCAATTGTAACGACGAAATCCTCTTGCGTCCCGTGCCCGTGAATCAGGCTCGGTCAGTCGCTTTTTATTAGTCCACCCCTTTGGTAGGATACCTCAGCCTAGACACTGTCGAACCGAGACATTTTATCCTCTAATTTGTGAATGCGAAATTTTTTTTTGTAGTGGGCCCTTGTGCTGGGGAAAAGAGCCCGCTCGACGACACCGCAATGCTTCATCAGGCGTCCTCAGGTAAGGCAGCAGATCATCACTGCAGACCTGAACGGACAATAAGCATCCATCAATTACTATAATGTTTACTCTTTTGTTGATTTTTGACGCACGGATTGGACTTGTCCTGCATATACAATATTTATCCTCCCTAGTAGAAGGCCGCAGCATTCAAACACCCCACATACAAGGACATATTCCGGTGTTGGGCAAAAAAGTTCTCACTCATCTTCAACGATATTAATCTATCTAGGCGGAGGCCTCGCGCTATTAATCATTAATCCCATTAGAATAAAAACCACAAGAAACAAAAAAATCAAATATAAACAATCAATCTCATATGTAGATTGACTTCATGTGTAGGTTGACTTTCGATGTTTCCAAATAGTGCGATTTTGGTCCAGACCAAATTCAGATTTGAGGTTTTAATAGGACTGGAGTTGAACAACGGAGGAACGTTTATTGGCCGGTCAACGTTCCTAACGACTAGCGGACCGCGCCTTATGATAGGAAAGATTATAAGAAAATTCTGCGTTAGGCAACGGTCGTCTTTTCTTGGTTCGAACGACAGTGTGAATGGAAAAAATCAAGAAGTACTCTTGCCGAGTATCAAGTGTGGTAATCGGGAAGGTTGCAAAGAAGTACGATATCTTTTAAAGGTGAACGATTTAAGGGAAAATAAATAGCAACTTTAGGAAAAGGGTGATTGTGAGAACTGATAGTGGACATTTTTAAAGTAAACTTTTTGATGTAAACAAGTTGGCTAAAGAGTCCTACGCTCATGTCAGAAGGGTTTTGCAGCCAACATCTCAGAAACGCAGTCACCAGCAATGAATAACGTCAAGAAATATGTCAAAGAGATGTGCACGTTCGCCATTTTGTTGCAAACCGACGAAAATCACTCAAATCATGAATTCCCAAAAATATTAATATTATTGACCCCATTGGTAAATTTCAAGAAGATCAAGTCAAAACTGCAGTGACTGATTCGATGGAAAGTCCATAAAATACCAAAATCATGTGTTATTGTTGTTGTAATTGGAGAAATTTCAAACGGCTATAGCTTCCGTGTTTATCATTCGATTTTTATCAAACTTACAAAATTTCAGGAACCCTAGTAGGACTACCGAAATATCGTTTAAGGGTACCGATGCGATTTTATTGGGGAAAATGTGAAATTCGAATATCATACTATTATTAACAAAGTTGAGAAAATTTCGACTTCTAAGGTATTTATTGTTGTTGTACTCATAAACTCCTACCACCATAATTTTTTTCAGATTTTTAGGCTCACAGGTGTCCAATCGCGAGGGGGGGGGGGACACAAATTTTTCGTGCATTTCCCCTCCCTGTGCGTCCCTCGAAGCAAAAATTATCAAAAAGATCTCATCAAGACCTTTCATTTGATACCCATATCGGCTACCTTTGATGAATTTTTTTTTTGGGGGCCACTCCCCTACATGGGAAGACCCCCCCTTAAATACCTTATAAAATTTTTTTTAGTTGAACTTTGAAGAGAGCACCACTTTACACCTGCCTACAAAATTTGATGTCTCTAGCTTAAGTAGTTTGCGAGAAAAAGTGCTGTGACACACGGATGGACGGACGGACGGACACGGACGGTTTTGTAAAATTATTTTACAAAAACCCTGAAAAGTGTAAGAACTAGTGAACAGATCTGTGGAAGACTATACGGCTAATTATGTGATACTTCTTCTCGTACAAAAGGACACTAGGTTGTTTTGCTTCCAATTGACTGAGAACTACCTGGCGAGTACACCAGGAGGCCAAAATTCAAACGATTAGGTTTCTTAACGCAAGTAAGTTTTTGGGCAGGGTATCAGGAGTATTGATGTTATCTACCGCTCAGTTGTGATCTATTCTCGAAAGGAATATTTATAGAGGAGGAGGTGCAACACAAAGGGCAGCATCAGCCTGATTTGTTGAATCGAATGTTGGATGTACTTGAATTAGGATTGCATCCCGTTTTACAGTTAAATCTGTTCTTCGTAGGCAAGGGTATTCCTGAGCAAGACCCGTTTTTTGTGAATGCATGTGCCGCAAGTTTCTCGCTAGAACCACAGAATTATTTAATTAAATGGTTTTCCATTAAGGACATAACAATTTTATCTACTATATTATATTAATAAAACACAGAAGCATTTGAGATATTGAGTTCAAATTTGTTGTGGGTGTAGTGCAAGCATTACATTTTATGAATGAAATTTGATTTCGGTCATATGACTACCACGAGGCTGTTTACAGCGGTCGATTCTTTGGACCCAATTGTCCACCACTCTGGCACACATTTCGACCGAAATGTTGGCAATTTCGCGTTGGATGTTATCTTTGAGCTCGTCTAAAGTTGCTGGCTTATTTGCATGGACCAGTGACTTAATATAGCAACATAAAAAGAAATCCAATGGCGTTAGATCGTATGAACGAGACGGCCATTCGGCCGGACCGTTTCTCGAGATAACACGTTCACCAAATTTGCCTTGCAATAAATCGATTTTGAAGCGTGCTTTGTGACAAGTGCCACCATCTTCTTGAAACCACATATTGTTGATGTCAAGTTCATACGATTCTGGCCACAAATAATCTTCCAACATGACATGATAGCGCTCTCCATTGATGATAACATGGCGGTCGTTTTCTTCTACGAAAAAAATTGGCCCAATCTCACCTTCGGCATGGAAAACGCACCAAACAATAATTTTTTGCGTATGCAATGATGTCTCAAGAAGCCCATGTGGGTTTTTTGCTGACCAATAACGTATATTTTGCTTATTAACAAAGCCATCGAGCCAGAAATGAGCAGATGATTTTTCGATGAAATTCTTCACTTTCTTCGAGCTTTGCCGGAGAAGTTTTGGCGTTTCGAATGATCAAGTGCCTTTAATTCTTGAGTCAATTTGATCTTGTAACCATGTAGGCTAAGATCTTTTCTCAAAATACGCCACAGTGTCGTTTGAGCGATGCCCAATTCTTGAGAACGACGTGGAATCGACTGATTTGACTCATTTTTAATTGATGCAGTAACGGCTGCGATATTACCTACGCTAGGAGCGGTACGACGTCTTTTTGGCACCGGAACGTCCAATAGTGAAAAAATGGACTTGAACTTATCCACGCACAGACTGCCGGAAGGGACGATTATTACGACCGACAATTGCAGTAAGCGCTCTTAAAGTTGCGACCACCGTTTCAGAGTTTCGGTAGTAATTTTTAATAATTTCCAAACGTTGCTAGTTCGTGAGCTTTACCACGATGAAAGTGTTGACTTTAACTAACGTTTTGACATTGACAGTTCATTAAAAAAGTTAAAGGGTGCGTTCATATAAAGATACGAAATTGTTATGTCGCTAATGGAAAATCTTACAGTTATTATCTTAAACTCCAGAAGGGTCTACTCAGGCTGCCTTCGAAGTAGAGGGAGAAGGCTGCTCGTATTTATGCATTTTGTGATTTGAGTAACTGCGTCTTACGAAAAGTACAAATGTTTACAAAAAAACCTGGTCGGCTTGAACATAGATTCAGCTAACGAGACATGAGAGTACACCAATTTAATAGCATGCGATTGATGTTTAAGAGAATGAGTTTACTTGCATATTTTGTAGATATGTTCAAGGTGAGATCAAGTGGCGAGATTCTACCAGATAAAATAACATCAAACCGAGCATTCATAAGAAATTATTACTATTGGGTTGTTTAGCATTCCTAGATCTATTGAAAATTGCTTATTTTTAATATTGTATGAACAATGCTTACTTTTTCCTAGCAGCAGTCAATTTCAGTTGTGAATAAATAAATTGCATGAACTAGTTTTCTCTTGAAGGTATTGTTATTTAAATCAAGTTTTTGTAGTTAAATGCTTATGTTTTTTGGCCTCATTAACTAAGAATATAAAATATCGCCATAGCACGTACCTGAAAAGAAAGAAATAAAAATTATTAGTTTTTCTATTGAAAAATATACAAAATAAAATTACTGAAAATAAAATTTTCTTTATATCTGTAGTTTTTATAAACTAATTATTGCAGGAATGCTGCTTGTGATAATTTTTGAACTTCGCTTTCATTGGCATAATTTTTGAAAGCTCATAGAGAAATACCAGGTTCCGTAAAGTCCACAAAAAATGAACTATATAGTAAGTTTGTGCTTAAAAATAGGTGATACATCTTCGAGGGTTTATCAAGCGAAATCTAACAAAAACTTCCTAGTACTCAGCACAATGCATTCCAGTGTGACAATAGATTGTTTCGCTTTTTCTATAGCACTACATCCCCTTTCGGGCCTTCGCTTAGAGATATCATTTTCTTGATCGTATGTTTCGGCACTCGAGAAGGCGATACCGCCAGTACCACGCTTTGGCCGTTGATTCGTCCATCCAGCTGCGATGCATTCTGATTTTAAAACCAATACGTATCATAACTGAACGGGCTTAAAGTCCGTCCGGAGAATCACTCGAAGTAATTCTCGTTGTCATCAGCGGGATTCGAACCAGGGACCTTCAGCTTATGCAGCGAACGCTTTAACCACTACAACATGCGGACTACAGCAATAGGTTCTAGCTCAAAGGAAACACTTGGGACAGTTCTATTCTACAACACTTTAAAATGAGGAGTCGATTTCGTGGATCAATTATATGAATTCACAAGACAGGCGCCACCTAGACGTTTGCCAGTTCATATATTTTATCATTTGTTAGATTTAACGGATATTAATGCGTGGATACTCTACAAAATTATCAATAACAGCAATATTAAACGAGGAGACTTTTTATTGCAATTAGAAGAAGAAATGGGAGCAAAGCATGCAACAAGTAGAAAATCCAACAGTCTTGCAGAAGTTCCGCAACATATTCCAGAAAAACAAGAAAAACATACAGGGTATCCAGTCAAGGAAAAATGCTCTGATGGTAGATTTTCTGTGAAATGCCACCTGTGCAAAAAACTGTCTGTCATAAGTACACTTACAAAGAATACTATTTGTAGATTACTTGCTCTTCACAAGATGGAACCTAGTTTATAAACTTTGAATGATTAATTAATTAGGGGTTTAGTTTCGCAGTTAACTAAAAATTATTTATTTTACATCAAATTATAGTTTTTTGTTATTTTTAACAATACGAGTTGATTGAATTAAATAACTTTTCAAACACATTCACAAAAATTTTAATTCGATCTTACATTACATTGATCCACTAACCCACCACCCAAGCATAAGAAGCAGACTGGGGCAAAATTGTTACGGAGGCGGTCCAAGGGGGGTATTAAAGTTCGGTGCTTCTAGTGTTAAGGTTAGTAGAAGTCAGAAAATTAATCAGCTGCTCACTTTTCATATTGCAGTTTGTGCTGCCCCATAAGGCATAGTGTATTGACGTCGCATCCAATGATAGCCCATTTTTCCCGCATGTATTTTGGTAATACACGACACTCGGTGGTCGGTGTCTCGCGATAATCAAAAGACTGAGGTCAGAATTGTTTGGCCACCTCTTCGGCACGTTACCTTTGTAAGATCACCGGTGCTATACGAGTATTGTGGTAGAAATATTGAGTTATTTCTTCCTACATATGATGCAACTGCGGGTTTTATTTACCTCTCTTAAGTGGAGCACTAAATTCAGCAGAGCTGAGTCCCATAAACTTTCTGTTGTGTTAAGAAGGTTCTTGGATCTGTGCCGTGTCGATTTTCTAGTCGCAAAGTGTTTAAGCAAATTGAATACTTCCAATGTATTGTAGTGCATGCTTATTTAGGTTGCTCTCATTCTAATTTCTTGGTGGACGTCGCTACGAGGTAGGTCTCTTTAAGCTTGGCAGCCACTTGGTTCAAGCCAAAGTTAAGCCGCCGTTCACTCCTCTAAGCGCTTTTACGTTATCCTGATGTCAAACTCTTCTTCGGTTAAAGGATGCCACCTTTGTGTCTTATAGACCAAATTTTAGAGCTTCAGAAGTGCCGTTTGTCTTGTCTCAGGTATAAATATTTTGACTGTATATAGCTGCAGTACCTCTTTTATGGGAACGACACACAATTCCTTTTTTAGGGTATGACTCACTTAACGACGGCAGTCTTCAGATATGTCAGAGACTGTTCATCGTTGCAGTTCACATCCGGATGGCCTGTTGTCAGTTTCATTCCCATTGAACGCCGTAATATGTTTCGATTTGTGGTGGGGAATTTTCAAAAAGATCGTTTTTCACGATTGCCTGTAGCTCGGCTAGTTGATTCTCTTGGATCTTTCCTGTTTCGTGGATTCTATAATCGCTACCTTGAAAATATGACTGCCTTTCTTGTCTGTCAGGTCATAGCCTGCTCTTCGTTCGCTTTTGCTAGTGCGCTGTTCACTGTCATCCGATTTCATCCGTTTGGGTCTGGTTTCATTCTTCGTCTCTGCGAATGGCTAGTCAGATCTCTTAGCAGTAAAGTTCGTTTTTTGGATTTCCTAGGTTAATTATTGTTTTCTTTACTTGGTCTTAGGTTTCATGGAGTTCTTCTCCAGCTTCTTTTGGCGCATGAGTTTTCTCTGTAAATTCCTTTCTTGCGCTCTAGTTAATTCTTCTGACTGACTGGTGGCGGTAGTTGCCATTCCGTTTGCTTTGTTGGATTCGCATGCCAAATGCACGCATGCCTTGCTCCCGCAGCATACATTTATGGCCAAATTATGACTTGGTGTCGTCACACTCGTTCCTCTGTCCCCGAAGATTTCTTCCCCTTATTTACCGGGTACTGGGGGTAATTCTTCATCTTGAATCTACATACTTGGAATTAGTTATCACTTGGATTTGCTATTCCCTTTTGGTTGTTTGCTGGGTTGAATCCGTAAAACCCGTTGAGATAATCTCCTGCAGTATAGACCGCGTGGCGTAGTGGTTAGTGCACTCCCCCCGTAAGCCGAAGGTCACTGGTTCAAGTCTCGTTGGCGGCAACGACAATTAGTTCGAGTGATTTTTCGGCAGAATGTACCGCAGCTGGGTGGACGGACCCGGCCAAGGCGTGATACTGACCATATCACTTTGTAGAGTGGCAATACATTCAATCAAGATAAAGCCCGAGAGGGAATATAGTGCTAAAGCAAAAAAAAAGAGTATAGTGCTAATGCAAAAAAAAGATCATGAAATCGCAGCGATTGGAGCCATTGATTGGATCGATTTTAGCCGCCATACTGTCGCTAATCAATGCGAATCAAGTTGTTCCGTATATACTTTTCAAATAGACATGGGTTTTTGGCGGTAATGCTGTTTTTTTAATTTAACTAGATCTTTGCAAAAAAGTTTTCTAAGTAAAATCACCTGAAGGTAGCAAACCGAATATGCCTCGGTATCCGTTATGACTGTCCCATGCCAGTACAAATGTGAGGGAAGATTTGAGAGTGGATCGAAACTGTTCTGAAAGCATTGACTTAAAGTGCCAATGCCTAGCAGGCAGGGATGCTATGGAGCTCGAGGCCTCGAGCGTTACATGGTTGTTAATTTGTTGATGTGGTGATATACAATAGTTTGGTATTTTTTGAGGGGTCTTCGGGTTCGGTAGATAAGGTGGAATCGGAATTTGGGTCTTCAACACTTTGGACTTGGATGATTTGGTGGTAGAGACGTTGGGGTCTTTGCACACGAATAGTGCCTTGGAAGAGTATTGAGGTTTTTGGGTTCGGGTAATATGGAGAATTCCTTAAAAGATGGCAAGAACCTCGTAAATTTTGAATTAATTGGCAAACGTGAATATATTATCTTCTGAATTTCAATTCGGTCAAGGGCTCTCATCCGACCTCCTACCTTTTTCTTCCATGTCCTTAAAACTGCAGAGCTAAAGTTGTCAAATACAAACTTAGAACCTAAAAGATTTTGGAGAATGCCATCTCACGCACTCAAGCTGAGGCTACTTACTTCGATACAGGAGCCACATGGAGTGTCAAGATAACCAGAAAAGACGTTTGACCTGCTCATGGGATAGGAGACTTCCATAACAGGTAACAAGTAGAAAATAACTGTTGCCCCTTGCATGATGGGGTGCCTAACGGCAGTAACGTGGTGTTTGCGGTTTTGGAAAAGACTAGAAAATAGATCCGATACCCGGCAATTATTTCAATAATATATAACGATATGATATGGAATGAAGTTTAAAACTTCAAACGGAACATCAATTTATTTGGAGAACTTGGTGTTGCAGGCCAAGTTACACGTAACTTAAATCGTACAAATAAAACTCAGTTTTCTTTCTCTTGGAAATTCAGCATCGGAATAATTTGATTTAGTTAAATATGCAAAAAGTTTTGAAGCCCAATTAAATCGATTTAATTTTTATACCTGCCAACATAAAATTATAGCTTTTGACCAAGGCTACTACAGCAGCTTCCTAAAAATTTAGCAAGCAACATAACAAGTTCTTTGCTAATGATTTGCAAGTTTCAATGACATCTGAAGGGTTTTTGGACTGAATAAAAACGCATTAACCTCTCATTTACAAAGAAAGACAAACTGTTAACAGCCCACGCAAAATCAATTTATATACACATAGTCGCCAATGTATCTTATTCTATGAATGTTTAATTTATAAAAGCTTTAACATAACAAATTTGGTTTGTCATTTGCAGTCTGTTAATCAATCTTTATCTTCTTCTTATTAAGACTAAGAGAGGATAATCCTCGCGAAGACGAGAAAAACACTTGAACATTTCGAATACGCCACAATGAAATGACAAACCACAGTCGTAACGTTGTCAAACCACTTTTTTATCATTTCTTTATTGCAAAGCAACATTTTAGTCTTTTAGCTACTACTGTTTAACAAAAGATACTGTCATTAGATGACGTCAATAGTTTTTATCTTCTGTTCTTTAATGCAGAGTCAATACAAGTGTAACTTAAATTGTTTATGAAGATATTTTCAATGATTTCTTCTTGGACAACTTACTTGTGAGTTGATCGAGTACTAATCGAATGAGAGTGGAGTGTTAATGGTCTGGTGTTTAATGGACGGAAACATATGTTCTAATTACGGAAATCGGTATAATTGAAATGTGATTAAAACATATGGTAAAGGTATGATGTTTCGAGAAAGATAAATAGTTAATAGTTAGAAACATCTGAATGATTTTGTAGTTTAAGGACGATAAATTGCCATAACAGGAAGTGCAATCACATACACGGATCACATACTCGCAAAGTGAGTAATTTCACGGTTGGATATAGCGTAGACCAGCGTTGGCCCTTAACCCGCCATAAATGTTTGTTATTAAGGCCACATCGTAGTTTGCTGGTTTCTACTATATTTGTCGATTAGCGGACAACTATTTTCATATCAGTTTAATTTTATTAATTTGGAAATCAACAGTTTTTTAATTCATTCAATGTAAATTCCGATCGCAGGATCTCATCAAAATTGGTATTATCCACTTTGCATTGTTTTGTCGTTCAATGTTATATGCGAATTTCTTCTACTCTTTTGATTCCTACATCACAGAAAAGTTCATCAGATGAACTTGAACTAAACTTGAACTTTGAATCTTCTAAACTTGATTCTCAGCAGACAATAGATAATTAGTAAGTAGTAGTAATCACGCAACGTCTATCTTTCAAGTCGCGTGAAATTTCTAACAACTCAATTGTCTTAATATTTCCGGCTGAGATTCACTTTTCATTGTCGTTAAGTTTTCCGCGTGTAGCAAATAGTGTTACTAATCATTTTTCTAAGTATGTATCGTTATCGTTATGGGTCACGCATGTAAGTACTAAATTACGTTTTGCATGTAAGTCAAAAAATTTTCGTGGTACAATAAATGATTCATTGATTTATGATGGTTTTGGATAAACCCAGCATTTAGGAATTTAGCATCGTTATTTTGCTTGTGTTGTGATCTGCCCTAAATTAATGTGGATTTGTGATTTGAATGGAGCGGACATGATATATTGTAGAATTTATTCGTGCTCTGCTCTCCAATCAAAAACTTTCATTTTTTACTAATATGTTATATCAAAATAACTCCAGTTGTATCATATTGATATCATAGCTTTTAATTCTTGGGTATTTTCTTTAGAGGTTTGGAAGTTCAGCTAAAGCTCTCGCATGCTACAGTGTGCGAGGAAAGAGAATAGAGATGCGTTTTATTCTTTACCAAAGTTAATCGAGCAAGTCCCCACGTTAAAATAAAAATATAGATTTATGTTTTGAAGGAAATACTCGTAACGAAATAACATCTGGGCAACGACAAAAATGAATTTGGCACCTAATAATTCGAATGAATACACCTAGACGTTTGATGCTAGCGTTAAAATTTCTCCATAAACTTCTTAAAGGTTTAAAATTTAAAACCACTTTCAGTGTTTTAAAGCGAGAAATAACCTTAATCCTCAATTAGTCCATACAATGGAGTCTCTGAATATGTCATTTTATTTTTAATATTATCATTTAAATATTTAACTATACCTTGGCTGGGGCTAGAACCTGATCTTTGAGTGTGATCAGCTCCAAGATTTACATTGTTGACAAAGAAGTTGTCATAAAAGAAAGTTTATGTTTAGTATAGTAATAAAAAAGAGAGGTTGACTTTTGGCGATGGAACTGTTATTAATAACACCAATAATAAATAAAACTAATGAATTGCTATTAGGTAAAGTAATTCAGCAAAGATTACATTTTGTTTCGATCGTGTCTATTTTCGAGGTTCTCGTCAATTACTTTTTTGATGACCGTCACATATCGTGTTTAAGAGAAATTCATTGATATTGAGGAAACGTATTTAATGTTAATACCTGAGTTAGTCAATTGTCAGTGATAACAACAATAACAGTGAATCTGGGCAAAAGGTCCTTTGTTTTCAACTACTGAAAGTTCATGTAGTTAAATGAGCTAATTTGTCAACACAACGAAGGAAAAAACCTTGCGTAAAATCAACTTTGTACATACACTCTCGATAGACCGAGAAAAAACATGTGTAATAAAATTGCGCAAAAATCGTGTCTATACCATACAAGTTTTTAGGCATTTTTGGGCCTGCAAAAACTGCGGGAGTTTACCTAAAAATTTATTCAAATCACTCAAATTCATGTCTGATCATTCATTGAGAAATAACAGCCTTAAACTTATTACACAGGCATCCCCCTAAGCGCGAATAATCTCTCTCTCTCTCTTCCCGACACCACTCATCCTGATGTCATAATTTTACATCATGTTGTAGGATAAATATTCCTTTACATTTATTTATTTGAAGTCTTATATTGACTAATTAACTTGGGCTGGGCTCGAACTCGCAAAAACACTCACATTACACGTGAGACATCTGATTGTGCACTACACTATTATTATGGGTAAGGCTGATTGCCTTCAGTAGCTGATCATAATTTGCCTAAGTTTCAACTGCGATTTACCTAGTGTGGTCTAGCGTAATTTGCCTAGAGTCTTGTATAATTTTCCCTATTGTTATTAGAATAAAATAAATTATACATTTGGGATTAATTCTTGTTTCCAACTTTATGTTTTGTGTTTCAAATAATTTTTAAATAGAAACTCCAGTATGAATATATGTACAAGATGTTTACATTTTGTGTTTCTTTGTTCATAACTGATTGGGCGATATATATATATATATATATATATATATATATATATATATATATATATATATATATATATATATATGGCGATTCCTTAATGTCTTTTTAATTATTTTTCGTAATTCAAGTTTTCATTCATTTGTTTTCGAATTTTCGAAACAACTTTAATATTTACACATTATACAATTTCGATAAAAGTGTAACCTAAGTAAAAAACTTTTTGACACTTTTAATTAATTTTTGTTAGATTTTTTCACGCTACTGTAGACAACGGTTGTACAACGATTTCAATTGATAATGTTAACTTTAAATATTAAATTAATTGACATTATAATTTATAATTAAATAAAATAAATATTAAATGGATTGTTAACCGAGAAATTATATTTCATTGTAGAAAAAGAAGTTTCCCCGTGTCAATAAATGAAATAACTTCCATACTGGTGACCCCGACTAGGCACAAGCGCCTTCTGCCAAGAGGCACAATCTCCGGATAAACCAAAGCCACCACAAGGACCAAAATCTCCGGATAAACCAAAGCCACCACAAGGACCACAATCTCCGGATAAATCAAAGGCGCCACAAGGGCCACAATCTCCAGATCGTCTCAAACCACCACAGGAGCCACAAAATCTAGATCGGTCAAAACCTCCACAAGTGCCTCGATCTCCAGATCGACCAAATCCACCACAAGGGCCACCCTCTCCGGATCGACTAGGGTCACCTGAAGAATGCACATTTGAAACGAACAAGGAACGAAATTTGATATTTGTCAGCTGAAAGACGACACCCTACAGAGTGTATAAAGTTTTAAATTTTTTTTTTAACGATACATAACATTCAAAACACTAGTTGTAAACTAACGAACAAATTTCCATACTATCATCATCACCATACTGGTGACCACCGACAAGGCACAAGCGGCTTGAGCTAAGAAGTTTAACCATCACTATACTAGTGATCACCAACAAGGCACAAACACCTTCTATCAAGAAGTGTTTTAATCACCATACTGGTGACCATCGACAGGGCTCAAGCGTCGATTTACATTTTCAAAGCAAGTCGAAGAAACTATTATAAGGATTATCTATCTTTCTTTGGAGTTCAGGTATTTAATGAACAAATCTCTTGGGGTAACCTCTCTTCGCAAAAATTACGTGACATGAAAACTAAAAACGAAGGACGTTTGAGCAATAACATTATTAAAACTTTATGGCTTCAACGTTTGTCCCATCATATGCAGGCCGTTCTAGCTTGTTACACAGGTTGTCTGGATGAAATGGCGATCTGCGCTGATAAAATTCACGAGATTCCTAGTCTTTCTTCCGTCTGTTCTCTATCGTCAATTAATTCTGCGGTTCCAAATTCAAATAATCTAAATTCTTGTGTAATCAATCAGCCGAATACTGATTTAGCGAAGGAGCTCACAGCACGCGGTTCAAATCTCTCGTTGGAAGTACATTCTCTGAAGTCTCAAATAGCAAATTTAAATAGATTTAGAAATTCGAGCAGAGACAATAATTTCCGGAACCGTTCTAGATCAAGAACTCATATTCCAAATCACGAGACAAATATATGTTTCTACCATAATACTTTTGGTTCAAATGCACGCAAATGCAAACATCCTTGCAAATTTTCACACGCCCCGTTAAATCATAATCAAACTTTAAACTAATGGGCTCATCAACGTAACAGCCATTTAGATATTTTTGACCCCTTATCGAGGTTGACTTTCCTCATAGATACAGGATCAGAAGTTTTTTTGTTACCAAGTAGCAACAACAAAACTAAAACTCATGATAACAATTTCTATCTTACGGCTGCAAATGCAACTCGCATTAAAACTTTAGGTTATAAAAAAATCACAGTCAGTTTCGGCCTTAGACGAAATTTTCTTTGGAGTTTTATCGTTGCAGATGCAAAAAAACCTATTATCGGTGCAAACTTCCTAAAAAAAATTTGGTCTTATTGTAGACATTAAAGAAAGATCACTAATTGACCCATTAACGAAAATTGCCTCTAAAGCCAAAATTTCTCA